>JARGYO010000094.1:28476085-29076085 GCA_029206835.1 Rana muscosa
GGACAGGAATATGGCTTTTCCCTTGTGTGCAATCTCTGATGTCTGGAAAGATTGGACTTCTGTGAAAAACATTTCCCGCACTCAGGACAGGAATATGGCTTTTCCCCTGTGTGAGATCTCTTATGTGCAGAAAGAGTAAACCTATCTGAAAAACATTTCCCGCACTCAGGACATGAAAATGGCTTTTCCCCCGTGTGAGATCTTTGGTGTATGTAAAGATTGGACTTGTGTGAAAAACATTTCCCGCACTCAGTGCAGGAATATGGCTTCTCACTTGTGTGCAGTCTCTCATGTTTGTGATAAGATTCTTTTAATGCAAAACATTTCCCGCACTCATAACATGAAAATGGCTTCTCTCCTGTGTGCAATTTCTGATGTGTGTAAAGACTGGACTTCCGGGAAAAACATTTCCCGCACTCAGGACAGGAATTCGGCTTTTCCCCTCTGTGCATTCTCTCATGCGTGTCATAACTGGATTTGTTTGAAAAACATTTTCCACACTCAG
This sequence comes from Rana muscosa, assembly GCA_029206835.1. Classification (NCBI taxonomy): domain Eukaryota; kingdom Metazoa; phylum Chordata; class Amphibia; order Anura; family Ranidae; genus Rana; species Rana muscosa. The sequence goes on from JARGYO010000094.1 coordinate 28,476,591, forward strand.
GACAGGAATACGGCTTTTCACCTGTGTGAGTTCTTGTATGCACAATAAGCCCGGATTTAAAAGAGAAACACTTTCCGCACTCAGTACAGGAAAACCTCTTCTCTGTTGGAAGGATGGCACCGTCCCGCACAGTCTGAGGTTCCTCAGGATAAGAGGAATACGATGGTCCGGCACCGTCCCGCACAGTCTGAGGTTCCTCAGGATAAAAGGAATACGATGATCCGGCACCGTCCCGCACAGTCTGAGGTTCCTCAGGATAAGAGGAATACGATGGTCCGGCACCGTCCCGCACAGTCTGAGGTTCCTCAGGATAAGAGGAATACGATGGTCCGGCACCGTCCCGCACAGTCTGAGGTTCCTCAGGATAAGAGGAATACGATGGTCCGGCACCGTCCCGCACAGTCTGAGGTTCCTCAGGATAAGAGGAATACGATGATCCGGCACCGTCCCTCACAGTCTGAGGTTCCTCAGGATAAGAGGAATACGATGATCCGGCACCGTCCCGCACAGTCTGAGGTTCCTCAGGATAAGAGGAATACGATGGTCCGGCACCGTCCCGCACAGTCTGAGGTTTCTCAGGATAAGAGGAAGACGATGGTCCATCTACACTGTGTGGTGTCGGATGGACATTTGAGGTAGTCGGGTTTTCTCCTGGACTATACTGTGTGATGTCCTCATCTTCTACTTTACAGTCTGGAGACAAAGTGAGACAATCCTCTGAGGTTTTCCTCATCTCCCGTCCATCTACTAAAATAGAAATAAAAAGATTATTACTAGACATGAGCTGATTGGTTCCCCTAAACCAGGACTCCGCCCACATCAGGCAGCTTTGTCTCTGAGGATCTTACAATTCCCCCTCAAGGTAACTAGTAAATGGGTCCTCTGATCTCCTACCAGATCATTTCTTTATTCATGGACCTTAGTCAGAGAGTGAGGAAACAACGAGAACTGTCTTTTATAGGAGTGACAGTGATGAGGGGATTATAGGACGAGTGTCCCCACCCCCTCTATCACTCATTGCCATCTTCCCAACACAAGAAGTCCTGCACTTCCTTATTTAGTCCATGATTTAGTCATGAATAACAGCGGGGCTGAGCCCCACCAGAGGCCAGAGAGTGAGGATTGGGGGGAGACAACAAAGATGAAGACTTGACTGATCCTGAAAACCTCCATCATTGGGTTATTGACTCCTCCCTCATTATCACTTTCTGTTTAAGGTTCCAAATGTTTAAACATGGTATCACATTATTATCAACATGTAAAAGTAGCGCTATTGTGTTCTGCTGACAATGATCATTGCTGGCTGCTATAGCCACTGGCGATCTCATAAAAAAAGTCGATCCATCCAGCCTGCCCCAGAATCTCCATAAATCCAGTCTAGATACATAAATTGTGTCTGCAGCACAGAGAAGGAAGATTATCCGAGAGAAATACAGGAATACAGGACGGGGAACACAGCTCAGGAAAGTGACCAGGGGATTACAGGCTGATATCACCCAGTCCCCACCCTACTCTGGACCAATCAGTGAGCAGTATGGGTGGAGTATTGTAATTAATGTTAATGACCCACCTGTGCTGATCTCTGTAGGAGTGTCCTCCTCTATAAATGTCCTCGTTATTCCATCCTCCTCCATAGACTGCTGATCATCCCTCACATACCTCTCTTCTTCTTCTGCTTTAATCTCAACTTTTATATCATTCCGATCTTCACCCTAAACCAAGAAAATTACATATGTAAAATATAAGCTTTAATATTGTGATATCACATACAAAACTCCACACATCGTTTCCACAAGTCCATGTTTTACATATTCCGTCTCACTAACCTTGTAATGGTGAGGGATGGTGTGACCTTCCTGTGTGGAATCCCGGGGATACAGAGGACGGGGACATCTCTCTGGTGGGTTCCTGGTATTAGGTGGCTCCATCATATCCTTGTGTCCTTTTGAAAACTCTTCCATCACTCCATACTCCTCATCCTCCTCTTTATACTCTTCTTTAACAACAATATTACCATCCCAGAGGATTCCACTCTGAATATATAATACATTTATTGTAACAAAAATTCTGTGTATAAATCAGAACTACCAATAATTGTCAGTCATCTACCTGATGATGGTGAGGGATAGTGTGACCTTCCTGTGTGGAATCCCGGGAATACAGAGGACGGGGACATCTCTCTGGTGGGTTCCCATTACTGGATCCATCTGTAGGAAACACACACACTGACTGAATACATTGTTTCTATGTGTTTATCAGATGATGGGGGATCTAGGTGGACCCTCCGTACTGCTCTGTCCTTTACAATAAAGTCTCCTCTTACCCGGTGATGTGAGGGGCGGCTGATTGTCCATCATGACTTCCTTGTAGAGATCCTTGTGTCCTTCTAAATACTCCCACTCCTCCATGGAGAAATAGACAGTGACATCCTGACACCTTATAGGAACCTGACACACACAATGATACAGTCACCATCCAGACACATCCCTCGTCTGTTACTGGATAATGTCCCAGAATTCCCGGCACCGCTCACCTCTCCTGTCAGCAGCTCCATCATCTTCTTGGTGACTTCTAGAATCTTCTCCATGTTGTGTCTCTCAGGTTTTAGGGGGTCACATGGAGGCACTGTGATGGTCATATGATCACCTGACTTCACAAGAGGAAATCTCTGTATTGAGGAACCAATAGGAATATCATGTTAGAATCCCAGAATCCTCCTCACCTCTCCGGTCAGGTCTGTGTTTTATTAATAGAGATACAAGTGATGTCATGTGACCTCCCAGAATCCTCCTCACCTCTCCGGTCAGGTCTGTGTTTTATTAATAGAGATAAAAGTGATGTCATGTGACCTCCCAGAATCCTCCTCACCTCTCCGGTCAGCAGGTAGATGATCTCCAGGGTGAGGTTTACTATCTTCTCAGTCATGTGACTCCAGTCCTCCTCCACCCTCATTGGTGCCATCATTTGATCTATACAGGTCTCCTTGTAGACGAATAAATTTGGGAAATGAAAGTAAGAATAATTTGGATGGTATTGGTCACACAATATTAGGATGTGGATGTGAGGGGGGTAATAGGAGGGTTGCTGTACATTGAACTACTCCCCCCATGGGAACACATTTAGTTTGGAATATTTAGTGTTTGTTACATTTTTGAGAACCCAGAATTCTCTTGACTTGTTGGATCAGAATTTTATTTTTCTCTGTTAGATTTGATTTGTTTTAAAACTGGTTTTGATTAGTTTTAGATCTGCAGACAAGGAATGATAAATATGATCCTTCCTTTGACTTGTTTGCTCTGAGGCAGTGCTGTGAGGACAATGTTGGGTCATCATGATGTCCAGGAAGTGGAACTTGCTGACTTGTGGCCCTAGCTGGCGGTTAATCAGGATAATTGACAGAACTCTGCTGACTGACAGGAGTGATGTCACTCTCTGCAGTAAGAGAAGGGTTTGGATTGGATTGTATAGCAGAAGGATGCTGCTGGTGGAGTAGTGGTGGGGGAGAAATCTTCTCCCTCCAATAGCCGCCTAGTGAGGGCAAGATAAGGACAGCGGTGGGGAGGGGTTTGTTCTCTTGGTTGCCAAGTGTGCTCTAGTATTAAGGGCATTGTACAGAGTGACAATGGGTTTCTGAAACATTGAATTCCAGCTCTGAGCACTGTCAGAACCCGTGTCCTGAGGCCTTCTCATCCACATCAGTGCCTGACCTCACAAATGCGCTTCTGGAAGAACGGTCAAACATTACCATAGACACATTCCTAAACCTTGTGGACAGCCTTCCCAGAAGAGTTGAAGCTGTTATAGCTGCAAAGGGTGGGCCAACTCAATATTGAACCCTACGGACTAAGACTGAGATGTCATTAATGTTCATGTGCGTGTAAAGGCAGGTGTCCCCATACTTTTGGTAATATAGTGTATATCTTGACCAGTGAGATGGTAAGAAGGTCAAGGCTGTCTTCCTTTTCTGGCCTGAGCTCTGTAAGTAGGTCAGACCAAGAGCCCCCCTCCCTTAGGGTCCCCCTGAGCCCTACAGTCTCTCTTTTAGAGCCCTGCTGCCTACAACCATATAAAAGTCCTTCAGCTACATTACCGGCTCAGAAGCCCCTCAGTTCTTCAGTCTTAGTGCCCTCTCAGCTCCTCAGAACCTTCAGTATTTTCCTCCCCCTGACACCAATGATGGAATATATTCTTCATGGCAGGCTGGGGAATGTTTTCTTTCTCCTGACCAGCAATGTAAGGGTCTCTATGCTCCATACTCCTGACCCCTGCACTCCATCATTGTGTTGGCTGCATCTTGTAATGATTGTCCATTGGCTGCCTGTGTAGTGTAATAATTGCCCTTTGTAGGCCATGTATGGCCAGGATGGTCATTGTCTTGTCTATTTATTGTCAGTGCTGTTTGTTTAGAGGACCATAGTACTAGAATTTAAAGGATATCTAAAGGGTCCTTTTTTTTTAAACAAACATGTCATACTTACCTCTTCTGTGCAGTTAGTTTTGCATAGAGTGGCCCGATCCTGCTCTTCTGGGGTCCCTCAGTGGCGCTTAGGGTTGCCACCTTTTCTTCAAGCCAAACCCGAACACTTTAGCAACGCACAGCAAATATATATTTTTTGTAGTACGTTAAATTTATTACCTCTGTACAATGTAATGCACGGCAATATTTTATGTAGTATACACTATACACATAGTTTTGTGATAAAATAACATATCTGATCATATGGAGTTATTCACAAGAGTTCCCCTTTACATCAGAGTCAATAGATTTCCCCTTTAGGTCTGAATCAGCAGAGTTCCCTTTTACATCTGAATCCACAGGGTTCATTCCCCTTTACATCTGATTCTGCAGTTTCCTCTTACATCTGAATTTGCAGCGTTTTCCTTTACATCTAAATCTGCAGGAGAGGAGTGTGGAGTGTATGGCAATGGGTGGTATCTACAGAAAAGGAGTGTGGAGGGTATGACAGTGGGCAGTATGTACAGCAAAGGAGTGTGGAGGGTATGACAGTGATCAGTATGTACAGGAGAGGAGTGTGGCGGGTAGGACAGTAAACAGTATGTACAGGAGAGGAGTGTGGCGGGTAGGACAGTGAACAGTATGTACAGGAGAGGAGTGTGGCGGGTAGGACAGTGAACAGTATGTACAGGAGAGGAGTGTGGCGGGTATGACAGTGAACAGTATGTACAGGAGAGGAGTGTGGCGGGTATGACAGTGAACAGTATGTACAGGAGAGGAGTGTGGGGGTATGACAGTGGGCTGTATGTACATGAGAAGTGTGTGGAGGGTATGATGAGGGCAGTATGTACAGGAGAGGAGTGTGGAGGGTATGACAGTGAACAGTATGTACAGGAGAAGAGTGTGGAGGGTATGATGAGGGCAGTATGTACAGGAGAGGAGTGTGGAGGGTATGACAGTGAACAGTATGTACAGGGGGAGGAGCATGGAGGGTATTATGGGGGCAGTATGTACAGGAGAGGAGCGTGGAGGAGATGATGGGGGAAGTATGTACAGGAGAGGAGTATGTACAGGAGAGGAGTGTGGAGGGGTATGATGGGGGCAGTATGTACAGGAGAGGCGTGGGGAGGGTATGACAGTGGGCAGTATGTACAGGATGATGGGGGCAGTATGTACAGGAGAGGAGTGTGGAGGGGATGATGGGGCAGTATGTACAGGAGAGGAGTGTGGAGGGGATGATGGGGCAGTATGTACAGGAGAGGAGTGTGGAGGGGATGATGGGGCAGTATGTACAGGAGAGGAGCATGGAGGGGATGATGGGGGCAGTATGTACAGGAGAGCAGCATGGAGGGGATGATGGGGGCAGTATGTACAGGAGAGCAGCATGGAGGGGATGATGGGGGCAGTATGTACAGGAGAGGAGCATGGAGGGGATGATGGGGGCAGTATGTACAGGAGAGGAGCATGGAGGGGATGATGGGGGCAGTATGTACAGGAGAGGAGCATGGAGGTGATGATGGGGGCAGTATGTACAAAAAAGGTGTGTGGAGGGTATGATGGGGGCAGTATGTACAGGAGAGGAGCATGGAGGGGTATGATGGGGGCAGTATGTACAGGAGAGGCGTGGGGAGGGTATGACAGTGGGCAGTATGTACAGGAGAGAAGCATGGAGGGTATGATGGGCAGTATGTACAGGAGAGGAGTGTGGAGGGGATGATGGGGGCAGTATGTACAGGAGAGGAGCATGGAGGGTATGATGGGGCAGTATGTGCAGGAGAGGTGTGGAGGGGATGATGGGGGCAGTATGTACAGGCGAGGAGCATGGAGGGTATGATGGGGCAGTATGTGCAGGAGATGATGGGGGCAGTATGCACAGGAGAGGAGCATGGAGGGGATGATGGGGGCAGTATGTACAGGAGAGGAGCGTGGAGGTGATGATGGGGCAGTATGTACAGGAGAGGAGTGTGGAGGGGTATGATGGGGGCAGTATGTACATTAGAGGCGTGGGGAGGGTATGATGGAGGCAGAATGGGGAGGGATTTTTTGCAGTGTCTACGGGGTGACCAGTGAGTTATGTTGGGAAGATAGGGGAAGGAAAGTGACCATGGAATGATGTCCCTCAGCTGGGGGGTAAGAAGCAGCTCTGAGTGATGTGTGTCAGCTGGATGTATGAAGTAGTCTGGGGGGAGTTGGGGGCTGAGAAGTGGTCAAATATAGATATTTATCATTTAAAAAAAAAATCTATTGTGCTCATCCACTACTATATACACAACAATAAATTATACAACAGTACTACTCAATGAAAACCACCTCCTGTGAGATACCAGCCCCAAGCACTCTGTATGTACAGATGATGTGAAGGTAATTGATGACCATTCATGTAATCCTATGATACCCAGGCTCTGAGTCTGTACAATCAGAGGTCTAAACTGACCACAATTACACAGGGTTACATGAATGGTCACAAACTACTTTCACATTATCTGGACTGAGCGATTGGGGGATGTTTATATAGACCAGGGGTCTCAAACTGGCGGCCCTCCAGCTGTTGCGAAACTACAAGTCCCATCATGCCTCTGCCCATGGGAGTCCTGATTGTAACTGTCAGCCTTGCAATGCCTCATGGGAATTGTAGTTCTGCAACAGCTGGAGGGCCGCCAGTTTGAGACCCCTGATATAGACTGACATGTGTTTTAGCTTGGGAGATATCTGTCAGCTGTAATCGGGCTGCAGACTCCCCCCCCCCCCCCACACTCACTCACTGTCTCTTCTGATTCTCCTTATCTTAACCCTTCAATTAAATAAATGCTTAGGAAATCCTTCTGAAACTTTGCACCCTTCCACACTAGGAAACTTTGCATAGAAAAAAAAAAAAATCTACTCACCTTCTCCCTGCACTTGGTGTGAGCAGTAGCCAGCCCAACAGTAGCTACAGTGAGCTCCCCCTCCCGGTTCTCTCAGCACACAGCACTGGTGATGGGGGTGGGGTGTTTAAGTCAGAGATCACAGAGAGAGCGCAGGAGACTGTGCTAATGGACACCGCACCGTCTGAATAGTCTGCCCCTGGTCTGAATAATGTGCCCGGGTCTCAGGCAGTTAAAAACCCGGGCACGCGATTCAAGACCCGGACTGTCCGGTTGAACCCTGGACAGGTGGCAACCCTAATGGCGCTCCTGGGTCCTCTTCTCCAGTGCCCTGTTGTAGAGCCGCTTCATACCTCCCAACTTTCCCATTGTCCACTGCGGGACTTTAATTCAAATTATTGCCGAGGGGAGGATACAACACACAAGCCCACCCGTCCAACTCACCTGCTTTTCGCTGCCGCTCTGGCGCGCTGGAGGACTGGGGGGACTATGCGGGAAAACAGTGTCCCGCACGGGTACGCGGGAAGATGATGTCCCTGCGGGAGAAACCCGCAGAATCCGTGCGGGTTGGGAGGTATGCCGCTGTTCCTCAAGGCACTCGTGTGGGTGCATTCCCGTGTCCTGCTGCTGCATCAATTGACACAGACAGCAGGACTCGGCCTCACCCCCCATCTCCCGTGTCATTGGATTTTATTGACAGCAGCAGGAGCCAATGGCTGTGCTGCTATCAATCTATCCAATCAGGACCTGAGACACAGTTGGAGGTGGTGTGCTCGTCCCCATCACTGGAAAGACCGGATTCAGGTAAGTAAAAGGGGGGCTCTGGGGTAAGGTGACCAGATTTTTAAAATGAAATCCGGGGACATATTTATTTTTTTACTAGTAATGGCGGCAATCAGCGACTCTCTGCCCATCACCGCCCCCTCACAGCCTGTCAAGTCTTACTCTCCGGCCCTGGCTACTACTGGGTGGGGAGCGGAGAAAGATCACTCCGCCAGGGAAGGCAAGGAGATAAGCAGGCTGGCTGGGACTTGAGCCAAGGCAGAAGAACATGTGAGGGGGAGCAGAATGGGCATGCACCCGAAACTGAAGAAATATTCCCTCTGCTCCAACCAGCACATGATCATCAGAAAGGTGCACAGAAAATGGAAAAAAAATACACCCCCTTAGCAAGTAGGAGCGGCGGGGGGGGGGGGGGGTGTAATTCAGAATTTTTTATTTTTATTTTCCTCTGACTGTCTTTGAAATTGCCCCAGCCCCTGTTCAAATCCAATCCGGGGACAAAACCGGGGACAGACTTGATCCCGGGACAGTGTCCTCAATCCGGGGACTGTCCCCGGAAACCGGGGATGTCTGGTCACCCTACTCTGGGGGGCTGCTGCATCATAAGAGTTTTTTCACCTTAATGCATAGAATGCAGAAAGGTGAAAAATCATGAGGGTTTACAACCCCTTTAATTCCAAAATGAAGAGAATATTCCGGCCCTGTAAGTGGGGAAATGTTCTGACCCTGAAGGGATTAATCTAGGTTTCCACACTATATATGTGTGTATCATCATCTGCTGGAGATAAAAGACATCACAGTGACTATGGAGGAAGAGGACGGACATGACGGGGGTTACTGGGTGTAAATAGAAAATAAGATCTTATTACCTCCTCTACTGCCAGTTCCAGCAACGTCTTCTCTCTACTTGCTCTCCACTCACCTCTCACCCGGAACTTCCTGTCTGTACCTGACATTACTTCCTGTCTGTATCCCATAGAGACTTCCCGTCTGGGTAGACATGAGATTGCCACCTTGTGGAGCTCAGAGGAACTGCAACCCAGAGAAACCTCAAAGTGTACTGTATATTAGTGATGGGAAGTACGGATCTTTTAACTGAATCGGTTCATTTCGAATCACTCACTGAAATTAACCGATTCAATGAATCGATTCTTCGGGTTCACTTGCTGAATCTATTGACAAGCAAGTGAATCAAAGCTCTCACTCAACCTTCTTAAATTGGAATCAATAGAATGATTCTTCACAGAAGGTTGGCAGCTCCTGGGGACATTTACTTGTATTTAGTTCCTTGCTCAGAACACAAGCAAATTTGTCAGATTAGCCAGCGTCATCAATTTTGGTGACGCACAAAAAGCTGTGTAAATGAAAAGTGGTTTTTTGTGCATGTGAATCTCATTCTGATGGGCCAACTTCACAGTTAACATCGCTAGCCATCAGATTTTTCCTAGCGCATGCACAGGAAAAGTTATCGGATTTTACTACCGCGGGCGGGCGAAGTACCCACGGTAGTAAAATCCAATCGTTAGGCTCCTTTCACACTTGTGCGACTTTAAAGTCGTGCAATTTTTGCCACGATTTTTACCGTGACTTTGATGCGATTTTGATGCGACTTGAAGCAATACCTATGTAATCTTGAGGTCTCTGCCTCAAGTCGCATCAAAATCGGACCAAAGTAGTGCAGTGACTACTTTGAAGTCGATGCGACTTGAAGACGCACAGATATGAATGGTACTGATTAGAAATCATGGGGTACCACTTGTCCTGCGACTTTGTAGTCCCAAGTCGCACAAGTGTGAAAGGGGCCTCATTATGCACTGTAAAGACTACAGACAAATCTGATGGCTAGCAATCTTAACTGTGAAGTTGGCCCATCAGAATGCAGTTCACATGCACAAAAAAACACTTTTCATTTACACAGCTGTTTGTGCATCACCGTAAGTGGCAATATTGGCTGATCCTATAGATTGCTTGATCTGACAGAATACCTGCTACCCAGGTTACTGAGCACAATACTATACTCAGATCATATAACAGACCCCAAATGCAATAAAGAGAACCTGCCACTTTAACAAACTATCACATAGGGGCTTGTTAATTGAAAAAATAAACAAAATAAAAACTAAAACCATCCCCACTGACCCCGATATCTACAAAAAATGACATGCATCGGTGTCTACGGCGCATGCGCGCCGTAGACAACGGCACATTCACAGGGTTAATCCCATTCACAAATCCGGCTTAGCCAGATTTGACGGCTCCCGCGCGCATGCGCGGAGTGACGTCTTCGCCGCTCCGGCCAATCACATCGCCGGAGAGGCGCTGTGATTAGCTGGAGCGGCGATACCCGGAAGTAACCTTCCGGGTATCGCCGCAGTGATGGCTGGAGAGGGAGACGAGGACGGCTTTGGGGGCCCCGATCTAAGGTAAGTGATGCATAATGAGCTAGTATGCTAGTCATACTAGCTCATTATGACTTTGTCTTGCAGGTGGGATTTATTTATTTATTTTTTTCCAGGGTTTACAACCACTTTAAAAAAAAAAAATCCAAGGATCCAGGGGGCATAGAAATCTCAGGACCAGAACGCAGAACAATATTACTATAAAGCAGGATAAAATGTATTTTTGTGTTAAAAAAAATGAGACAGCTCTCTCATTCAGTTATACAGCTACTAAATTAGACACATGTCCCAGAAGGGATGTTTGTCCCCTTTAACATGCATATCTCCTTTAGGATAAGCCGACTAAATACTAAAGGGTTAAAGAATTAATCTGAATGAGGATATCTTCTTATCCTGACTCTTTGTCCTCTATGTCTTTAAAGCATTCTGTAGTGTATTGCTGCTACCTGATCATTGATTTAGTGTATTCTACTGGTGGTGACTCAGGGTTCTTCCAGTGTACTGTATTCTAACAACTCGATTCTTTAACTCGGTAGCTGGTATGATTCCTTAACTCGGTAGCTGGTATGATTCTTTAACTCGGTAACTGGTGTAACCTGGGGGACAGGTAGTAGGTACAAAAGCTCCCTGGGATGAGCAGGCACAGATACCAAGTCCATTGGATCAGTGAAAACACAGTGTGGTTTATTGGTGCTATATACAAAGTCTAATGACAGGTGCTGTACAGTGTGCAGAAAACAAACAGAAGAAAAAATAGCTAAACAAAAGCCTAGCCATGTCTCGGCTCTAACTACACAGTATTTACAGGCCCTCACTACCAGGCTGGACAAGCCTACCGCTTGTCAGCTTCCACATCCAACAGAGAAACAAGTTTTTACACACATTCTTGCTCTCACATACCAATGCTGTCTGTGTTTCCCAGGCTGAGCAAAGGCTGTCTGCTCAGGTGAGCTTTTAATTAAGCTGGTGGAGAGAACCAACACCTGAAGTGGATCCTGGCTCAGAGATCCCTGAATGTATATGAGAGAAGCCTGGGAGATGTATAAACCCCAAACAGGACTTTCCCAGGCTCTCTCTGGGACGCTCGGCCACACATCCTCCCCCCTTGTTTCAACCCCAGGGTTGGAACACCTGTAGCCCAACAGGAGTGAACACGGGACAGGGCATCTACATTTCCCATCTCCACACCTGGCCTGTGTTTTACCGTAAAGGCGTAATCTTGTAGGGCCAAAAACCACCGGTTCACCCGCCTATTAGTCTCCTTCTTTTGGGCCATCCATTTCAGGGGAGCATGGTCAGTTATCAGCTCAAACTGGCACCCCAACAAGTAGTACCTGAGCGCGTCCACGGCCCACTTTATGGCCAGACACTCCTTTTCAATGACTGCGTACTTCTTTTCATGGTCATTGAGCTTTCTGCTTAAGTACACCACAGTGTGTTCTTCCCCATTGTGTACCTGTGAAAGTACCGCCCCGATACCAACATCAGACGCATCTGTCTGGACCAAAAAGTTTTTGGAGAAATCGGGGGAGTATAGGATTGGCTGTGCACAAAGAGCCTTCTTCAGGACTTGAAAAGACTCTTCTGCTACTGGAGACCATTTCACCATTACGGAGGCTTTCCCTTTTGTAAGGTCTGTCAGTGGGGCAGCTATAGTTGCGAAATTTGGGATGAATCTTCTATAGTACCCCGCAATGCCAAGAAAGGCCCTGACCTGCTTCTTGTTTGCAGGACGTGGCCACTCCTGGATGGCTTCTATTTTATTCACCTGGGGCTTTATGACACCCCGGCCAATAGTGTAGCCCAAATACCTGGCTTCCTCTAGCCCAATGGCACATTTTTTTGGATTTGCCGTAAACCCTTCTTTGAAGAGGGAATCCAGGACAGCCTGGACACGGGGCAAGTGAGACTCCCAGTCAGTGCTATTCACTAGACTTGTGCACAACGGAAAAATTCGTTCCGTTTCGGTTCGTTTCTTTCCGGTCCTGTTGATTCGTAATCATTCGTAATTTTGCTAGACGGGATTTTTCGTGTTCGGACTCATTCGTATTTTTGCAAGCGACATTTTTCGTTGAATTTTTTGTTGCTTTATAATTCGTACTTTCGGTAGAGTACGTTGTTTTTCGTTGATTCTGGACACAACTCCTACTTTCGTAACTTTTTTGGGGTTCGTTGATTCGTAATTTTCCGTGTCTCTCTCACAACGACGCTGCCTATTATGCCTAATGTGCTTCGAATGGATTTGTACTTTTCTAAATACATTGCGGTTATTTGTAACGATTCGAAATCTCGTATTTTACTTTCGTTTTTTACATGCGGCTATAGCCTCTGCCCCTGTACACCATTTTGAGAGGGTTCAGCACGGTGAGGGAGAAGCAGAAAGCAGAGCAGAGTGTTATTGTGCTTCGAATGGATTCAAAATCTCGTATTTTACTTTCGTTTTTTACATGCGGCTATAACCTCCGCCCCTGTACACCATTTTGAGAGGGAGTTCAGCACGGTGTGGGAGAAGCAGAGAGCAGAGCAGAGTGAGTGTTATTGTGCTTCGTATGGATTCGTACATTCGTAACTTTTTCATAACGAATTATGCCGAAGACATTCGGGCATTCGCTATTTGCGGTATAATTTATTTCGGATTCGGTCTTATTCGTAATTGCTTTGTTCGGAAATTCGAATGCTTCCGAATGTCCGAAAGTTGCTAAATTCGGACGAATTTCAATTCGTTACGAAACGAATTGCACAAGCCTACTATTCACCACTATGTCGTCCAGATAGGCTGCAGCATACTGTCGGTGAGGTCTTAGGGTCCTGTCCATAGCCCTCTGAAATGTTGCCGGGGCATTTTGCAACCCAAAAGGCATTTTCTTATACTGAAACGACCCCTCCGGGGTCACAAACACAGTCTTTTCTTTGCCACTACCAGTCAGGGGTATTTGCCAATATCCTTTGGTCAAGTCCAAAGTGGTCAGATAACGGGCCTTGCCAAGTCGGTCTATAAGCTCGTCTACCCTGGGCATTGGGTATGTGTCAAACTTTGTTACCGCATTAAGCTTTCTGAAGTCGTTACAAAACCGCCAAGTGCCATCCGGTTTTGGGACCAATACAATGGGGCTAGACCAGTCACTATTGGATTCCTCAATAACATCTAGCTCCAACATCCTTTTAACTTCCTCACCGATGTCCTTTCTTCTAGCTTCGGGAATTCGGTATGGTTTGAGCTTGACACGGACCCCAGGTTCAGTAACAATATCATGCTGAACTGCTGAAGTCGTGCCCGGCAACTCTGAAAATTTCTCTTTATTCCTCATCAGGAACTCTCTAGCTTCCTGTTTCTGGGAACATGACAGGGTGTCTGGAATCGTGACCTCAGGGATCAGAGGGGATTCCGTACCCTTAAGGGTTACCGGGAGAGACGTGGCAGTTAATGCCAGTCTATCCTTCCAGGACTTTAACAGGTTTATGTGGTAAATCTGTTCCGGCTTCCTTTTACCTGGTTGATACACCTTGTAATTGACCTCCCCAACTCTTTCAATTACTTCAAAGGGTCCCTGCCACTTAGCCAGGAATTTGCTCTCAACAGTGGGAACTAACACGAGGACCCTGTCACCAGGTGAGAAAACACAAAGTTGGGCCCCCCTGTTGTATATCCTCTGTTGGGCTGCTTGGGCCTGCAGTAAATGTTCTTTTACTACCGTCATGATTGCTGCAATCCTATCCTGCATTTGAGCGATATGCTCAATAACACTTTTGTGAGGTGTCTGCTCCCCCTCCCAAGTTTCCTTGGCTATGTCTAAGAGTCCCCGAGGGTGTCTCCCATAAAGCAGCTCAAATGGAGAGTACCCCGTAGAGGACTGGGGAACTTCCCTGATGGCGAACATCAAGTACGGTATCAGGAAGTCCCAGTTTTTCCCATCCTTGTCAACAACCTTTTTTAACATACTCTTTAATGTCTTATTGAAGCGTTCCACCAAGCCATCCGTTTGAGGATGGTACACTGAGGTACGCAACTGCGTCACCTTAAATAACTTGCACAGCTCCCTAGTTATTCGTGACATGAATGGGGTACCCTGGTCTGTAAGGACTTCTTTCGGGACGTCAACCCGACTGAACACCATAAACAGCTCTTTGGCAATGTTTTTAGCAGACGCAGTGCGTAAGGGAACGGCCTCGGGGTAACGGGTAGCGTAATCCATGATCACGAGGATATGTTGATGACCGCGGGCAGATTTGGGGAGTGGACCCACAAGGTCCATGGCAATTCTTTCAAAGGGCACTTCAATAATGGGCAAGGGCACTAACGGACTTCGAAAGTGGGGTTGGGGGGCTGACATCTGACATATAGGACAGGATTGACAATAATTATCGATATTTTTCCATATCCCAGGCCAGTAAAACCTGCGCAACACCCTTTCAGTGGTTTTCTCAACCCCTAAATGGCCTCCTAGCAAGTGCCCATGGGCAAGTTCCAACACCACCCGTCTGTATAGCTTAGGGACTACCAACTGTTCAACCACTTCATCATTAGTTTTACATACACGATACAGTAAATCCTCATTGCTGCAGAAATATGGAAAACAGGGCCTGTCCCCTGGTTCGACAGGTACCTCATTAATCACCATTACATTTTCCCAGGCCCTGGCAAGAGTAGGGTCTTTTCTCTGTTCCGTACCAAAATTTTCCTTGTGCACATTAAGATTGGCAAACTCTAACGTAGGCTCAGATTCAGCAGACGGCTGTCCAGCTCTACTGGTTGTGGGGACTTCTTCAGGCTCCCCCAGCTCTCCTGCCATAACTGAGAAAGGATCACCCAGAGAGCCCTGAGAGGAGTCCCCTGAACTCACAAGGTCAGTAATGGCAATGAGTTCTGGCTCTGCGACTGAGTTAGGTACTGCGACTGGGTCGGGACAATCCCACAGTTCCCAAAACTTAGGGAAGTCCCTACCAATGATAGCCTCATGCACCAAGTGGGGCACCAGTCCAACCGAATGGGTCACTGTACCTAAGCCAGTTTTAAACTGAACAGTGGCTATTGGATACTCGCGGGTATCCCCATGTACACAGATCACAGCAACTTTTTTTGCATGAAAATTCACAGTTTCAACCATCTCAGCTGTAACCAAAGTAACTAGACTTCCTGAGTCCAGCAAGGCCGTAATAGGCTTATTATTAATAGTCACTTGACACATGTGTTTTCCCACATTTGGCACTGCAGTGCATGAAACGGCAGCAAACATAGACTGCCTTCTAAAAGATAGATCACACTGCATTGGTTCATCTGTTAATGGACAGTTTGCTGCAACATGTCCCAGTTCTTGGCAACGAAAACACCTGATGTTTCCCCAATTTGGTTTGCTGACAGGCAGTGGCTTCCCTTGCTTGGGCCGCCAAACTTCAGTCCTGGCACCAAAAATCCTCCCCCCTATTTCCTTGCCATGCTTACCACCCACTTCCCCTGGAACAGTCTTACCGGTTGCCTGGGGAGACCGTGGTTTTGGGTGGAAAGTCCATGCGGCTGTAGGGGTGGTGACCAGGTTCTCTGCAGCAAAGTACCTCTCAACGAGCTCCACCAGGTTGTCTGCTGACTTGGGGTCTCCTTGACTCACCCACTTCTGCAGGGGAATTGGTAGTGACCTCAGGAATTGGTCCATGACCACACGCTCCACTATTTGTGGCGCAGACAGGGACTCCGGCTGTAGCCATTTCTGCACCAGGTGGATCAGATCAAACATCTGCGATCTTGGGGGCCTCTTTTCTTGGAAGAACCAGCTGTGGACCCGCTGAGCTCGAACAGCCAAGGTAACACCAAGTCGTGCCAGGATTTCCCGCTTGACCTTCTCATAATCTCCCGCTTCTGCTGACTCCAGATCATAGTAGGCCTTCTGCGCTTCTCCAGAAAGTAAGGGGGCGATCAGTCCTGCCCACTGGGTTTGGGGCCAACCTTCCCTCTCAGCGGTCCGTTCAAATGTTAGTAGGAAGGCCTCTGGATCATCATCTGCTGTCATCTTTGAAAGAAAGCGACCCACATGGATGGCTGAGGGCTTGTCTCCAATAGCCTTCATTATCGCAGGTGACCCCTGTGCTAGCGTCTCCATAACCTCAGTAAGGGTTTTCCTATCTGCTTTTGCAGCAGTGGCAAGCTGTTCAAACAGCCTCTGCGATTGCTCCTGTACAGCACCAATCTGTTGGAACAGCACCTTGGTTTGCTCCTGTGCGATAGCGCTGGCTTGCTGTAATGCAGCGTTTGCTTGCCGCAATTCATCGTTAGTTTGCTGTTGTGTAGCATTTGCTTGCTGCTGTGCAGCGTTTGCTAACACCATTTGTTTGAGGATATCCTCCATGTTGTCACTTTCGGTACTGGCCTTTTAAGTAGTAACTTACTACAGCTGGTCGCAGCCTCCACCATATGTAACCTGGGGGGCAGGTAGCGGGTACAAAAGCTCCCTGGGATGAGCAGGCACAGATACCAAGTCCATTGGATCAGTGAAAACACAGTGTGGTTTATTGGTGCTATATACAATGTCAATGACAGGTGCTGTACAGTGGGCTGAAAACAAACAGAAGAAAAACTAACTAAACAAAAGCCTAGCCGTGTCTCGGCTCTAACTACACAGTATTTACAGGCCCTCACTACCAGGCTGGACAAGCCTAACGCTTGTCAGCTTCCACATCCAACAGAGAAACAAGTTTTTACGCACCTTCTTCCTCTCACAGACCAATGCTGTCTGTGTTTCCCAGGCTGAGCAAAGGCTGTCTGCTCAGGTGAGCTTTTAATTATCCTGGGGGAGAGAACTAACACCTGAAGTGGATCCTGACTCAGAGATCCCTGAATGTATATGAGAGGAGCCTGGGAGATGTATAAACCCCGAATAGGACTTTCCCAGGCTCTCTCTGGGATGCTCTGTCACACTGGTATGATTCTTTAACTCGGTAGCTGGTATGATTCTTTAACTTGGTAACTGGTATGATTCTTTAACTTGGTAACTGGTATGATTCTTTAACTCGGTGTACTGTGTGTGTGCTCCTCACTCTATCCAGTTCCTGAGTGTCACTGTGCCTACTGCCTTCAGCACGCTGATTGGTTGCAGGGAGGGGCCCGAGCTCTCTCACTCTAGATCAGTGGTTCTCAACTCCTGTCCTCAGGACCCCCTAACAGGCCAGATTTTAAGTATTACCTTGGTGAGATGCAGACTAGAATACTGCAATCCCTGAGCAGCAAATGATATCACCTGTGATGCATTTCAGTTATCTTGCAAACCTGGCCTGTTGGTGGGCCCTGAGGACTGGAGTTGAGAACCACTGCTCTAGGATCATATTACCAGGCCTGCTCTGCTATGCCGTGTATTGAGTACATACAAGTGAACTGTTTCAAACGAATCAGTTCACTCAGATGAATCGATTCATCCAGTTCACTGAAAAGAACCGATTCAAAAGAACGATTCGTTCATGAACTGGACATCACTACTCAGAGAGGGGTCGGCGTGCCAGCTGTGGCACCCGTGCCATAGGTTCGCCATCACTGCCCTAGATGTTATCCCCTTTCCAGCCAGTGTACTAGTAAAAAATACTCATTACCACTGCACTCTGTAATATGGGCTGTATATAATATACTCATTACCACTGCACTCTGTAATATGGGCTGTATATGATATACTCATTACCACTGCACTCTGTATGATGGGCTGTATATGATATACTCATTACCACTGCACTCTGTATGATGGGCTGTATATAATATACTCATTACCACTGCACTCTGTAATATGGGCTGTATATGATATACTCATTACCACTGCACTCTGTAATATGGGCTGTATATGATATACTCCTGACCACTGCACTCTGTATGATGGGCTGTATATGATATACTCATTACCACTGCACTCTGTATGATGGGCTGTATATGATATACTCATTACCACTGCACTCTGTAATATGGGCTGTATATGATATACTCATTACCACTGCACTCTGTATGATGGGCTGTATATAATATACTCATTACCACTGCACTCTGTAATATGGGCTGTATATGATATACTCATTACCACTGCACTCTGTAATATGGGCTGTATATAATATACTCATTACCGCTGCACTCTGTATGATGGGCTGTATATGATATACTCATTACCACTGCACTCTGTATGATGGGCTGTATATAATATACTCATTACCACTGCACTCTGTAATATGGGCTGTATATGATATACTCATTACCACTGCACTCTGTAATATGGGCTGTATATGATATACTCATTACCACTGCACTCTGTATGATGGGCTGTATATGATATACTCATTACCACTGCACTCTGTATGATGGGCTGTATATGATATACTCATTACCACTGCACTCTGTATGATGGGCTGTATATGATATACTCATTACCACTGCACTCTGTAATATGGGCTGTATATGATATACTCATTACCACTGCACTCTGTATGATGGGCTGTATATAATATACTCATTACCACTGCACTCTGTAATATGGGCTGTATATGATATACTCATTACCACTGCACTCTGTATGATGGGCTGTATATGATATACTCATTACCACTGCACTCTGTATGATGGGCTGTATATGATATACTCATTACCACTGCACTCTGTAATATGGGCTGTATATAATATACTCATTACCACTGCACTCTGTAATATGGGCTGTATATGATATACTCATTACCACTGCACTCTGTATGATGGGCTGTATATAATATACTCATTACCACTGCACTCTGTAATGTGGGCTGTATATGATATACTCATTACCACTGCACTCTGTATGATGGGCTGTATATGATATACTCATTACCACTGCACTCTGTAATATGGGCTGTATATGATATACTCATTACCACTGCACTCTGTATGATGGGCTGTATATAATATACTCATTACCACTGCACTCTGTATGATGGGCTGTATATAATATACTCATTACCACTGCACTCTGTAATATGGGCTGTATATGATATACTCATTACCACTGCACTCTGTATGATGGGCTGTATATAATATACTCATTACCACTGCACTCTGTAATATGGGCTGTATATGATATACTCATTACCACTGCACTCTGTATGATGGGCTGTATATAATATACTCATTACCACTGCACTCTGTAATGTGGGCTGTATATGATATACTCATTACCACTGCACTCTGTATGATGGGC
The DNA here is from genome assembly GCA_029206835.1 of Rana muscosa. Classification (NCBI taxonomy): domain Eukaryota; kingdom Metazoa; phylum Chordata; class Amphibia; order Anura; family Ranidae; genus Rana; species Rana muscosa. The sequence goes on from JARGYO010000094.1 coordinate 28,496,278, forward strand.
TGTATATGATATACTCATTACCACTGCACTCTGTAATATGGGCTGTATATGATATACTCATTACCACTGCACTCTGTATGATGGGCTGTATATAATATACTCATTACCACTGCACTCTGTATGATGGGCTGTATATAATATACTCATTACCACTGCACTCTGTAATATGGGCTGTATATGATATACTCATTACCACTGCACTCTGTATGATGGGCTGTATATGATATACTCATTACCACTGCACTCTGTAATATGGGCTGTATATGATATACTCATTACCACTGCACTCTGTAATATGGGCTGTATATAATATACTCATTACCACTGCACTCTGTATGATGGGCTGTATATAATATACTCATTACCACTGCACTCTGTAATATGGGCTGTATATGATATACTCATTACCACTGCACTCTGTATGATGGGCTGTATATGATATACTCATTACCACTGCACTCTGTATGATGGGCTGTATATAATATACTCATTACCACTGCACTCTGTAATATGGGCTGTATATGATATACTCATTATTACCACTGCACTCTGTATGATGGGCTGTATATAATATACTCATTACCACTGCACTCTGTAATATGGGCTGTATATGATATACTCATTACCACTGCACTCTGTATGATGGGCTGTATATGATATACTCATTACCACTGCACTCTGTATGATGGGCTGTATATGATATACTCATTACCACTGCACTCTGTAATATGGGCTGTATATGATATACTCATTACCACTGCACTCTGTATGATGGGCTGTATATAATATACTCATTACCACTGCACTCTGTAATGTGGGCTGTATATGATATACTCATTACCACTGCACTCTGTATGATGGGCTGTATATAATATACTCATTACCACTGCACTCTGTAATATGGGCTGTATATGATATACTCATTACCACTGCACTCTGTATGATGGGCTGTATATAATATACTCATTACCACTGCACTCTGTAATATGGGCTGTATATGATATACTCCTGACCACTGGACTCTGGGTCATTATTGATGATTACCACTAAACTGCTGCCCTGTAAAGGCTTTTAAAACGTCACCTATAAGCAATATTTGAATATCGCAGATTTTTGTCATTGCACCGACACACACTTTTGTTTTCTTCTATCAATACGTTTTTATTATAATTTTACTTATAACAAGATTGCAGTCATAGAATCAGGAAATAGTAAAGGAATAAATCCAATTGGTCAGGAAAATGACTTGTCTGGAATCTGGAGGCGGAGTCGTCATTAATTTGTGTACAACAGGGCTCAAAATTTCAAGTCCCGAGCTACTAGCCAGGCCTCAAGGGTTACTTGCTACCAGTTTCCCCACCCAACCCCTACCCTTCCCCGCCTCTAAACACACCCTCATAAATTATCTCATGAAATGACACTTAAATGTTTTATGCAGAATTAAGTTACAAAAATAAATATTAACAACAACTTTATCAGTGCCCCTCGGCACAGCCTCAACTGTGCCCACCAATGCAGCCTCACTGTGCCCACCAGTGCAGCCACACTGTGCCCACTATTACAGCCTCACTGTGCTCATTGCAGCCACACTGTGCCCACTATTGCAGCCTCACCCATGTCCATCAATTCAGCCTCACTGTGCCCATCATTGCAGCCACACTGTGCCCACTATTGCAGCCTCACCTGTGTCCATCAATGCAGCCTCACTGTGCCCACCATTGCGACCTCACTGTGCCCACCAGTGCAGCCACACTGTGCCCACTATTGCAGCCTCACTGTGCCCACCATTGCAGCCTCACTGTGCCCACCATTGCAGCATCGCCTGGGCAGAGGAAAAGAGGGCGGCCGGATCATGACTGGAGGAAGAGCAGAGCCGTGGGATCACAGAGTGGGATAGCCCGCTGTTACAGCTTACATTACAATTGCCTCTGCTCTGCGTCACACACAGCTCCGCCTCCTCCTGACCCGGAGCCTGCGATAGACAGAAAACATCCCAGCATTGGACCCCTGTTCTATCACAGGCTCTGGGTCAGGAGGAGGCGGAGCTGTGTGTGACGGCGAGCAAAGCAGAGGCAATTGTAATGTAAGCTGTAACAGTGTGCTAATCGTGCTCTGTGATCTGGCGGCTTTCCTGTTCCTCCACGCTCTCTTACTCCAGGGCGATCGCTGGGAAAACGGCTCCCAAATCAACCCCGCACGTAGTGCTCGCCCTCCTGCTCCCAGGCAGCCAAGCTCCTCGCCAACCCTCATTTTCCCCTCGCAGAATGCTAGTGGAAAATTTGAGGGGCTGGTGTACAATACAATGCACAATGTGTTACATTATTATAACAAAGTATTGTAGAAAAGATCACACCATAGAAAATGGGGAAAAGGAGACAATAAACCCGGATATGAAGATGACATTTGTGTACAAGGAACACCTTAACAATTACCACCATTTTATTCTCCAGGGCTCCTGCTTTCAAAATAAAATTGTCGGGGGTTTTAACTAACTGTGCATTTTAACATGTGTGAAAAGAAAAAACATGCAATGTTGGCTGTGAAAGGGTTAATGTGATTGAAATGGTATCACCCTCCCGTGGTCACACTGTAAATCAGGGGGTGTCCAACCAGCAGGCCCCGGGCCTCATGTGGCTCCAGAGAGTTTAGCATGTGGCTGGGGGCCCATTTGGAGGGACACTGAGGATGTGCAGTGCAAACATAGCATCCTACATTGACAAGTCAGGCAAATGCACGGCTGGAGGGATGCCGGGGCTGCCATGTTTGCAATGACACAGGCAGTAGGGAATACATGGGAGCCAGGTAAGTAAATTCTGCATGGTCAGATCTAGGGGGGTGCTAGAGTGGGCTGCATCCCCCCAAATGTGCCCCCCCCCCAACCCACAGCACATACATAGGCTACATTCACACCACTGATTAGGGCCTGTGTGAATGATTAGTCCCGGCTATCAGTGGGTAGGTGTGTCTGTCGGCCATGATCACTATAAAGACAGTTCACTGGAAGCCATGCCTATTCTGGGCTCTCTACACAGCCAGTGATTACCTGCAGTGATCGCTGCTGGACCCACTTTGTGCTGATGTACAGGAAGACAGGACTTCAGTGAGGAACATTTCCCACACTCAGGACAGGAATATGCTTCTCCCCTGTGTGAGATCTCTGATGCCTGGAAAGATGGTACTTATTTGAAAAACATTTCCCGCACTCAGGACAGGAATATGGCTTCTGCCCTGTGTGAGATCTCTGATGTTTGTAAAAATGTGACTTGTTTGCAAAACATTTCCCGCACACAGGACAGGAATACGGCTTTTTCCCTGCATGCATTCTCTGATGTGTGTAAAGACGGGAGTTCTGTGAAAAACATTTCCCGCACTCAGCACAGGCATATGGCATTTCACCTGTGTGCAATCTCTGATGTGTGTAAAGAATGGACTTCTCTGAAAAACATTTCCCGCACTCACAACATGAAAATGGTTTCTCTCCCGTGTGCATTCTCTGATGTTTGTAAAGATTGAACTTGTTTGCAAAACATTTACCACACTCAGCGCAGGCATATGGCTTTTCCCCTGTGTGCAATGTCTGATGCCTGTAAAGATTGTACTTCTGTGAAAAACATTTCCCACACTCAGTACAGGAGTACGGTTTTTCTCCTGTGTGAAGCCTTTAAAGTTTGACAAAAGCTGATTTTAATGCAAAACATTTTCCGCACAAAGGACAGGAAAATGGCTTTTCCACTGTGTGAGATCTCTTATGGACATGAAGATCAAATTTTAAACAGAAACTCTTGCCGCACTCAGTACAGGAAAACCTCTTATCTGTTGGAAGGACAGCACCGTCCCGCACAGTCTGAGGTTCCTCAGGATAAGAGGAATACGATGGTCCGGCACCGTCCCGCACAGTCTGAGGTTCCTCAGGATAAGAGGAATACGATGGTCCGGCACCATCCCGCACAGTCTGAGGTTCCTCAGGATAAGAGGAATACGATGGTCCGGTACCGTACCGCACAGTCTGAGGTTCCTCAGGATAAGAGGAATACGATGGTCCGGCACCGTCCCGCACAGTCTGAGGTTCCTCAGGATAAGAGGAATACGATGGTCCGGCACCGTCCCGCACAGTCTGAGGTTCCTCAGGATAAGAGGAATACGATGGTCCGGCACCGTCCCGCACAGTCTGAGGTTCCTCAGGATAAGAGGAATACGATGGTCCGGCACCGTCCCTCACAGTCTGAGGTTCCTCAGGATAAGAGGAATACGATGGTCCGGCACCGTCCCGCACAGTCTGAGGTTCCTCAGGATAAGAGGAATACAATGGTCCGGCACCGTCCCGCACAGTCTGAGGTTCCTCAGGATAAGAGGAATACGATGGTCCGGCACCGTCCCGCACAGTCTGAGTTTCCTCAGGATAAGAGGAATACGATGGTCCGGCACCGTCCCGCACAGTCTGAGGTTCCTCAGGATAAGAGGAATACGATGGTCCGGCACCGTCCCTCACAGTCTGAGGTTCCTCAGGATAAGAGGAATACGATGGTCCGGCACCGTCCCGCACAGTCTGAGGTTCCTCAGGATAAGAGGAATACGATGGTCCGGCACCGTCCCGCACAGTCTGAGGTTCCTCAGGATAAGAGGAATACGATGGTCCGGCACCGTCCCGCACAGTCTGAGGTTCCTCAGGATAAGAGGAATACGATGGTCCGGCACCGTCCCGCACAGTCTGAGGTTCCTCAGGATAAGAGGAATACGATGGTCCATCTACACTGTGTGGTGCCGGATGGACATTTGAGGTAGTCGGGTTTTCTCCTGGACTATACTGTGTGATGTCCACATCTTCTACTTTACAGTCTGGAGACAAAGTGAGACAATCCTCTGAGGTTTTCCTCATCTCCCGTCCATCTACTAAAATAGAAATAAAAAGATTACTAGACATGAGCTGATTGGTTCCTCTAAACCAGGACTCCGCCCACATCAGGCAGCTTTGTCTCTGAGGATCTTACAATTCCCCCCTCAGGCTGGGTTCACATATGTCCGCATTCAATTCCCATGACATGCGAGTGTGACCGGCTCTCAATGGAGAAGGTTCACACTGTTGTGGGGTGTGAAGAAGTAATATATTATATATTCACTGGCAAAAATGTGAGGTTCGCTTAGGCCTCACAAACAGATGGACCAGGATTTCACAATCAGTGGGCTATTGCTCTGTTGGAAGCATTTCAGGGAAAAAAAGCAGATGAGCTTTTTGTTTTTTTTTGTTTTTTACAAGTCTCCAAAATATCATCTATTGAAGGTTTTCACAAACAGATATTGGGATAAAGATTTGCCTGAACAATAGGGTCGTTTGTCACAGAAACCAGAAAAACATTTATCTACCCTTGCCGAATGGACAAGGAAAGCAACGCAAATATATGGCTAAGTCGCTATCATATAGAACAATCCTTATCTAAGAAAAAAACATTGTTAACTAAGTCATCTTTAAACATCCATTGGACTGCTTCAAAGTCCATCCTAACACATGGTGTTAGAAAGATGTGAATGGTTATGCAAGTCAGAAATATTTTAAAATACCTAATGTTATTATAAAACATTTGAATTATCTATGATATTTGTAGGTCACAAAAGATAATCATAATTTTAAGATCTGAAGATCTAAGAACTTTGCTATAAAGAAAATATATATGAAAGTGTGATTTTATAAGTAGAAATGTTTTGAAAAGCTAATTAGCATTATGAAATACACCCAATTATGATTATAACCATAAGAAATTAACCTGTATTTAGATTAAACACATATTCAGCGGATATATCAGAATTATTCATGTATCCATATAGATAATCATTTTCTGTGATATTGAGATATATATCTATATATATATATAGATATATAACCTGTGTTATTCCGAGACAAAACGGAAAATTTATTACCAAATACTTACCGTAATTTTCCTTTCCTGATAGACTCCATGGCAGACTACGTGTGGGTTAACCCCGCCTCCTCTCCACAGCTATAGGACCCCTTACCCATAAATTTGAGCTCACCTCCACAGACAGGTGTTCCATAACTAGCCGACTCAAATTTCAACTCTCATATTTTTAATTCATGGGTGGGAACTCCGTCTGCCATGGAGTCTATCAGGAAAGGAAAATTACGGTAAGTATTTGGTAATAAATTTTCAGTTTTCCTGACAGACTCCATGGCAGACTACGTGTGGGAAATAACTAGCCAATCCACACGGGAGGGTATGCTTGCTCAAAAAAAATATTTTAATCTTTCCCGTCAACTGACAGGATTTTTCGACCAAAATTAACAGAGGAAAGGGAAGAAGGCTCAATACAATAATGAGACATAAATGTATGAATAGAAGACCACGAGGCTGCCCTGCATATCACTTCAGGAGCCACGTGTTGAGCTGCTGGCCATGAGGCTGCCATGCCTCTGGTGGAATGAGCCGTCATGATGATGATGGTGCAGCCTGGCAAGGTCCCTATCCTGTGACCGATGAACTGATGTAGCCGGGCTGTAAGAGATAATACAGACAAAGGGAGGGGGAGGAAGGTGGGCAGGTTGTAACCGTTAGCAACCACCAGAAAAAAATGACACCAAAGACGCCAACCCCCTACCCACTCCGCACAGACCTTGTGCGGGAGGGCTAGCCACATGGCGGTGCAGATGAGTCCATGACGAGGAAGACACACAATGACACTACCTAGACTAAGGATAAGCAAATCAATGCAAGAACAGCGCAGAAAAAAAAAGTTTTTTTTTTTTTTTTTAAAACTGTCCCTTTAAGAGACACTAAGCATTACAAGCATTATATGCATTACATTGCCAAGAAGTGCTTACCCCGTCCTGGTAGTATTGAGACTCCGGGAGTCTGCTGCTATATGCCCACAGGTTATCCCACCTGTATAGGGCTCCTCAGCGGTTTAAATCACCCGCCGGAATGACGTCATGGCCAGTCCCGCTGTGCGCATGCATCGGAGGGACCGAACCTACTGCGCCTGCGCGGCCCCTGACCCCTCCGCCATACTGCGCATGCGCAAAAACCAAGCCTCGGTTTCACCGTGGCTCTGCGCATGCACAGACGATCAACAGGCCGGGATCAGGAAGGGAATGGCATCCTGGAACGCAAAAGTGTTCCACACATATACTAAGCTTAGCGGCGCTGTATGACAGAGAAAAAACAGCAGAGAAAGACATACAAACAAACAAAAACTATCTGCCATGGAAATAGAAAAAGTCTTCAGACCTTGCCAGCTGAGATCCACCGTCCGTCATGGTACGCTGGGGCCACATCCCTTCCACCATAGGGGTATCCATCAGCCCAAAAACCACTCACCCGCTCATAGCTGGGCCCTGGGTGCACCGCACAACTCGTACCTGATCCGACAGACATCCTGGACTGCACCTGAATTGCATGATGAAGGTCCATGTGAGGAGGATAAAAAAGGAACACCTGTCTGTGGAGGTGAGCTCAAATTTATGGGTAAGGGGTCCTATAGCTGTGGAGAGGAGGCGGGGTTAACCCACACGTAGTCTGCCATGGAGTCTATCAGGAAATCAGTTTTTAAATAGGTAGATACCTTTTATATCTAAATATAAAACTATTTTATGTTATGTAAATGAATCAAAAAGTATACTTATCGTATTTCATATAATACCAGTTACCAGAAGACTCAAAAATATATTTTCTTCTCACCAATATATAAACTAAATACACATTATGGAAACAGAATATATTAACTTAAATAGATAAACTCAAAACACATGTGAGACACCTGGTGGTTGAAGGTGATATTACCTTAAAATCATTGGGCTCCCGGAAAAAGTTTAATGAAAATCAGGGCAGTTAACTCCCATATTTGCAACCAACCAATGAAGAAGGAACACATACCGTTTGGGCAAAACGTATTATAAGTTTTATGATCTCATTGTCTGAGATAGTATTTAAGACAAGAAAAATGAGATGACAGGGGGAGACACACTCAGGGACACACCCTGAGGAGGACACTCGGGGACACACCCTGAGGTGGACACTCGGGGACACACCCTGAGGTGGACACTCGGGGACACACCCTGAGGAGGACACACCCTGAGGTGGACACTCGGGGACACACCCTGAGGTGGACACTCGGGGACACACCCTGAGGTGGACACTCGGGGACACACACTCCCACACCCTGGGAGGGGGAGATGCAGCCACACACTCACACAGACGGACTGACACTCATGCACCATGCATCAATACATATCCTTACATTCATGAAGATTCCTGAAACCCTGATGCACAGCCATCTTAAAAATTCTGGTAACCAGTAATCCAGCCTAATAGCCATTTTGGAATGGGTAATTATGACATGTTGATTTTTATCTTGTGTTCATGTATGTTCTCGCAAATATTGAATTATTGAATGTTATACAATTGATAATCGTTCTCCCGAATCAATAACCACCTTGTAGATTTTTCTCTAAAGATTACATTTTATCATATTTTTCTTTTTGCATCTAATTTATTTCACATTGTTAACCACTTACTTACCTGTAGTGATGAGCCGAACACCCCCGGGTTCGGTTCGCACCAGAACCCGCGAACGGACCGAAAGTTCGCGCGAACATTAGAACCCTATTAAATACAATGGATGCGAACGTTCGGATTCTAAAGTGCTAATTATAACGACTATTATCCATGTTATTGTCCGAAACAGAGTTTGGGAACCCGGGTTCTGCACCAGGGGACATGTATCAATGCAAAAAGAAGTTTTAAAAACGGACGTTTTCCGGGAGCAGTCATTTTAATGATGCATAAAGTGAAAAAAAAAAAGTCAAATATTCCTTTAAATATTGTACCTGGGGGGTGTCTAAAGTATGCCTGTGAAGTGCCACGTGTTTCCCGTGTTTAGAACTGTCCCTGCACAAAATAACATTTCTAAAGGGAAAAAAAGCCATTTAAAACTGCTTGCGGCTTTAATGCAATGTCTGGTCCCGGTAATATGGATGAAAATCTTTAGGAAAAATGGCATAGCTACCCCATCAACCCCCCCCCCCCTACCCCAGCCCATTACCAGCCCCTTTGGGTCTTGTATGGATATTAAGGGGAACCCCGCACATAAAATAAAAAAGGCCCTATATACTCTGAACAGCCGTATACAGGCGGTGCATACAAGACAGGGACTGTAGGTTTGTTCTTATGTAGAATCTGTTTGTAATTTTGAACAGCTGCATTGTTTAAGGGTAGCTCCATGCCAAATTCCTTTTTTTTAGCTTTTTGGAAAACATAGGGAACGGTTATCACCCCTGTCACATTTTTTTTGATGTCTGTGCCCCTGTTCAGAACATTTCTCCTCACTTTGCGTCCCAATGACAACTGTTTTTGAAATGTGGTGTTTGTATTGAAACAAGGATTGGTGATAAAGCATCAGTAGAGAGGAGACACCTTTCTCCCATATTAATTCTTATAGGAGAGAATTTTCCTTCCAAGGGGTAGATTTCCTCTCACTTCCTGTTGTCTTCTTCCGTTTGCAAGTAGTAGTCGTTTGTAAGTTGGATGTTTGAAAGTAGGGACCTTCCGTATATACTCTGCAGAAATTGGCCCCTTAGGTGTTGGCACAACACTGAAAGCACTCACAGTTATTCTTGGTGGGTGCTGGAACGCCCTGCTGTCAAGTATAATATCAGGAATTGTAATAACATATAATTGTTGATCAGTGGTAGTAAAAATTGGGCCTTTGATGGTGGTGCTGGTGCCACAACACTGTAAGGCCTGACAGTTACTTTTGGTGGGCACAGCAATGGTCCCTGCTGTGAATTATTAGATCAATAATTATAATTGCATGCCCCTGTTGAACAGGGGCTGAAAAACTGGGCCTTTGGTGGTGATGGTGGTGCTGGTGCCACAACACTGTAAGGCCTGACAGTTACTCTTGGTGGGCGCAGCAATGGGCCCTGCTGTGAATTATTAGATCAATAATTATAATTGCATGCCCCTGTTGAACAGGGGCTGAAAAATTGGGCCTTAGGCACTGGTGGCACAACACTGCAACCCCTCACAGATACTGTACTTGGAGCACAGCAATGAGGCCTGTTGCAAAGTATTGCATCAAAAATTTTAATTACACGCCCCTGTTAAACAGGGGCTGAAAAATTGGGCCTTAGCCACTGGTGGCGTCACCCATAAACCAAAATGATCTTCCAAGCTATCATCGTTAATCGTATCATTGAGGAGGAGGAGGAGGATAGCCAGACAACATAACAGCACAGGCACTCAGCATCAGCATCAGTCTTGAAGGGATGTGACATTTTAAAATCAATTAGTCTGTTATATCAGCATCTGGTGTGTGGTAGCTGGTGGTGATCCAAGACTGGTTCATCTTGATGAAAGTCAGTCGATCAACCGAGTCGGTGGACAGGCGCACCCTGTGATCCGTGACAAATCCTCCAGCAGCACTGAATGTGCGTTCTGAAAGAACGCTGGATGCAGGACAGGCCAGTAGCTCAATTGCATACTGTGCAAGCTCTGGCCAGTGATCCATCCTCAAGACCCAGTAAGCCAGAGGATTTTCGGTGGGGAAGGTGTCCAAGTCTGACCTTGCCCCTAGGTATTCCTGCACCATGTATATCAGACGCTGGCGATGGTTGCTGGAACCGATCATACTTTGGGGCTGCGGACTAAAGAATTGTCTGAACGCATCGGTCAGACGGCCACCTTCCCCACCGCTCCTTCTTTGACTGCCCGAAGCCTCAGCAACTCGTTGTCCAGGACCAGGAGTTTGTAACCTCCCAGTCTCTGGGAACGCGTTGCACAGACCTTTCTGCAAGGCCTCCCGGAGTTGTCTCATCCTCTGCTCCCTCTGCGACGGTACGATAAGGTCCGCAACCTTACCCTTGTACCGTGGATCAAGGAGAGTGGCCAGCCAGTAATGGTCCCTCTCCTTGATCCGAAGAATACGAGGATCCTTCCGCAGACTTTGCAGGATCAGGGAGGCCATGCAGCGTAGGTTAGCTGAGGCATTCAGTCCGGAGTCCTCTGGGTCACTAAGGACGACATGATCCGCAGCCACCTCCTCCCAGCCACGTACAAGTCCACTGGTTTCTTGGGACTGTAAATCATCCCTAAAAGACTGCTGCTGATGATGCTGAGTGCCAGCCTCCACCTCCATGCTGACACAATCCTCCTCCTCCTCCTCTTCCTGTGCGATGGGTGGGACAGAAGGAACACTGTCTGGGTAAAGGGGGCCTTGAGAGGCAAGGAAGTCCTCCTCTTCCTGCCTCTGTTCTGCCTCAAGTGCCCTGTCCATTATTCCACGCAGCGTGTGCTCCAACAGGTGGACAAGAGGTACAGTGTCACTGATGCATGCACTGTCACTGCTCACCATCCTCGTGGCCTCCTCAAATGGTGCCAGGACAGTGCATGCATCCCTGATCATGCCCCACTGGTGTGGTGAAAAAAACCCGAGCTCCCCTGACCCTGTCCTGGTGCCGTAGTCGCACAGGTACTCATTGATGGCCCTCTGCTGCGTGTGCAGCCGCTGCAGCATGGCCAACGTTGAGTTCCACCTGGTGGGCATGTCACATATAAGGCGGTTCTTGGGCAGGTTCAACTCCTTTTGAAGCTCAGCCAGGCGAGCACTGGCATTATAAGATCTGCGGAAATGCACACAGACTTTCCTGGCCTGCCTCAGGACATCCTGTAAGCCCGGGTACCTGCCCAAGAACCGCTGCACCACCAGGTTAAGGACGTGAGCCATACAGGGCACATGGGTCAGTTGTCCCTGTCGGAGGGCGGAGAGGAGGTTGGTGCCATTGTCGCAAACCACCATTCCTGGCTTAAGCTGGCGTGGCGTCAACCACCTCTCGGCCTGCCCCTGCAGAGCAGACAGGACCTCTGCCCCAGTGTGGCTCCTGTCCCCCAAACACACCAGCGCAAGCACGGCATGGCATCTTTTTGCCTGCGTACTTGCGTAGCCCCTTGAACGCCTACGGAGCACCACTGGTTCCGAGGACAAACCACAGGAAGAGGCCATGGAGGAAGAAGAAGAGGAGGGGGTGGAGGAGAGAGGTGTGTCACAACCAGTAGTAGCATTTTGGAGGCGTGGCGGTGGAACAACCTCCAACACTACTGCACCTTGTCCTGCATCCTTCCCAGCTGCCAAAAGAGTGACCCAATGGGCCGTGAAAGAAAGGTAACGTCCCTGTCCATGCCTGCTGGACCATGAGTCAGCGGTAATATGCACCTTACCGCTGACCGCCCTGTCCAGCGAGGCCAAGACATTGCCTTCCACATGCCTGTAGAGAGCCGGAATAGCCTTCCGTGCAAAAAAGTGTCGTTTGGGAACCTGCCACTGAGGAACCGCACATTGCACAAACTCACGGAAGGGGGCCGAGTCTACCAACTGAAAAGGCAGCAGTTGAAGCGCTAGCAATTTAGCCAAGCTAGCATTCAACCGCTGGGCATGTGGATGGCTGGGAGTGAACTTCTTTCGACGGTCCAGCAGCTGGGGCAGGGAAATTTGCCTGCTAGAATCGGACGTCGGTGTACTGCTAGCAGAGTGCCCGCAAGTACTTGCCTGTGAAACACCTAATTCTACACCTTCATTCCTCTCAGAGCAGGTTTCAGAGAGGAGTGAAGGTATAGTGGGGTTGGAGATCCCAGCTGATGCGGTGCAAGAAGAGGTCAGCTTTGTTCTTTGGTGTGGGTCTTTAAGGTAGGCTTGCCAACGAGCTGCATGGCAGGTCAACATATGTCTGATCAAGCATGTGGTGCCCAAGCGGCTGATGTTTTGGCCACGCGATATACGCTTGAGACATATGTTGCAAACAGCAGCTGTGCGATCTGATGCACTCGCCTCAAAAAAGGCCCACACCAAAGAACTTTTTGAATGACGGGCAGAGGCAGCGCCCTGCAGAGGCGGAGCTCTGCGGTGTGATTCCGTCGGTGTGCTGCCCATACGCTGGCCACTCAAGGGCATCCTGCCTCGTTGGAGATGTGCCTCCTCCTCATCCTCCTCCTCCTCCTCTCTCCTATTAGGCACCCACGTGGAGTCAGTGACCTCATCATCCCCTCCCTCCTCATCACTGGAGCCAATCTGGCAGTATGCTGCAGCTGCTGGAACATGACTGCCAGATTGGTGTCCTTCTTGAGCATCCCCTCTCTCTGCTCTCACGCTGCTGCCTTCCTCTAGCTGGGTATCATCATCAGATCCTTCCAAACGCTGGGCATCCTCCTGGAGCATGTACCCAACACTGTGCTCAAACAGTTCGGGGGACTCCTCAGGAGGAGGGCATGGTGGGTCTAGGGAAGGATTGACTAATGAAGATAATGATACCAGAGAAGAGGACGCTTTGGCAGCTGCTTTGCCACTACCCTGAGCCTGGGTGAGAGAGGATGAGGAGGATGAGGTGGGCTTGGTCATCCACTCTACCAAGTCTTCGGCATGATGTGGCTCAACATGTCCAGCTGCCGAAAACAAGGACAAGCGTGTCCCATGGCCATGTGCTGATGACAATGCACCGCGTACACGACCAGCACTGTTGCCCCCAGACACAGAGCCTGCTTGCCCTCTTTTTTTGCCTCCTGACTGTCTGCCTCTCCTTGGTTGCCTTCCAGACATTTTAATGGATGGCCTGCAGGGAGATGGGAAAAACAGCAATAAGGGCTACCTTCAGGTGTATATTGTGCAGGAGGCTTAGCAACAATGACACTGACACTGTCCCCTGCCTATCCTTCTCTGTCCCTAAACACAAGGATTGAAAATATGGTTCAGCAAAAAAGTTTTAGAACAGAATAGCACACTGACACTTTCCCTCACTGTCCTACTCTGTCCCTCCCTACAAACAAGATTTAGCACAGAATAGCACACTGATAATTTCTACGAGTGTCCTTCTCTGTCCCTCAACTCAGGGATTGAAAATATGGAACAGCAAAATTGATTTAGAACAGAATAGCACACTGACACTTTCCCTCACTGTACCTCTCTGTCCCTCAACTCAAGGATTGAAAATATGGAACAGCAAAATTGATTTAGAACAGAATAGCACACTGTCAGTTTCACTCACTGTACCTCTCTGTCCCTCAACTCAAGGATTGAAAATATGGTTCAGCAAAATAGTTTTAGAACACAATAGCACACTGACACTTTCCCTCACTGTCCTACTCTGTCCCTCCCTACAAACAAGATTTAGCACAGAATAGCACACTGATAATTTCTACGCGTGTCCTTCTCTGTCCCTCAACTCAAGGATTGAAAATATGGAACAGCAAAATAGTTTTAGAACAGAATAGCACACTGTCAGTTTCCCTCACTGTACCTCTCTGTCCCTCAACTCAAGGATTGAAAATATGGAACAGCAAAAATTGATTTAGAACAGAATAGCACACTGACACTTTCCCTCACTGTAGCTCTCTGTCCCTCAACTCAAGGATTGAAAATATGGAACAGCAAAATTGATTTAGAACAGAATAGCACACTGACACTTTCCCTCACTGTACCTCTCTGTCCCTCAACTCAAGGATTGAAAATATGGTTCAGCAAAATAGTTTTAGAACACAATAGCACACTGACACTTTCCCTCACTGTAGCTCTCTGTCCCTCAACTCAAGGATTGAAAATATGGTTCAGCAAAATAGTTTTAGAACAGAATAGCACACTGTCAGTTTCCCTCACTGTACCTCTCTGTCCCTACAAACAAGGATTAGCACAGAATAGCACACTGTCACTGACACTCTCCCTACCTATCCTTATTTGTCCCTAAACACAAGGAATCCAGGATTAGTAAAGGAAAAAAAATGACACTGTCCCTGCCTATGCTTCTCTTTCCCTGCTCCAGAACACACTACACAAGGCCGCCGCGCTGGCGGCCTTTTATAGTGTGGGGCGTGTACTAAACCCCATCAGCAATAATTGGCCACAGGCATCCTGCCTGTGGCCAATCATTGCTCTCCTCGCTGCCGGCGCTGTGATTGGCCAAGCATGCGGGGTCACAGTGCATGCTTGGCCAATCACAGCGCCTGGATGACACTGCGATGGCGTAGTGCATTGTGGGCCGTTCGCGTCACTCGAATTTGGCGCGAACGGCCCAAATCGTTCGATCTTCGTCGAACGATCGAACAGCCGATGTTCGAGTCGAACGTATGTTCGACTCGAACACGAAGCTCATCCCTACTTACCTGCAGTATAGCAACGGTTGGACGTGTGAAATACAGACGTTCTGTTTAATTCTCATTTACACAAGGTTATTGATTATGCCGAGAAATTATCATGATGGTATTATGTCAAAGGGACTGCACGCCCATTTTTGCGGGTGTTTTTATTGATTTTCAAGACGTGTAACGCAATTGGTATTTTAATTTCATGTAAATATTAGTTTTTTTTTGTCAACCAATAAATTTAACTATTTCGTATGATCACATGTCTCCGTGAATAAGTTTCATATGTATAGACTGTGTCATATAGATTGATTTTGTATCTTAACCGCTTGCCGACCGCCTCCTGTACATTTACGTCGGCAGAATGGCACGGACAGGCATATCAACGTACCTGTACGTCCCCTTTAAATGCCTGTCCGTGTGGTCGCGCGCGCCGCCGGCGTGCTCGCGACCCTGCCGCCATCCCCGTGAGTCAGGTGAGTCGGATCGCGGGTACCGTGGACTCGATCGCCGCGGGAATCCCCGCGATCGTCTCACGGAGGTATAGAGCGGGGAGATGCTTGTGTAAACAAGCATCTCCTGGCTCTGCCTAGTGACAATGACACGGATCTCGGCTCCGTGTACTCAGAGCGGAGATCAGTGTCACATGACACAGAGCCCATCCCCCCTACAGTAAGAAATACTATGCAGGGAACACTTAACCTTTACAGCACCACCTAGTGGTTAACCCCTTCACTGCCAGTGTCATTTTCACAGTAATCAGTGCATTTTTATAGCACTCATCGCTGTGAAAATGACAATGGTCCCAAAAATGTGACAAAAGTGTCCGATGTGTCTGCCATAATGTCGCAGTCATGAAAAAAATCACTGATCGCCGCCATTACTAGTAAAAAAAAAAATTATAAAAAAGCCATAAAACTATCCCCTATTTTGTAAATGCTATAACTTTTGCGCAAACCAATCAATAAACGCTTATTGCGATTTTTTTTAACCAAAAATATGTAGAAGAATACGTATCGGCCTAAACTGAGGAAAAAAAATGTTTTTATATATTTTTTGGGGATATTTATTATAGCAAAAAGTTAAAAATATAGATTTTTTTTCAAAATTGTCGCTCTATTTTTGTTTATAGCGCAAAAAATAAAAACTGCAGAGGCGATCAAATACCACCAAAAGAAAGCTCTATTTGTGGGAAAAAAAGAACGTCAATTTTGTTTGGGAGCCACGTCGCACGACGGCGCAATTGTCAGTTAAATCGACGCAGTGCCGAATCTCAAAAAGGGGCCTGGTCTTTATCCAGCCAAAATGGTCCGGGGCTGAAGTGGTTAAAGATATCCACGTTAAAAATTGCTCAATAATAAATATTGTGCGGGAAAAAACTGTCCTTTAAAAATCACAACAACACAGGTCCGCGGCAGCCATGGTGCAGATTGCAAAAAAGTCCTGTGCATTTTTGGATCTGGTTCAGCTGAAAATTCAGGCAAAAATTTGGGCCTGAATCACACCTGAACCGGAGAACAGAAACGCACCGGACCCCGGGCACAAAACCACGGCCGCACATATGTGAACCCGACCTTAAGGTAACTAGTAAACGGTTCCTCTGATCTCCTACCAGTTAATTTCTATATTCGCGGACCTTAGTCAGAGAGTGAGGAAACAATGAGAACTGTCTGTTATAGGAGTGACAGTGATGAGGGGATTATAGGACGAGTGTCCCCACCCCCTCTATC
This sequence comes from Rana muscosa, assembly GCA_029206835.1. Lineage (NCBI taxonomy): Eukaryota > Metazoa > Chordata > Amphibia > Anura > Ranidae > Rana > Rana muscosa. The sequence goes on from JARGYO010000094.1 coordinate 28,513,139, forward strand.
ACTCATTGCCGTCTTCCCAACACAAGAAGTACTGCACTTTATTATTTAGTCCATGATTTAGTCATGAATAATAGAGGAGCTGAGCCCCACCAGAGGTCAGAGAGTGAGGATGGGGGGAGAACAACCAAGATGAAGACTGGACTGATCCTGAAGACCACCATTATTGGGTTATTGACTCCTCCCTCATTATTACTTCCTGTTTGAGGTTCCTAATTTTGAGGATGTTATCACATTATTATAAACATGTTAAAGTCTGTGCTCCATTCATGCATATCTTTTGGAATTGCTCGACCATCCAAGTATTCTGGAAGGGGGTTAAAGAATGCATAGCCGAAGTAACCGCCATTCATATGCAGTCCACGATAGAGTTATGCCAAAAAGAGTGACTCGTACTTTGCTGACGATTCTAATCTATTACGCCAGGAAAATGATAGTGTTGTCATGGAAAAAGCCCAATCCTTTGGGGGAACATTCCGGTCGCCACCTGAAGCTCCTCCAATGTCAGAGGGGCATCCAGTTGTTGCCTTGCATTATCCGACAAAGTCGGCAGTTTCAATTCCCCCAGATACTCCTATAGAGTCCTCCGTGTAAGTTTGACGGGTTTGATATACGGTAGATCAGAGTAATAGGACACAAGCACCGACATAATTCCATCAGGCAAATTCGTTGTGCTGCCGGAGGTAGTCCGCAGAGCACCAATGGATGGAGATGTCTGCTGTGAGTGTGCTATTTTAGCCAAAAGCGACCAGTATGCCCCCCTCCTCGTAGAATGCTAGTTTGCTAAAAAAAAAAAAAATCGCTTCCGTTCCACGGTAGCGGAAGTGAGACGACTGAGAGCATCCTGAGCTGACAACCATGCCTCCCTACGGTTCTCCGTGGGATCGGAGATAAACTCTGCCTCCAGGTTGAGGACTAGGGATGAGCTTCGTGTTCGAGTCGAGCATACGTTCGACTTGAACATCGGCTGTTCGATCGTTCGACGAAGATCGAACGATTTGGGCCGTTCGCACCAAATTCGAGTGACGCGAACGGCCCACAATGCACTACGCCATCGCAGTGTCATCCAGGCGCTGTGATTGGCCAAGCATGCACTGTGACCCCGCATGCTTGGCCAATTACAGCGCCGGCAGCGAGGAGAGCAATGATTGGCCACAGGCAGGATGCCTGTGGGCAATTATTGCTGAGGGGGTTTAGTACACGCCCCACACTATAAAAGGCCGCCAGCGCGGCGGCCTTGTGTAGTGTGTTCCGGAGCAGGGAAAGAGAAGCATAGGCAGGGACAGTGTCATTTTTTTCCTTTACTAATCCTGGATTCCTTGTGTTTAGGGACAGAGAAGGATAGGTAGGGAGAGTGTCAGCGTGTTATTCTGTGCTAAACCTTGTTTGTAGGGACAGAGAAGGACAGTGAGGGAAAGTGTCAGTGTGCTATTCTGTGCTAAATCTTGTTTGTAGGGACAGAGAAGGACAGTGAGGGAAACTATCAGTGTGCTATTCTGTGCTAAACCTTGTTTGTAGGGACAGAGAAGGACAGTGAGGGAAAGTGTCAGTGTGCTATTCTGTGCTAAACCAATCTTGCTGAACCATATTTGAAATCCTTGAGTTTAGGGACAGAGAAGGACACTCGGGGAAACTATCAGTGTGCTATTCTGTGCTACACCAATCTTGCTGAACCGTATTTGAAATCCTTGAGTTTAGGGACAGAGAAGGACACTCGTGGAAACTATCAGTGTGCTATTCTGTGCTAAATCTTGTTTGTAGGGACGGAGAAGGACAGTGAGGGAAAGTGTCAGTGTGCTATTCTGTGCTAAACCAATCTTGCTGAACCATATTTGAAATCCTTGAGTTTAGGGACAGAGAAGGACACTCTGGGAAACTGTCAGTGTGCTATTCTGTGCTAAACCTTGTTTGTAGGGACAGAGAAGGACAGTGAGGGAAAGTGTCAGTGTGCTATTCTGTGCTAAACCAATCTTGCTGAACCATATTTGAAATCCTTGAGTTTAGGGACAGAGAAGGACACTCGGGGAAACTATCAGTGTGCTATTCTGTGCTAAACCAATCTTGCTGAACCGTATTTGAAATCCTTGAGTTTAGGGACAGAGAAGGACACTCGGGGAAACTATCAGTGTGCTATTCTGTGCTAAACCAATCTTGCTGAACCGTATTTGAAATCCTTGAGTTTAGGGACAGAGAAGGACACTCGTGAAAACTATCAGTGTGCTATTCTGTGCTAAATCTTGTTTGTAGGGACAGAGAAGGACAGTGAGGGAAAGTGTCAGTGTGCTATTCTGTGCTAAACCAATCTTGCTGAACCATATTTGAAATCCTTGAGTTTAGGGACAGAGAAGGACACTCGGGGAAACTATCAGTGTGCTATTCTGTGCTAAACCTTGTTTGTAGGTTCTGATGATGCCTAGCAGACATGTATCAGTGATACCGAGCTGGGAACAGGGTAAAGTTCAGGGTAACTTGCGGGAGCTCTGTGAGATGCAGTCGCTCACATGCCGATCTTGGTCACGCCCCCAGCTGGTAAAAAATGGGTGTAACAAAAGATAATATATATTATGTTTTTAAATAGCAGCGGGTGGAGGGGAGAGAGCAGAAGTCAGGACTATAATGTACAACATATTGTATAAGATACAACAGATAGGACTATATAGTATTAGAATTATGTAATGTCCAACATAGAGTATATAGTCTAATGGTAAGGACTCATAATATTGGTATTCAGTAATCAGTGGAAGCTTAAATGTTTACAAGTTGCAGAGGTCCCACACCGCTGTCTCCCATCTCCTGAGACTGCACTCAGTGACTTGGGTCTGAGACTATACAGACATATCCCAGCCAGCACACATCAGAGTAAGTAACCCTGGGAGAATTGTGTCCAAGATCTTACTAGACCCGGGCATGGGGCAGAAGACCCAATGCACATACCCCAACTGCCTTGGTCCTACAACGCCTATGGTGAAAGTCAACATTTTGCTGCCAGCTGAACCCCAGAATCTCCATAAATCCAGTCTTGATACATAAATTGTGTCTGCAGCACAGAGAAGGAAGATTATCCGAGAGAAATACAGGAATACAGGAGGGGGAACACAGCTCAGGAAAGTGACCAGGGGATTACAGGCTGGTATCACCTAGTTCCCGCCCTACTCTGGACCAATCAGTGAGCAGTATGGGTGGGGGAATGTATTTAGTGTTAATGACCCACCTGTGCTGATCTCTGTAGGAGTGTCCTCCTCTATAAATGTCCCCGTTATTCCATCCTCCTCCATAGACTGCTCATCATCCCTCACATATGTCTCTCCTTCTTCTGCTTTACCCTCAACTTTAGAATCTCTCAGGTTTACCACTCTGAATATATAATAAAAATGACATCAATTGTAACAATGTAGATAATGTACAGATCCTAATGATACTATTAGTGATTGTTCCTCATCTACCTGATGATGGTGAGGGATGGTGTGACCTTCCTGTGTGAAATCCCGGGAATACAGAGGACGGGGACATCTCTCTGGTGGGTTCCCATTACTGGATCCATCTGTAGGAAACACACACACTGACTGAATACATTGTTTCTATGTGTTTATCAGATGATGGGGGATCTAGGTGGAGCCTCCGTACTGCTCTCTCCTTTACAATAAAGTCTCCTCTTACCCGGTGATGTGAGGGGCGGCTGATTCTCCATCATGACGTCCTTGTAGAGATCCTTGTGTCCTTCTAAATACTCCCACTCCTCCATGGAGAAATAGACAGTGACATCCTGACACCTTATAGGAACCTGACACACACAATGATACAGTCACCATCCAGACACATCCATTGTCTGTTACTGGATAATGTCCCAGAATTCCCGGCACCGCTCACCTCTCCTGTCAGCAGCTCCATCATCTTCTTGGTGACTTCTAGAATCTTCTGCATGTTGTGTCTCTCAGGTTTTAGGGAGTCACATGGAGGTACTGTGATGGTCATATGATCACCTGACTTCACAAGAGGAAATCTCTGTATTGAGGAACCAATAGGAATATCATGTTAGAATCCCAGAATCCTCCTCACCTCTCCGGTCAGGTTTGTGTTTCATTAATAGAGATAAGAGTGATGTCATGTGACCTCCCAGAATCCTCCTCACCTCTCCGGTCAGGTCTGTGTTTTATTAATAGAGATAAGAGTGATGTCATGTGACCTCCCAGAATCCTCCTCACCTCTCCGGTCAGCAGGTAGATGATCTCCAGGGTGAGGTTTACTATCTTCTCAGTCATGTGACTCCAGTCCTCCTCCATCCTCATTGGTGCCATCATTTGATCTATACAGGTCTCCTTGTAGACGGCTAAATTTGGGAAATGAAAGTAAGAATAATTTGGATGGTATTGGTCACATAATATTAGGATGTGGATGTGAGGGGGGTAATAGGAGGGTTGCTGTACATTGATGAACTACTCCCCCCATGGGAACACATTTAGTTTGGAATATTTCGTGTTTGTTACATTTTTGAGAACCCAGAATTCTCTTGGCTTGCTGAATCAGAATTTTATTTTTCTCTGTTGTATTTGATTTGTTTTTAACTGGTTTTGATTAGTTTTAGATTTGCAGACAAGGAATGATAAATATGATCCTTCCTTTGACTTGTTTGCTCTGAGGCAGTGCTGTGAGGACAATGTTGGGTCATCATGATGTCCAGGAAGTGGAACTTGCTGACTTGTGGCCCTAGCTGGTGGTTAATCAGGATAATTGACAGAACTCTGCTGACTGACAGGAGTGATGTCACTCTCTGCAGTAAGAGAAGGGTTTGGATTGGATTGGATTGTATAGCAGAAGGATGCTGCTGGTGGAGTAGTGGTGGGGGAGAAATCTTCTCCCTCCAATAGCCACCTAGTGGGGGCAAGATAAGGACAGCGGTGGGGAGGGGTTTGTTCTCTTGGTTGCCAAGTGTGCTCTAGTATTAAGGGCATTGTACAGAGTGACAATGGGTTTCTGAAACATTGAATTCCAGCTCTGAGCACTGTCAGAACCTGTGTCCTGAGGCCTTCTCATCCACATCAGTGCCTGACCTCACAAATGCGCTTCTGGGAGAATGGTCAAACATTCCCATAGACACACTCCTAAACCTTAAATAGCAAATTTATACAGAGCATGCACTATTATGTAAATTATCTTGTTCAATAGCACTAGGGATGAGCTTCGTGTTCGAGTCGAACATACGTTCGACTCGAACATCGGCTGTTCGATCGTTCGACGAAGATCTGGGCCGTTCGCGCCAAATTCGAGTGACGCGAACGGCCCACAATGCACTACGCCATCGCAGTGTCATCCAGGCGCTGTGATTGGCCAAGCATGCACTGTGACCCCGCATGCTTGGCCAATCACAGCGCCGGCAGCGAGGAGAGCAATGATTGGCCACAGGCAGGATGCCTGTGGCCAATTATTGCTGAGGGTGTTTAGTACACGCCCCACACTATAAAAGGCCGCCAGCACGGCGGCCTAGTGTAGTGTGTTCCGGAGCAGGGATAGAGAAGCATAGGCAGGGACAGTGACATTTATTTTTTTCTTGCTTAACCTGGATTCCTTTTAGTTTAGGGAAAGAGAAGGATAGGTAGGGAGAGTGTCAGTGTGTTTTACTGTGCGAATCCTTGTTTCTAGGGACAGGGAAGGACAGTGAGGGAATTCTCCTTGTGCTATAGTGTGCTTTAAAAAAACATTTTTTCTAGGGACAGAAAACTATAGGTAGGGAGAGTGTCAGTGTGTTTTACTGTGCGAATCCTTGTTTCTAGGGACAGGGAAGGACAGTGAGGGAATTCTCCTTGTGCTATAGTGTGCTTTAAAAAAACATTTTTTCTAGGGACAGAAAACTATAGGTAGGAAGAGTGTCAGTTTCTTTCACTGTGATAATCCTTGTTTCTAGGGACAAAGAAGGAAAGTGAGGGAAATTCTCCTTGTGCTATAGTGTGCTTTAAAAAAACATTTTTTCTAGGGACAGAAAACTATAGGTAGGGAGAGTGTCAGTGTGTTTTACTGTGCGAATCCTTGTTTCTAGGGACAAAGAAGGAAAGTGAGGGAAATTCTCCTTGTGCTATAGTGTGCTTTAAAAAAACATTTTTTCTAGGGACAGAAAACTATAGGTAGTGTGACAGCAGGAAGGTAAAGTCACCTGGTTGCATCCAGGGGGGTAGATATATTTCGCCCAGATTCAGGCTTTACGCCGACTTATACAACTAGGTGGAGAGTTGTATAAGCCCAGCTAAGGCTAGTGGGCTCATGGATGACTCATACCTCTAGGGAGAGTGTGGGGCGTCGTGCAGACAGGGAGTTGATGAGACCAGCTGAAGCTTGTCAGCTCATTTAGGCCTCTATAAGAACTCCCAGCTTCATTAGCTGTTAGCTCATGCCTGGACCCAGACCTGTGTGGACTGTCTAGGGAGAGTGAACCCCTGTGCGGTGAGACAAAGCCTGTGTGGCTATTTGCTTGGACATTTAAAACCAGGGACTTAGGGACTAGGACAGCACTAGGCTGATCCCAGTTGTTAGTTAGGAAACCTGTATGTTTAGTCAGAGGTCAAGTTGACCAGGATTTATTTTGTTTATGTTTCTTTTGGCTTTGCTGTGTTTTGTCACTGTAAATAGAAAATAAACCGCACCTTTTTTTTGATTTTGAAAACCACAACCTCCGTTTGCTGGGCCTGTTTTTGGGTGGGGAGCCCATCCCGGGGGTCACACACACCCGCTGCCGAGCTAACCCCCTCACAGTTGGTGGAGAATGCAGGCAGTTTTTTTTAAGCCAGCATGGAGGAGATACTGAAGCAGCTGGCTCTAGCAAATGCCAATCAACAGCAGACAAATGCAGGTTTGCAAAAGAGCCTTGCAGCTCAACAACAGAACTTCGCAGCCCAGCAGCAAGCTCATCAACAGAGCCTTGCAGCCCAGCAGCAAGCTCACCAACAGAGTCTGGAAGCTCAGCAACAAGCCCAGCAGCAATCTGAGGCCCGCCTTATAGACCTGTTACAGAAGCAAGAGCAGAGACTACAACAAATGGAAGCAGTAATGCAGCAACGTCCGCAGACCAGTGAGGAAAGCCGTCCCACTAATACCGCGTCCTTTATTGACAAAAATGACTGGAGAGGATGATCCAGAGGTATTTTTGACCACATTTGAAAGGACTGCTGAAAGAGAAAAGTGGCCTGAGGAGCAGTGGGCTGGACTGGTGGCTCCTCTGTTAACTGGTGAATCGCAGAAGGCTTACTATGACCTAGAGCCTGACCAAGCAAAAGACTATGTGATGCTAAAAGCTGAGATATTGGCAAGGCTGGGTGTCACCCAGGCTGTCCGGGCTCAGCGTGTGCATAACTGGACTTTCCAGCTTGGAAAACCCCCCAGGTCTCAAATGTATGATCTCATTCACCTGAGCAGAAAGTGGCTACAGCCAGAGACTTTGTCCGCACCAAAGATTGTGGAACGTGTTGTAATGGATCGGTTTTTGAGAGCTCTTCCTACTGCCATCCAAAAGTGGGTAAGCCATGGAGACCCAGAGACGGCCGATGGTCTTGTGGATCGTGTGGAGAAATACTTGGCTACAGAGAACCTGACGGCCTCTTCCAGAGACACTCGGACTTTCCACCCTAAGACCAGACCATCCCCAGGGGCGGATAAGAGGATTCCAAGGGGTAAGGGTGGAGAGAGTGAGAGGGTGGGAGCTCTACCCCAAGTTTGGCGAGAACAGCCTGGGAAATCAGCGGCTCAAGAGGCGGCAAGAAGGATCGTTTGCTACCGCTGCCGGCAAGCGGGACATATTGCAGCCAATTGCCCGGTTGTGGAGGAACCCATGCAGTGTGACTTTCTGACGGGCAGACGTCAGTCGCTGTGTGCGACAGTCGCATGCACTGCCATTCGAGGAACTGAGAAACATTTATGCAAAATGTGTGTTAATGGTAGAAATGTTGTGGTATTGCTGGATTCAGGTAGCCTTGTGACCCTGATAAAGGCTGAGTTAGTTAAAACAGAGGTCTCTGGGAATAGCAAGGTAGCTGTTATTTGTGTGCATGGGGACACCCGAGAGTATCCAGTGACTACAGTGTGTTTCGAGACCCCCAAAGGTACCCTCTCTCATCCAGTGGGCTTAGTATCTCAGTTACCGTATGACGCCATTGTGGGAAGGGATTTTCCGAAGTTCTGGGAACTGTGGGATGATCCTGAGCCCCCCACTGGTGCCCCTATGTACCAGGAATGTGATAGCCAGAACTCCCCTGAGAGTGGTGAGGACTCTCCGGAATTTCCCTTATCAGTATTGGCAGGGGAGACTCAAGAAACTGGAGAGGAGCCCACCTCCTCAGACGAAAACCTACCGTCTGTGGAGTTTTCTGATCTTGAGGTTCACAGGGAAAACTTTGCCACAGAACAGTTGAAAGACCCCGCCCTAATAAAGGCACGGGAAAACGTAGTGAAAATAGATGGCGAGTTAGTGAACCCAGATAATACCTGCACTTACCCATACTTCAGCGTAGAGAAGGACCTACTGTATCGGGTGGCAAAAAAGGGCAGAAGAAACCGTTGAGCAGCTTGTGGTGCCCAAACCTTACAGGAAGTTGGTGTTGGAGTTGGCCCATGGGCACATTCTTGGAGGTCATCTGGGGACAGAGAAAACCCGAGAGAGGGTATTACAGAGATTCTATTGGCCGGGGGTGATGAAGGACATAGAAAATTATTGTTCCTCCTGCCCTGTGTGTCAGAGGTCGGCCCCGATGCCACATTTCCGTAGCCCGCTGGTCCCTCTACCCATCATTGAGGTCCCGTTTGAGAGGATCGCCATGGATTTGGTAGGTCCTATAATCAAGTCCGCTAGGGGGCACCAGTACATATTAGTTATAATGGACTATGCCACCCGTTATCCAGAAGCGATCCCTCTCCGAAATACCTCGGCCAAAACCATAGCCAAAGAGCTATCTCTTGTGTTTAGCCGGGTGGGTATTTGTAAAGAACTGCTTACGGACCAAGGTACACCCTTTATGTCCCGGGTTATGAAGGAGCTGTGTAAATTGTTCAAAGTGACGCAATTACGTACATCTGTGTATCACCCCCAAACCGATGGGCTGGTTGAAAGATTCAACAAAACCCTAAAACAAATGTTGAAGAAAGTGGTGGATAGAGATGGAAAGGATTGGGACTGTCTACTTCCTTATCTGATGTTTGCTATTAGGGAGGTGCCCCAATCCTCTACGGGATTCTCCCCCTTTGAGTTACTGTATGGGAGACACCCAAGAGGGCTGTTGGATATTGCCAAGGAAACTTGGGAAAGTGAGAGTTCTCCCCACAGGAGTGTGATTGAGCATGTCGCCCTGATGCAAGACCGAATTGCACAGGTAATGCCCATCGTGAAGGAACATTTGGCCCAAGCGCAGTTAGCACAGCAGAGAGTGTACAACCGTGGAGCCAAGACCCGTACCTTTTCCCCGGGGGATAGGATACTGGTACTTGTCCCTACGGTTAAAAGTAAATTCCTTGCCAAATGGCAAGGCCCCTACGAGATAATGGAAAAAGTGAGCGAAGTGAATTACAAGGTCAGACAACCAGGAAGTCGAAAGCCCGAACAGATCTATCACGTTAATCTGTTGAAAGCCTGGAGGGATAGAGAGTCCCTAGTCGCAGACACTTGGTCACCAGCTCAAACTGGTTGCGTGATTCCTGAGGTTGGAATAGCAGCCACCTTGTCACAACCCCAACAACAGGAGGTTAAGGAGTTTGTGCTTCGCAACAAGGAGGTATTCTCTGAGCTGCCGGGACAAACATTTGGGGTAGAGCATGACATCATTACCCCGCCCGGTGAAAGGGTGAAGTTAAAACCCTATCGGATCCCAGAGGCCCGACGGGAGGCAATACGGGAGGAAGTACAGAAAATGCTGAACTTAGGGGTGATAGAGGAGTCCCAAAGTGATTGGTCTAGTCCCATTGCGTTGGTGCCTAAACCGGATGGGAGCTGGCGATTTTGTAACGATTTTCGTCAGTTGAACAAAGTTACAAAATTTGACACCTACCCCATGCCACGTATAGATGAGTTGATCGACCGGCTGGGAACAGCCCGATACATGACGACTCTTGACCTCACAAAAGGGTATTGGCAAATCCCCCTGGCCAAATTGGCCAAAGAGAAAACCGCATTTGTAACCCCAGACGGGGCGTTCCAATATAAAAGAATGCCGTTCGGGTTACAGAATGCGCCGGCCACATTCCAGCGGAAAATGGACCAGATGCTGAGGCCCCATCGGAAGTATGCTGCGGCTTACCTGGATGACGTAATTGTCCATAGCACAGGTTGGGCCTCACATCTGCCAAAAGTGCAAGCAGTCCTGGACTCTGTTCGGGAAGCGGGGTTTACGGCTAACCCCAAGAAGTGTACCATTGGGCAGGAGGAGGCCAAATATCTTGGGTACACCATTGGGAGGGGAGTAATAAAACCCCAACTCAACAAAGTCGAGGCCATCCAGAGTTGGCCACGTCCCAACAGCAAGAAGCAGGTACGAGCCTTTCTGGGAATCGCTGGGTATTATCGGCGATTCATTCCCCACTTTGCTTCTAAGGCTGTGCCCCTAACCAACCTAACGAAGGGGAAAGGGTCGGTCATGATTAAATGGACCCCCGAGGCTGAGGCAGCATTCCAATTCTTGAAACAAGCCTTATGTAGCCAGCCAGTGTTGTACTCACCCGACTTCTCTAAAGACTTTGTCGTACAAAGTGATGCGTCAGATGTGGGGTTAGGAGCAGTATTGTCCCAGGTCTGGAACGGGGAAGAGCACCCAGTCATTTACCTCAGCAGGAAGTTGAAGTCCCATGAGGTAAATTACGCCACCGTTGAAAAGGAGTGTTTAGCGGTGAAGTGGGCTCTAGATTCCCTTCGGTACTACCTGCTAGGTAGGCACTTTGACATGGTTACGGATCACGCTCCGTTAAAGTGGATGGCTCAAAACAAGGAAACAAATAGAAGAGTGAATAGGTGGTTCCTGGCCCTCCAGGAATTCAACTTCACAGTAAAGCATCGCCCTGGCGTTCAAATGGGGAATGTGGATGCTTTGTCTCGAGTACATGAATGCCTGATTGCTGGTGTTCCAACCCCGAGGTTAAAACAAGAGGGGGGTGTATGTGACAGCAGGAAGGTAAAGTCACCTGGTTGCATCCAGGGGGGTAGATATATTTCGCCCAGATTCAGGCTTTACGCCGACTTATACAACTAGGTGGAGAGTTGTATAAGCCCAGCTAAGGCTAGTGGGCTCATGGATGACTCATACCTCTAGGGAGAGTGTGGGGCGTCGTGCAGACAGGGAGTTGATGAGACCAGCTGAAGCTTGTCAGCTCATTTAGGCCTCTATAAGAACTCCCAGCTTCATTAGCTGTTAGCTCATGCCTGGACCCAGACCTGTGTGGACTGTCTAGGGAGAGTGAACCCCTGTGCGGTGAGACAAAGCCTGTGTGGCTATTTGCTTGGACATTTAAAACCAGGGACTTAGGGACTAGGACAGCACTAGGCTGATCCCAGTTGTTAGTTAGGAAACCTGTATGTTTAGTCAGAGGTCAAGTTGACCAGGATTTATTTTGTTTATGTTTCTTTTGGCTTTGCTGTGTTTTGTCACTGTAAATAGAAAATAAACCGCACCTTTTTTTTGATTTTGAAAACCACAACCTCCGTTTGCTGGGCCTGTTTTTGGGTGGGGAGCCCATCCCGGGGGTCACACACACCCGCTGCCGAGCTAACCCCCTCACAGTAGGGAGAGTGTCAGTGTGTTTTACTGTGCGAATCCTTGTTTCTAGGGACAGGGAAGGACAGTGAGGGAATTCTCCTTGTGCTATAGTGTGCTTTAAAAAAACATTTTTTCTAGGGACAGAAAACTATAGGTAGGGAGAGTGTCAGTGTGTTTTACTGTGCGAATCCTTGTTTCTAGGGACAGGGAAGGACAGTGAGGGAATTCTCCTTGTGCTATAGTGTGCTTTAAAAAAACATTTTTTCTAGGGACAGAAAACTATAGGTAGGGAGAGTGTCAGTGTGTTTTACTGTGCGAATCCTTGTTTCTAGGGACAGGGAAGGACAGTGAGGGAATTCTCCTTGTGCTATAGTGTGCTTTAAAAAAAAAAAATTTCTAGGGACAGAAAACTATAGGTAGGAAGAGTGTCAGTTTCTTTCACTGTGATAATCCTTGTTTCTAGGGACAAAGAAGGAAAGTGAGGGAAATTCTCCTTGTGCTATAGTGTGCTTTAAAAAAACATTTTTTCTAGGGACAGAAAACTATAGGTAGGGAGAGTGTCAGTGTCTTTTACTGTGCGAATCCTTGTTTCTAGGGACAGGGAAGGACAGTGAGGGAATTCTCCTTGTGCTATAGTGTGCTTTAAAAAAACATTTTTTCTAGGGACAGAAAACTATAGGTAGGGAGAGTGTCAGTGTGTTTTACTGTGCGAATCCTTGTTTCTAGGGACAGGGAAGGACAGTGAGGGAATTCTCCTTGTGCTATAGTGTGCTTTAAAAAAAATTTTTTTCTAGGGACAGAAAACTATAGGTAGGGAGAGTGTCAGTGTCTTTTACTGTGCGAATCCTTGTTTCTAGGGACAGGGAAGGACAGTGAGGGAATTCTCCTTGTGCTATAGTGTGCTAAAGCATTCCTCATCAACCATCTTTGAAATCCTTGTTTTTTTGGACAGTCAGGGAAATTGTCGTTGTGCTATTCTGTGCAAAAGCAATCATCCTCAACCATATTTAGAAATCCTTAAGTAAAGGGACAGAGAAGGACACCTGAAGGTAGCCCTTATTGCTTTTTTCCCATCTCCCTGCAGGCCATCTATTAGAATGTCTGGAAGGCAAACAAGGAGAGGCAGACAGTCAGGAGGCAATAAAAGAGGGCAAGCAGGCTCTGTGTCTGGGGGCAACAGTGCTGGTCGTGGACGCGGTGCATTGTCATCAGCACATGGCCATGGGACACGCTTGTCCTTCTTTTCGGCAGCTGGACATGTTGAGCCACATCATGCCGAAGACTTGGTAGAGTGGATGACCAAGCCCTCCTCCTCCTCCTCCTCATCCTCTCTCACCCAGGCTCAGGGTACTGGAAAAGCAGCTGCCAAAGCGTCCTCTTCCCTGGTATCAATGTCAGACTCATCATCAGTCACTCCTTCCCTAGACCCACCATGTCCTCCTCCTGAGGAGTCCTCCGAACTGTTTGAGCACAGTGTTGGGTACATGCTCCAGGAGGATGCCCAGCGTTTCGAAGGGTCTGATGATGAAACCCAGCTAGAGGAAGGCAGTAGCGTGAGAGCAGACAGAGGTGATGCTCAAGAAGGACACCAATCTGGCAGTCATGTTCCAGCAGCTGCAGCATACTGCCAGATTGGCTCCAGTGATGAGGAGGGAGGTGATGATGAGGTCACTGACTCCACGTGGGTGCCTAATAGGAGAGAGGAGGAGGAGGAGGATGAGGAGGAGGCACATCTCCAACGAGGCAGGATGCCCTTTGGTGGCCAGCGTAAGGGCAGTACACCGACGGAATCACACCGCAGAGCTCCGCCTGTGCAGGGCGCTGCCTCTGCCCGTCATTCAAAAAGTTCTTTGGTGTGGGCCTTTTTTGAGGCTAGTGCATCAGATCGCACAGCTGCTGTTTGCAACATATGTCTCAAGCGTATATCGCGTGGCCAAAACATCAGCCGCTTGGGTACCACATGCCTGACCAGACATATGTTGACCTGCCATGCAGCTCGTTGGCAAGCCTACCTCAAAGACCCACACCAAAGAACAAAGCGGACCTCTCCTTGCACCGCATCAGCTGGGATCTCCAACCCCACTATAACTTCAGTCCTCTCTGAAACATGCACTGAGAGGAATGAAGGTGTAGAATTAGGTGTGTCACAGCCAAGTACTTGCGGCCACTCTGCTAGCAGTACACCGACGTCCGATTCTAGCAGGCAAATTTCCCTGCCCCAGCTGCTGGACCGTCGAAAGAAGTTCACTCCCAGCCATCCACATGCCCAGCGGTTGAATGCTAGCTTGGCTAAATTGCTAGCGCTTCAACTGCTGCCTTTTCAGTTGGTAGACTCGGCCCCCTTCCGTGAGTTTGTGCAATGTGCGGTTCCTCAGTGGCAGGTTCCCAAACGCCACTTTTTCTCACGGAAGGCTATTCCGGCTCTCTACCGGCATGTGAAAGGCAATGTCTTGGCCCCGCTGGACAGGGCGGTCAGCGGTAAGGTGCATATTACCGCTGACTCATGGTCCAGCAGGCATGGACAGGGACGTTACCTTTCTTTCACGGCCCATTGGGTCACTCTTTTGGCAGCTGGGAAGGATGCAGGACAAGGTGCAGTAGTGTTGGAGGTTGTTCCACCGCCACGCCTCCAAAATGCTACTACTGGTTGTGACACACCTCTCTCCTCCACCCCCTCCTCTTCTTCTTCCTCCATGGCCTCTTCCTGTGGTTTGTCCTCGGAACCAGCGGTGCTCCGTAGGCGTTCAAGGGGCTACGCAAGTACGCAGGCAAAAAGATGCCATGCCGTGCTTGCGCTGGTGTGTTTGGGGGACAGAAGCCACACTGGGGCAGAGGTCCTGTCTGCTCTGCAGGGCCAGGCCGAGAGGTGGTTGACGCCACGCCAGCTTAAGCCAGGAATGGTGGTTTGCGACAATGGCACCAACCTCCTCTCCGCCCTCCGACAGGGACAACTGACCCATGTGCCCTGTGTGGCTCACGTCCTTAACCTGGTGGTGCAGCGGTTCTTGGGCAGGTACCCGGGCTTACAGGATGTCCTGAGGCAGGCCATGAAAGTCTGTGTGCATTTCCGCAGATCTTATAATGCCAGTGCTCGCCTGGCTGAGCTGCAAAAGGAGTTGAACCTGCCCAAGAACCGCCTTATATGTGACATGCCCACCAGGTGGAACTCAACGTTGGCCATGCTGCAGCGGCTGCACACGCAGCAGAGGGCCATCAATGAGTACCTGTGCGACTACGGCACCAGGACAGGGTCAGGGGAGCTTGGTTTTTTTTCTCCACGCCAGTGGGGCATGATCAGGGATGCATGCACTGTCCTGGCACCATTTGAGGAGGCCACGAGGATGGTGAGCAGTGACAGTGCATGCATCAGTGACACTGTACCTCTTGTCCACCTGTTGGAGCACACGCTGCGTGGAACAATGGACAGGGCACTTGAGGCAGAACAGAGGCAGGAAGAGGAGGACTTCCTTGCCTCTCAAGGCCCCCTTTACCCAGACAGTGTTCCTTCTGTCCCACCCATCGCACAGGAAGAGGAGGAGGAGGAGGAGGAGGATTGTGTCAGCATGGAGGTGGAGGCTGGCACTCAGCATCATCAGCAGCAGTCTTTTAGGGATGATTTACAGTCCCAAGAAACCAGTGGACTTGTACGTGGCTGGGAGGAGGTGGCTGCGGATCATGTTGTCCTTAGTGACCCAGAGGACTCCGGAGCGAATGCCTCAGCAAACCTACGCTGCATGGCCTCCCTGATCCTGCAAAGTCTGCGGAAGGATCCTCGTATTCTTCGGATCAAGGAGAGGGACCATTACTGGCTGGCCACTCTCATTGATCCACGGTACAAGGGTAAGGTTGCGGACCTTATGTTACCGTCGCAGAGGGAGCAGAGGATGAGACAACTCCGGGAGGCCTTGCAGAAAGGTCTGTGCAACGCGTTCCCAGAGACTGGGAGGTTACAAACTCCTGGTCCTGGACAACGAGTTGCTGAGGCTTCGGCCAGTCAAAGAAGGAGCGGTGGGGAAGGTGGCCGTCTGACCGATGCGTTCAGACAATTCTTTAGTCCGCAGCCCCAAAGTATGATCGGTTCCAGCAACCATCGCCAGCGTCTGATAAACATGGTGCAGGAATATCTAGGGGCAAGGTCAGACTTGGACACCTTCCCCACCGAAAATCCTCTGGCTTACTGGGTCTTGAGGATGGATCACTGGCCAGAGCTTGCACAGTATGCAATTGAGCTACTGGCCTGTCCTGCATCCAGCGTTCTTTCGGAACGCACATTCAGTGCTGCTGGAGGATTTGTCACGGATCACAGGGTGCGCCTGTCCACCGACTCGGTTGATCGACTGACTTTCATCAAGATGAACCAGTCTTGGATCACCACCAGCTACCACACACCTGATGCTGATATAACAGACTAATTGATTTTAACATGTCACATCCCTTCAAGACTGATGCTGATGCTGAGTGCCTTTGCTGTTATGTTGACTGGCTATCCTCCTCCTCCGAGTCCTCAATGATACGATTGATGATGATAGCTTGGAAGATCATTTTTGTTTATGGGTGCCGCCACCAGTGGCTAAGGCCCAATTTTTCAGCCCCTGTTTTACAGGGGCGTGTAATTACAGTTTTTTTAGCAATAATTTGCCATAGGGCTCATTGCTGTGTTCCAAGTACAGTATCTGTGAGGGGTTGGAGTGTTGTGGCACCAGTGCCTAAGGCCCAATTTTTCAGCCCCTGTTTAACAGGGTCGTGTCATTACAATTTTTGAAGCAATACTTTGCAACAGGGCTCATTGCTGTGCTCCAAGTACAGTATCTGTGAGGGGTTGTAGTGTTGTGCCACCAGTGCCTAAGGCCCAATTTTTCAGCCCCTGTTCAACAGGGGCATGCAATTACAATTCTTGATCTAATAATTCACAGCAGGGCCCATTGCTGCACCCACCAAGAGTAACTCTGAGGGCTTACAGTGTTGTGGCAACGCCACCACCACCACCACCACGAAAGGCCCAATTTTTCAGCCCCTGTTCAAAAGGGGCATGTAATTACAATTCTTGATCTAATAATTCACAGCAGGGCCCATTCCTGCACCCACCAAGAGTAACTCTGAGGGCTTACAGTGTTGTGGCAACACCACCACCACCACCACCACCACGAAAGGCCCAATTTTTCAGCCCCTGTTCAACAGGGGCATGCAATTACAATTCTTGATCTAATAATTCACAGCAGGGCCCATTGCTGCACCCACCAAGAGTAACTGTCAGGGCTTACAGTGTTGTGGCACCAGCACCACCATCAAAGGCCCAATTTTTACTACCACTGTTCAACAATTATATGTAATTAAAATTCCTGATATAATAGTTGACAGCAGGGCGTTCCAGCACCAATCAAGAGTAACTGTGAGTGCTTACAGTGTTGTGCCAACACCAACAACTAAGGGGCCTATTTCTGCAGAGTATATACGGCAGGTCCCTACTTTCAAACATCCAACTTACAAACGACTCCTACTTGCAAACGCAAGAAGACAACAGGAAGTGAGAGGAAATCTACCACTAGGAAGGAAAATTCTCTCCTGTAAGAATAAATATGGGAGAAAGGTGTCTCCTCTGTACTGATGCTTTATCAGCAATCCTTGTTTCAAGAAAAACACCACATTTCAAAAACAGTTGTCATTGGGACGGAAAGTGAGGTGAAATGTTCTGAACAGGGGCACAGACAGCAAAACAAATGTTACAGGGGTGATAACCCTTACCTATGTTTTCCAAAAAGTTTCAAAATAGATTTTTGGGCTGGAGCTACACTTCAACAATGTACCTGTTCAAAATTACAAACAGATTCTACATAAGAACAAACCTACAGTCCCTGTCTTGTATGCACCGCCTGTATACGGCTGTTCAGAGTATATAGGGCCTTTTTTATTTTATGTGCGGGGTTCCCCTTAATATCCATACAAGACCCAAAGGGGCTGGTAATGGGCTGGGGTGGGGGGGGGGGGGGTCATGGGGTAGCTATGCCATTTTTCTTAAAGATTTTCATCCATATTACCGGGACCAGACATTACATTAACGCCGCAAGCAGTTTTAAATGGCTTTTTTTTCCTTTAGAAGTGTCATTTTGTGCAGGGACAGTTCTAAACACGGGAAACACGTGGCACTTCACAGGCATACTTTAGACACCCCCCAGGTACGATATTTAAAGGAATATTTGACTTTTTTTTTTTCACTTTATGCATCATTAAAATGACTGCTCCCGAAAAACGACCGTTTTTAAAACTTCTTTTTGCATTGATACATGTCCCCTGGTGCACAACCCGGGTTCCCAAACCCTTTTTAGGACAATAACATGCATAATAGTTGTTATAATTAGCACTTTAGAATTCGAACGTTCGCATCCATTGTATTTAATAGGGTTCTAATGTTCGTACGAACTTTCGGTCCGTTCGCGGGTTCTGGTGCGAACCGAACCCGGGGGTGTTCGGCTCATCACTAAATAGCACCTAGGTCCCAATATTGGAATATAGAAAGGGAGCCCTTTTGAGGCAAAATGTGTGGAACTTTGAAGGTGCTCATTGAAAATATTGCCTGAGTCAATCATACAAAAAGAGAAATGCCAAAAGAATATAAAAAAACATCTGTATTTAATAGAAAATTATCATGGTATAAAAAACAGTGAGGAAAGAAGATACAACGCAGTGTGTTCGTTCCTTATACGTCACATATTTATCGTCCTACATGTTTCGCATAATTAATGCTTCTTCAGGGACGCACATGGACTGTAGTTTATCTAAAATAAACATAAATGTTTAGGACAAAAAATAATGCAATGAAGTTTATTCCATCATTGATTTGACACATTTGCAAGAAATCAAAGTCTATCGTAATCAAATAACAATCATAAATGCAAAAATTTATTAATTAAGAATAATTAAAGACAGGTGTTTTAATACCTCCATGCTCTTGTGGATCCTCGTACTGACAACCGGGTGTCGCCTGAGTGGGGGTGCACCCGAGAGTGAAGCTGGCAGGTTATTCTCCACCCATACCACCACCCCCATACAAAAACATGAGCAAATCACAGGGGATCCTGTGGGGGGGATATTAGGGCCAGTGGTGATAACAGGGAACCTAAATATAGAAAACAGTGTGTAGCGGGGTTCCTTTAAAGACTCTTGAACTACTGTTCCCAGAACCCCATTGGTTCCCAGGATGTTTTGCTTCTGCCCCAGAGACTCATGGGTGCGGAGATATAAGGGAGGGGCGAGGCTTGGCTCGCTCTCTTTCGACACGGGACGGCAGAGACTGATACACCTGTGCGGACCTGCGCTGCGCAAGGCCTGAAGCCTGGGGCCTCTCCGGAGCTGACCAAAGAGCCTTCCACACCACTGCGAGCCTGGGTGGCATCCGACATCTCTACTTACAGCCTAGATTGGATCGGGGACCCGATCGCAGCGACCGCTGTGGGCGAGTGAAGACACAGCCGGTGGAAGTCCCGGACGGAGATCGTGTCCGGCGGGTGAGCGAGCGTAAGCTCATTCCATAACCTGTTTGATAGTACTGTGCCTATAGACTGCCGAGGCCTACTACCTCATGTTAAAGACTCTCACTGGAGATCCACAGCAGGACTGATCCAGAGGATCTCCAGTGAAATGTTGCCAGTTATCAACAGTCCCTTTTCCTGGATTACAATTGTTGTTTATTCTTAAGTGCACCACCTCTACAGATTGCCGGTGAAGAATCCATCAATCATACAGGACTGAGTTCTAGAATTAGGAATCAGGCCTGATTCATTAGGGACCTAGTTTAGTTATTGTGCCACAGGGCGCCTAGTTAACAGTCGCCCCAAGTGGCGTCTCCTTATACACCCCCCCCCTTCCTATGGTGTAGTGTGACTGATATTGTGATATTGCAGGGCTCTGCGTATAATCTAAAGGTCAAGTTGTTATCACTGTTTATTCTCTTTGCATAGCTGGAAGTAAAAGCTGTTATTCTTTTACAACTACTCTGTGTCTGAGTCTCTCATAAAGTATAAGTATTAAATGTGTATACCCCTAGACTAACTGTGCCAGAAAGGGTCGAGTATATTGCCGGGGGTTGGTGGAGCTGTATTCAGGGCCCAAGCCAAATCTGCGGCCCTCTTAGTTGAGGGTAGCGCTACAAGTGTTTATAGGGTTTGTTTCATGAAAGATGCATCTTATTGGATGTCAATCTAAACATGGTCTGTTTTGGACCATGTATGAGCGTGCAAATATAAAATAGAAATATATGAATGCTTACTGTTTAAATTGAGTTAGAAAGCCTGGGAGCTTATTGGACCGCAGGACAGCAGGTAAGTATATTTCATTAGATTGCAGAGAGGTATACTGATTATATCTATAGAGAAGGAAGAAAATAAATGTGCATCTATAGATTCCTATAGGCCTAGACTAAGGCATATGCAGATTAACTGATGCATGAAGACTAACATTAACGAGTCTGGCAAATACCTGCAATTAGCTGCGCCTGGATTTAGTGTGCAGCGGACATGATGTATTGAGGAAAGGAAAGCTCTGACTGCGTCAGAGAATGCTTCACATTGTGATCTAAACATAAGGATATAACAGGTATCATGACAAATGAACAGGCATTGGCTTTCCATGTCCATAAGTATACAATTAGCAGAGCGTCTAAATGATGCTGAGTTTTACCTGTGGCTGTCGGTGCGGCGATTATGCTCCCTGGACGGGCCCCGTGACGGCCATAATGGCTGCGTCTGGCCTTTTATACCCTCCGAGGCGATGGTATGGCGACGCCGCATATTGACGTGTGAACATCAACGGCGTGAATGCGGGCGCGTGGAGATGACGTTTCGATGGGGGTGCCATCAAATGTACAGCCAGACCCCGCACATGCGCATCGACGACAGTACGGCGGCTGACGCATACGCCCTGGTGTGGGCGACAGCGGCGCCGCCGCAGAGTGTCGGGCAGCGCGTGCGTCGGGGGTGGACGGGGAGACGTCACCGTGTGGGGTAGGACAGTCATAGCATCAATGCCTTCGCTTAGATTCAGTGAGATATACTGATGACTGCCCCCGGGCGCCCGCATGTGGTCATGTGATTCCTCTGTTGCTGGGTGGGTGGGTGGCACAGAGGGGAATATACATGCCATGGAAACTGGTGTGCGCGCACAACCCATCACAAGAACGCAGACCAACATAGTTGGTCCGCATAGATGCGTGCATGGGCTTGCACCCAGATGGATAATGAGACTGGTTTCATTGGTTCAAAGTTCTACATACCATACCATGATTGGGAGGCATGTCAATGTGGAGGAGTCCATAGAGTCGGAGGCATTGGAAACCCGCCCCAACTTTACAATAGAAAAACAAAAGGAGAGGAAAATAATAAACACAGATAAATACATAAATCCACAGTATTCATACAAAAAATGCACAGCTTCACTAAATGTACATCTCAATTTTGAAGAATTTATAAACCAGCACATACTGTGGTGATAACATATATATTCACATCACCTAGGTGTGAAACCCAGGCAGTGAATATCTGAGCATATATTCTGCATTATCCCGTATTGGTGAGTACGGGTAAGCAGATGTAAAGGTCCTGATGTGAAATAGGATACATCAACAGGCGAGGGGAAAAAAAAAAAAAAATGAGAAGATGTGAAGTACGATGTTAAAGATGGAGTGTGTCCAGACCTCATACATTTGCATAATGTAATTTGATACAAAGTCTCATAAAAAGGGTTTATAGCTAATATTTTCATTTAAACCTGGGTGTTTGGTGGCCTGAAGACGGTAAATCCATTTGGCTTCGACTTGGAGCAGGCGTCGATCCGCATCACCACCTCTCTCATTGAGAGAGATGTGCTCCAAGGCGAAGAAACATAGCATTTTTAGGTTGTGATTGTGGAACAGACCCATGTGTCGGCTGATGGGCGTCTCCATTCATTTCTTGGAGATAGCCGACACATGGTCCCGCATCCTGCAAAAGAAGTGTCTTTTGGTTTTCCCCACATAAAATGCCCTGCAGGGGCATTTCATGAGGTATATAACCCCAATTGTTTGACATGTGATTCGATTTTTAAGTGCCCATGTGTCACCATTAGGCAGATTGATATCGCAGCCTGTAAGGATATAGCGACAATAATTACATTTACCACATGGGTAAGTGCCCAATCTCGTGGGTTTGGGATCAGTATTTGACGCATAGTGGCTCGAGACTGTTCTATCTTTGATTGATCTAGAGCGTTTTGAAGGTTATCTCAGGGAGGGTGTTAATATGCTTGCTAATTTTTTCATCGGATGTCAACAAGTACCAAAACTTATTGTTCTCAGTGATGTTACCCTTCAGGAACTCCAAGCACTACAAGACCTCATGGACTTGTGGGACGAGAACAACCCAGAAGAGGAGGGTTGGACCTACCAGGTACCAGGTGTGGTCCCAGGTATGTCCATACAATCTAGATCTAATAAACCCATGTACGTTATTCCCAAAACATACAAACCCAAGTCACGCTCATTTCCAGTCCTACAGGGCAACCCCAACATTTGGGCAGTTGTCCTGCAGGTTACTAAGGAAATCGAAGCAACCAACTGGAAGTCGGGTCCCCCTTCCAACCTCAGCCCCAATTTGAAAGCTGCCCTCAACACCATCCGCAATAATGACAATATGGTAATTAAGCCATCAGACAAAGGAGGTAACATAGTAGTGATGAACAGGATTGGTTATGAAAAGATGTGCTATGACATAATACAAAATAGAGAATGGTACAGGCCTGTACCTGCCTCCTTTGTATCTCAAAGCATTAAGAAATATAAGGAAATACTATATCGAGCACACACCACAGGAGTAATCGATGACAGTACCTACAAATTTTTGAACACAGAGAGCCCACTGACACCCACCTTTTACGCACTGCCAAAGGTGCATAAAGGGATTATGCCACCCCCAGGATGTCCCATTATTTCCAGCTGTGGATCTTTGACAGAAAATGCCAGTAGGATCATAGACGAGTATCTTTATCCCCATGTACGGAGTTTATTCTCCCACATCAAAGATACTATTGAACTACTAAAAACAACTGATGGACTATCAATACCCAAAAATGCATGGCTTGTATCCATTGATATAGAAGCACTTTATAATTCTATTCCCCTCTCCTTAGGAGTACAAGTAGTACGCAGTTTTCTCAGTGAACACGACAAAGACTGTCGCAAATATAACAACTTCATAATAGAAATGCTTGATTTCATCCTTACTCACAACATTTTTTTGTTCAAACGCTCCCACTACCTCCAGGTTCAGGGGGTGGCAATGGGGGCAGGTTGTGCCCCCTCCTATGCCAACCTCTTCCTGGGGGGGTGGGAACGCGATCTCTTTTCAAGCGTCGATAGCGATGCCCACTTGACCAACATCTTGAGTTGGCATCGCTATATCGATGATGTTCTCATGATATGGGCGGGACCCAAAGAAACCCTTTTACAGTTCTTGAATGGCTTACAAAATAATGCTTACAACTTAAAATTCACCCACAATTTTAGTCAAGAAAGAATTACATTCTTAGATGTAGAATTGTTCGTTAACGATAAGGGCAACTTGTGCTCTACATTATATAGAAAACCCACTGCAGGGAATACACTGCTACACGCCACAAGTTCACATCCCGAACCACTCATCAGGAGCATCCCTTTCAGTCAGTACCTTAGACTGAGGAGGAACTGCTCCCTGGATGATGCCTTCAAACGCAAATCTAGCCAATTATACCAACGTCTCAGAGCCAGAGGTTATACCAAAACATGCCTACGTAAAGCTTTCAACAAAGTCAAAGCCTTGGATAGGAACGCCCTAATTTACAATACCAAAGATAACAAAAAAACTGATTCCATCAGAATAATTACAAGATACAACAGACAACACGCTGCGATTAGAAAAATTTAGGGCTGTTACTGATTAAAATTTTCGTGTTTGATTAATCGTTTTTTTTTAAAATCGATTAATCGACTAATTGATTAATTATAACGCACATACAGTTTTTACAAGAATTTTTTTTAATTAAACTTTAAGAAAAACGTAGAAAGTTAGTTTGTTAGTTGTCCACATCTCCCCCCATACTGTAATGTCCACGTGTGCTCCCATTCTGTAATGTCCACATCTCCCCCGTAATGTCCACATCTCCCCCGTAATGTCCACATCTCCCCCGTAATGTCCACATGTGCCCCCATACCATAATGTCCACATCTCCCCCGTAATGTCCACATCTCCCCCGTAATGTCCACATCTCCCCCCCATACTGTAATGCCCACATGTGTCCCCATACTGTAATGTCCACATGTGCCCCCATTCTGTAATGTCCACATCTCCCCCGTAATGTCCACATCTCCCCCCATAATGTAACGCCCACATGTGTTACCACTGTAATGTCATTGTCCACATCTCCCCTGTAATGTCCACATCTCCCCCCATAATGTCCACATCTCCCCCCGTATTGTACACATCTCCCCCCATAATATCCACATCTCCCCCCTAATGTACACATCTCCCCCATACCTTAAGATCCAGGCAGAACTGTCCGCTGAGTAGACGGCACAAGCAGGCGGCTGATGATGACGTCAGCGCGCCGCTACTAGGCTTCCGCAGGGTGGACCAAGATGGCCGCCGCGCTCCGGAGCTAGGCCGAAGCCGCGGCCTTTCCTATGGACGAGACCGCGGAGCTCACTCCGTGGATCGTAATCGATCAAAAAAATTTTGATCGATCAAAGAAATTAACGATTAATCGAGCAATTAATCGTTATTTTCCGCACCCCTAGAAAAATTTACAATAAGTTTTGGTACTTGTTGACATCCGATGAAAAAATTAGCAAGTATATTAACACCCTCCCTGAGATAACCTTCAAACGCTCTAGATCAATCAAAGATAGAACAGTCTCGAGCCACTATGCGTCAAATACAGATCCCAAACCCACAAGATTGGGCACTTACCCACGTGGTAAATGTAATTTTTGTCGCTATATCCTTACAGGCTGCGATATCAATCAGCCTAATGGTGACACATGGGCACCCAAAAATCGAATCACATGTCAAACAATTGGGGTTATATACCTCATGAAATGCCCCTGCGGGGCATTTTATGTGGGGAAAACCAAAAGACACTTCTTTTGCAGGATGCGGGACCATGTGTCGGCTATCTCCAAGAAATGAATGGAGACGCCCATCAGCCGACACATGGGTCTGTTCCACAATCACAACCTAAAAATGCTATGTTTCTTCGCCTTGGAGCACATCTCTCTCAATGACAGAGGTGGTGATGCGGATCGACGCCTGCTCCAAGTCGAAGCCAAATGGATTTACCAAACACCCAGGTTTAAATGAAAATATTAGCTATAAACCCTTTTTATGAGACTTTGTATCAAATTACATTATGCAAATGTATGAGGTCTGGACACACTCCATCTTTAACATCGTGCTTCACATCTTCTCATTTATTTATTTTTTTCCCTCGCCTGTTGATGTATCCTATTTCACATCAGGACCTTTACATCTGCTTACCCGTACTCACCAATACGGGATAATGCAGAATATATGCTCAGATATTCCCTGCCTGGGTTTCACACCTAGGTGATGTGAATATATATGTTATCACCACAGTATGTGCTGGTTTATAAATTCTTCAAAATTGAGATGTACATTTAGTGAAGCTGTGCATTTTTTGTATGAATACTGTGGATTTATGTATTTATCTGTGTTTATTATTTTCCTCTCCTTTTGTTTTTCTATTGTAAAGTTGGGGCGGGTTTCCAATGCCTCCGACTCTATGGACTCCTCCACATTGACATGCCTCCCAATCATGGTATGGTATGTAGAACTTTGAACCAATGAAACAGTCTCATTATTCATCTGTGTGCAAGCTCATGCACGCATCTATGCGGACCAACTATGTTGGTCTGCGTTCTTGTGATGGGTTGTGCGCGCACACCAGTTTCCATGGCATGTATATTCCCCTCCGTGCCACCCACCCACCCAGCAACAGAGGAATCACATGACCACATGCGGGCGCCCGGGGGCAGTCATCAGTATATCTTACTGAATCCAAGCGAAGGCATGGATTCTATGACTGTCCTACCCCACACGGTCTCCCCGTCCACCCCCGACGCACGCGCTGCCCGACACTCTGCGGCGGCGCCGCTGTCGCCCACACCAGGGTGCATGCGCCAGCCACCGTACTGTCGTCAATGCGCATGTGCGGGGTCTGGCTGTACATTCGATGGCACCCCCATCGAAACGTCATCTCCGCGCGTCCGCATTCACGCCGTTGACGTTCACACGTCAATATGCGGCGTCGCCATACCATCGCCTCGGAGGATATAAAAGGCCAGATGCAGCCATTATGGCCGTCACGGGGCCCGTCCAGGGAGCATAATCACCGCACCGACAGCCACAGGTAAAACTCAGCATCATTTAGACGCTCTGCTAATTGTATACTTATGGACATGGAAAGCCAATGCCTGTTCATTTTCATGATACCTGTTATATCCTTATGTTTAGATCACAATGTGAAGCATTCTCTGACGCAGTCAGAGCTTTCCTTTCCTCAATACATCATGTCCGCTGCACACTAAATCCAGGCGCAGCTAATTACAGGTATTTGCCAGACTCGTTAATGTTAGTCTTCATGCATGAGTTACTCTGCATATGCCTTAGTCTAGGCCTATAGGAGTTGTAAACTTTGGGGGTTATAGCTCCACGGGACCAAGTGCATAAACCGTTGTACTTTGAGCAGAAAGGCTTTTATTCGTGAACAAACCAAAAGAAACAAGCTTGATTCAGCACACAGAAAAATATCAAAACAAAGTCCGGCTTGTCTTCAGCACAAGTATAAATCAAAGAAAAAGGCACATACAGTTTGTAGGGGAACTTCCAGGGCTCTTGCTGAACTTTACCAGCTCCTAGCAGACACACAGCTCATCTCAGGTGCAATCCTCATACTCCTCTCTCACACCTCTAGCACTACTTCCTGTTATATGAGCTGTTTTCCTGGAAGCCCTTAACCCCCTGTGTGCTGACTCTCAGTGGTCAGGAGTGGAGGCTCTATCCCACCCGAATGTCACTTTAGAGCCTCCGAAATTCCGGGCCCCAAATACCTCTCTATTAATACAAAGAGGACTGCAAGCCAGTCCTCTCTGGGCTATTTATTTTGCCCGGAACTCCTCACCCATTCTGGGCGACCTCCTGAGCACCATTACTACTCATTAAAGGGACCATAACCCAAATATTGGTGCTATATAGCACCCGTCCAGGACCCAACCTTGGCATCCTGTACAGAGTCTATAGATGCACATTTATTTTCTTCCTTCTCTATAGATATAATCAGTATACCTCTCTGCAATCTAATGAAATATACTTACCTGCTGTCCTGCGGTCCAATAAGCTCCCAGGCTTTCTAACTCAATTTAAACAGTAAGCATTCATATATTTCTATTTTATATTTGCACGCTCATACATGGTCCAAAACAGACCATGTTTAGATTGGCATCCAATAAGATGCATCTTTCATGAAACAAACCCTATAAACACTGTTTTCTATATTTAGGTTCCCTGTTATCACCATCTGCCCTAATATCCCCCCCACAGGATTCCCTGTGATTTGCTCGTTTTTGTATGGGGGTGGTGGAATGGGTGGAGAATAACCTGCCAGCTTCACTCTCGGGTGCACCCCCACTCAGGCGACACCCGAAGGGCTCCCTTTCTACACTCCCTTTCTACACTCCAAACCTTGTGGACAGCCTTCCCAGAAGAGTTGAAGCTGTTATAGCGGAAAAGGGTGGGCCAACTCAATATTGAACCTTACAGATTAAGACTGGGATGTCATTAAAGTTCATGTGCGTGTAAAGGCAGGTGTCCCCATACTTTTGGAGAAAATCGTTCAGAGCAGAGCCCCTTTCCCTGTGTTCCTGCTGGATGATCCACGGCACCTAGCTGGGCAGCTCTGCTTGATGGCTGAATTGCTGGGGACCGATTGGCTGCAGAGCCAGATCGCAGCCATGCAGGGGAAGACTGTCGCGGCTCCAGCAGACATCCAGACGGGCTCGGCCCCCCCGGGCGCTGCGGCTCCTCACATTCTCTGCGAGTGCAGCGCCAGACAGGGAGCCTGGACTCGGATCCTCCAGATTGGCTGGCCCAGCCTCCCCATGGTTGGATCGGGCTCTGGCGTGGTGAGGGATCCCTGGCGGAGGTGGAGCTCGGCGGGACGGGTATGCAGCCCAACCTCTCCCCCGGTCCCAGTGAGGATACAGATCCGAGTGAGTGCGGCCCCACCCCCGGCGGTAACGGTGCTTGGAATGGGGGCTCAGGGTGGGCGGAGTCACGCTACGGGTCGCGGCCAGTCAGATCGAACGGCCGGAGGCCCCGTCACACCCGGATCCAGTCGGGATCCGAGGGCATCCATTACAGGGCGGCGTAGTGAGACCCCGCTCAGCAGCGAGGGGTGCAGAGGAGCCACACACGCGGCCGGGCTCTCCAGTCCTGGGGGGGCCAGAGGCTGATACAGATGTCCCCCGTGGTGATCATCAGCGGTGGATTCCAGAATGGCGGCTATGGGACCTCATCCTGGTCGGCCCGGTAAGTCATTGTTTAATGCTATAACCTTCTTTTCACCTTTCTGTGTCACTTGTTTTGGGTTTTAGGGGTGGGCAGGCCCCCGGGGTGGGTCCCGGTGGCAATGCAGCCATTGTATGCGGTGCCCCCCCTCCCCCGCACGGGACGGCAGGCCTAGGGCCAGCCGGGACAGGCGATGCTACAGCCGTACAAGACCTTTTGGTTGGGCTGCGTTCTTTGGTGGGTCGGTATCGATTTGGGTTCCTGCTAGTCCTGCGCCTGGTCTGGGGACGGTGACGTTCGCGTATCCAGGGTCTTCAGGGGCTCCGGGGTCTCATGTTTGCTCCCCATGTAGAATCCGCAAAGGAAGCTAGAACAAGTACGGTATGTGTTCGCCTTCCTGATTCGGCCAACTGTGTAATGTATGTCTGTTTTTAGGGCCCCCCGGGGTTCTCCTGGCCGATTCTGCCTGATACTGGGTGCGTGGCTGTTTCGACAGTCCTCTGCGGCTCACCTTGTATCTGAATCGTGGAAAACACTTGTCGGGGGGATTATATGGTGAGCTTCACGTGGCTCCCCCTTACATGGTTGCATTGGTTAGGGCGAACCCATTAGAGTCCAAGGGGGAAGATAGGGGAAGTGGACGTTTGGCACTTGGCTCCTGGCCTTCACCAGCCTTGCGAGCGTCCTCGGGGGAGGAATCCCCCGAGACTTGATCCCCTATTTTTGCTATCTGGTTTCCATCAGCCAGGCCCAGAAGTTTTCCTGGGGGGCATGGTTTGTCTGCGATATGACATACAGTTTCGACAACACGAGGTGATACGGCCCTCGTTGCGCTGGGAATATAGGACATTAGTTTGTTTAATGTATCTTACGTCCTCACCGCGGTCTCGAATCCCCCTTTTTCAGTGGGGGCCGGGAGTCCGATGCCCCTTGGACGGCCGGCCACAAACACGGCGGGGTCAGTGTTGCCAGTTTACAGAGGTTTAGGACGGGTTCGGCACCGGCTAACGATGCAAACAGTGATGCTCTTCCTAAGGGGGGGCTCCTCCCCTGTCACGTGGGGGGGCTCCTCCCCTGTCACATGGCTTTGGGGCCAGCAAGACTCATCCCGGTGAGACTGCAGAAAAAAGGCCGGACTTCAGTGAGGGTCGATAGGGTGGCCTCCTTTGCTAAACAAATTCCCGGATTGGCCCGCTGCTCGGCTGGTACATGTGGGTTGCGCGCGGGGGGGCTTTGGACTCCTTCCTCTCTTACCAAGATTCGCCCTGCGGCCGACAACTGGAGGTCAGCTATGTTAAACTCCGGAGTGGTTTCTTAAACTCGCTACATAGTGTTCGCAGGGCCGCAGGCGCGGCCCGTTCTTCTTCATCCCCCCTTTTGGATACTTTGGGGGTATCGCTACTGTGTAATTTCGAATAAGTAGCCCACTATGTTTCGCCTTATCCGCCATCTTTCTTTTCGAAAGGCGGCTCAGTTAATTATGCCATTGATCCCGAAGAGTGTGTGGTGTCATATTACTCGTTTGATGCTGCCGTTTTTTTGGTAAGGCTCTACAGTGAGGGGGCCCTCTTTATGGCCAGTACCGATAGGGGGTCGGAACCGATATGGGGTCAGGTCTTTTGGTTGCTACATTTTCACTCGCGCAGTCGCCATCTTTTGGGTTGCAGATGGGGGGTTTTCTCCGGTGGATCGCTGCCTGCTGATGGGCGGCTCCATCTCACGCTTTTCAAGACTTTAGTTGTTTCTTGAATGGGGGGTGCGGCGCATGGCGGGTGTCTGTTCAGCGATTCATTTCTTGTATGACTTTCTATGGGTTGGCACTCCATCCTCTAATTTGTGGGCTGCTGGCTACGGCGCAGCACATAGCATAACATTTTTGTATGCCCCTCGCGGCGGATAAGACCGCAGCCACCGCGAGGCTGTCATGTTCCTGGGTATAGAGATTGATTCTCGGGCAAGGGAGCGCCATCTGCCTGACGACGCACTTGCATGCTCTAGAGGAGGGGGTCTGTTTGGCTTTGACCTAACTCAAGATTCAGCTTCGAGAGCTACAATCATGCCTCGGTAGGCTTCATTTTGCGGGTTGTCTTATGCCCATGGGGGAGAGTCTTTTGTCGACAGCCGTCCGCCGCCACTGCTGGAGTCCAGTCACCCAGACATTTCATGTGGCTGTTTAGAGAACACAAGGCTGAGCTGCGGAGGTGGCATTATTTTAGGCAATTTCAAGGGCCGGTCCAGCTAGTGGTAAAGGCTGGTCAGCATCTCTGATCTTGTGCGTTTTCACGTAGTCGGCCGGACCCACTGCATATGGAGTAGTCTGTAGGGGGTTGGTGTAATGTAGAGTTTTTTCCGGTGGTGGTTGCTCTGCACCCTGGGAAGACTTGTTGGGGCAACGGGACTGTTTGTCTCCACTTCAGCAATTCGGGGTGTAGTAACGCTTGTTTTGTGCATTTTTCAGCAATCTGCTTTCCTGTACGCTGGGCACATTCCCGGAGTGGAGCTCACGGTGATGACGCTCTCTCCCGCTCTCAATGGGATAGGTTCTGGGAGACGGCACCTGGTGTGGAGCACCGCGTAACCCATTGACCTCTCCGGTGGGGGCGGTTCGAACGTGGTAATCACCTCTGATTCGATGTTAAGCTCTTTTAGCTAGTCGCTATGGTCCTTCTACGCTAAGGTTTGTAGGGCCTGGGGGTAACTAATACAATGGGAAGGTGGGTATAAAGACAGTTCAAAAGTCTGACATTTGGCGATTCGTTTTTGTTTGTCTGGCGTGTCTATTTTGGCCAGTTTGGCCCTCTGGTTTAAGTCTGCGGAGCACGCCCGATTTTACCAACGTTTTGGTGAAATGGGGTACTTGAGGCTATCGATTGGGGGCTTGACGGCCGGGCAGCCGCCGGCCTGCAACTTTTGCTGGCGGACAATCGTGGTTTGCCCTTCCGGTAATTTTCTATTCCGGTCAGTTTGTGTTTATTCTTTTGCATTGGCCTTTTACGTAGCCCTAAGGGTGGAAAAATTGGTTAGCCCATCTATGGCGGCACGTGGGGGGTTTCTCAGCGGCGCTCGCCCGCTGCGAGGGGGTTTATGTTGGGCTGTTATAGGTTGATCCAATGTGGATCAGGCCTACAAAGAGAAGCGTTTGTAGTTAACGCATATTATTGGTTCACTCATAGGCATGGTGGCCGCAGTGGGGGTATACACACGGCTCTGCACTGTAGGAGCCGGTTCACTTCTTGTTCACTTTGGTTATTTCGGCTTTCTCCACGTTTCAAGTTGTGATGGTTCTGTGGCGCTGCCTCACAGCTGCCGGTCTCATGGACAGTAGCTTTCCTTTCATTCTTTCTGCATCGGGGTGGTCCCTGAAGCGGCCCGGTGGGTATTGTATAACACGGTGGTAAGGCGTGTCGGCGGGTCAGAGTTAGACTGGTCCGAAATTTATGTTCACCCGCATTTATGTTTTTCCCCGGGTTCCTGGGGTGTCTTGTTGTTTTTTCCTGCTTACATGTGTATTGTGGTTGTTGTCTGTGGTGTGTTGTGTTGTGTGTTATCTTTTCTTTCAGATCATGCTTTCCTCATGTGTATATTGGGACAGTCCTTTGTGCATTTGGGGGGTTAGTAGGGCTGACTTTGGGCCTAGTGGTCATCAGCTGGGTTTCCCCATATCAGGTGCCAGTATTGAGTGTATAGGCATTTTTTCTGGGTTGTTTAAGGAACGGGGTGGTTCTGTAGGTATATGGTTGCTAGATGGGATAGGCACAGTGCCGTTTGGTCATATGCGCGGGAGGCACTGAACTGGGTGTCGGGTCCAGCAGGCACCTCGTACGGGACGCCGATTTTGACGTGCTACTTTGCAGTTGTCATTTCTGCACACGGTGGTAGGATGGTCAGACATGGTCTGGCCGGGTCAGTGGTTACGCTGAACAGGGCCTGGGTTATGGCTAACTGGGAGGTTCATACCGCATGGCTGGGTTTTCATATTTTGGCATCGGGAGCTCATAGTGATACGTGGAGTTATCTCCGCAGTGATGGTCACTGGGTTTGCAGGGCAGGATACAACGAGCATTATGTTTGGCGGGGCACAAAGGTGTGAGGTTTCACACTTTGCGCTGTGGCGGTTGGGTCTTTGGAGGCATTTTTAAAATAACCTGCTGTAATTAGATGATTGGGACACATCTAAGGTATGGGTCCCCGGTGGAATGCCAGTTATGGTGGATTAACTGGTACAGTAGTTACAATGGTGTATCTGCTGAATGTGGTTCGTCCCTGAGTCGGTGCATTGCGACAGGGACCGTTGGAAATAGTTTAAGCAGATACAAGGAAATATTTTGTGATAATTAACGCCTCCTAGGATCGGCAACCAAAAAGGTTATGTTTGGGTTTGTAATATTATTTACATAATGGTTAATTTAATAATATTATTTACATAATGGTTAATTTAATAATATTATTTACATAATGGTTAATTTTAATAATATTATTTACATAATGGTTAATTTTAATAAAGGGGCCGTAAACGGCCATTTTACTCCCAACCTTTGTGTCAGTATATTATTGGTAATTATAGTGGGACAATTTAGATGGGGATACTGTTAGTTGGAGACAAAAGAGTCGGATACATCTGGGTTACCTTTTCATGAGATTTTCAACGTTAGTAAGCATGTTGTGTGAAGTCCCTTTGTCAACATAATGACAATGTGGGGGAGAGAAATTCTCTGCACTTTCCTCCAGTACGGCATCAATATCCTCTTCATTACCTTCTGTCTTTGCATCCTCTAGGACTGGCATTTTAGGATCTGACCCCAGTGGGGAAACTGGAGTGGGAGAAGAGGTGGGATGTTTTAGAGCTCTGGACAAAGATAGTTGTATTAAGGCCATAATCTGTCCAAGGAATGTTGACAGAAAAGTCTGCTTTTGTCAAGTAGACCACATGTTGGGTTCCTAAGATAAAGCTAGAACTGGATACAGACATTGGTGTTAAAACCGGGTCCTGCTATGGTGCAAGGGACGCATTGTCACCCTAAGTCTAAGTGTTGAGCGAACCTTCGACAGAGTGAATGTTCACCTATGATTTAGAATTGTCTCCCTTTTGCCTGATCTCCACCATAGCTGCAAATATTCTCCTATGTGGTACTCATGGAGTTGTGTGCAGGAGATAGGTTAAGCATAGCTGGAAGGAGTATATGGTAACCCAGGTGTTGACTGTCCTGCAGTGAATTGTAGTGGCAAAAGGATGACAGGAAGCACCTGAGTACCTTATAAAAATCTTGCCAAAGTCCAATCACCTGACGGTACATGTCTATAATCCATGTTGTATGAATATGTTGCCTGTGTCCTGTACTGTACGTTTAGGATATTAAAGTTACTTCAAAGCACTTAAAGTGACCTCATTGCGCCCCGACCATTCGTTTAGCCGGAGGCCACAAACCCATGAGGAAGACCGGGAGAAGATGGAAGTCCTCTCAGTGGTGACAGCGCAGTGCTGGAGTGCTTTGTTTTAAGGTAAGTCTCACATAATGTGCTAGTATGCAATGCATACTAGCACATTATGACATTGCCTTGCAGGGATTTTTTTTATCCAACTGCGGTTTAATAGCGCTTTAACCCCCCTCAATTTTTTAACCCCCATGTACACACACATACAAATGTAAATACACACATTGTGGGTACCTACATACAAAAATGTCAGTTGCACTACACACATTACAGGGTTACCTCTAAAATGATGACCTGTAGGGGCTTTTATAGTATCTAACAAAAACAAAGAAAAATTCCCAGCTCAACTTACCAGCCAGCTTGCAACAAATGGAGGAGGAGTGGGCTCCCTCCAGCCATACCTGCCCTAAATCTATTCATTAATATATATGTGCTCCTACTATGGAGGCTCTCAAAATGTATAGAGTATAGAGACTGCAGAAAATAATGGGGGGCCTTGTTGCGGCCTCTGCAGCTTATGCATGTATTTGCAAATGTGTGTGCAGCACTACCCCCGTAATGGCTGCTGGTAACTGGTTCCCCTATTCCTGCACAGCCAGGCAACATGCATTTTCCACTTGCCTCCAGACACATGAAACCAGTCTCTGAGCTTGTTTTTTTTAATAATGATAACAACTTGGATGGGGGGGGGGGGTTATGTGATGCCCAACTCGGTGGAAAACAACGATGAATGGGGACAACGTCCTTCCTCTGTACGAAGTAGGGATCCTGGGCTGTTCTCCTTCCTGGACACCCTTAGTAAGGATCAGTGGCAAAGTCCCTTGAGGACTAGGAACTCTTAGTCCCTTTTAGAAAAACAGCACGTGTTTCAAACTGCTTACAGGAGTATCTCCAACTCCACTGCCTGCAGGTATTACCAGCCCTCCTGGCTGCATGTCTACCAGGGTTAAGCACAGCGCTGTCCTCAGAAAGCTTGCTACATATGGCAGACTTTCCTCTTGTGAATCCCTAGGTATGCTGATGTACTCACTCTTGTATCCTCTTTGCTCCTTGCTGTTCTTTAGACAAGATTCCTTATCAAACTGCTCTGCTAATAGGATCTTCCCAAGCCCAGCTACACTCCTCTCCTGTACATACTGCCCCCATCATCCCCTCTACACTCCTCTCCTGTACATACTGCCCCCATCATCCCCTCTACACTCCTCTCCTGTACATACTGCCCCCACCATACCCTCCCCACGCCTTTCCTGTACATACTGCCCCCATCATACCCTCCACACTCCTCTCCTGTACATACTGCCCCCACCATCCCCTCCACAGTCCTCTCCTGTACATACTGCCCCCACCATCCCCTCCACACTCCTCTCCTGTACATACTGCCCCCATCATCCCCTCCACACTCCTCTCCTGTACATACTGCCCCCATCATCCCCTCCACACTCCTCTCCTGTACATACTGCCTCCACACTCCTCTCCTGTACATACTGCCCACTGTCATACCCCCCCACTCCTCAGCTGTACATGCAGCCCACCGTCATACCCTCCACTCCTGTACATACCACCCACTGTCATAGCCTCCACACTCCTCTCCTGTACATACTGCCCACTGTCCTACCCCCCGAACTCCTCAGCTGTACATGCAGCCCACCGTCATACCCTCCACACTCCACTCCCATACATACCGCCCACTGTCATAGCCTCTGCACTTCTCAGATGTGAAGGGGAATGAACTAGGGGTGTCGAAATGAATCGCTGCATCGCGCTTCGGGTGTCCCCGATGCGGCATCCATGCATGCGACCGGGAAAATCGTTGTCAGGTGACGTCTTGCCCCGCCCCTCCCGGGAGAGTGCCCCGAGCCATTAACCCCTATGCGGCCTCGGCTTTAGGGGTTATACCGGGATGATGCCCTCACCTGCAGGCATCATCCCGGTACCGTTTTCAGAGCGGGTGGTCGGCTTTAAAGGGATAACAACCGATGCTGCTAAAAGCTGCTCGGTTGTTATCCCGGAGGAGCGGGAGGGGACATCCCCCCTCCCGCCGCCTTCCGCCGCTCTTACCGGGCCTCCCGTCTCACCGGGAGACCCGATCCACGAGCTGCTACTTCCGGCGGCTAGAGACTGTATGTAAACATGGAAGCGCCGTCACAATGTCACTTCCGGTTTACTCAGCTGCCAATGGCGCATGTTTTTAAAAAAAATACAGTATTCAGAATCGCCGTTTTTAGAGATCTGGATACTTTGAAGTGCAAAGGAGGGATCGGGGGTCTTTTAGACCCCCGATCCCTCCATAAAGAGCACCTGTCACCACCCATTACTGTCACAAGGGATGTTTACATTCCTTGTGACAGCAATAAAAGTGATCAAACATATATATTTTTTTTTAACACAATGTAAAAAAATAAATAAATAAAATAAATGGGGAAAAAATTTTTTTTTTAAAGCGCCCCCGTCCCCGCGAGCTCGCGCAGCAAAGAAAATGCATACCCAAGTCACGCCTGCATATGTAAACGGTGTTCAAATCACACATGTGAGGTATCACCGCGCTTGTCAGAGTGAGAGAAATAAATCTAGCACTAGACCACCTCTGTAACTCTAACCTGGTAACCATTTTTTTTTTTAAAGCGCCGTCTATGGAGATTTTTAGGTACCATGGTTTGTCGCCATTCCACGAGTGTGCGCAAAAAGACACTCACCTGTCCCACAATCCAGCGACGTGGCCACCCGAACCCTCCATTCTCTCCCCTGCCTGTCCACGGCGCTGGCATTACTACTGTGGGCATCCGGCTGTGACAGATTGCAGTGAGGAAGGGCCGCCTAGACAGCCCAAGCGGAAGTGAGAGCTCGTCAGTAATCGTGATGCAACATGATGCATCGCAGAATCTAATCGAAACGTTGACCAGATAATTGGAATCAAATCGAATCGTGAGACCAGTGAAGATACGCACCTCTAGAATGAACACTGTGGATTCAGATGTAAAAGGGAACTCTGCTGATTCAGGCCTAAAGGGGAACTCTATTGACTCTGATGTAAAGGGGAACTCTTGTGATTAACTCCATATAATCAGAAATTGTATTTAATTACAAATATATATATATATAGTGTATACTATATAAAAAATTGCCCTGCATTGCATTGTACAGAGGTAATGAATATAATGTACTGCAACAAAAGAAAATATTTGCAGTGCGCTGCTAAAGTGTTCGGGTTTGGCTTGAAGAAAAGATGGCAACCCTATTTTTGATGCTCCTCGGTGATGTTGAGAGGACACACAGATCCACGTCCTGTCAGGGGAGAGGAGAACTGATCGTCTGTTCCTTGTACTGTATATAGGAACAACGATCGGTTGTCTCCTCTCATCAGTCCCCTCTGCCTACAGTTAGAACCACTCCCTAGGGAACACATTTAACCCCTTTATCGCCCCCTAGTGTTAACCCATTCCCT
Organism: Rana muscosa; assembly: GCA_029206835.1. Lineage (NCBI taxonomy): Eukaryota > Metazoa > Chordata > Amphibia > Anura > Ranidae > Rana > Rana muscosa. The sequence goes on from JARGYO010000094.1 coordinate 28,550,311, forward strand.
GCCAGTCATATTTATACAGTAATCAATGCATATTTATAGCACTAATCGATGTATAAATGTGAATGGTCCCAAATTTGTGTCAAAAGTGTCCGATGCGTCCGCCGCAATGTCACGGTCACAATAAAAATCGCAGATCACCGCCATTAGTAGTAAAAAAAAAAAAAAATAATAATAATAAAAATGCCATAAAACTATCCCCTATTTTGTAGACGCTATAACTTTTGCGCAAATCAATCAATATACGCTTATTGCGATTTTTTTTTTTTTTTACCAAAAATATGTAGAAGAATACATATCAGCCTAAACTGAGGAAAAAAAATGTTTTTTTTTTTTTTTTAAATGGGATATTTATTATAGCAAAAAGTAATAAATATTGTGGTTTTTTTTTTCAAAATTGTCGCTCTATTTTTGTTTATAGCGCAAAAAATAAAAACCACAGAGGTGATCAAATACCACCAAAAGAAAGGTCTATTTGAGGGAAAAAAAGGACGTCAATTTTGTTTGGGAGCCACGTCGCACGAAAGCGCAATTGTCAGTTAAAGCGACGTAGTGCCGAATCGCAAAAAGGGGCCTGGTCTTTATGCTGCATATTGGTCTTAAAGGAGTAGTAAAGGTACATGTTTTTTCACCTTAATGCATCCTATGCATTAAGGTGAAAAACATTTGACAATACCGGCCCCCCCCCCCGAGCCCCCGTTTTACTTACCTGGCCCCTCGAAAGTCCCGCGCTCGCTTCCGTCATCCTCCGAGTTCCTGTGCCTGGCCGTTGATTGGCTACTGTGGATGGATTGAAAGCAGCGCAGCCATTGGCTGGCGCTGCTGTCAATCACATCCAATGACGCGGCACGTCGGGGGCGGGGCCGAGTGATACAGTCGGCGGCTATGTCCGCCGCTGTATCACGGGAGGGCGCCCGCAGTAACTCCACACCATGCTCGCTCGCTCGCATTATGGTGTGGAGTCCTTGCAGGGAGGAGCCGAGACAGACGCCGAGGGACCCCAGAAGCGGAGGATCGGGGCCACTGTGTGCAAAACGAGCTGCACAGTGGAGGTAAGTATAACATGTTTGTTATTTTATTTTTTTTAAACGGGAACCTGTAGTGTTTCTTTAAGTGGTTTATCACTGCTGGGATTTTTATTTTTTACAAAAAAAAAGACCAAAAAAATTAATTTTTCTCCTTCACTGATGTGTGCTGATGAGGAGGCACTAATATGCCACACTGATAGGTGGCAGTGGTGGGCACAGATAGACAGCACTAATGGGCAGCACTGATGAGCAGGCACTAATTGGCAATGCTGGGGCTTTCCTGTAATCAGGGCACTGATGATCAGTGCCCTGATTACCTGCCCAGGTCTCCCCTGCGAGGAAATGCCGCTGATCGGCACTCCTCGCCACACACTCTGTCAATGTGAGGCGAGGAGAGCTGATTCACAGCAATCCATATTTACATGTGACCGGCTGTGATTGGACACAGCCGATCACATAGTTAAAGGCTCTTTACAGAGATCAGGGTCGAGCTGTGTCCTAGCAATATGGCGCAGCCAAGATCGCCGCGCTGCACGCCCCCTGCGGGCACACGCTAGCGGCCGTTCTGGGGCTCCGTCCTATGACGTTCTCCCAGGACGAGAGCCGCACCGTCCCCCCCATCATTTGACGGGCGGGAGGCAATCGGTTGATAAAGACTTTTGTTAACTTTTTTAATTATCCTAAAGCACTTTCTATTCACTTAGAAATTACTTATTGCGTTAAAGTCCCATCATGTGGGATTTCCTAGAAGTATATTTTGACTGTGGATTGGTCAGACTCCCCTAAGTATGCAGATCAGGTCCTCCTGGCCTCCACCCACTAACTTCCAGAAGCTTCTACAAGCTTTCAGAGACCTGCCTCTGTAGAGCCACCCAGCCTGACCTGCAGTAACCCTGACCCAATTTCTGACTCCCAAAAGATTACCATGAGTCATAAGCATAAATCTGCCTACACTGGCACTAGTAGTACACTAGAGGGTGCTACATGTGCAAACTAAACCCATTTTTAATGTGAACTGTTAGGACCAATTTGATTTGTTGCAGGCTGGCTGATAAGTTGAGCTGGGAATTTTTCTTTGTTTTTGTTTTACATGCTTCGCCCATCTATGTGATCCTTGCTGTTAAAGCGGTTGTATACCCTGTTTTTTAACTTTTACCTACAGGTAAGCCTATAATAAGGCTTACCTGTAGGTAAAAAGAATAACTCCTAAACCTGTACGGTTTAGGAGATATTCCCCTCGCAATGAGCCGCTGACTGCAGCGGCGCATGCGCAGCGGGGATTCTCGGCTAAAGCCCAGCAGCTGCCACACCTTGCCGGCGCGCAGGAGTGACGACATCGCTGCTCCAGCCATTCACAGCACTGGAGCGGCGATACCCGGAACACACGCCGAGGCAAGATGACATCTCCCTCGGCGTGGACCAGGTAAGTTACCGATGCCTCGTTCTAAGGTAAGTATTTCATAATGAGCTAGTATGCAGTGCATACTAGCTCATTATGCCTTTTGCCTTTCAGGTATGTAAAAAAAAAGCTGCAGCGGGTATACAACCGCTTTAAGGCCAGTTATAGGTTGAGGCAATTGCCATTTGTTTATACCACTTTTATAGTGTTCCCAAATTTGTACACCAGCGCACACAATTTTAAGGTCTGACCTGTTGGGTATCCAATTACTTGGCCAAACCTCATCTTTTATATTTTACCAGAAAAATGTGGTATTATATTGTGTTTTTTGTGTATTTTTTTTACTGATATTTATCCTTGACAAACCATTGTGCTAACATCATCTGACATAAAAAAATTGGAACTGCCACCATTTTGTTCTCCAGGGCCTTTGCTTTCAGAAAATACTGTAAATGTTTGAGGAGTTTAACTAATCTTCAGGCACAATTTGTGCATTTTAACAGATGGACGATCACTTGATGGCATTACTCTCCTGTGGTCACATTCTAAACCAGTGGTTCTCAACTCCAGTCCTCAGGGCCCACCAACAGGCCAGGTTTGCAAGATAACTGAAATGCATCACAGGTGATATCATTTGCTGCTCAGGGATTGCAGTATTTTAGTCTGCATCTCACCAAGGTAATACTTAAAATCTGGCCTGTTAGTGGGTCCTGAGGACAGGAGTTGAGAACCACTGTTCTAAACATTAGAGCTCCCCCTAGCTGAAGCCTGGAAATAACATTATTAGGAGGGCTATTCATTTAGCTGCTACATACTTGCAATTTTTATATAATTGCCTCCTGACTTTTAGGGGTCTATTCTAGGGTTGCCACTTTTTCTTCAAGCCAAACCCGAACAATTTAGTGGTGCTTTTCTTTTTCTTTTTTCTAGTATACACTATAGGATACCAGACCTGGTAATGCGGTGTGCATAGTGCCCCATCACCCTCCTGTCAGACCCCGTTCTGAGCCACATTCATGTCTGAATAATGTGTCCGGGTTTCAGGGGGGCTGAAACCCGGACACATGATTTAAAACCCGAACTGGGTCTATTCTTAAAAAAATTGCATCGCAGTTCAGTCAGTGAATGTGCATGTACATTCCTTCTCTAGGAATGGGGGGGGGGGGCAAATGTTATTAGGCTATTTACTGTGCTGGTGGAATGCTTTCCATTGATTTAACATGTAAAATACCATATTTCTCCACTAGAAGGTGCTAATTTGTAAAATACTCGGTGCCAAATAGGATACTGTTTATTTAGCTTATGTTCTATGTGTACTGTACTCATAAGTACATGAATATGATCTCAGTTATTAGCATGAAACCACGTCTAACGAAGAAAAATAAGAGCTCCATTCCTAAAAAAATGACCGTATTTATTGGCGTATAACACACACTTTTTTCACCTTAAAAATCAGGGGGGGGGGGCTTGGCCAACGACCGGGATGTGAGGAAGTGCTTGGCCAGAGCTCCGTCCATGCTGCTTACATCCTGACTGAATCCTGCTGATCCGTTCGCCATCCGAGGATCCCGTTTGTCCCCACAGCATCCAGGGAACCTTGTGCCTACTGGGAGATGGTCAAATACGGCCCACCAATGGAGGAAGCCTCAGGACCCGGCCCGCAGCCCCCATCATGCAAACAGAGGCAAGATGGCACCAGTCACCATGCTGCAGACACATGCAGCCAGCCATCCTCATGCTCCTCAGCGCTGACAAAGAAGCCTGCAGGGAAGGGTGAGTCACACTGTTCCCCCCCTGTTCTAAGCCCGGAAGATCCTTTCCTGTTCTCTCCAGCTGAGGACATTGCCCCTGATACTCCCAGAAGGGACAATGCTGATGCAGGCCCTGCAGAACCATCCCTGTCCCAGATCATGGAGGCCATCCAGCACAGCCATGCTTCCCTGACCACCCAAATGGACTCCATTAAAACAGACTTATCCTTCCTAAAATAGGATGTACATAACCTCCGCCACAGGGTGTCTAATGCTAAGCAGCGCATTAGCACGCTGGAGGATGAGACCCGTCCATTACAGGGCTCTGTTAGGGAGCTACGCCAGGCCCAAAATTACACAGCAGATAAGCTCACTGAAATAGAGGACCGTTTACGGAGGAGGAATTTACGTTTCCTGGGGTTCCCAGAGGGGGCTGAGGGTAGAACCCCGGAGGTTTTTATGGAAAGATGGCTAATCACCACATTCGGCGCTTCAACCTTTTCACCGTTATTCGCCATTGAACGAGCACACAGGGTTCCCATGCGCCCCCTCCCACCTGGGGCCCAGCCACATGCCATGATCATCAAACTCCTGCACTTCAGGGACAGGGAGGCAATTCTTGGTGCTGCCAGAGAAAAGGGAAGGGTGTCCTTTAATGGGAGTGGAATTACTATTTTCCCTGACTTCTCTGTAGCTACACAAAAGCAGAGGGCCACTTTCCTGGATAATTAAACGCAGGCTCCGTGAGCATCATCTCCCCTATGGCATGCTATATCCTGCTCGATTGAGGATTGTCTACTAGGGCAAGGCCTACTTCTTCACGGATCCTAAGGAGGCATCTCACTGGGTGGATACCCTGGGACATCCTGTACGCCGGAATCAGAATCAAAGATCCCCTCCGCGCTGACATCGCACCTAACCTGCATTTTTTGATAGCTATATTATGTGCCTTATGTGGCCTACGTTACCCCTTTCCAGCAAAGGACCGCTGAGGGGGGGGGGGGTAGGAGTGGGCTTCAGACTCAGGGTCAACTAGCATACTTGTCCTGTGCGGTCACGGACGGTAGCCTGCATCTAAGGGACTTTAACGTTCTTCAGGGTTGGTTAGTTTGGGGTCTGTGTCATGACCCCCCTGCTTTGCAGTTTTGGTTTTGGGAACAAAGCTCTCATATGTTTGGGTTTGGGAGCCGGGAGGGTTACGGTGGGTGGGGATGTTTGGAGATTTTTGTTTGAAGTTTTTATTTTTATGTGTTTTGTTTTGCAGTGCTGGTATTCATTTGTGCATTTCCATTTACAGGCTGGTATAACTGACCCTTATGATATGCATCTGATCACTTTATTTCCTATGCTCTTGCCTTATCTTTTTGACCCGTTTTGTACCTTGCGCGCTTCCCCTGGTTCGCGGGACTTCGGGCCTTGCTTGTGTCCGGTGGGCCATGGGAGGTGGGTAAGGTTAATCATGTGCTTTACGCCTCCCTATGTCTAAGCTACGTTTAGTGTCTTGAAATGTACGGGGGCTGAATTCCAAGGTGAAAAGATCTCTGATGTTTGACTACTTGGCACGCCACAATCCGCATGTAATCCTACTTCAGGAAACCCACCTCCAGGGCTCTAGAGTCATGGCCCTCAAACGGGCAAAAATTGCCTATGCCCTCCATTCTACATACTCCACATATGCCAGGGGGACCTCCATCCTAATAGCCAAATCAGCCCCAGTTAGTATTAAGCATGGTAAACTGGACCCGCAAGGGTGTTTTGTAGTTGTTGTACTCAAACTTATGGGAAGACCATATACCGTGACTAGCCTGTATGCTCCTCCCCCTTCACTAAATTGTTCTTTGAAAGAGTTATGACCTCCATTCTGGCAATAGCAGAGGGTCCTTTACTAATAGCAGGTGACTATAATACAGTACTGGATAATTCCATAGACAGGTTACGTTGCTCTTCATTACCCCCCACTCCCCTGGGTTCCTTCTTAAATCAATTTGACTTGGTGGAGGCCTGGAGGTGGTAGCATGCGGACAGGAGGGAGTATTTGTGTCACTCTGAGTCACATGGTACTCTGTCTCGTATAGATTTGTGTCTGGTCTCGTCGGATCTACTTTCCATGGTAAAAATAGGTTAAATACCTCCCTAGGGCGATATCCGACCATTCTCCTTTGATGGTGGACCCCTCCTCCTCCTATCGGGTGTGGCGACTGAGCCCACTGTGGTTGGCGGATGAGATCGTGGTGAACCAATGTATGACGGAGATGAAATCATACTGGCTACTTAATAAACAGAGTGCATCCGTTCCAGTGATATGGGATGCCTTTAAGGCCACTACACGTGGCTCTTTTGCTGCGGCGGTTGGTCAGACACGCAAGGCCTCTATGTCCAAGTTGATGGATGCAGAGGGGGCTCTCAGGGAGGCAGAAGCCGCTTATACCGCGACTCCCTCTCCTGAGACACATGCTGCTTGGAAGCATGGGTCCAGAGAATTGGACCTAGTGCTTTTGGAACGCACCCAGGAGAAGCTGTTATACCAGAATCAGCAAATCTTTGAGTTTGGTGACAAGAATAGCCGTTTGTGGGCATATCTTTCTAAACCTGACTATCAGCCATGCAGCATACCCAGAATTAAGAGCGCAGAGGGCATAGTGGTAGAACAGAACAATGAGATCATGGAAGCCTTTATTTCCTTTTACTCCTCCCTATATGCTACTAGAGCTCACTACACGATTGTGGAATTGGATGACTATCTTGCGGACATTTCCTTTGCCAGACTTCAGACCCAGCAGGCGTCAGATCTTGACGCTTCTCTGACAACTGAGGAAATTGGGGAGGCTATCCAGTCCTTTGCCAGAAACAAAACGCCGGGACTGGATGGGTTCCCCATCAAGTGGTATTTGCAATACAAAGATTTGCTTATACCCCATCTAAGCAGGGTATATGATTTTGCTATGAAAACGGGACAGCTACCCCCCTCTATGTCGGAGGCATTGATTGTCCTCATTCTTAAACCACATAAGGATCACCTCCTATGTGAATCTTACAGACCAATATCACTCATCAACTCAGATGTTAAGATTTTGGCCAAGGTGCTCGCCCGGCGATTGAACACAGTTATTACTACCATTATTGGTGCGGATCAAACTGGGTTCATCCCTGGGCGATCGACCTCCATCAACCTGCAGAGATTGTTCACCAATCTTTAGGCCACTCATGCGGAGATGGGTTCCAGGGCTGTTCTGGCCTTGGACGCACACAAGGCATTTGATTCAGTCGAATGGCCTTATCTGCTGGAGGTCCTGGCAAAGTTTGGTTTTGGCGGTACCTTCATCAGATGGGTCCAGCTGTTATATTCGAAACCCACTGCTCGACTGAGGGTGAACGCAGCCGTGTCTGATCCCTTTCCGATAAAGAGAGGCACCAGACAGGGGTGCCCTCTGTCGCTGTTGCTCTTTGCACTGGCGATAGAGCCCTTGGCAGCACTGATAAGATCTTGCGGGGAGGTTGCGGGACTGACGATTGGGGGTCTGGAGGAGAAGGTGTCTCTTTATGCTGACGACATGTTGATCTATTTGTCGGACCCCCAGTCGTCTCTCCCAGTCCTGCTGGAGATTATTGGCAAGTTTGGGCATTTCTCCGGGTTCCGGGTTAACTGGGACAAGTCCATCCTATTTCAGATTGACCAGGCAGACCCACCCAGGCTAACTTCCTCTTGCCCACTACAAATAGTCACCTCCTTCCGATATTTAGGAGTTATGGTACAGCTTCCTATTACCTCTTATGCTAAACTCAATATAGACCCCCTTATAGGGAGAATGAGGACCACATTCAAAACCTGGGCAAATCTCCCACTTACCTTATTGGGCAGGATTAATATTTTTAAAATGATATTCCTGCCACGATTTCTGTATGTATTGGGTAATTCACCAATATAGGTCACTAAGCTTAAATTTAAAGAAATAGACTCCATCCTTACTTCCTTTTTATGGAGGGGGGGGGGGGGGGAGAAGTCAGGATTGCCAAGACCACCCTCCAGTTACCGGTACTGGAGGGTGGATTGGCCTTACCCTGCCTCCACACCTATTATGTTGCCTCACAATTAGCTCATGCACATTGGTGTTTTTTTCCTGAAGCCAACAACGCAGCCACTGCCTTGGAGGCTGCTATCCTTACCTCCTATGAATCCCTGCAGAACCTGATTTATCGTCTGTCCCTTAGAGGGCGGGAGGGTACGAGTGTCCTGGCAATGACTATCAGACTTATTAAGCTAACAAAACTACAGTCGTTCACTGACAGTAATACTTACTCGCCGAACACTCCTCTCTGGGGGAACCCGACTCTACCAGAGTTCTTCCGCAGATCTGACGGGGGATTCTGGTCGAAAAGGGGGGTAAAAACTATTTTGCATTTATTCTCAGACAACGTGTTTCGTTCTTTTGATGAATTTCGTAGAGATTACAATCTACCACGCACAGCTTACTTCCTCTACCTACAGATACGCCACACTGCAGCAACGTAGTTTGGTCTTCGCAACATATCCATTCAACTCTCCCCACTGGAACGTATATTGACCGACTCCTCTCACACCAAGCTAGTTTCTACATATTATAGGTCCCTTCTGCATTCCACAACTCAAAGGCTGAGCAAGACGGCTGCCAGCTGGAGAGCTGATATTCCTGAGCTGACGGAGGAAATCTGGCAGGAGCTTTTGCCCCTCCAGGTTCCCTCTGTCATCTCTTCTCGTGATAAAGTAATACAAACGAAATTGTTATACAGATCCTACTTTACTCCATGCTTACTATTTAAACTGAATAGATTGCCCTCTGCATTGTGCTCTCGTTGCGGCATGGCTGATGGCACGTTCTTTCATTTAATGTGGGAGTGTGCTCCGATCAGGCAGTTCTGGTCAGAGGTCACGGCCTTCATTAGTTCATTGACACAATTACCTAATGTATGTAATCCTCTAAGGTGTTTACTGGGCTATATTGATGATGATAGTATATCCGAGAATACACAAACATTTCTGAGAATAGTATTGTTTTATGCTAAGAAAGCAATAACCTTCCATTGGAAGTCTCCATCCTTACCCACTATTGCCTTCTGGCTCACAAATATTAACCATGCTGTATCATTATACAAACTGACATATGAGGCTAGAGGGTGTCCGAAAAAATTCAGGAAGGTTTGGGGCTACTGGGTTGATTCTGAGAGCACTGTCTCTCCTGCTCCTTAAAAATGTGACTGAATATTGTCTTCCTGATATATGCCAATTGTTTACCAGCTTTCTAAAAGACATTTTTTGCACTGTACTGGATTGGGCGATGTTCGCTCCATATGTGTCTGTTTGTTGTCTATTGTATGTCTTGTTTTGAAAAAAAAAAATGTAATAAAAATTTACCTTTAAAAAAAAAAAAAAAAAATCAGGGGAAAATTGTGGATGCGTGTTATACGCCTAATGGCTGCCTCGGAGGAAACGAGCGCCGCCAAAATAGACAGAGCCGAGTGTACTGTGTACGCAGTCACTTCCAGTCCAGCCTCCCGCCATTGGACCGGTGTTATGTCCATCCATCATAGGAGCTGGGCCAAGGGGTGGGACTGCGAGAGGAGCCGAGTACACAGGACATCCGACCCTGTGTAGCTTGGCGGCGCTCGTTCCCTCCTCGGCTCAATGGCAGAGAAAAAGTGGGATGGTGGGAGGTAATTCAGGGGCGGTTTGATTCCACTTTATTGAACAATTAAGAAAACACTCTATTATTATTAAGTTACGGTGGCAGTCTCCTTCTATACTCCGAAGATGGACACTGATCATGCTGCAATTTTGGTCAAGGCTGCAGATGGACACTGATCATGCTGCCAATGATGGGCAAGGCTGCAGATGGACACTGATAAGGCTGCATTTATGGGCATTTCAAATGTAAGTTTTGTTTCCTTAAACCTCCCTTACTAAACTTGGGGTGCATGTTATACGCCGATAAATACGGTAGTTGGACAAATGTAAAAAGCATTTGCCCAGCCGTTACAAATTCTGCCCGTAAACTTATTAACAAAGCAATTTCCTATGATCCTCGGCTCCATCTATTGGCTATAATGTGGTTATTTTCCTGAAATACCTCCAGCTAAAATAAACAAATACTACATTATGGCCATTAGATGTCAATGTTCAAAGAAAATCACTATATAAAATACTTGACGTAATTGTAGCCGTATTAGTGCAATTGTGACAGAGAAAATTAAGTACTGTCCGTGATACTTTTTTTATTTGCACTAACATAGAATTTTTCAGGACAAGCTTTCGGGGTATGTCCCCTTCTTCAAGGTCCAAGCAGTACTGCTTGGACCTTGAAGAAGGGGACATACCCCGAAAGCTTGTCCTGAAAAATTCTATGTTAGTGCAAATAAAAAAAGTATCACGGACAGTACACTATATAAAATAAAATACAAACAACGTTCGTGATTGGCTGGGAGATTGCTGGTCAGATGTTTTCAACAAATATTTTAAAAATACACCTCTAAGCGTTTGTGAAATCTTACACCTAAAAATGTACTCAGCCAATGAAAGGTAATGACTCCATTTTTATTTTTCTACTGCTATCATTGGCCAACACGGTACAACACTTCATCCATGTCTTTGGTAATCTCTGATCTTCTTTGAGCTGTTTCTTACATGATGAAGATCAGCCATGGAGTATATCTGAGGTGTATATCAGGGTGTGCTTCTTCCCCACATGAGAGCTGTGATGTCCAGCAACATTCATATAGAAGACATTTCCCGCACTCAAGGCACTAATACACCGAGGGTTGTGTGGGATCCCTGATGTACAGGAAAACAGGACTTCAGTGAGGAACAATTCCCTCACTCAGGACAGGAGCTTCTCCCCCATGTGCAATCCCTGATGCCTGTAAAGATTGGACTTCCCTGAAAAACATTTCCCGCACTCAGGACAGGAATACGGCTTCTCCCCCGTGTGCAATCTCTGATGTTTGTAAAGAGAAGACTTTACTGAAAAACATTTCCCGCACTCAGGACAAGAATATGGCTTTTCCCCCGTGTGAGATCTCTGATGTCTGACAAGATCTGATGTTTGCGCAAAACATTTCCCGCACTCAGAACAGGAATATGATTTTTCTCCCGTGTGAGATCTCTGATGTCTGACAAGCTTTGATTTTTTTACAAAGCATTTGCTACACCAAGAACAGGAAAACAGCTTCTCTTCCATGTTCAATATATGATGTTTGTAGAGATTCGACTTCACTGAAAAAGTGTGGACTCTCTGATGTGTGGAAAGAGAGGACTTGTCTGAAAAACATTTCCTGCACTCAGAACAGGAATACGGCTTCTCTCCTGTGTGAGATCTCTGATGTATGTAAAGAGTAGACTTCCTTGAAAAACATTTCCCACACTCAGGACAGGAATACGGCTTTTCTCCCATGTGAGACCTCCGATGTCTGTTAAAATGAGACTTCTGTGAAAAACATTTCCCGCACTCAGGACAGGAATACGGCTTCTCTCCCGTGTGAGTTCTTTTATGCACAGTAAGATTGGATTTAAAATGGAAACTCTTCCCACACTCAGTACAGAAAAAGGTCTTATCTGTTGGAAGGACGGCACCGTCCCGCACAGTCTGAGGTTCCTCAGGATAAGAGGAATACGATGGTCCGGCACCGTCCCGCACAGTCTGAGGTTCCTCAGGATAAGAGGAATACGATGGTCCATCTACACTGTGTGGTGCCGGATGGACATTTGAGGTAGTCGGGTTTTCTCCTGGACTATACTGTGTGATGTCCTCATCTTCTACTTTACAGTCTGGAGACAAAGTGAGACAATCCTCTGAGGTTTTCCTCATCTCCCGTCCATCTACTAAAATAGAAATAAAAAGATTATTACTAGACATGAGCAGATTGGTTCCCCTAAACCAGGACTCCGCCCACATCAGGCAGTTTTGTCTCTATACAGACATATCCCTCCACCCATCACAGCCAGCAAACAACCCCAGAAGAATTGCTCTATTGCTCTGAGATTTTGCTAGACCCAGGCATGCGGGAGAAGACCCCAAGAACATGCCCCCGGTGCCTAGGTCGAGGAACGTCTATGGTGAAAATTAACATTTTGCTGCCAGCTGAACCCCAGAATCTCTACAAATCCAGTCTAGATACATAACTTGTGTCTGCAGCACAGAGAAGGAAGATTATCCGTGAGAAATACAGGAGGGGGAACACAGCTCAGGAAAGTGACCAGGGGATTACAGGCTGATATCACCCAGTCCCCGCCCTACTCTGGACCAATCAGTGAGCAGTATGGGTGGAGGAATGTATTTAGTGTTAATGACCCACCTGTGCTGATCTCTGTAGGAGTGTCCTCCTCTATAAATGTCCCCGTTATTCCATCCTCCTCCATAGACTGCTGATCATCCCTCACATACGTCTCTTCTTCTTCTTTAACCTCAACTTTTATATCTATCAGATCTTCACCCTAAATCAAGAAAATTAAAGAAAATAACATTTGTAAAATATAAGCTTATATAAAGAAAATATTCACACATCATCTCCAAGAGTCTATATTCCAGATGTTCCCTTTCACCAACCTTGTAATGGTGAGGGATGGTGTGATCTTCCTGTGTGGAATCCCGGGAATACAGAGGACGGGGACATCTCTCTGGTGGGTTTCTGGTATTAGGTGGCTCCATCTTATCCTTGTGTCCTTCTGAAAGCTCCTCCATCACTCCATACTCCTCATCCTCCTCTTTATACTCTTCTTTAACAACAATATTATCATCCCAGAGGTCTCCACTCTGAATATATAATAAACAATCATTGTAACAAGCATACTGTGTATAAATGATATAGTAACTACCAATAATTGTTCTTCATCTACCTGATCGGGTTTTGTGCAATTGTGATCTTCCTCTGGTGAATCCCCAGAATACAGAGGACGGGGACATCTCTCTGGTGGGTTCCCATTACTGGATCCATCTGTAGGAAACACAAACACTGACTGAATACATTGTTTCTATATGTTTATCAGATGATGGGGGATCTAGGTAGAGCCTCCATACTGCTCTCTCCTTTACAATAAAGTCTCCTCTTACCCGGTGATGTGAGGGGCGGCTGATTGTCCATCATGACGTCCTTGTAGAGATCCTTGTGTCCTTCTAAATACTCCCACTCCTCCATGGAGAAATAGACAGTGACATCCTGACACCTTATAGGAACCTGACACACACAACGATACAGTCACCATCCAGACACATCCCTTGTCTGTTACTGGATAATGTCCCAGAATTCCCAGCACCGCTCACCTCTCCTGTCAGCAGCTCCATCATCTTCTTGGTGACTTCTAGAATCTTCTGCATGTTGTGTCTCTCAGGTTTTAGGGAGTCACATGGAGGCACTGTGATGGTCATATGATCACCTGACTTCACAAGAGGAAATCTCTGTATTGGGAAACCAATAGGAATATCATGTTAGAATCCCAGAATCCTCCTCACCTCTCCGGTCAGGTCTGTGTTTTATTAATAGAGATAAGAGTGATGTCATGTGACCTCCCAGAATCCTCACCTCTCCGGTCAGCAGGTAGATGATCTCCAGGGTGAGATTTAGTATCTTCTCAGTCATGTGACTCCGGTCCTCCTTCATCCTCATTGATGTGGTCATGCAATCTACACAGGTTTCTCTGTTGATGGATAGGGGGAAATTATGTTGTATATGGACTGTATAGATTGTACAATATTAGTGTCATGGTCAGGGGTCAGGTTCGGAGACCAGTAGGAGAAGTACAGAAGCAGGTCAGCCTGGCGGATGACGTAGGCCAAGGTGCAGAGTCTAAGCACTAACTGGTGTTCACCAGAGCTCCTGATGGTAGAGATGGGTTTTGCTGCATATTAGTACCAGTTTGTGGTCCTCAGGATCGCCCGACTAGGAGGTGAGCAACCCGGGGGCCAGTAGGAGATAGAAGAGATAGGGATAAGCAGCAGTGTTGTCAGTAAACAAGCCAAGTAGGGAGGACAAAAGGGAGCACTGGTGCTCAGTGGGGACACAAGGGGGGCACTGGTGCTCAATGGGGACACAAGGGGGGCACTGGTGCTCAGTGGGGACACAAGGGGGGCACTGGTGCTCAGTGGGGACACAAGGGGGGCACTGGTGCTTAGTGAGGAGACAAGGGGGGTCACTGGTGCTCAGTTGGGAGACCAGGGGGTCACTGGTGGACAAAAGGGGGTACTGATGCTCACTGGGGGGACGAAAGGGGTCGCTGGTACCCAGTGGGAGGACAAGGGGGCACTGGTGCTCAGTGGGGAGACAGGGGGAAATGGTGCTCAGTGGCTGGGACAATAGGGGCAGTGGTGTTCAATGGGGAGACAAAGAGAGCACTGGTGTTCAGTGGAAAAAGAAGGGAGCACTGGTGCTCGGTGGGGGGACAAAGTGGGGCACAGGTGCTCGGTGAGTGAAGAAAGGTAGGGCACTGGTGCTCAGTGAGTGAAGAAGGGTAGGGCACTCAGTGGAAGATAAGGGGGGCATCGATGCTCAGTGGGGAAACAAGGAGGCAGTGGTGATCAGAGGGGAGACAAAGGGAGCACTTGTGCTTAGTGGGGAGACAAAGAGAACTGGTGCTCAGTGGGGGTACTGGTGCTCAGTGGGGACACAAGGGGGGCACTGGTGCTCAGTGAGGAGAGAAGGGGGTCACTGGTGCTCAGCGGAGAGACAAGGGGGGTCACTGGTACCCAGTTGGGAAAAAAGGGCGCACTGGTGCTCATGGGGGGACAAAAGAGGTTACTGATGCACACTGGGGAATGAAAGGGGTCACTGATACTCAGTGGGAGGACAAGGGGGGCACTGGTGCTCAGTGGGGAGACATGGGGAAATGGTGCTTAGTGGTGGGGACAATAGGGACAGTGGTGCTTAATGAAAAGACAAAGAGCACTGGTGCTCAGTGGGGAGAGAAGGGAGCACTGCTGCTCAGAGAGGGAACAAGGGGTTCAGTGGTGTTCAGTGAAGAGACAAGAGGGCATTGGTGCACAGTGGGGAAAAAGGGGGCACTGGTGCTCAGTGGGAGGACAAGGGGGGCACTGGTGCTCAGTGGGAGGACAAGGGGGGCACTGGTGCTCAGTGGGAGGACAAGGGGGGCACTGGTGCTCAGTGGGAGGACAAGGGGGGCACTGGTGCTCAGTGGGAGGACAAGGGGGGCACTGGTGCTCAGTGGGGGGACAAAAGGACCAGTGGTGCTTAATGAAGTGACAAAAAGAGCACTGGTGCTCAGTGAGGAGAGAAGGAGGGAACTGCTGCTCAGAGGGGAATAAAGGGGGCACGGTTTCTCAATGGGGGAACAAGGGGTGCAGTGGTGCTCAGTAGGGGGGGGCAGGCAGTGATGCTCAGTGGGGGTGACTAAAAAAGAGCACTGGTGTTCAGTTGGGGAACAAGGGAAGCAATTGTTCTCAGTGGGGAGACAAAGAGAGCACTGGTGCTCAGTGGGGAGAGGAAAGAGGCACTGGTTCTCAGTGGGGGGGACTTTCAGGAATTGGTTCACCTGCTGGTGGCGCTGTGGCTTCCAGACATATAGGCTGCAGTGTCCAGCAGCAGGTGTCTCTCAGCAGCCAGAAGCTTATAGTAATCAGTCATCACCTGATGCTCATTACTTCCCCTTGCCTTGGTGTTCTGCCCATGTGTTCCTGATCAAACAGTGTACCTGTACTCTGGTCCTGTTCCTCCACCTGCCTCCATGCTCCTGTATACCCTCTCCCTGTCCTGGTTTGCTCCTTGGTCCCTCTCCCAAATCTCCTGTGCATGACCCTGCCTCTGATACGGATTATGCTTTCCGGTCATATTCTACTGTCTGTATATATTTGGTTTAGGTAGTTGCTTATTGTTCGTTCACTCATTCGGTTCTCTGGCTTTGGTTTATGCTGTTCTGGTATATTGGAGTTGCATTTATAATGTTATTAACTTTATTATTAAGACATTACATTATTTTACATAGTTTTTGTGCCTGGTGTTAATTTCGTTAACTAAAATGTTTGTCAAATTTTCATCAGTAGCATTTTTACAGTGATGAAAACGAAATGAAAAGTACAGCACATGTTCGTCCACTGATGAAAACTATGACGAAAATCAATTCTGTTTTCGTTAAGGAACAAAAACGGAGCAAAAAGTGAGGCAGGGATATTTACCCTCGTGAACTAACTTCCAGTTTCCACGGAGCTCCGCCTGCTTCCGCTCCCTGCAAGCAAGCGTCTATGTGAAGCCATCATTACAGTCCTCCAAGTCTCACACCGTGACGAGTACAACTGCCAGAAACCAGAGCAGCACGGTGCATTACAGCCAGGCCTCCGGAGTCCCAACTCACGATGACCACCCACATCCAGAGCAGAAAGCAGACAGAGCACCCACTGGGTGTAGTGTACATTACAATTACAGCAGGCCTGAGATGAGGCCTTCCCTCAGACCACCGTCTGTCCAGAGCACTGTGTGTGCATACAGGCCTTCTCTGACCACTGGAAGTGGCATCCAGGGCACTGTGCATTACAGGCCACCCCCCAGACCTGAGACCACCATCCAGCACTCTGCAGCATTACAGGCATCCTCAGGCCACTATCCAGAGCACTGTGCAGCATTACAGGCCTCCTCGGACCACTATCCAGAGCACTGTGCAGCATTACAGGCCTCCTCGGACATCCAGAGCAGCTAAATCTGTATCTGTGAGTTTGTTCAAACCTTAACACCATAAATAATAACATATTCGATTTTGTTACTCCAGGGAGTATATAATGAGTTTGGAAATTCTATAAAAATGCTTAAATAATGCATTACAATTTAACTAAACACATTTGATTTTAGTTGACAATTTTTATTCAACTAAAATGTACTGGAAATTTTAGTCGACTAAAATATGATTAAAACAAACAATTACAGAAGACTAAAATGGGACTAAAACTAAAATGGCATTTTAGTAAAAAGACTATACCTAAAACAAAATCAAAGTTTGATGCCAAAATTTAACACTGCTGCCACCAAAGATTAAAAGGAGCAGACCAGAGATCAGCTGTTAGAATGCATTCGTCTTGCTCATTCCCTAGTTGATTAGGGCAGGATGTTTGCCGATGTTCAGTCATTGATTCAGGTTGATGCAGAGTTGGCTTTGTCCAGTATTTCTAAAGGCAGTGATGACTTTTCTCCTCTCTTTAGTACGGCTCAGATAGAATCCCTGGTACATTCTCTAGTTACACAAGAAAGGTGTAAACTGAGTTTTGCTCAACCCCTACTACAAGCCTGGTCAGACATATTGCACTCAATCAGCTTGCACCAATCAACTCCTGCTGCTGGACACCAGCTTGCTCAAGTATCCCCCTCTCTGTCACCCATGACAACCCCGCTTGCAGCCAAGCATACTCTACTTCCAACCACATGTCAGTGCCCTATCTCTACTAGCTGCACTTTCCCCTTCTACTCCATTGCGCTTGTCAACCCCTCAGAATCCATCGTCTGCAACTACTCCCTCTTTTTCATCATCTCTCAGTTATACTCCTCCATTAGCTGCACTCCCTACTTGTAGCCATGCAATTACTTGCAAACCTTCAATGTCTAAACCTAAAAAGAAACAGACATTTTTTCCAACTAGCTTAATTCTGCCTCTGCCTCCCCATCCGGCCCAGTCTGCCTCCGCACCTGCCAATCTCATCAAGCCTGCCACCATGCCAGTTGTTCTGGTCATGCCCATACCAATGGAACCTTCTGTTCTAGACCTACCTGCCACTGTCTCAACTATGGGTCAGTCTACTCCTGACTCCTCCTCAGCCCTTCCATGTTCGGGACTCTCAGTGGCCAGGCTTCATCCTACCGCAATTGTATCTGCTTAAACCTGTCTAAGAAGCTCTATCTATCCTTGGGACAGACCAAGTGGGGGCCTCAACCTTTTCATAAAGCCACTATGCATCAAGCGAATGTTACAGCCTCCCAGTCTGACTCTACTGAGCTTCCACCTGCTACCCATATACAGTCCAATGTCGCTGATCCTCTGCCTTACCATGCTAACCCTCTGACCACTGCCCAGCCTTATGGTCCTGTTACTGATACTGTGCCTGACGCCCAGCCTGGTGGACCTGTGCCTGACGCCCAGCCTTCCCCCAAAGGGCCCTTTGCCTGATGCCCAGCCTGCCCCAAAGGGCCCTGTGCCTGATGCCCAGCCTGCCCCAAAGGGCCCTGTGCCTGATGCCCAGCCTGCCCCAAAGGGCCCTGTGCCTGATGCCCAGCCTGCCCCAAAGGACCCTGTGCCTGATGCTGAGCCTGGTGCCCAGCCTTCCCCCAAAGGGACCTGTGCCTGATGCCCAGCCTGCCCTGAAGGGCCCTTTGACTGATGCCCAGCCTGTCCCGAAGGGCCCTGTGCCTGATGCCCAGCGGCCCTGTGCCAGACGCCCAGCCTTCTCCGGAGGGTCCTGTGCCTTGTGACCCACCTGAAGGTCCTGTGCCCAATGACCTGCCTGCCTCTGATGGTCCGCTGTTCAATGACCAGCCTCCCCTGCCTCTGATGATCCAGTGTCAGATGTCCAGCCTGCCTCTGATGATCCTCTGACCAATGACTAGCCTGATCCTAATAATCCTCTGCCTGCCACTCAGCTGGGTTTTACAGACTTTGTATCTACTGTCCTGCTAGATTTCTTTGACTCTATGCCTGCTGCTCAGCTAGATTCGAATGCAACGGGTTTGAATTCTTTGAGTCTTCTCATGCCTTATATGGGTTACCTGCTTGGCCTGAGATTGCTCCTACGGCACCAAAACCTGGTGGACTGGACATATCCTCAGTAACTAGTAGCTGCATTTGCCCTCACAGCCCAAACAGATGTGATTACTACGATTCCAGGTGCACTAGTCCTGGATGCCAGGCAAGCTACATGGTTATGACAAGACAATCTGGTGTCAGAGTTCCGGTATTGTCACATGACCTCAGGGCTAAATTTGCAGATAATGTGTGGGACCTCAGATTTGGGGTACCTGCTGTTTTGAGGGATGTGGAGTATCGAATGTTGTACCTCTTCGAGAATCTGGCCAACATGACACCCAGTCAGTTGCTTAACCCCAGAGGTGGGGTAACCAGTCAGGTCCCACTGCCTAGCTCAGGTGACTATCAATTGATCTTGGCAGCAGCGCAACCCATTTGGAACCCGGCACTTCTTTGGCTTAAGAGGAACCTTTTCTCTAGACTTGTTTTGCAGATGGATATCTTTTTTGGACCCATACAACTATGGCTGGTTTGAGTGTTCTGTTCGGAGGCCGCTCCTTAAGGGGGGGGGGGGGGTGGGGGGGGAGACTGTCAGGAATTGGTTCACCTGCTGGTGGCACTGTGGCTCCCAGACCTATAGGCTGCAGTTCCAGTTTTCAGCAGCAGGTGTCTCGAAGCTCATAGTAATCAATCAACACCTGTTTCTCATTGCTGAAACAGCATTTAGTCCTTTCTTACACAGTAGGTGAGGTTGAAAAAAGACACAAGTCCATCAAGTGCAACCTATGTGTGTGATTATATGTCAGTATTACATTGTATATCCCTGTATGTTGTGGTCGTTCAGGTGCTTATCTAATATAGAAAAATACCAGTAGTGCTGCGTGATAATATCACACTAGTGACAATAAAGCATGACACCCTATAGCAGGGATATGCAATTAGCGGACCTCCAGCTGTTGCCAAACTACAAGTCCCATGAGGCATAGCGAGACTCTGACAGCAGCAAGCATGACACCCAGAGGCAGAGGCATGATGGGACTTGTAGTTTTGCAACAGCTGGAGGTCCGCTAATTGCATATCCATGCCCTATAGGTGTGACATTGATGTGATACACCATATAACATAAAAATAAAAATAAAAAATAGATATAAATGAAATATCTAACCAAATTAGACCCAAACTCTGTAATATCTAACCAAGTGAGTAACAATATTCCAAAATAAAAGAAACTCAATTGACATGTAGTTCCACTCATGAATGTCCAAAACAGGGCTGAGAAATGACAAATCTCATGGTACAAAAAGTTCCAAGATAGCGCTGATTCAGAGATATTCAGTGTAGGTAAGTGAGTTTTGGTGACTTCACACTTAAACACCCAAGAAGAAGTGAAGCGTTGGTAAAGACAAAGATCCTCCACCTTCAATATCAAATCTCATTACCAGCTCATGTGGATCCCTGATAAAGAGATCATATACACCTGTGGCTCTTTCCCCCGCCTAGGGTCTTTCTGTAGTGTATCACCAAAAATCCTCTTCCTCCACATTAAAGGCAGGTTCACAATGTGATGATCTTCCCTTCACTCATTCCAGTTTCTCTAGAGCAATGGTCATCAACTCCTGTCCAATGTCAGTATTACATTGTATATCCCTGTATGTTGTGGTCGTTCAGGTGCTTATCTAATAGATTCTTGAAAAACCATAGATGCTCTCCGCTGAGACCACCGCCTGTGGAAGGGAATTCCACATCTTCCGCTCTTACAGTAAAGAACCCTCTACGTAGTTTAAGGTTAAACCTCTTTTCTTCTAATTTAATGAGTGGCCACGTGTCTTGTTAAACTCCCTTCCGCGAAAAAGTTTTATCCCTATTGTGGGGTCACCAGTATGGTATTTGTAAATTGAAATCATATCCCCTCTCAAGCGTCTCTTCTCCAGAGAGAATAAGTTCAGCGCGCACAATCTTTCCTCATAACTAATGTCCTCCAGACCAGTGTTTCTCAACTCCAGTCCTCAAGGCGCAATAACAGGTCATGTTTTCAGGATTTCCCTCAGTTGAAACGGCTGTGGTAATTACTAAGGCAGTGACACTGATCAAATCACCTGTGCAAAATAATGGAAAGCCTGAAAACCTGACCTGTTGGGGCGCCTTGAGGACTGAAGTTGAGAAACACTGCTCTAGACCCTTTATTAGCTTTGTTGCCTTTCTGTGTACTCTTTCTATTTCCAGTACATCCTTCCTGAGGACTGGTGCCCAGAACTGGACAGCATACTCTAGGTGCTGCTGGACCAGAGTTTTGTAGAGTGGGAGAATTATAGTTTTTTTTCTCTGGAGTTAATCCTCTTTTTAAAGCATGCCAATATTCTTATTGCTTTGTTAGCAGCAGCTTGCCAATGCTGAGCCTATCATCTACTCAGAACCCCAGGTCCTTTTCCATCCTAGATTCCCCCAGGAGGTTCTCCCCCCCAGTGTATAGATTGCATTCATATTTTTGCCACCCAAATGCATTATTTTACATTTTCTACATTGAATCTCATTTGCCATGTAGTTGCCCACCCCATTAATTTGTTCAGATCTTTTTGCAAGGTTTCCACATCCTGCGGAGAAGTTACAGCCCTGCTTAGCTTAGTATTGTTCGCAAATACAGAGATCGCACTGTTCACCCCTTCCTCCTGGTTGTTTATGAACAACTTAAATATGATTGGTCCCAGCACAGAACCCTGGGGGACCCCACTACCCACCCCTGACCATTCCGAGTACTCCCCATTTATCACCACCCTCTGAACTCGCCCTTGTAGCCAGTTTTCAATCCATGTACTCACCCTATGGTCCATGCCAGCGGAACTTATTTTGTACAGTAAACGTTTATGGGGAACGGTGTCAAATGCTTTTGCAAAATCCAGATACACCACGTCTACGGGCCTTCCTTTATCTACATGGCAACTCACCTCCTCAAAGAAGGTTAATAGATTGGTTTGGCAAGAACGATTCTTCATGAATCCATGCTGATTACTGCTAAGGATACTGTTCTCATCACTAAAATCTTGTATATAGTCCCTTATCATCCCCTCCAAGAGCTTACATACGATTGATGTTAGGCTAACTGGTCTGTAATTCCCAGGGATGTATTTTGAGCCTTTTTTAAATATTGGTGCTACATTGGCTTTTCTCCAATCAGCGGGTACCATTCCAGTCAGTAGACTGTCAGTAAAAATTAGGAACAATGGTCTAGCAATTACTTGACCGAGTTCCCCAAGTACCCTCAGGTGCAAGCCATCTGGTCCCGGTGATTTATTAATGTAAAGTTTCCCAAGTCTAATTTTAATTCTATCCTCTGTTAACCATGGAGGTGCTTCCTGTGATGTATCATGAGGATAGACACTGCAGTTTTGGTTACTGAACCCCCCCCCCCCCCCCGATTCCCTCGTGAAGACTGAGAAGAATAAAATCAATACCTTTTGCCATCTCCCCATTCTTTGTAACCAGATGTCCTTCCTCATTCTTTATGGGGCCAATATGGTCTGTACTCCCTCTTTTACTATTTATATACTTAAAGAATTTCTTGGGATTTTTTTTTGCTCTCCTCAGCTATGTGTCTTTCGTGTTCTATCTTAGCCGCCCTAATTGCACCCTTACATTTCTTGTTGTATTCTTTATAAAGTCTGAATGCTGATGATAATCCCTCAACCTTGTTTCATTTGAAGGCCTTCTCTTTTGCTTTTTTTATGCATTTTTACATTGGAATTAAGCCATCCAGGACTTTTGCTCGCTCTTTTAAATGTAATACCCAATGGGATGCATTGACTAATGCCCTTATTTTATATGCTCTTAAAGTAAACCCATCTCTCCTCCATGTTCTTTGTTCCTAAGATTTTATCCCAATTTATGCCTTCTAGCAAGGTTCGTAGTTTAGGGAAGTGGGCTCTTTTGAAATTCAGTGTCTTTGTATTTCCCTTATATTTCCTATTTGTGTGATTTATACTGAAGTCAATTGACCTGTGATCGCTGTTTCCTAAATTTCCCCGTATTTCCACATCCGTGATCAGCTCTGTATTGTTAGTAATCAGTAGATCCAGTAACGCTTTTTTTCTAGTTGGTGCGTCTACCATCTGTCCCATAAAATTGTCCTGCAAGACATTTAGGAACTGGCGATCCTTAGATGAATGCGTGGTTCCCTCTGTTCAGTCTGTCTGAAAATTAAAATCCCCCATTATGATAACACTTCCCATCCTTGTTGCTAATCCAAATTGTGATAGGAGATCTGTCTCCCCCTCCTCCCTCAGGTTAGGGGGCCTATAGCATACTCCCAGTATTATATTGCCCTTAGCTTCATCCCTTTGGAGCTCATAAGGATTCCACCTGCTCCCTAGCACCCTTAGTGATGTCATCTCTCACATTCACTTGTACATTTATCCTTGATATATAGGCATACCCCTCCACCTTTTTTACCCTCTCTATCCTTGCAATAAAGGGTATACCCTAAATGGTTACCAGGCAATCATGAGAGCTGTTGAACCAGGTCTCTGAAATTCCTACAAAATCCAAATCCTCCTCGTAGAACAGTATATCTAGTTCACCCATCTTGTCTGCTGTTTCTGTGTCATTTCCCATTGAATTGGTGTTCTGCCCATGTGCCCCTGATTTGCAAACTGTGTACCTGTACTCTGGACCCATTCCTGATCCTCCGCCTACCTCCATGCTCCTGTTCCCGTGTACCCTCTCCCTCTCCCTGTCCTGGCTTGCTCCTTCTGCCTAATCTCCTGTCCATAACACTGACTATGCTTATCAGTCTTATCCTACTGTCTGTATATATTTGGTTTAGGTAGTTGCTCATTGTTTATTTACTCATCCTCATTCTCTGGTTTTGGTTTATGTGGTTCTGGTATAATGGAGGTGTGTTTATATTGTTAGTAACTTTATTATTAAAAAAAAATTATATCATATTTGTGCATAGTGTTCTCTTTTTTTTTTTCAGGGGAAAGCGCGAACGCAGTCCCCCACTACCACAAATTATGCAGTTGCGTTTACCGCATTTTGGGAAATTGCAGGGGTCAGCACAGCCGGAGAGCAATGGCCGAGCCTCGCCCTGGGAGAACCACCTTTATGATCATGGTGTCTCCCCTGCCAGGTAAGTATGTGCATAGTGTTCTCATTGCAAGTCCTCTGCCCAGTGGGGAGACAAGGGGGGCAGTGGTTCTCAGTGGAGGTACAAGAAGGGCAATGATGCTCAGTGGGGGGACTGCTATGCGCAGTGGGGGATGCAAGGGAGGCAGTGGTGCTCAGGCGGGTGCAAATGGCGTAGTGGTTCTCAGTGGAGTTACAAGAAGGGCACTGGTGCTCAGTGGGGGGACAAGATGGGCACTGGTGCTCAGTGGGGGGGGAGAGAAGGGGAGCACTGGTGCTCAGTGGGGGGGAGAGAAGGGGAGCACTGGTGCTCAGTGGGGGGGGAGAAGGGGAGCACTGGTGCTCAGTGGGGGGGGGAGAGAGAAGGGGAGCACTGGTGCTCAGTGGGGGGGGAGAGAAGGGGAGCACTGGTGCTCAGTGGGGGGGAGAGAAGGGGAGCACTGGTCTCAGTGGGGGGGGGGAGAGAAGGGGAGCACTGGTCTCAGTGGGGGGGAGAGAAGGGGAGCACTGGTGCTCAGTGGGGGGGGAGAGAAGGGGAGCACTGGTCTCAGTGGGGGGGGGGAGAAGGGGAGCACTGGTCTCAGTGGGGGAGAGAAGGGAAGCATTGGTCCTCAGTGGGAGACAAAAGAGGGCAATGGTGCTCAGTGGGTGGACAAATAGGGGCACTGGTTTTCAAAGGGGAAAGAAGGGAGGCACTGGTGCTCAGTGGGGGAGAGGAGGGCACTGGTGCACACTGCACTGTGGTTAAATGGGGGGTACTAGTGCTCAGTGTGGGAGATGGGGGTATTGGTGCTCAGTGGGGTGGCAAGGAGGGCACAGGTGCATAGTGTGGGTAGATGGGGGTACTAGTGCCCAGTGGGGAAGGGGGCAGTGGTGCCCAGTGGGTGAACAAGGGGGAAGTGGTGCCCAGTGGGGGGATAAGGAGGTCTATGGTGTTCAGTGGGGAAAGAAGGGCAGTGGTGCTCAGTGGAGGTGACAAGAGGGGCTTTGCTGCTCCAAAGGGGGATAAAGAGAGCACTGGTGCTCAGTGGGGGAACAGGGGGCACTGGTGCTTAGTGGGGAGAGAAGGGGGCACTGGTGCTCAGTAAAGGAACAAGGGGGCACTGGTGCTTGGGGGGGGGGGCAGATTATGGGTACTGCCAGTCAGTGGGGGAGAGAGGGCACTGGCATTCAAAACCTGGCTGTTTGATACCTTCTGGAATTCTGTAGAACAGGGGTCTCAAACTGGCGGCTCTTCAGCTGTTGTGGAACTACAAGCTGGAGGGCTGCCTGTTTGAGACCCCTGCTGTAGAAGAATTATCCCCTCTCTCACTGTTCTTGTCTGCTGATCTTTCTCCAGACCAGTGGTTCTCAACTCCTGTCCTCAGGACCCACTAACAGGCCAGATTTTAAGTATTACCTTGGTGAGATTCAGACTAGAATACTGCAATCCCTGAGCAGCAAATTATATCACCTGTGATGCATTTCAGTTATCTTGCAAACCTGGCCTGTTGGTGGGCCCTGAGGACTGGAGTTGAGAACCACTGCTCCAGACACTGCGACAGTCCAGACCATCGCTGCTGCCACTAAAGAGCGAACAGCAAAGGAGACTTCCTCTACTCTCTTCTCTGCTGGGCTGAGACTGATGACATTATCTAATGCAGAGCCCAGATAATGTCTTCGAAGGAAGGATGTGGAAGTGCTAATTCAGTACAAGCGGAATCTGAATCTCATCCCTCGTTACAAGAGACGGCTAAGGTGAGAAGGTGAAACATCTCCAAAATAAAGAGAATTTTCCGGCCCCATAAGAAAGGAAAAGTTCTGGACCTGAAGGGGTTAATCTAGGTTTCCACACTATATATGTGCGTATCATCATCTGCTGGAGATAAAAGACGTCACAGTGACTATGGAGGAAGAGGACAGACATGACGGGGGTTACTGGGTGTAAATAGAAAATAAGATCTTATTACCTCCTCTGCTGCCAGTTCCAGCAATGTCGTCTCTCTACTTCCTCCCGACTCACCTCTCACTCGGAACTTCCTATTTATACCTGACATCACTTCCTGTTTTCCATAGAGACTTCCTGTATGTCTCAGTATAAGTGATATCACCACCTTATGGAGGTCAGAGGGACTGCAGCCCCAAAAAACGTCTCATAGTGTGAACACGGCCTTGTGCTGTGTGTGTATGTACTGTATATCCTTATAGATGGGGACATCTCCACTCCCACCAAGGGGGATAGAAATATATTACTGCCTAGGCCAGCCTTTCTCAACCAGGGCTTCTCCAAAGGTTACTTGAGGTTCCTTAAGTAATGGACAGTTTCTGTCTCTCAGTAACAATAATTTCATGACAATGTAAGAATGTCCTTCTCCCACTGACTACTAATATAAGGGAATCCTTCTCCGATTGGTCACCAATAAATGGACCACTTGGAATAATCCACAGGCTTGGACTGAACCCATGTTTGTAGATAATTTGGTTTGTTTGGGGGTTAGTGAATGGCTGAACTACATGGTTATAGTATTACTTCTGCTAAATGTGGCAGTATCCTGCTCAGGCTGGTTGATAAGGAGTCAGTGGCCACAGGCACCCTAACGCTCGCTAACATATTACCCCCTGGCCCATTCAGTTGTCAATTGGAGATTCCCAACAACAGGTAAATGTAAACAAAAAAAAAACAAAAAAAGGTGAAGGGCACCCAAAAAAAATCATTCTAGGCTCTTCAGGTCTGGTATGGAGAAAGAGGAAGTAAACTCCATTTTATTTGTACCTATATAGGTGAGCCTACAATAAGACTTACCTATAGGTACTGTAAATATCTCTTAAACTTGAACAGTGCTCTCCGAAGGAACGGCCGCCCGTTCCGTTTCTTTAGGGCCCGTGACCGGTGTCTCCCACGCGGGAGTGACATCATCGCAGCTCTGGCCAATCACAGCGCCGGGGCCCACAAACCCCGAAGAAACACCGGGAAAGATGTCAGCAGTGTGCGGGCACCGCTGCAGGGCTTTGTTCCAAGTTAAGTATTTCATAACGAGCTAGTATGTAATGCAAACTAGCTCATTATGCCTTTGTCTTACAGTTTTTTTTGTTTGTTTTTTTACATTGGGGTTTACAACCTTTTTAAGAGGGAACGCTATGCAAAAAATAAGAATCAGAGCATTCAGCAGGCATGCTCCCTCCAGAACCATACCAGGCCATGCCCTTAAAATAAGGAGGAGTATCTTGCCAAGTTCATTCCCTCCTAGTTGGAAAGTTGAACAAGTACAATGTATGAGCTGGTATTGGGAAACAGGAGGAATCTGTACAATATAAGGCATCAGGAAATGTAGATCTGTCTACATGGGATATTTTGGAACTCTAATTGATGTTAACTATTGAAGAGCTGAACTGGCTTGGTTTGATGTCACACCCAAATCTCATTGAAATGAATGGGAGCTGAATCTGTCAAATTACAATTACCCATTTTCTTTGCTAATAGGCAAAGAGTTGTCAAAAATGGCATGGGGGTTGGCACTTCCCTGGGGAACATGTACCAATGCTACCAACGTAAAAGGGTTTTCAATTGACAGCAAATGACATTTCACAAGCCAACAGATTAGGTCAACAATGAGATGGTTACATTGCATGCGAGACATACAAAAAAAAACAAGTGCCATGAAACATACACATCGACAATGTACAAAATTTGTAAGTAAGTTTCAAATTCAGTACTACGTTTTAACGAAAGACCATAAGTCTCTAAATGAGGGAACTTAGGAATCCCGATTGTATTGCATACTAACTTGGGTCATGGACATCAAGCTAAACATGGTAAAATCTGAAAGATCTTTCATTATAGGGTTACATATTGATGAGAATGCAATGTACAATCATAAAAGTTCTTTCACAGTAACCATCCTAACCAGGACTTCGCCCGGTGGCCTAAAAGGCCTATAAAATAGATACACACAATAAGGCTAGAGCAAAAAAAAAATAGAAAGGAGGAAGAGAACCAGGAAATGAAGCCAGAAATAAGGGGAAGGAGAGAGAAAGAAGACTCCTACGGGGTGTGCGCCAAAGAAGCATTAAATTTAAATCATCGTATTATCAAATATAGAATTTTGGATATACGCTATCCACGGTTGCCATACCATAAGAAATGTGTCATGCGTGTCCGAGAGGAAAGCCATCAGCTTCTCATTTACCATGATATCGTTCATTCGTTTTTTTACCGCTTCAAAGCTAAGTACCAAAGTCTTCCAAGCCCTCGCAGTAGTTAATTTAGTTGCAGTAAATAGCTGCAAAACTAATTGGTGCAATTCTGCAATCGGCTTGCAAAAAAGGGCCTCAAAGGGGTCTCTTTTAAGGTAAGTGTGAAATATATTACAAAGGAGAGTGTAAACCCTGATTAGGCTCCACCTGATGGTGGCCACTGGGAAGAAATATAATGGCTCCCTTAACTTTCATCAGAGCCTCAGTGTTCTGCCTGTGAGCCCCTTCCCTGCTTGATCCTGTATCCTACAACTTGTACCCTGTGTAGCGCTACCCCCGAGGAGCCACTGAGTATAATGGGACCCGTTTACTTCTGAGCCCTGAATGAGGCATAACCAGAGGCGGCCCGCCCATTAAGACCGCATGGGTGCTGCCCCCCATCCAATGCGTCCGGCCCTTCAGTATGCCGGATGCGTAAATTCCAATGTGGGGTGGGCGTTTTATTGAAGCACCGATTAGAGCCAGAGGCTCTAATAGGCTTCAAAATAGGGTGGGCTTTGGGCGCATAGAATGCGCTCCGAGCCCACCTAGGTGTGTGAGACTAGCGAATGAATATTCACTATTCTCAAACTGAATCTCCTCTCCACCAATCAGGAAGCAGCCGCCATTGAGCATAACCCCTACTGACACCACCATAAACCTGCAACCAGATGTCACTTTGGTTATTACACAAAGGATAATCACACCACTTCTGATGAAGAAATTATTTTGTTTATATGGGAAATCAGGCGAACAGTAGTATAGATACAAATCAGCATCTGATATACATCAAAGTACAACATATACAACAAAGCAAATAACAAAACACAAACCAGTGCCACTTTGAATAGACTCAATTGTCTTGAAGGAGTTAAGACGTAACTCTCCTACCGAGAGAATTTTCCCCAAGCAAGCAGAAGGAAGAGAGAGAAGAGAGGAAGAGAGAGCAAGAAATGAAGGCCCCTTGAAAGGGAGCCTTGACAGCTGGCCGCTTGGCAACCAAGGCGTCAACCTAATCAGGGAGTCGAATTGGCTCTGTTGGGATTGGCTACAATGTCACGAGGTGGAGCCTGAACTCTAGAAAAAGCTACGCAGAGGCACGTCCCACTACTCTCCGGAGAATCTGACTTCACAAGAGTTGGCCTCCCCTGCGTTCCTGCCGGATTCGCCATAGACACCGACGCTGTGAATGAGAGGGTCAGGGATCTGGGGTCAGGGATCTGCTCGAGAGAGGTCAGGCTGACTGTCCACCCTCCAGACTGAGCCCCAGCCCCCCTAGGTCTGCATCTCTGGCTTTTAGGTTGTATAGGGGAGCCGCTGGCGCTGATGGTGCTGGCTCCTCTTCTCACACCCAGCCCCGTACTGCACGTAGATCCCTGCATACTCCCAGCCGCGGCTCTCCTAGGCCCCCCCAGGCAGCTCGGCAGCGTCTTCCCCGCTTTAGGAGCCCCGCCACAATCAGCAGGTCATCGCCGGGTAGCCACTCGGGCTCACATTGCATCCCCTCTGGAGACTGTTCCCTTTGCTCATCTCTCGGCGCCTAGTAGGGCGGGAGCTGCTGCTTGTGCTTCCCTCCCCTCACACAGGGGCACCATTATCGAGGGCGGGGCTCGCCCCTCTGCACAGCGGGAAGTCTCCGGCTCCCTGGCACTCTTTTTTCTCTGCCATGTCCCAGCTGTACGCTGACCCCTTCTTCTCCCTAGCATTCGATTCGGGGAAGACAACACCCAGTGTGGAACCCCCCAGTATTATTAGAGAGACTTTGTCAAACCCTACCAGCCCAATTGAACCTGAGAAGTTGTCCGCTAGATCCATGGTGCAGAAGTCGCCAAATCCATGTGTGCTTCCTGGATTGGGAAACAGAGCTTTGCCAAAACTTGCCCATTTGCAAAGGGTGCTCATCAAGAGAGTTGCCACAGAGTATGGCCTGGAGTTTCCTTATGTCCCCAAAGAGCTCATGCAGGAAATCGAGTCCAAACGAGAGCAGTGGTACAGTGAAGCTGTTTGGGATCATTTGTCTGTGCCAAAACCCTTCAGAAAAGCTGGATATTCCTTTGCTATGGATGAGCGTTTCAACGGATGCTTGCTGCAGTGGAACTATGGCCGGCACATTTATTCTGATAAGGTGGTCATCCGCAGACCAGGGAAAGACAATGTTGTCTATTTTGTTACCACCGTGGATAGCTATTGGTGATCATTTAAAAAAATAAAAATAAAAATTGACTGTTCTAACTTTTAGTTTTGCAAAGAGACTGAAAAATTATTTTTTCCTCTTGCTAAAAATTGACTATGGGATACATAGCTAGAAAGTGTTAGGTTGGGAGAACTTTGTGGTCAAGATTTTTCTACCTACTTTAGTACTTTGCCATTTAAAGACTCCTTGTCATATTGATTTTCTGCCACTAGGTGGTGGAAGTTTGCTCATAGCAAGGGCTGGACTTTCAAGTTTACAGTTTAGCTTTATTTTATATTTAAAGCCATGGAGGGAAGTTTCATTCTCCCAGGGGAGTGAGGCTTTGTGTAATTTTGTTTTTCAGGTGAACCAGATCTCCTATCAAACTGCTGGAGTGTGGGTGGTTAGATAGAGAGTGAGGGTTTGTAACATATGTTGATTAGTGATGAGCCGAACACCCCATGGTTCGGTTTGCACCAGAACCCGCGAACGGACCGAAAGTTCGCACGAACTTTAGAACCCTATTAAATACAATGGATGCAAACGTTCGAAATCTAAAGTGCTAATTATAACGACTATTATGCATGTTATTGTCCTAAAAAGGGTTTGGGAACCCGGGTTCTGCACCAGGGGACATGTATCAATGCAAAAAGACGTTTTAAAAACAGCCGTTTTTCGGGAGCAGTCATTTTAATGATGCATAAAGTGAAAAAAAAAAGTCAAACATTCCTTTAAATATCGTACCTGGGGGGTGTCTAAAGTATGCCTGTGAAGTGCCACGTGTTTCCCGTGTTTAGAACTGTCCCTGCACAAAATTACATTTCTAAAGGAAAAAAAGCCATTTAAAACTGCTTGCGGCTTTAATGTAATGTCTGGTCCCGGTAATATGGATGAAAATCTTTAAGAAAAATGGCATAGCTACCCCATCACAAGCCCCCTCCCCCCTACCCCAGCCCATTACCAGCCCCTTTGGGTCTTGTATGGATATTAAGGGGAACCCCGCACACAAAATAAAAAAGGCCCTATATACTCTGAACAGCCGTATACAGGCGGTGCATACAAGACAGGGTTTGTTCTTATGTAGAATCTGTTTGTAATTTTGAACAGGTACATTGTTTAAGTGTAGCTCCAGCCAAAAAATCTATTTTTAAGCTTTTTGGAAAACATAGGGAAGGGTTATCGCCCCTGTAACATTTGTTTTGCTGTCTGTGCAGTGTGCACCTGTTCAGAACAGTTCACCTCACTTTCTGTCCTAATGACAAATGTTTTTTGAAAATTTGGGGTTTTTATTGAAACAAGAATTGGTGATAAAGCATCAGTGGAGAGGAGACACTTTTTTCCCATATTAATTCTTACAGGAGAGAATTTGCCTTCATAGGGGTAGATTTCCTCTCACTTCCTGTTGTATCCTTCCGTTTGCAAGGAGGAGTCATTTGTAAGTTGGATGTTTGAAAGTAGGGGCCTGCCGTATATACTCAGCTGAAATTTGCCCCTTACATGTTGGTGTTGCCACAACACTGTGAGCCCTCACAGCTACTCTTGGTGGGCGCAGTAATGGGCCCTGCTGTGAATTATTAGATCAAGAATTGTAATTACATGCCCCTGTTAAACAGGGGCAGAAAAATTGGGCCTTAGGCACTGGTGCCACAACACTGCAACCCCTCACAGATACTGTACTTGGAGCACAGCAATGAGCCCGGTTGCAAAGTATTGCATCAAAAATTGTAATTACAGGCCCCTGTTAAACAGGGGCTGAAAAATTGGGCCTTAGCCACTGGTGCTGGTGCCACAACACTGCAACCTCTCCCAGATACTCTAGTTGGAGTGCAGGAATGAGCCCTGCTGCAAAGCATTGCAAAAAAAATTGTAATAACACGCCCCTGTTAAACAGGGGCTGAAAAATTGGGCCTTAGCCACTGGTGCTACAACACTGCAACCTCTCCCAGATACTCTAGTTGGAGTGCAGGAATGAGCCCTGCTGCAAAGCATTGCATAAAAAATTGTAATTACATGCCCCTGTTAAACAGGGGCTGAAAAATTGGGCCTTAGCCACTGGTGGCGGCACCCAGAAACAAAAATGTTCTTCCAAGCTATCATCATCAATTGGATCATTGAGGAGGAGGAGGATAGTCAGTCAACATAACAGGACAGTCTCTCAGCATCAGTCTTGAAGGGATGTGACATTTGAAAATAAATTAGTCTGTTATATCAGCTTCAGGTGTTTGGTAGCTGGTGGTGATCCAAGACTGGTTCATCTTTATGAAGGTCAGTCGATCAACCGAGTCGGTGGACAGGCGCACCCTGTGATCCGTGACAAATCCTCCAGCAGCACTGAATGTGCGTTCTGAAAGAACGCTGGATGCACAGGACAGGCCAGTAGCTCAATTGACCCTGTCCTGGTGCCGTAGTCGCACAGGTACTCATTGATGGCCCTCTGCTGCGTGTGCAGCCGCTGCAGCATGGCCAACGTTGAGTTCCACCTGGTGGGCATGTCACATAAAAGGCGGTTCTTGGGCAGGTTCAACTCCTTTTGCAGCTCAGCCAGGCGAGCACTGGCATTATAAGATCTGCGGAAATGCACACAGACTTTCCTGGCCTGCCTCAGGACATCCTGTAAGCCCGGGTACCTGCCCAAGAACCGCTGCACCACCAGGTTAAGGACGTGAGCCACACAGGGCACATGGGTCAGTTGTCCCCGTCGGAGGGCGGAGAGGAGGTTGGTGCCATTGTCGCAAACCACCATTCCTGGCTTAAGCTGGCATGGCGTCAACCACCTCTCGGCCTGCCCCTGCAGAGCAGACAGAACCTCTGCCCCAGTGTGGCTCCTGTCCCCCAAACACACCAGCGCAAGCACGGCATGGCATCTTCTTGCCTGCGTACTTGCGTAGCCCCTTGAACGCCTACGGAGCACCGCTGGTTCCGAGGACAAAGCACAGGAAGAGGCCATGGAGGAAGAAGAAGAGGAGGGGGTGGAGGAGAGAGGTGTGTCACAACCAGTAGTAGCATTTAGAGGCGTGGTGGCGGAACAACCTCCAACACTACTGCACCTTGTCCTGCATCCTTCCCAGCTGCCAAAAGAGTGACCCAATGGGCCGTGAAAGAAAGGTAACGTCCCTGTCCATGCCTGCTGGACCATGAGTCAGCGGTAATATGCACCTTACCGCTGACCGCCCTGTCCAGCGAGGCCAAGACATTGCCTTCCACATGCCGGTAGAGAGCCGGAATAGCCTTCCGTGAGAAAAAGTGGCGTTTGGGAATCTGCCACTGAGGAACCGCACATTGCACAAACTCACGGAAGGGGGCCGAGTCTACCAACTGAAAAGGCAGCAGTTGAAGCGCTAGCAATTTAGCCAAGCTAGCATTCAACCGCTGGGCATGAGGATGGCTGGGAGTGAACTTCTTTCGACGGTCCAGCAGCTGGGGCAGGGAAATTTGCCTGCTAGAATCGGACGTCGGGGTACTGCTAGCAGAGTGCCCGCAAGTACTTGGCTGTGACACACCTAATTCTACACCTTCATTCCTCTCAGTGCAGGTTTCAGAGAGGACTGAAGGTATAGTGGGGTTGGAGATCCCAGCTGATGCGGTGCAAGGAGAGGTCCGCTTTGTTCTTTGGTGTGGGTCTTTAAGGTAGGCTTGCCAACGAGCTGCATGGCAGGTCAACATATGTCTGGTCAAGCATGTGGTACCCAAGCGGGTGATGTTTTGGCCACGCGATATACGCTTGAGACATATGTTGCAAACAGCAGCTGTGCGATCTGATGCACTCGACTCAAAAAAGGCCCACACCAAAGAACTTTTTGAATAACGGGCAGAGGCAGCGCCCTGCACAGGCGGAGCTCTGCGGTGTGATTCCGTCGGTGTGCTGCCCTTACGCTGGCCCCCTGAGGGCATCCTGCCTCGTTGGAGATGTGCCTCCTCCTCATCTCTCCTATTAGGCACCCACGTGGAGTCAGTGACCTCATCATCCCCTCCCTCCTCATCACTGGAGCCAATCTGGCAGTATGCTGCAGCTGCTGGAACATGACTGCCAGATTGGGGTCCTTCTTGAGCATCCCCTCTCTCTGCTCTCACGCTACTGCCTTCCTCTAGCTGGGTATCATCATCAGACCCTTCGAAACGCTGGGCATCCTCCTGGAGCATGTACCCAACAGTGTGCTCAAACAGTTCGGGGGACTCCTCAGGAGGACATGGTTGGTCTAGGGAAGGAGTGACTGATGATGACATTGATACCAGGGAAGAGGACGCTTTGGAAGCTGCTTTGCCAGTACCCTGAGCCTGGGTGAGAGAGGATGAGGAGGATGAGGAGGGCTTGGTCATCCACTCTACCAAGTCTTCGGCATGATGCGGCCCAACCCGTCCAGTTGCCGAAAAGAAGGACAAGCGTGTCCCATGGCCACGTGCTGATGGCGATGCACCGCGTCCACAACCAGCACTGTTGTCTCTAGACACAGAGCCTGCTTGCCCTCTTTTATTGGCTCCTGACTGTCTGCCTCTCCTTGTTTGCCTTCCAGACATTCTAATGGCCTGCAGGGAAATGGGAAAACCAGCAATAAGGCCTAGCTTCAGGAGTATATTTTGCAGGAATCACACTACGCCTGCTGTAGGTGCTGCAAATGCCTGTTGGTGTAACACACCAGGAAAACGCAGCAATACAGGCTAACTTCAGGTGTAATATGATCAGGAGGCACACTCCGCCCGCTGTAAGTGCTGCAAATGCCTGTTGGTGTAACACACCAGGAAAAAGCAGCAATACAGGCTAACTTCAGGTGTAATATGATCAGGAGGCACACTCCGCCCGCTGTAAGTGCTGCAAATGCCTGTTGGTGTAACACACCAGGAAAAAGCAGCAATACAGGCTAACTTCAGGTGTAATATGATCAGGAGGCACACTCCGCCCGCTGTAAGTGCTGCAAATGCCTGTTGGTGTAACACACCAGGAAAACACAGCAATACGGGCCAACTTCAGGTGTATAATATGCAGGAGGCTTAGCAACAATGACACCGACACTGTCCCCTGCCTATCCTTCTCTCTCCCTGCACACAAGGTTTATCAAAGAATATGACACGGACACTCTCCCTGCCTAGCCTTCTCTCTCCCTGCACACAAGGTTTAGCAAAGAATGTGACACTGACACTGTCCCCTGCCTATCCTTCTCTCTCCCTGCACACAAGGTTTAGCAAAGAATATGACACTGACACTCTCCCTGCCTATCCTTCTCTCTCCCTACACACAAGTTTGAGGTACAAATAGCACTGACACTGTCCCTGCCTATGTAACTCTTTCCCTGCGCCGGAACACACTACACAAGGCCGCCGCGCTGGCGGCCTTTTATAGTGTGGGGCGTGTGCTAAACCCCTGAGCTATAATTGGCCACAGGCAACCTGCCTGTGGCCAATTATGGCTCTCCTAGCTGCCATCGCTGTGATTGGCCAAGCATGCGGGGTCACAGTGCATGCTTGGCCAATCACAGCGCCGGGATTGCACTGCGATGGCGCAGTGTATTGTGGGCCGTTCGCGTCACTCGAATTTGGCGCGAACGGCCCAAATCGTTCGATGTTCGCCGAACAGCCGATGTTCGAGCCGAACTTATGTTCGACTCGAACACCGAACTCATCCCTAATGTTGATGTAACCTTACTGTGTGTTCATGTTGTATCTTCTTACTACCTCACCTTTCCCTATCCAAGTTTTTGTGGTTCAGATACCGACTCTCAGGATTGAGAGTCATATTTTTTTTCAGATGATGGGGACATCGTCTATTGTAGTGGGGGGGGGAGTATGTAGCGCCCTGTTACTTTTAAATAGGCGCTATGTGTAAATTCTGTAAATAGCTCAGAATGATTATGTAAATTGTTGGTTTCGGTTCCAGCTTTGGCTGTGTTGTGCGCATTTCCCACTGTTGCCAGTAGGTGTCACTGTTGTCACAGGCCAGTGTGAGAAATACAGCCAGCTGAAGTGCATTGGATATTCTTTCCCCAGAAACAGCCCAATCAGGAGCTTCTTTGTAGCTGGACATGCTGGGGGAAGGCTATTTAAGGGGCAGTGCCATTTGCTTCGGGGTTCCTTCTTGTCTCATGACCCTCCAGGCCTGAGGCTATGCTCCTGTGTTTGCTGCAAGTAGGCCCAGAAGCCTGCCTGGGGCCTCCTAATCTGGAGGTGGTCCTGAGCTGTCATGCCTGCGGGAAGAAGCCAAGCGGAGGAGACTCGGGAGAGGACCCTTGCTGGAGGGAGCTAGTCTGAAGGCTGGTCTCTCGGAAGGGCCCGGGTAACTCGTTTGGGGAACGCACCCAAGTTATTCTACCTCACAGTACTGCCGGATGGCTTAAAGGCTCAGGTACTGTGCAGCTGACCTAACTAACTGACTACTAGCTAAACAATCCGGTGGCAGAGGATTATTCAGATGTTTCCATTTATCGCTAAAGTCTGTGGCAGAGACTTTGTCCGTGCTTCATAGTGGCTGCTAGGTCGGTGTGAGAGGCCTATCCGATTGTCGCAAGTATCCAGTGACAGAAGCTGTTGTCCTCTGGATTCAAGAACCGCATTAGTGATCTGCAAAACCAAGGTATCTGAACTTCCCCTAACCCTCTATCCTTCTACCTGAACTTGTTTTTTTTTTGTAAATAGTATTTTTATTTGTTTCAAGCGTAACACAGCAATAAGGTAGTATTTTCATATCAACAACAACTATTATCTGTATAACAAGACAATGAGAGGGTGTTCTTTGCAGATGGAGCAGTCATGGCTCAAAGAACTGTTGCTCCTGAAAAGTTAGTGTCCGCCCACGGGACGGCCCGAGTCGGGCTACATATTTAGGGGGGAGCCGCGGCAGCCAACCCCAGGGATGACCTCCCCCGAACGCCACACCGAGCGAGGGGGGCCCTTCAGGGCCTCCATCAGACCTCCCCCGGCGCGCCGCCCGGGTCCGCACCCCCCCCACCCCCACCACGCAACCGCACATCGTCGGCGCCACTGTCCAGGGCACTCGTGTGCACAAGCCCGGCCACACCACGAGCAGACATCATAACTGTTTACGGACTGCTACTATCAGTCTCATCCCTTCTACCTGAACTTGTTTAATAAAGCAATTGAGAAAAAGACCGAAGGGACTGGCAATCACATCTTTTAAAACTATTAAGCATAGACTCTTAAGTTCTGGGATGGTGAAACGTGGGGTAATGGCAGGACCCAAAAATTAATCCAGCAGCTCCTACAGGGTAGTGCTACATTTGCATCAAATATGACCCCTAGAATTTTCAATTTAGACTGAAGCTCAAGTACAGTGCCATCTATAGATAAGCTATTATATGACTGGCCTTACGTAATTGATGGGAGTGCCAATATGCATGACTTTAGTCTTTTCAAAGTTTAATTGAAGGAAATTACAGGCCATCCACATTATTATTTCACAAATACAGTTAGATAGGAGAGAAGCAGCCAAAGTAGAATCCAGTTTAAAGTGGATGTATATCTGAGTGTCATCAGCATAGAAGTGATAATTGAGCCCATGAGTTCTAAGCAGTTGGCCATGTGGAAACATGTAGATCAAGGGTCTCCAAATTATAGCCCTCCAGTTTTTCAGGATCTACAATTCCCCTCATACCTGGTCATGTCTGTGAATGTCAGAGTTTTACAATGCCTCAAGGGATGTGTAGTTTCAGCAAAAGATACTTTGGAGATCCCTGATGTAGATGCTAAAGGTAAAAGACACAGAATTGAGTCCTGGGGGACACTGAACTTGACTGGACCAACTTCAGACTGGAATCCACCAAGAGAGATAAAGTGTCAGCGATCAGAAAGATATGACTTAATCCATTTCAAAGCCAATTCTGAGACTCCAAATATAGTTTCAAGATGAGAGAGAAAGAAAATTGTGGTCTACAGTTTCAAAGGCAGAACTAAGATCTGGTAGAATAAGAATAAAGAATAGTTAGTGAGCTGGAATCAGAAGCTAACAGAAGGTCGTTAGTGACTTTGACCAAGGCGGTTTCTTTGCTGTGCAGTTGCCGAAAACCTGATTAGAGGGTTTTAAATGGATTATTTAAAGTCAGGTGATTATGTAATGGAGATATCACAGCCCGCTCAAGGATCTTGGCAAATAAGGGTAAGTTAGATATGGGGCAAAAGTTGTTTAAATTGTCCAGAACCATGTTGGGTTTTTATTGGTACCAGGGTGATTGCGGCAGTTGTGAGGATTGTCGGTACTCAACTAAGTACCTAAGATTGTCGTTACTAAACGAAGTACTAAGCTAAGGGAGTCAAACATTTATACTCCAAATGGGAGTATAAATGTTTGTTTTTACCAATCTCACACATCACTTTTAAAAGGTGAAATTTGTGTATAAGGAACATCTTAACAATCACCACCATTTTATTCTCCAAGGCCGCTTTTGGAAAATATAAGTTTGGGTGTTTTAACTAATCTCCAGGCCCAAAATGTGCATTTTACCATGTGTGCAAAAAAACAAAAATATGCAAAAACAGCTCTGGCAGTAAAAGAGTTTGATGGAATCACTCTCCTGTGGTCACACTCTAAACATTACAGCTTCCCCTAGCTGGCAATAACATTGCTAGGTCTATTCATTTAGCTGCTATATACTTCAAATATTTAAAGAAAGATCTGCTGACATTTGGGGTCTATTCATGAAAAATTTGCATACAATTTGGTTCCCTTGTGACACTTAAAAGCGGAGCTCCACCCTAAAGTGGAACTTCCGCTCATCGGATTCCTCCCCCCCTCCTGTGCCACAATTGGCACCTTTCAGGGGGGAGGGGGGTGCAGATACCTGTATAATACAGGTATTTGCACCCACTTCCGGGCATAGATATAGGCAGAATATGCGGGTATCTACGCCACTTCCCGTCCCCCCCGTTGTGTTCTGGGAAACACACAGTTCCCAGAACACAGCGGGGAACCAGTAAAAGACGCGCAGCGCGACTCGCGCATGCGCAGAAGGG
This sequence comes from Rana muscosa, assembly GCA_029206835.1. NCBI lineage: Eukaryota > Metazoa > Chordata > Amphibia > Anura > Ranidae > Rana > Rana muscosa. The sequence goes on from JARGYO010000094.1 coordinate 28,589,639, forward strand.
AACCGGGCAGTGAAGCCGCAACACTTCATTTCCCGATTCCCTCACCGAGGATGGAGGCGGGGGCAGCCGAGAGACTAGCGATTGCTCGTCTTCTGCTGCCGACATCATGGGCACCCTGGACAGGTAAGTGTCCATTTATTAAAAGTCAGCAGCTGCAGTATTTGTAGCTGCTGGCTTTTAATATTTTTTTTTAAGTTGGAGCTCTGCTTTAAGCATTAGTATGCTACACTCTATAACACTACACAGATAAATAGGCCAAGTGACTTTTTGTAGATTAAATGAATATATTGAAGAAACGCAGTTAAACAATACACAAATCATTCAACAAACAAATTCAAGCATAACATACTAGGTAAATGAGCACCGACCTATAAGCTTACAGTAAATTTAACTATAGCAATGTTAAATTAAACCATAGCAAGTGCAACTAGAGTTTAAATATCGGTATCAAAAAACCCAGGAAAATAAAAGGTCCTTGCGTGCGCATTATGCATACAGCTCCAATGGGCGTATGCATTCCTGACTAAGGGGTACCACTGGAAGTAACAGCACAGTACCTGGTGCCTAATCGTCAGTTTTGGCCGGCTTTCGTTGGGGCCCTTCTGTAGATAGTGCACACGTGGCTATCCGTTTAAGAGTGTGCAGAAGATGGTTAGTAAGCTGCCAAACAATGGGGGGGGGGGGGGGGATGTCTCTCCTTAATTAGCTGTGTCAGTATTGAGATAGTTCAGCTCACCCCTCTTGGTATACAGGCATCAGGTCCAGATCACTTGGCAGTCTGCAGTCCTCTGAAGTTAGGTCCCACAGGGCTCAGTCTCTCCACAGGTGCGGTCCCCCACAAGACTCTGTCTTGTCAGCTCTGGTTTAAGCATTCACGGCAGCGAGTCTCTCAGGCTCTTGTGGACACAGCAAGAGACCCCGAATCCAAGCAGCACAGCTTCCGCTCAGAAAAGACCTCTCGGGTCTATATATTTTCCCAGAAAAACAGTCCTAGGTCTTTCCTCTGTGTGTAGGGATTTCAGCTCCTGTAAATTTTTTGCAGCCATTCACTTCCATTATACAGTGCCCTTTAAAGACTACATTTCCCATGATGCTCTTCAGCACAGCAAGTGTCCTTCTCTGATCTTCTCATTGACTATGAGTCTCCTGCCCTCTGATTGTTCTTCCACTACCCCAGGCATCAGTGCCAAACAGGCAATATTACACAGATCCTCTCCTGTCACTTGGAGTGGGAGAAATGCCAGCTGCATGATTCTCTCTGTATAGCGACCAGCTCACTACTAGCAGAGAAGGAAAGGGAGGATCTACACTCAACTCTATTTACTGTTCAACGTGGTGGGGAAAAGGAGTCTACACACAGCCGGCAGAAGCACCCGGCTACAAATGCATGAGCATAATCTCAGTTACTTGTATGAAACCCCCCCTTACATAGTAAGCTAAGGGGGCCAATTCAAAAAATATCATGTGTGAGCGTGACAGGCATTCGTCCAGCTGCAATACATTCTGCTTGTATTTTAATAAACAGAGCGATTTCTTATGACCACAGCTCCATCTTCTGGCCATGAGGAGGTATTATTTCTAAAATACCTCAACTAGGGAAAATAGTTCAATACCGCATTATGGCTGCTAGAAGGACCCAAAGATCATAGGAAATCACTGTATGAAATAAAATAAGACTGACATTCGTCGCAGCCGGATGAATGCTTGTCACATTCATTCATCTATTTTTATTTTTTTTACTGCCGTCAGTGGCCAACACGGTACAACACTTCATCCATGTCTTTGGTGATCTCTGATCTCCTAATGAACTGTTTCTTACATGATGAAGATCAGCCATGGAGTATATCTGAGGTGTATATCAGGGTGTGCTTCTTCCCCACAAGAGACCTATGATGTCCAGCAACATTCATATAGAAGACATTTCCCGCACTCAAGGCACGAATACACCTCGAGGGATGTGTGGGATCCCTGATGTACAGGAAGACAGGACTTCAGTGAGGAACAATTCCCTCACTCAGGACAGGAAAGTGTCTTCTCCACCATGTGAGATCTCTGATGTCTGGAAAGATGTGACTTCCTTGAAAAACCTTTCCCGCACTCAGTACAGGAATGTGGCTTCTCTCCTGTGTGCAATTTCTGATGTCTGTAAAGATGGGATGTCCTTGAAAAAGATTTTCCGCAATCAGAACAGGAATACGGCTTTTCTCCTGTGTGAATTCTCTGATGCATGGAAAGATGTGTCTTCCTTGAAAAACACTTCCCGCACTCAGGACAGGAATAGGGCTTTTCCCCCGTGTGAGACATTTGATGTGTAATAAGTTGTAATTTTTGTATAAAACTTTTCCCGCACTCAGAACAGGAATATGGCTTCTCACCTGTGTGCAATCTCTGATGTGTGTAAAGAATTGACTTCTGTGAAAAGCATCTCCCACAATCAGGGCAAGAAAATGGCTTCTCCCCGGTGTGAGATCTCTGATGTGTGACAAGTTCTGATTTCTGTACAAAACATTTCCCACACCAAGAACAGGAAAACGGCTTCTCCCCTGTGTGCAATCTCTGATGTATTGAAAGATGGGACTTCTCTGAAAAACATTTCCCGCACTCAGGACAAGGAAATGGCTTCTCACCTGTGTGAGATCTTTCATGCACAATAAGCTTGGATTTAGAAGGGAAACGCTTCCCGCACTCAGTACAGGAAAACCTCCTATCTGTTGGAAGGACGGCACCGTCCCGCACAGTCTGAGGTTCCTCAGGATAAGAGGAATACGATGGTCCATCTACACTGTGTGGTGCCGGATGGACATTTGAGGTAGTCGGGTTTTCTCCTGGACTATACTGTGTGATGTCCTCATCTTCTACTTTACAGTCTGGAGACAAAGTGAGACAATCCTCTGAGGTTTTCCTCATCTCCCGTCCATCTACTAAAATAGAAATAAAAAGATTATTACTAGACATGAGCAGATTGGTTCCTCTAAACCAGGACTCCGCCCACATCAGGCAGCTTTGTCTCTGAGGATCTTACAATTCCCCCCTGAAGATCCAGGGCTGGAGCATCCCAATAAGTATGCTCCATTGAGTGACATTGGTGAAACCAGTCAGGGACCAGCACTGCTGGAGCTGAGGGACTCTCCTAGCTGCCAGGGGAAGAACTCCTCCAGTGAGAGTGGGGGGGAAGCGAAGGGAAAGGAAAGACAGATTCTGGTGGTAGGGGACTCAATTCTTAGAAGGACAGAGAGGGCAATCTGTAACAAAGACCTAAAGCGCCGAATTGCATGTTGTCTACCGGGCGCTCGGGTTCGGCACATCACGGATCTGGTGGACAGATTACTGGGAGGGGCTGGGGAAGACCCAGCTGTCATGGTGCACGTTGGCACCAATGACAAAGTCAGAGGCAGATGGAGTGTCCTAAAGAACGATTTTAGGGACTTGGGAGCTAAATTGAGGAAAAGGACCTCCAAGGTAGTATTCTCAGAAATACTACCGGTACATCGAGCCACACAAGAAAGGCAGAGGGAGATTAGGGAAGTGAACAAGTGGCTGAAGAGCTGGTGTAGTAAGGAGGGGTTTGGGTTCCTGGAGGACTGGGCCGACTTCTCAGTCGATAACCAGTACTATAGAAGGGACGGACTGCACCTAAATGAGGAGGGTGCAGATCAGCTGGGAATAAGGATGGCCAAAAAGTTAGAGGGGTTTTTAAACTAGGTGACGGGGGGGAGGGTCCAGAGATAGTGAGAGTCAGCGGGGAATATATTCTAGAGGGTAGTATTAGGGGCATTAGTGGTAGGGTAACCAAAGCGCATAAACCAAAGGTAAGTATAGTAGCAAGTCCTAGTTGCAATCTGGGAACACCCAAGAGGATAGTATGTGACCGGTCAAAATATATTAATGCATTAAAGTGTCTGTTCACCAATGCCAGAAGTCTGCCAAGAAAAATAGGTGAGTTGGAAGCTCTGGTGCATGAGGAGAGCTATGATGTAATCGGTATTGCTGAAACTTGGCTTCATTCCTCACATGACTGGGCTATTAATATTCCTGGCTATGCACTCTTTCGGAAAGACAGGGTAAAAAGGAAAGGTGGAGGGGTCTGTCTCTATGTGAGAAGTGATCTCAAAGCGAGTGTGAAAGAGGACCTGGTGGATGGAGAGTGGGATGAGTCTGAAGCATTATGGGTGGAACTGCATACAGATGTGCGTAGTTCAAAGCTAATCATTGGAGTTTGTTATAGACCACCCAATGTTAATGAGGAGGTGGAGACTCAGCTCCTTGCACAGATGGAAAGGGCTGCAAGGGCTGGGACGGTGATAATAATGGGGGATTTTAACTACCCAGAAATTGGCTGGAGTAATGGAACTGCTGGGACAGTTAAAGGGCAAAAATTTATAAACCTATTGCATGACAATTTTATTGTCCAGTTTATTGAGGCCCCAACTAGGAATGATGCTCTGTTGGACCTGGTAATCTTAAACCATGCAGAGCGTATTACTAATGTTCAGATAAAGGAACACCTGGGTAGCAGTGACCATAACATGATTTCATTTGATGTTAGTTGTAAGCAAAAATCACATACGGGAAAGATAAAAACACTTAATTTCAAGAGAGCAAATTTTCCAAGGTTGAGCGCTGCTCTCCAGGACTTAGACTGGGAGGGAATATTGGCATCAATGGGCACAGAACAGAAATGGGAATTCTTCAAAAAGACTGTTTGTGAACTCACTGTAAAGTATATTCCCATGGGCAATAAGTTTAAAAGGCTAAAAATAAAACCTATGTGGCTCACGGCCAAAGTTAAAAAAGCTATAAACTATAAGAAAAGAGCTTTTAAAAAATATAAAAATGAGGGAACACTAGTGTCATTTAAATGTTACAAAGAATATAACAGGATATGTAAAAAGGAAATCAAGGAGGCAAAAATTCAAAATGAACGACAGATTGCAAAAGATAGTAGGACAAACCCCCAAAAAATCTTCAAATATATTAATAGTAAAAAGGTCAAGTCTGAGCATGTAGGCCCTTTACAAAATAATCTAGAGTGGGTGACTGGGGACAAAGAGAAGGCTGATTTATTAAATACTTTCTTCAGCTCTGTGTATACAAAGGAGCATGGGGGAGATCATGTTCATAATGGGGGTGGTAGTGACACAGCCCCAAATCCACAATGGCTCAAAGGTGATATGGTCCAGAAATATTTAGACAGAGTAAAGGTGGATAAAGCACCTAGACCTGATGGCATACACCCACGGATCCTAAAAGAATTGAGCTCTGTAATTTCAAAGCCATTGTATCTAATTTTTAGGGACTCATTATTGACAGGAATAGTACCACTGGATTGGCGCAGGGCCAATGTGGTGCCTATATTTAAAAAGGGAATTAAGTCTTTACCAAGTAACTATAGACCTGTTAGTTTAACTACTATAGTTGGGAAGATACTGGAGAGATTAATAAAAGACCACGTAGACGAGTTCTTGCTGGAAAAAAACTATTTAAGCAACAGACAGCATGGATTCATGAAAGACAGAAGTTGTCAAACAAACCTGATTTCTTTTTATGAAGAGGTAAGTAAGACCTTGGACAGAGGGGTGGCGGTGGTTGTGGTATACTTGGACAGAGGGGTGGCGGTGGACGTGGTATACTTGGACAGAGGGGTGGCTGTGGACGTGGTGTACTTGGACAGAGGGGTGGCGGTGGACGTGGTATACTTGGACAGAGGGGTGGCGGTGGATGTGGTATACTTGGACAGAGGGGTGGCGGTGGACGTGGTATACTTGGACAGAGGGGTGGCGGTGGACGTGGTATACTTGGATTTTGCAAAAGCGTTCGATACAGTTCCCCACACATGGCTCATGTGCAAGGTAAAGTCTACAGGATTGGAAATATCAGTTTGTAAATGGATAGAAAACTGGCTAAAAGACAGAATTCAGAGAGTCGTGGTTAATGATTCTTACTCTGAATGGTCTAAGGTTATCAGTGGTGTACCCCAAGGTTCAGTGCTGGGACCCTTACTTTTTAATATCTTTATAAATGATATTGGGTCTGAGATCAAAAGTAACATTTCTGTCTTTGCAGATGACACCAAGCTATGCAGTGGAATAACGTCCTTACAGGATGTCGCCAATTTACAAGCCGACCTCAATGCTCTGTCTAATTGGGCGACTATGTGGCAGATGAGGTTTAATGTTGATAAATGTAAAGTTATGCACTTGGGGGCTAAGAATATGAATGCATCATACATACTAGGGGGAGTACAACTGGGGGGATCCGTAGTGGAGAAGGATCTGGGGGTTTTGGTAGATCATAAGCTCAATAATGGCATGCAATGCCAAGCTGCGGTTTCCAAAGCGAGCAAAGATCTTTCTTGTATTAAGAGAGGTATGGACTCCAGAGAGAGAGAGAGATATCATTTTGCCCCTGTTCAAATCATTAGTAAGACCTCATCTGGAATATGCAGTTCAGTTTTGGGCCCCAGTTCTCAAAAAGGATATCGGGGAACTGGAGAAAGTGCAGAGAAGGGCAACCAAACTGATAAGAGGCATGGAGGAGCTCAGCTATGAGGAAAGATTAGAGGAACTGAATTTATTCACTCTTGAGAAGAGGAGATTAAGGGGGGATATGATCAACATGTACAGATATATAAAGGGGTCCATATAGTGAACTTGGTGTTAAGTTATTCACTTTACGGTCAACACAAAAGGACAAGGGGGCACTCTGCGTCTAGAGGAAAAGAGATTTCACCTCCAAATACGGAAAGGTTTCTTCACAGTAAGAGCTGTGAAAATGTGGAATAGACTCCCTGCAGAGGTGGTTCTGGCCAGCTCAGTAGATTGCTTTAAGAAAGGCCTGGATTCTTTCCTAAATGTACATAATATAACTGGGTACTGACATTTATAGGTAAAGTTAATATAAAACAAGAAACCCCTCACGCTAGCTAAGTAGTGGCACAAATGAGAGGTGTAAGGGGAACGGATGGGGTACTGCAGCAGTCACCGGAAGGTCTGGTCCAAGTGAACAATAAAATATATATAAAACGTGATGGTGACTGCGCTGTAGTGTGTAAAAATAGGATGATGGGAAGGGAGAGAAAAAATTAAGCTCGGAGGGGATGTGGCAAGGAAGGGTAGGGTGTGGAGGTGTGGAGAGGAGGGGGAAGGGGAGGGGAAGAGGGAGAGACTGGGAGACGAAGTGGGTGAGTAATAAGCTAGTACTGGACTAACTAGCAGTCATGTGCAATGTGCACAGTGACACAAATGAAAATACACTAATAAAAGACTGATCAATGATAATCAGAAAAATATGTAACACAGTGAATAATAGACAAAAATGTGACATATAAAACCAATATCCAAATGGTCGAGGTATGCAACACGTGATAAAGATAAACCACTTAGACATAATAATAATCCACAAACAAATCCATGAATGGGAAAAGTGAAATGGATGGGATAAATGAAAACACACACTCAGTGAATGAGTGAACTGTACTAGTAAGGAGAGGCAGTCCCAAATAAGTCCTGGTGATGACTTCCCAATCCTTCCAAAATAACTATATGGTATATGAATAAATCATATGTGGATAAAGTCCCGTCACCAATGAAGTGCTTGAAAAGAATCCTGTGGCGTCCACCCTGTGATCACACCTGGCTTACCTCCCTATTGGAAGGGGGGACAGTATACAGCAGTTCTCTGTAGTGAAGGGGGGTATCACGTCCTTATGGCCTGATCAATGATAATCAGAAAAATATGTAACACAGTGAATAATAGACAAAAATGTGACATATAAAACCAATATCCAAATGGTCGAGGGGGGTATCACGTCCTTATGGCCTGATCTTTATGGCACCGTTACTCATTGGAGTATATAAGAGAAAACAAAAACAGAGAGTACATCAATAGCGCAACTCTGTGAGTGCAGCAAGAGGAGTGGCTGATGCATACATTCACACACTCACTTGTGATGGAGTGAGCATGGACCTATCGAGCCTCTGATGAAGTCATGTGATATGACGACACGCGTCAGGACGTAGCACAGACACACTGCCAGCAGATCCGAGAGGAGACAAGCTCGCCGCTCGTAAGGATTCAATACCCGGTTTTTACTTCCAAATGTGAGTTTTTTACTTTAGTTTTAATAAACGTTTAGCGGTTTCAGACCCACACTATTTCTCCGTCCTTTGTTTCCTCTACATTCCAACTCTGTGATTGCCGCTGCTGACACTTGCCACCTGAGGGTTGCATCGGATGCACCATAGATGTCACACTCTTTCCCATTGGCACGAGCTCGGCGCTCGTTTGGATTGAGGTCCATGCTCACTCCATCACAAGTGAGTGTGTGAATGTATGCATCAGCCACTCCTCTTGCTGCACTCACAGAGTTGCGCTATTGATGTACTCTCTGTTTTTGTTTTCTCTTATATACTCCAATGAGTAACGGTGCCATAAAGATCAGGCCATAAGGACGTGATACCCCCCTTCACTACAGAGAACTGCTGTATACTGTCCCCCCTTCCAATAGGGAGGTAAGCCAGGTGTGATCACAGGGTGGACGCCACAGGATTCTTTTCAAGCACTTCATTGGTGACGGGACTTTATCCACATATGATTTATTCATATACCATATAGTTATTTTGGAAGGATTGGGAAGTCATCACCAGGACTTATTTGGGACTGCCTCTCCTTACTAGTACAGTTCACTCATTCACTGAGTGTGTGTTTTCATTTATCCCATCCATTTCACTTTTCCCATTCTTGGATTTGTTTGTGGATTATTATTATGTCTAAGTGGTTTATCTTTATCACGTGTTGCATACCTCGACCATTTGGATATTGGTTTTATATGTCACATTTTTGTCTATTATTCACTGTGTTACATATTTTTCTGATTATCATTGATCAGTCTTTTATTAGTGTATTTTCATTTGTGTCACTGTGCACATTGCACATCACTGCTAGTTAGTCCAGTACTAGCTTATTGCTCACCCACTTCGTCTCCCAGTCTCTCCCTCTTCCCCTCCCCTTCCCTTCCCCCTCCTCTCCACACCTCCACACCCTACCCTTCCTTGCCACATCCCCTCCGAGCTTAATTTTTTCTCTCCCTTCCCATCATCCTATTTTTACACACTACAGCGCAGTCACCATCACGTTTTATATATAGGTAAAGTTGATCCGGGGAAAATCCGATTGCCTCTCGGGGGATCAGGAAGGAATTTTTTCCCCTGCTGTAGCAAATTGGATCATACTCTGCTGGTTTTTTTTTTGCCTTCCTCTGGATCAACTGTGGGTATAGAATTGGGTATATGGGATTGTACGATATTTTTTTTTTTTTTTTTTTTTTTTTTTATGGTTGAACTGGATGAACTTGTGTCTTTTTTCAACCTGACTAACTATGTAAAGGTAACTAGTAAATGGGTCCTCTGATCTCCTACCAGATCATTTCTTTATTAACCACTTAAGCTCCGGACCATGTTGGCTGGTTAAGGACCAGGCCACTTTTTGCGATTCGGCACTGCGTCGATTTAACTGACAATTGCGCGGTCGTGCGACGTGGCTCCCAAACAAAATTGGCGTCCTTTTTTCCCACAAATAGAGATTTCTTTTGGTGGTATTTGATCACCTCTGCGGTTTTAATTTTTTGCGCTATAAACAAAAATAGAGCGCCAATTTTGAAAAAAATTTTTTTTACTTTTTGCTATAATAAATATCCCCAAAAAATATATAAAAAAACATATTTTTTTCCTCAGTTTCGGCCGATACGTATTCTTCTACATATTTTTGGTAAAAAAAAAAAAAAACGCAATCAGCGTTTATTGATTGGTTTGCGCAAAAGTTATAGCGTTTACAAAATAGGGGATAGTTTTATGGCATTTTTTTTTTTTTTACTAGTAATGGCGGCGATCAGCGATTTTTTTCATGACTGCGACATTATGGCGGACACATCGGACACTTTTGACACATTTTTGGGACCATTGACATTTTTACAGCGATCAATGCAATAAAAATGCACTGGTTACTGTAAAAATGACACTGGCAGTGAAGGGGTTAACCACTAGGGGCACTGAAGGAGTTAAGTGTGCCTAAGGGAGTGATTCTCACTGTTAGGCGGCGTGGCTACGAGTGACACGTCACTGATCTCTGCTCTGATAACACAGAGCGGAGATCGGGGGCAGTGTCAGTAGGCGAGCGGGGAGATGTTGTGTTTACACTAACATCTCCCCGCTCCATCCCTCCGTGAGATGATCGCAGGGATCCCCGCGGTCCGACTCACGGGGATGGCGGCAGGGTCGCGAGCGACCACACGGCAGGCAGTTAAAGGGGATGTACAGGTACGCGATTGTGCCTGTACGTGCCATTCTGCCGACGTATATATGCCGTGGACAGTCCTTAAGTGGTTAATGGACCTTAGTCAGAGATTGTGGAAACAACGAGAACCGTCTTTAAGACCACTTTCACACTTAGGCGCTTTCACGCTAAAAAAAAGCGACTGAAAAGCTCCCGAAAACGTATTTCCATTAAAATCAATGAATGTTTTCACACTGGGGCAGTGCGCTGACAGAGCGGTGAAAAAACACTCCTCTCCATTGAAATGAATGGAAAGCTCTTAAAAAGCGCTCAGTGTTTTACTGGCAGTTTTTCAAGCGCCTCAGTGTCAAAGAGGCCTTATAGGAGTGACAATGATGAGAGGATTAAAGGTTGAGCTAGTAGAAATGAGTTTAACATAAGAGAATACGTATTATGTTTATATATAGCAGTGGGTAGAGGGGAGAGATCAGAAGTCAGGAGTATGTAATGTACAACATATTGAATAAGACACAACAGTTAGGCCAATATGGTATGAGGATTATGTAATGCACAAGATATTGTATTAACCACTTAACAACCACCTGCCGACAAATAACGTCGACAAGGTGGTTGCTTAACTCTGGGAGGACGTTATATAACGTCCTCCCAGAATCGCGCTCCCTGGGGCGCGCACACGGGAAACTCCGTGACCGCCGGCGGATCACGAATCGCGGTAAATCGCCGCTGATAGCGGCCGTTTACCACGTGATCGCTCCGTCAAATGACGGAGCAATCACTTGTAAACAGACCGGCGTCATTTGATGACGCCGGTTCCTCCCTCCCCTCTCTGTACCGATCGGTACAGTGTGAGAGGGGAGGGGGAGGGAGCGGATGGCAGCAGCAGCACTGTGGGCTGGATCTGTGACAATTGCAGTCACAGATCCATCCATCCATCCATCCCTGCTCAGCCATCCCTGTGCTATACCCTGCCAATACTCTGCAATACACCCTGCCAATACTCTGCAAAATACCCTGGTGCAATACTCTGCAAAATACCCTGGTGCAATACTCTGCAAAATACCCTGGTGCAATACTCTGCAAAATACCCTGGTGCAATACTCTGCAATACCCTGGTGCAATACTCTGCAATACCCTGGTGCAATACTCTGCAATACCCTGGTGCAATACTCTGCAATACCCTGGTGCAATACTCTGCAATACCCTGCGAAATACTCTGCAATACCCTGCGAAATACTCTGCAATACCCTGCGAAATACTCTGCAATACCCTGGTGCAATACTCTGCAATACCCTGGTGCAATACTCTGCAATACCCTGGTGCAATACTCTGCAATACCCTGGTGCAATACTCTGCAATACCCTGGTGCAATACTCTGCAATACCCTGGTGCAATACTCTGCAATACCCTGGTGCAATACTCTGCAATATCCTGCACAATACTCTGCAATACCCTGCACAATACTCTGCAATACCCTGCGCAATACTCTGCAAAATACTCTGCAATACCCGCCACAATACTCTGCAATACCCGCCACAATACTCTGCAATACCCGCCACAATACTCTGCAATACCCGCCACAATACTCTGCAATACCCGCCACAATACTCTGCAATACCCGCCACAATACTCTGCAATACCCGCCACAATACTCTGCAATACCCGCCACAATACTCTGCAATACCCGCCACAATACTCTGCAATACCCGCCACAATACTCTGCAATACCCGCCACAATACTCTGCAATACCCGCCACAATACTCTGCAATACCCGCCACAATACTCTGCAATACCCGCCACAATACTCTGCAATACCCTCCACAATACTCTGCAATACCCTCCACAATACTCTGCAATACCCTCCACAATACCCTGTGCAATACCCTCCACAATACCCGTGCAATACCCTGCCATACACCGCAATACCCTGCCATACCCTGCCATACACCGCAATACTCCGCAATGCCCGGCAATACTCCGCAATGCCCGGCAATACTCCGCAATGCCCGGCAATACTCCGCAATGCCCGGCAATACTCCGCAATGCCCGGCAATACTCCGCAATGCCCGGCAATACTCCGCAATGCCCGGCAATACTCCGCAATGCCCGGCAATACTCTGCAATAACCACTTCCCGCCCTCCGGCCGTCATATGACGTCCTTGACTTTGTGCGGGGATATCTGAATGATGGGAGCAGCTACAGGCATCATTCAGATATTAGCTTTTTCAGCCGGCGATTCCCTACACCATAAGAACAATCATAGCGGCTGTTCCGACGCTTGATCATTCTTACGGGAGGCGAGAAGGGATGTCCCCCCCCCCCCGCCGCCCTCCGGTGCTTCTACCGACTCACCGCTACGATCAAAGCCAGGATTGTTGTTTGTTTTTTTTGTATTTTTTTCAGGCTTCCCAGCCTAGAGGTGAGATGTGGGGTCTTATTGACACCCCCCCCCCATATCTCACTGTAAAGAGGACCTGTCATGCCATATTCCTATTACAAGGGATGTTTACGTTCCTTGTAATAGGTATAAAAGTGATCAAAAAAATGTTTAGGGCGGAAAAACATGTCAAACTAAAATAAATAAAGTAAAATTAAGAATAACATTTTTTTTTTTTTTTTAAAGCGCCCCTGTCCCCGTGAGCTCGCATACAGAAGCGAACGCATACGCAAGTCCCGCCCACATATGAAAACGGTTTTCAAACCACACATGTGAGGTATCTCTGCGAACGTTAGAGCGAGAGCAATCATTTTGGCCCTAGACCTCCTCTGTAACTCAAAACATGTAACCAGTAAAAATATTTAAAGCGTCGCCTATGCGGATTTTTTAAGTAGCGAAGTTTGGCGCCATTCCACGAGTGTGTGCAATTTTTAAGGGCGACATGTTAGGTATCTATTTACTCGGCGTAACTTCATCTTTCACATTATGCAAAAACATTGGGCTAACTTTACTGTTTTTTTGTTTTTTTAAGCACAAAACATTTTTTTTACGTAAAAAACGCGTTAAAAAAATTGCTGCGCAAATATCGTGCGAGATAAAAAGTTGCAACAACCACCATTATATTCTCTAAGGTCTTTGCTAAAAAAACATATATAATGTTTTGGGGTTCTATGTAATTTTCTAGCAAATAAATGATGATTTTTACATGTAGGAGAGAAATGTCAGAATTGGCCTTGGTGCTCCAGAACGCCTGAAGGGGCTCCCTGCATGTCGGGCCTCTGTATGTGGCCACGCTGTGTAAAAGTCTCACACATGTGGTATCGCCATACTCGGGAGTAATAGCAGAATGTGTTTTGGGGTGTAATTTGTGGAATGCATATGCTGTGTGTGAGAAATAACCTGCTAATATGACAATTTTGTGAAAAAAAAAAAAGAGAAAAAAAAAATCTTGATTTTGCAAAGAATTGTGGGAAAAAATGACAACTTCAAAAAACTCACAATGCCTCTTTCTGAATACCTTGGAATGTCTTCTTTCCAAAAAGGGGTCATTTGGGGGGTATTTGTACTTTTCTGGCATGTTAGGGTCTCAAGAATTGAGATAGGCCGTCAGTACTTCAGGTGTGATCAATTTTCAGATATTGGCACCATAGCTTGTGGACTCTATAACTTTCACAAAGACCAAATAATATACACCAATTTGTACTTATTTTTACCAAAGATATGTAGCAGTATAAATTTTGGCCAAAATTTATGAAGAAAAAATAGTAATTTGCAAAATTTTATAACAGAAACGAAAAAAAAATCATTTTTTTACAAAATTTTCAGTCTTTTTTCTCTTATAGCGCAAAAAATAAAAAACCCAACAGTGATTAAATACCACCAAAAGAAAGCTCTATTTGTGTGAAAAAAAGGACAAAAATTTCATATGGGTACAGTGTTGTATGACTGAGTAATTGTCATTCAAAATGTGAGAGCACCGAAAGCTGAAAATTGGTCTGGTTATTAAGGGGGTTTAAGTGCCCAGTGGTCAAGTGGTTAAGTGCAGGTGTCAGGACTATGTAAAATGCATTATAAAATTATATAGTGATGGGGTCAGGACTCATAATATTGGTATTAAGTTGAAGCTTAAATGTTTACATGAGACAAGTTGCAGAGGTCCCACACCGCTGCCTCTCATCTCCTGAGACTGCACTCAGTGACTTGGGTCTGAGACTATACAGACATATCCCTCCACCCGGCACAGCCAGCAAATAACAGAGCAAGTAACCCTGGCAAAAAAATTCTGTCAGAGGTCTTGATAGATCCTTGATATGGGGCACATGCCCCAGGTGCTTAGGTTGAGCAGCACAATCAACATTATGCTGAAAGCTAAACCCCAGAATCTCCATAAATCCAGTCTAGAGACATAAATTGTGTCTGCAGCACAGAGAGGGAAGATGACCCAAAAAAAAAAAAAGTCTTTGGTCTCTATACAGACATATCCCTCCACCTATCACAGCCAGCAAGCAACAAAGCAAGTAACCCCAGGAGAATTGCTCTATTGCTCTGAGATCTTGCTAGACCTAGGCATGCGAGAGAAGACCCAAGACACATGCCCCAGGTGGCTAAGTTGAGGTATGTCTATGTTGAAAATTCAAGTTAGACTTACCGGTAACTTGTTTTCCAGAAGTCTTTCAGGACAGCACCTTGAGAGATAGTGACTCCTCCCACCACCGCATTAAACACCTTCTTCCTCCAAATCTTTAAAAGGGAGGTACCTCCCTGGCATACCTCAGTTGTATCAGAGAACCTCCGGCCCCGGCTGGAACACAAACACATACGTTAGTCACAGCCTAGTATATCAAAAACATTAGGGCGGGTCGTTGCTGTCCTGAAAGACTTCTGGAAAACAAGTTACCGGTAAGTCTAACTTGAATTTTCCCAAGGTGTCTTTCAGGACAGCACCTTGAGAGGAAAACAGAGACTTACCACCTTAGGGTGGGACAACAGCTTGTAGGACCTTTCTGACGAAAGCCTGGTCACTGCAGACGTGAGGTCCAGTCTGTAATGCCGCACGAACGTACGAAAGCTTGACCACGTTGCTGCTCTGCTAAATCTGGTCAGGGGTGGCACCAGCTCTTTCTGCCCATATGGCCGCAAGTGCTCTTGTTGAGTGTGCACAGATCCCTACTGGTGGCACCATACCTGCGTGAGAGTAGGCTTCCAGAATGGATAACTTCAACCATCTAGCTAAGGTACCCTTTGAAGCTTGACAACCTTTTTTGTTGCCTCCAAAAAGAATAAATAAAGAATCTGTGCGTCTAAAGCTCTTTTGTTATTTTTAGATAGCATAACAAAGTCCTTCTTACACCTAACATATGAAAAAAAGTTTATTTTTCCCCTGAAGGGTTAGCACAGAAAGTAGGTAGCACAATCTCCTGGGAACGATTAATTGTTGAAGCTACCTTAGGCAAAAATATTGGATCTGTTCTCAGAACAACTCTATCCGAAAATAAAGATAAATAAGGTTCCCTTATTGACAGGGCATGTAGTTCACTGATCCTGCGCGCTGAAGTGATAGCGACCAGGAACAGAGTTTTAAGGGTGAGATCTCTGATAGATGCGTTTTCTAAAGGTTCAAATGGCTTTCCTGCCAGAGACTGCAGAACTACCGAGAGATTCCATTTCAAGAAACCCCTAATCTGAGCCGGTCTAGACCTTGTAAGGGCTTTGAAGAACCTAACTACTAGTGGTTCTGAGGCAAAGGATCTTTCCAGAAACACTGTTAGTGCAGCTAGCTGTACCTTCAAAGTGCTGATTGCCAGACCCTTATCTGCTCCCTCTTGTAAGATTGTCGGATTTTGAACAGATATGTCACACCAGGAGTTATAAACTTTCCACACCTCGGTGTATATGGCCCTTGTTACTTTCTTCCTGCTTTCTAGCAGTGTTGAAACTAAACGGTCTGAAAAAACCTTATTTTTTAAGAGTTGCCTTTCAGATACCAGGCTGCGAGGGAGAGACTGGACACATCTGGGTGATATACAGGCCCCTGTATCAATAGATCCTGCCTGGGAGGTAGATGCCAACATGGCTTGGCTGCCATTCCCAGGACAGTTGAGAACCAAGCTCTCTTGGGCCAGAACGGGGTGATCAAGATGACCGGTACATTTTCCCTTTGAATTTTTCTTAGCACTAAAAGGGATTAACTGGAACGGGGGAACGCAAAGCAAAGGAGAAACCTCCATGGATGCGCCAGAGCATCTGTTCCTAGAGACCCGTCTAGTCTGTTTAGGGAAAAGAATTGAGGAACTTGTGCGTTTTCCCTTGAGGCAAACAGGTCCACCTCTGGTTGACCCTACCTGCTGGAAATTGTTACAAAGACCTCCGGGTTCAGTGACCAATCTGACTCCCAGACTGTATGTCTGCTTAAGTAATCCCCCACTCTGTTCAGGGAACCCTTTAAGTGGATTGCTGACAGAGACCACAAGTTCCTCTCTGCCCACAGGAGGATTTCTGCTGCAAGAACCTGTAGAGGTCTTCTCCTTGTGCCCCCTTGCCTGTTGAGATATGCCACCGCCGTGGCATTGTCCGTCAACAGCTGTACATGACGGTTCTGGAGATCCGGGGAAAACTTTAGTAGAGCCTTTAGCTCTCTCCAGTTTGAGGATCTTTTTGACTCTTCTCTCAGCCAAGTCCCCTGGATGAAATCTTTTCCTAAGTGGGCTCCCAACCCCCACGCACTGGCGTCCGTGGTCAGTCTCCTTTCTACTGGAAATTACCACTCTAGACTCCTTGAAAGGATCTCCTGATCTTTCCACCAATAAAGTGACCTCTTCACTCGAGATGGAATTTTTATCTGAGTGTCCAGGGAACTGGGACTGTGATCTCATGACCTCAGGAGAAAGGACTGTAGGCACCTGAAATGCAACCTTGCCCATTGGATGGACGGCATAGTTGAAGTCAGAACTCCCAACTCCCTGACATAACCTGCCTTATTGTTATAGGCTGGTTGGACTGTAGCCGGGAGATGGCTTCCTGAACCCTGTCCTTATTTTCCTGGGGGAGAAACATTTTATGGCTTACCGAATTGACTTGGTAACCTAAAAAACGGATCTCCTGAGATGGAACTAGGGAGGACTTTTGTATATTCAAAATCCAACCCAAAGACTCAAGGTGGCTTTGTGCCCTGGACAGGTTGTCTAGTAACCTTTCTCTCGAGGGGGGCGAAGAATAACAGGTCATCTAGATAGGGTATAACTGCAATCCCTTTTAGACGAAGCGGGGCTAGGGCTTCCGCCATCACCTTGGTAAAAATCTGAGGCGAAGATGACAGTCCGAATGGTAGGGCCCTGAATTGTAGATGCTGGACTAGTCCCTCTATCCTTACTGCCAACCTGAGGTATCTCTGGGACTGAGGGGAGATTGGGATGTGCAGATATGCATCCCTTAAATCTATTGACGCCATATAACACTATGGCGTCAATAGATTTTTTACCGAAAATATCGAGTCCATCCTGAACTTTCTGTATTTTACAGACCTGTTCAGAGGCTTCAAGTTTAGAATCATCCTGAATTTTCCTGTTGTTTTTCTTATTAGGAAAATGTGAGAATAGAAACCCAGTTGTTGTTCTTCTGGAGGTACTTGCACCACCACACCCTCTTGGATCAGCTCTCTCAGTAAGGACTTCATGGCCAGGGATTTTTCTGGGTCTTTTGGGGTGTTTGTTATCAAAAACCTTTTTGGGGGGGCCTCCGAGAACTCTATCGCATAACCCTGGGCTAGAGTGGTCAGGATATACTGATTGGATGTTACAGCTGACCACGGCAGGAGGAATCTTTTTTTAGTCTTACGCCTACCCGCAAGGCTGAGTCATTGTGATTTCTCGGCTTGTGTAGGAGGATGGAAAAGGATTCCCCCTTTTTCTATGGCCTTCTGTGTGGCCCAATTCCTCCTACCCCCTTGGGGTTTGTTATTTTTTTCTTGAGCTTTTTGAGGTTGAAAAAAATGTCTTGGGGGTCGTTTCTTCTTTTTAACTGGGAAGGAATTTTTCCTGTCCGCTGTCCTAACTAGGATATTCTCTAGATCAGGCCCAAAAAGAAGGTCCCCCGAAAAGGGAATCCCGCAGAGCTTATTTTTTGAAGCTGCATCACCTGGCCAGGTCTTTAACCACAAAGCCCTTCTTGCGGTATTAGTCAAGGCTGCAGACCTTGCCGACATTTTTATTGCTTCAGCTGAAGCATCATCTATGTAAGCTACCGCAGAAGACAAAGTGGCAAAAGAGTCTAAAATCTCTTGTTTAGGCGAGTCTGCCACTATATGGGACTTTAACTGGTTAGTCCAAAATTCAATAATTTCTGGCTACACACGTTGTGGCCATAGCAGGCTTTAAATTATTCATGATTGACTGCCATGACCTTCTGGAGTAAGAGATCCATGCGTTTGTCCATAGGGTCTTTGAGAACCCCCATGTCTTCATCCAGTTTAGGGACCTTGTTCCAGACTGCAGAGGAATCTTCCTCAAAAAGGGAAGCGTCTCTTATGGGCCTTTGAGAAAAAAGGTTTTCTCTCTGGATCCTGACATTCTTTCTTTATAAAAATCACAGGTAAGGGATAAGCAGACTTCAACCGCTGCCTCCTACCTGAGCCTTGCCGATGCCTGTCCCCACTGCGGGTTTTCCATGTCTCGTGGCTTCACACGCCGCTTCCAGACTCCCACAGTGCCTCTGCACTGGACCGAAAATAGGCACCAGCTTCTGTCCCTGCCTCCTCCCCCCTGCGTTTACGCTGGAAATAACGTTTCACGCCGACCTGGTGACCCGCTCTGACTTCCGGTGTCTCTTGGACTACACCAAAATGGCGGCGGTGCACGCGCGACCATGGCTCCTCTGAGCACTCCAGGGGGAAGAGGAACCCGAATTTCCCGTTTTGCCATGCCGAGTAGAGCGGGAGGACAGCGGTCTTTAAAGGAGGAAATTTAAGAGGGAAGCCCCGTCTCACAGGAGAACCTGGAAGCTCCTGACTTCCCTCACCGAAGATGTTCCCTCCAGGCCGGAGGAAACACAAAAAGGGATTTTTATAACAGCTTACCTGTAAAATCCTTTTCTTGGAGTACATCACGGGACACAGAGCGACTTAGTCATTACTAATGGGTTATATAGATTACCTTCAGGTGCTGGCACTGGCCACTTCCAAACCGGAAGTACCCTCCCCTATATAAGCCCCTCCCATCCGGGAGCACCTCAGTTTTGTAGCAAAGCAATAAGTGTCCCAAAAAGAGGGGTGGGAGCTCTGTGTCCCGTGATGTACTCCAAGAAAAGGATTTTACAGGTAAGCTGTTATAAAAATCCCTTTTTCTTTTTCGTACATCACGGGACACAGAGCGACTTAGTCATTACTAATGGGACGTCCCAAAGCAATGCCAAATGAGGGGAGGGATACATAAGCTGGGCGCCATCAGGCATGAGGCTCTTTTGCGGCCTGCAACACACTGCGCCCAAAGGCGACATCCTCCTGACTTCTGACGTCTACCTGGTAGAATCTAGTAAACGTGTGTACTAAGGACCATGTTGTGGCCTTACAGACTTGAGCCAGGGAGGCTTGGTGATGCACTGCCCATGAAGTTCCAACTGCTCTTGTGGAGTGCGCCCTAACTTTGAACGGAGGCGGTCTCCTTTTCAAGCCATAGGCTTGTATTATGACCTGTCGAATCCACTTGGCTAAAGTAGATTTTTGATGCTGCCTGACCCTTTCTGGGGCCTTCCGGCAGAACAAACAAAGTATCCGTTCTACGAATCTGAGCAGTGGCTTTAAGATAAGCTTTAACTGCTTTTACTACATCCAAAGAATGCAATAACTTTTCCTCTACCGAACTAGGTTTGGGGAAAAAGGAAGGAAGAACCACATCTTGGTTCAAATGGCACCTCGATACCACCTTAGGAAGAAGGCTGGATGAGGACGTAATACTACTCTGTCCTTATGGATAACCAGATATGGCTCCTTACAGGACAAGGCGGCTAATTCCGATACTCTTTTAGCCGAACAAATGGCTACTAAGAAAATCAATTTCCTGGTGAAAAGAACCAAGGAAATGTGCCGCAATGGTTCAAATGGTTGTTTCTGTAGAACCGACAGAACCAGGTTTAAGTCCCATGGACATATGGGAATACTAACCGGAGGGCTAATACGCATCACTCCTTGTATGAAAGCTTTGACTAATGAATGCAAAGCCAAGGGCCTTTGAAAAAAATATTGACAAGGCCGTCTGACCCTTGATAGTACTCAAGGCAAGCTTCCTATGTACAGCCCACTGTAGGAAGTCCAGAATCCTACCTATTACGTACTTACGTGGATGCCATTTCCTGGCCTCACACCACGTGATGTACGCCTTCTAGATCCTATAATAGATCTGCCTGGATACCGGCTTCCTGGCATTGATCATGGTAGATACCACAGGATTAGAGAGCCCTCTCTTTTTTAGAATGTGGGCTTCAATAGCCAGGCCGTCAAACCTAGGGCTGGTAAGGAAGGGTAGTATATCGGTCCTTGCGAAAGCAGGTCCGGACGATGTGGGAGGGTCCAAGGACTTCCCACTGACATTTTTACAATCTCCGCGTACCATGCCCTTCGGGGCCACGCTGGAGCCACCAGAATCACTGGTTTCTTTTCTACCCTGATTCTGCGGATTAATCGCGGTGGGAATGCATATATCAGCTTGAACTGATCCCAAGGGAACACTAGGGCATCCGAACCGCAAGCTAGGGGATCCTTTGTGCGAGACACAAATCTGTCCACCTTTGCGTTGAATCTGGATGCTAGCAGATCTACATCCGGTGTTCCCCACCGCTGGCATATTGCCTGGAAAACCTCGGGGTGAAGAGACCATTCCCCGGGCATAATTGCTGGCGACTTAAAAAGTCCGCTCTCCAATTTTCCACTCCTGGGATGAAAACCGCGGATATGGCTGTGACATACCTTTCTGCCCATTCCAGGATGCAATTCGCTTCCCTCTGGGCTGCACGACTCCTGGTGCCACCCTGGTGATTGATATATGCCACTGCTGTGGCATTGTCTGATTGAATTCTGACAGGTGACCCTTGGAGTTTGGATGTCCATGCTACTAGGGCATACCGGGCTGCTCGTATCTCTAAGAGATTGGTGGGCAGGGCCTTCTCTGCTTCTGACCACTTGCCCTGGAGAGACCATTGCTCCAGTACTGCCCCCCAGCCTATGAGGCTGGCAACTGTAGTGACCACCTTCCAAGAAACCGGACTGAAGGGTTTCCCTTTTTCCAGATTCTGGTACCAACCACCAATGGAGGCTCTTGCGAACGGAAGGGGACAGGGACATTGGTAAGTCTAAAGCCTGAACTTTTTTGTTCCAGGCTGACAGTATGGCCCTCTGCAAGTTCCTTGAATGGAATAGACCGTAGGGTACCGCTTCGAATGAAGCCACCATTTTTCCCAGCAGCCTTATACACAGGCGTATGGATGGTTTTTCTTTTTTGTACCCACTAAGTGGGTCAAATCTTTCAAAGACGACACCTTCTCTGGAGGTAAGAAAATCTTTCTCCGATTTGAATCCAGTCTTAGCCCCCAAGTATTCCAGGCTTTTGACTGGTTTTAGGGCTGACTTGTCTCGGTTGATAATGCAACCGTGAGATTCCAGATACTTGATTATCTTGCGAACGACCACTTCTAGTTTTTTCCACTGAGTGGTCTATCAGCAACAAGTCGTCTAGATATGCCATTATCGTTACACCTTGTGTTCCTAGTTTGGCCAATCGTAGGGCCAGAATTTTTGTGAACACTCGTGGTGCCGTGGCCAGACCGAAAGGTAAGGCTCTGAACTGAAAATGGCGCCCTTCTACTGCAAGGCGTAGAAATTTCTGGTGGGCCGGACAGATGGGAATATGCAAATAAGCATCCCTTATGTCGATCGAGGCTAACCATTCCTGCCCTTGTAGGGCGGTGGCCACCGATCGGATCGACTCCATCCTGAAAGTCCTGATATGTAGGAACTTGTTTAGCCCTTTTATATTTAATATGGGCCTCATGTCCCCATTTGGTTTGGGGACTGTGACAAGGTTCGAGTAAAACCCGAACCCGTTTTCTTCCAAGGGAACCTTCATGATTACCCTTGGGGCAATAGTTGCTCTAGTGCCAGAAGGAGGGATCCACTCCTCTGGGGATCGCTTGGCACGTTTGACCTTATAAAATGGGCAGGAGGAATGTCTTTTAACTCCAGCCTGTATCCCAGACTTACTGCGGAGATCACCCATCTCTGATGGTGTCCCGCCAGGTCTCTGTGAACAACTGAAGTCTTCCCCTCACCCGACTGAGTGGGGGCAACCCTTCATGACTTAGGGGGAGGTTTTGTACCTCTCTTGACCCAGGGTTTCTTGTTACCCTGTGATTGTCCCTGATTTCTGCCCCCTGGATTTGACCGCGGAGGCCGTCGGAACTGTTTCACAGCCGATGTGCCAGGGACTGGAGAAGTAGGCCTCTTAAAAGAAGGACTTCTACCCTTGTTCTTAACCGGCAAGAGTGTACTTTTACCGGCAGAAGTTTTCTGGATATATTTGTCCAGATCATCTCCAGATAAGCGTTCTCCATGAAATGGGAAACTAATCAGCAATTTCTTACAGGGAGCTTCAGCAGACCAGTTTTTGAGCCATAGAAGCCTACGCATATGTACTATAGACAGCGTAAAGCGGGATGCCTGTTGGATTGTATCCTTTATGGCGTCCACTGCAACACAAGGCTCTAGGTAGGTCAGCTAGGGCAAGAGCCTGCTGATCTGGTAAGTCCCTTAAGACTTGTTTCAACTGATCTTTCATTGCTTGGCAGACTCCAATCGCTGCTACTGCAGGTTGTGTCACCATGCTTGCTGTAAAGAAAGCAGATTTTAGTAAAGACTCCAATTTTTTATCTATTGGGTCCTTGAACATTGGAACATTATCTACTGGACATGTCAGTGATTTATTTACACAAGAGATGGCTGTGTCCACTGTAGGGACCCTCCATTTATTTTTATTTTTTTTATGAACTTATCCTCCATGGGATAGATCACTGGAAATCTCTTGGGGGGAGTAAATATTTTACAGGATGCTCCCAATCCTGGTAAATAAACCCTTCCAATAAAGGGTGGATTGGGAAGGAACAGACAGTCTGGGGAGCTTTCAGCGACCCCAGCGAGGAGACAGTAGTGGTTGATGGTTCCGCCAGAGGCATTTAAAATGCTGCTCGGACCATGTTAGTCAGAGACTGAACCCATAATCTTTCAGCCTGAGATGCTGAGAAAGGTTCTTCCACTGTTGATTCCTCTATAACTTTATCAACCTCACCTGATCCCCTTCAGGTAGGTCGATCTCTGGGACTGTTCCTCCACTAACAGGCACTCTGCAGGAGGAGACGGAGATCGGACGCGCTTTTCCTGTGACAGGGAAGCAGCGATCAATGCTGTTTATCTCTCTTCCAATCCTCCCAGAGTTGAGGATAAAACCTCCTCTGTTATATATACAGGAGCAGGTGGACTGCGGACAGGCGCAGTACCAGGTACTCCTGCGGGGTTCCTACGGCTACTGACCTCTGAAATTTCAGGGAAGATTGGCGCAGTACAGCATGCCCAAAATCCTCAGAGCCCGACGGAGACCCCTTTCGCTTCTTGGAAGATCTATTTCCAGAGCGCCTGGACGACATATCCTATAAGCACAAAGCTGAGGTATTCCCGTCGTCATACACCAATTTTGCTGGTAATAGTCTAACACAGTTGCTGCTATATACCAGCTGGTGTCCACTAAAGTGCCTTTCTATGGGGATGCCTGCATCAACCGCCTCTGTGTGCCACTGTTTGTTGCTAGCTCTGTTTGCATCCAGCTGACACTTGTACTGTGTCTTTATACAAGCTGGGACGCCTGCACATGCGCCGTGGCGCGCATCGAGCGTCATCCACCCGCCCCGCCCCTTTTTTTTCATAGGAGGCGCGTGCACGCGCCCCGCGCGCCATTGGCGCCCTTTTCGAAAATCAAACAGGGACTAGGAGCCAGGGCCCTTTTTGCCGGAGGGCCTGTGCGGTGGATGAGCGCAGCAACAGGGCAGAGGAAGTGGATTCCCCACAGAGAAACTTACCAACTGCCTGGATCTTTTGACTTGAGAAAACCAAAGATCCACATGACAAGAAAAATGGACCACAGCGGCCTCTAGTGGTTTTTTTTTTAATTGGAAACCAACTTTATTGAAAAGTATGCATGGTACATAAATCAACATAATCCAGTATGGCCAATATAATAGTACATACATGAACACAGTGAAGCATCTGTGTGTCACAAAGATAATAACAGCAGTGAAAGTAGAGCCGGTATACAACAAAAACAAAAAATCAACATGTCAGGTACACGTTTCACCATCCGCCATCCATCTGTCCCAGACCTTCTCATACTTTAGCGGACACCCTCTATGTACATAAATCAGTTTTTTATATGGGAGAGCATCGTTAACCGCCTTTTTCCAGCACTGAACTGTAGGGGGCAGGGCCTGCATCCAATTACGGGCCACTACTTTTCTTGCCAAGAATAGCGTCTCATGTAAAAAGGTACGGAGGGGTTTGTCGGCATCCAAGTCTGGCAACAGGCCAAGTAGGCACATCTTTGGGTCAAGGGTAGCAGGGGAGCCCATCTGATCGTGTAGGAAGCGTATCACCTGTGTCCAATATGCCTGAATGGTAGGACAGAACCATATGAGGTGGTAAAAGGAGCCCGGGGTATGGTCACAGAGGCGGCATCCTGGATTGTACGTGGGCCTGAAACGTGCCACTCTCTGAGGGGTCAGATATGTTCTATGTATAATGTACAGCTGTGTGAGGCGGTCCGACAGCTTGGGGGAAACCTTTTTCACGTCCTCCAAAATCTCGCCCCAGTCCTCATCCTCTATAAGTCCAACATCCGCCTCCCATCTAGTCTTAGCAGTATAGGCCAATGCTGTGGTGCTAGGGAGACGAATGGCGGAGTACAAAGTGGAGATGAGCTTAGCAGGCACATTACCCGTGACTGTGTCCACTATGGAGGGAACTGCCAGGGACGGGTAAGAGCCAGAAAACTGGGCCTGTATGGCGTGACGGAGTTGCAAATACCTGAAGAAAAGGCAATTGGGGAGGGAAAATTCGTCCTTCAGCATTTGGAATGATTTAAGGCCTGAATTAGTCATGATCTGGTGTATGTATAAGATCCCATGGCGTATCCACGCCGCGGGGTCCGGAATGGACAATAATTCTGGCAAGCATGTATTGTACCAGAGAGGGGTATGAGAGTGTACCCTTGGGGTCCCAGTTCTCTGCAGTGCCGCCCGCCATACCCTCCGGTGGTGAGTCAACATGTCTGCTGTGCGTTGGGGGGGGGCGTCTTGTCAATGGGGCTCTTAGGACCGATTGAAGTGGGGTGTGGGCCGAGTCATCTGGGTGCTCACAGAGTAGTGTCTGGTATCTCGTTAGTTCATGTTTATCAAAATAATAGAAGTTGGACAGCTGGGAGGCAAAATAATAATCCTGAAAGTCAGGGAGAGCAGCTCCTCCCAACGTCACAGGGTTCTTCAGGATTCTCCAGGATAATTTGTGTCTGCCATGACCCCAAATAAATGAATTCAGGATGGATTCAATTGTCCTGAAATTTTTTTGTGGTATATAGAGGGGAGCATGCCAGACCAAATAGAGTATCTTGGGAAGGAGTATCATCTTAACCAAGCTGACGCGACCCATAACACCCAGGGGTAGTCTGGCCCAAGTCTGCGTCTTGTTCTTGATCAGAGCAAACAGGGGTTCAATGTTCAGTAGTTTATAATCTGAGAGCGATCTAGTGACCTGTACGCCAAGGTATTTAATCTGGGAGACCCTTGGGAGAGCCAGAGGAGGGGACGCGAACGAGGAGGGGAAATGGTCAATCGGAAGGGCCTCTAGTGGTTTAACACAGGTACCGCGGTCCTTTTTTTTTTTTTTCCTTGACTACTATTAAAATTTTACATTTTCAGTAGTTACAGGCATACACAGATATTAGCGGGAATACCGTTAGGTAACAGACAGAAAGACAAATTAGGCTTGGGGGTCCCCCAATAGAACCAAGTTCCTGGGGGCCCCCACTTACCTGATCCCCGCCGCAGGACTTTGTTTGGTCCACAGAAGCCCAAACTTCACCTATCACGGCAGGCATTGTAATTAAACCTTCAGGGACCGGGTTCCCAAGGATTCCACTCCCCTGGACCTGTATAGCACCCTGCACAGACAACATCTTGGTCGTGGGTATGACCAGAGCTCTGGATCCCAGGGTCCAGCCCTCCTAAGAGAGGCATTACAGGCAAAACCTTGCTCTTCTGCTGCAAGGCCCGGGTACCGACCGTTTAGCTATGAAGCTTTTTTGGTGGGATCCGGAACAGCTTACTAAGGCCCAAAAGAACCTGTACGCAAGCCCAGTGAAAACACATGTTACTCTTTGGCCAACACCTTAGACACTGGCAAAAAACTGAGGTGCTCCCGGATGGGAGGGGCTTATATAGGGGAGGGTACTTCCGGTTTGGAAGTGGCCAGTGCCAGCACCTGAAGGTAATCTATATAACCCATTAGTAATGACTAAGTCGCTCTGTGTCCCGTGATGTACGAAAAAGAAAAACTGGAGGTATGCCAGGGAGGTACCTCCCTATAAAGATTTGGAGGAAGAAGGCATTTCCTGCGGTGGTGGGAGGCATCACTATCTCTCGAGGTGCTGTCCTAAAAGACGCCTTGGGAAAAATCTACATTTTGCTGCCAGCTAAACCCCAGAATCTCCATAAATCCAATCTAGATATATTATTATTATTATACACGATTTATATAGCGCCAACAGTTTACGCAGCGCTTTACAATGTATAGGGGGACAATACAATTACAGTACAGTTCAATACAGAACGTACAGGAGGGCCCTGTTTGTAGAGATTACATTCTAAAGGGAGGGGGTGGTGATACAAAAGGTAATAGCTGCAGAGAATTTGATAGGGGTGGCTCGGGGACAGTTGTTAGGTGGGTGTGAGATAGGCTTCCCTGAATAAATGAGTTTTCAGGGATCTCCTAAAGGTGGACAGGGTAGGGGCTGATCGGACATACTGGGCAGGGAGTTCCATAGGATGGGAGAGGCTCTGGAGAAGTCCCGAAGGCGAGCATGGGAGGAGGTAACAAGGGAGCTAGATAGCAGGAGGTCCTGAGAGGAGGGGAGGGGACGATTTGGGCGATATCTGCAGATGAGGTTGGTGATATAGATGGGGGGGATGTTGTGAATGGCCTTGTATGTTATGGTTAGCATTTTGAATTTTATACGGTGGGGTAGGGGAAGCCAGTGAAGGGATTGGCAGAGAGGAGCAGCAGTCACGGATCGGTTAGTGAGGTGTATTAGTCTAGCAGCAGAATTCATAATAGACTGAAGGGGGGATAGCCTGTTTAAGGGTAGGCCATTAAGGAGAGAGTTGTAGTAGTCAAGGCGGGAAATAATCAAGGAGTGAATAAGTTGCTTTGTGGTGTCATTAGTCAGGAAGGGACGAATTCTGGAGATGTTGCGGAGGTTAAGGCGGCAAGATTTAGCCAGTGATTGAATATGGGAATATGGGGGCTGAAGGAGAAGTCTGAGTCAAGGACCTTGGCATGTGTGGAGGGACCAATGGTTGTGTTGTTGATATTATTGGTAAAGTCATGGGGGGGGGGGGGACCGTGAAGGAGGGAATATAACAAGCTCAGTTTTGGAAAGATTGAGTTTGAGGAAGTGGTGTGACATCCATACCGATATGTCCTTCAGTAATTTTGAGATCTGTGAGGAGATCGAGGGGGTGAGTTGAGTAGTGGAGAGATAGATCTGGGAGTCGTCGGCATAGAGGTGGTATTGGAAGTCATGGGAGGTTATCAACTGGCCCAAGGAAGAGGTATAGAGTGAGAATAGGAGAGGGGCCCAAGGAAGGAGCCTTGGGGTACCCCAACAGAAAGAGGAAGAGGAGGGAAGGAGATGGAGTTGTAAGCGACACTGAAAGTGCGCTGAGATAGGTAGGAGGAGAACCAGGACAAAGCAGAATCACGGAGGCCAAGGGAGTGTAATTTTCTGAGGAGGAGCAGGTGGTCAACTGTGTCAAAGGCAGCAAAGAGGTCTAAAAGTATGAGTATGGAGTAATGGCCATTGATTTTAGCAGTTAGTATGTTTTAGTAGTGCAGTTTCAGTAAAATGTTGTGGGCGGAAGCCGGACTGTAGGGGGGTCGAGAAGGTTGTTCTCCGTGAGGTAGCGGTGGAGGTAATACATAAATTGTGTCTGCAGCAGAGAAGGAAGATTATCCGAGAGAAATACAGGAATACAGGACGGGGAACACAGCTCAGGAAAGTGACCAGGGGATTACAGGTTGATATCACCCAGTACCCAACTTTCTCTGGACCAATCAGTGAGCAGTATGGGTGAAGAAATGTATTTATTGTTAATGACCCACCTGTGCTGATCTCTGTAGGAGTGTCCTCCTCTATAAATGTCCCCGTTATTCCATCCTCCTCCATAGACTGCTGATCATCCCTCACATACCTCTCTTCTGATTTAACGTTAACTTTTTTGTCTATCAGATCTTCACTCTAAACAAAGAGAAGGATAAAAAATATTATCTGTAAAATAAAAGCTTTAATGATGTGACATTCCCAAAACTAATCCACTCATCGTCTCCACAAGTTCATGTTCTAGATGCTCCATCCCACCAACCTTGTAATGGTGAGGGATGGTGTGACCTTCCTGTGTGGAATCCCGGGAATACAGAGGACGGGGACATCTCTCTGGTGGGTTCCTGGTATTAGGTGGCTCCATCATATCCTTGTGTCCTTCTGAAAACTTCTCCATCGCTCCATACTCCTCATCCTCCTCTTTATACTCTTCTTTGACAACAATATTATAATCCCCGAGGTTTCCACTCTGAATATTTAACAAAACATTCACTATAACAAACATGCTGTGTATAAATCACAATTACCAATGATTGTTATGGATCTACCTGATGATGGTGAGGGATGGTGTGACCTTCCTGTGTGGAATCCCGGGAACACAGAGGACGGGGACATCTCTCTCGTGGGTTTCTATTACCTGATGGCTCTATAATGATATCCGTGTGCTCATCAGAAAGCTGCTTCATCACACCATAGTCATCATCCTCCTCTGTATACTCTTCTTTAAAAACAATATTATAATCCCCGAGGTTTCCACTCTAAATGCATAATAAAAGAGTCATTGTAACAAAAACTTTTGTATACATCTTAACTATCAGTGATTGTTACTCATCTACCTGATCATGGTGAACAATGGTGTGAAACCTCTGATGTCTGCAAAGATGTGACTTTCTTGTAAAACCCTTTCCGCACTCAGTACAGGAATGCGGCTTCTCCTCCATGTGACATTTTTGATGTCTGTAAAGATGGGACGTCCTTGAAAAACTTTTCCCGCACTCAGAACAGGAATACGGCTTCTCACCCGTGTGAATTCTCTGATGCATGGAAAGATGTGACTTTCTTGAAAAACATTTCCCGCATTCAAAACAGGAATACGGCTTTTCCCCCGTGTGAGACATTTGATGTGTGACAAGTTGTAATTTTTGCACAAAACTTTTCCCGCACTCAGGACAGGAGTACGGCTTATCTCCTGTGTGCAATCTCTGATGTGCGGAAAGAGCAGACTTCTGTGCAAAACATTTCCCACAATGAGGACAAGAAAATGGCTTCTCTCCTGTGTGAGATCTCTGATGTGTCACAAGTTCTGATTTCTGTTTAAAACATTTCCCGCAGCAAGGACAAGGAAACGGCTTCTCCCCCGTGTGAGATCTCTGATGTGTGGTAAGATGGGACTTCTTTGAAAAACCCTTTTCGCACTCAGGGCAGGAATATGGCTTTTCACCTGTGTGAGATCTTATATGGACGTTAAGGTGAGATTTAAAATGGAAACTCTTCCCGCATTCAGTACAGGGAAACCTCTTAGTTGTTGGAAGGACGGCACCGTCCCTCACAGTCTGAGGTTCCTCAGGATAAGAGGAATACGATGGTCCGGCACCGTCCCTCACAGTCTGAGGTTCCTCAGGATAAGAGGAATACGCTGGTCCAGCACCCTCCCTCACAGTCTGAGGTTCCTCAGGATAAGAGGAATACGCTGGTCCAGCACCCTCCCTCACAGTCTGAGGTTCCTCAGGATAAGAGGAATACGATGGTCCGGCACCGTCCCTCACAGTCTGAGGTTCCTCAGGATAAGAGGAATACGATGGTCCATCTACACTGTGTGGTGCCGGATGGACATTTGAGGTAGTCGGGTTTTCTCCTGGACTATACTGTGTGATGTCCTCATCTTCTACTTTACAGTCTGGAGACAAAGTGAGACAATCCTCTGAGGTTTTCCTCATCTCCCGTCCATCTACTAAAATAGAAATACAAAGATTATTACTAGACATGAGCAGATTGGTTCCCCTAAACCAGGACTCCGCCCACATCAGGCAGCTTTGTCTCTGAGGATCTTACAATTCCCCCCCTCAAGGTAACTAGTAAATGGGTCCTCTGATCTCCTACCAGATCATTTCTTTATTCATGGACCTTAGTCAGAGAGTGAGGAAACAACGAGAACTGTCTTTTATAGGGGAAGAAGGAACAGGTTCTTGGAATTTTCAAGGTGCCAAATATCAATAATCTGTTAAAAAGCAAGAATTATCCCTTGCCCAGAACACCTTTTCTTTTTATTTTTTTATTATGGCTCCTGTTGCACAAGAGCCTTTTAAACAAATAGTAAAAGAGCTATTACACCCTTTCCGTACAGCGTATTGAATAAGATACAACAGTTAGGTCAATATGGTATGAGGACTAGGTAATGAACAAGATAGTGTACAGTATATCCGAGGAATACAGGACGGGGAACACAGCTCAGCAAAGTGACCAGGGTATTACAGGATGATATCACCCAGTCCTTGCCCTATTCTGGACCAATCAGTGAGCAGTATGGGTGGAGGAATGTATTTAGTGTTAATGACCTACCTGTGCTGATCTCTGTAGGAGTGTCCTCCTCTATAAATGTCCTCTTTATTTTATCCTTCTCCATAGACTGCTGATCATCCCTCACATACGTCTCTTCTTCTTTTGCTTTACCCTCAACTTTTATATCTATCAGATCTTCACCCTAAACCAGGAGAAAACAGAGAATATGATCTGTAAATTTTAGGCTCCTATAAAAAATCCACATCATCTTCACGAGTCCACGTTCCAGATGCTCTGTCCCACCAACCTTATAATGGTGAGGGATGGTGTGATCTTCCTGTGTGGAATCCCAGGAATAGAGAGGACCGGGACATCTCTCTGGTGGGTTTCTGTTACTTGATGGCTCTATCATGCTGTACTTGTAGAGATCCTTGTGTCCTTCAGAAAGCTGCTTATACTCATCATGCTCTTCTTTAAACTCTTCTTTAACAACGATATTATAATCCATGACGTCTCCACTCTGTATGAATAATAAAATTATTAATTTTAACAAACATATTTGTGTATAAAAAGTATGTAAACACTCACCTTGTAAAACAACCTATTCAGTTTAAAATAGAAATAAAAGGTAAAACGTGTGTATAGATATAAAAAAATTATAAACACTTGTGATCACTCTGTTGTCAGACCATTATATACACACCGTTATTATTATTATAATCATTTAAGGTACTTATATAGCGCTGTCAATTTATGCAGCGCTTTACATATACATTGTACTTTCACATCATTATTTGCTTAAAACTGTGATGATCACTGTTATAAGCAATAGTTTTAACTGTCATGAATGACTTTCTTTCATGACAGCTTGCTTACAATTGTGATGCTGTAATTGACTGCAGCTAATCACATGGCAAAGGGTGCCAGGTACCATGTGATAGCAGAAGGCCAATCACAGCATCACAATAGCAAGCAAGCGGTTATGAATGGAATCCATTCATGATAGGTTTTTCTTACATGTGATTGCTATGATTGGTCACAGCGATCACGATACTCCGGCCGCTCACAACTGTTGGGTACTGAAAACCGTGATCTACTGTGTCCGGTCCCGGAATTGCGCCGCTACACCAGTGCGCATGTGCTGAGTGACATAGCAGTATGTTTCCTAGCCTGTAGCTGTCGCCTGCCCATAGTAAAATGTACTGTAGGCAGGCAGAGGTAAAATTTACCCACATTTGGCCCTCCCACTACATAGGTTAAAAGTTTGTCAGAGGCATTCTGACATTATTACATACAATGCTAGTACAACAGTCCTGCTTTGCACGTGAGGATGCCAAGTGTCCACCCACATCCTAACATCATTAGAAGAAAGATATGAGCCAGATGGAGGGACAAATGGAGTTTTGGGGTCAGTGTGATGTCATTGGATTCTCTGACTCTGGATGGAGGGACAAAGGGAGGAGGAGCTGTGAGGTCAGAGTGATGTCATAGGATTCGCTGACCCTGGAGAGAGGCACATTGGTAGAAGGAGATGTGAGGTCACTATGATGTTACAGGATGGGTTGATTCTGGATTGAGGGACATTGGGAGGAGCTGTGTGGTCAATATGATGCCATAGGATTCTCTGACTCTGGATGGAAGGACATGGGGAGGAGGAGCTGTGAGGTCAGTGTGATGTCATAGGCTTCTCTGAGTCTTGTTCGAGGGACATTGGGAGGGGGACCTATGAGGGACACACTGAAAGGTTTCTGTACACTCAGAAACTTTTCTCTCGGGTGCGTCCTCCTCCTAAACCATACCTTTCAACCATCTTGGATTCACCCGGACCATCCAGAGATTTGATGCAAGTCTCGGAGTTCCAGCGAGTCTGCGCGGAGCCCAGTTCCGGAACAAGTCACGGCCCTTGGCTCCAGGGACTTGCTCAGTGGTGACACACAAGTGCGGTCACCAGTAGCATCTTCCCTCGGCTTGTGCAGGGTGTCTAAGGTCCCACCAGCCACATCCATGGCTCTATATAGCAGCCAGCAGTCAGCTGCCTCTCACAGTGCAGAGCTGCTGAACCTGCCCCCTCCTCCCCAGCTCTGATGTTTTCCTGCAGTGCTCTGCAATAGTTGGTTGTTAAGCAGCGGGCCGGGAAGCTGGCTGATGCATCCTTAACCGCTTCCCGACCGCCATACGCCGATGTACATCGGCAGTATGGCACGAGTGCGCAAAAGGACATACCCGTACGTCTCTTTGTAATCCTGGGCTGGCGGGCGCGTGCACGCCGCCGGTCACGCGAGCGTGCCAGCGAACTAGATGTCTGACGGTGGCCCGCAATCGTGACGAGGAGAGGCAGAACGGGGAAATGCCTATTGTGACAGCAGGAAGGTAAAGTCACCTGGTTGCATCCAGGGGGGTAGATATATTTCGCCCAGATTCAGGCTTTACGCCGACTTATACAACTAGGTGGAGAGTTGTATAAGGCTAGTGGGCTCATGGATGACTCTAGGGAGAGTGTGGGGCGTCGTGCAGACAGAGATGAGGAGACCAGCTGAAGCTTGTCAGCTCATTTAGGCCTCTATAAGAACTCCCAGCTTCATTAGATGTTAGCTCATGCCTGGAACCAGACCTGTGTGGACTGTCTAGGGAGAGTGAACCCCTGTGCGGTGAGACAAAGCCTGTGTGGCTATTTGCTTGGACATTTAAAACCAGGGACTTAGGGACTAGGACAGCACTAGGCTGATCCCAGTTGTTAGTTAGGAAACCTGTATGTTTAGTCAGAGGTCAAGTTGACCAGGATTTATTTTGTTTATGTTTCTTTTGCTTTGCTGTGTTTTGTCACTGTAAATAGAAAATAAACCGCACCTTTTTGATTTTGAAAACCACAACCTCCGTTTGCTGGGCCTGTTTTTGTGTGGGCAGCCCATCTCGGGGGTCACACACACCCGCTGCCGAGCTAACCCCCTCACAGTTGGTGGAGAATGCGGGCAGTTTTTTTTTTTAAGCCAGCATGGAGGAGATACTGAAGCAGCTGGCTCTAGCAAATGCCAATCAACAGCAGACAAATGCAGGTTTGCAAAAGAACTTCGCAGCCCAGCAGCAAGCTCATCAACAGAGCCTCGCAGCCCAGCAGCAGACAAACGCAACTTTTCAACAGAGTCTGGAGGCTCAGCAACAAGCCCAGCAGCAATCTGAGGCCCGCTTCATAGACCTGTTGCAGAAGCAAGAGCAGAGACTACAACAACAGATGGAAGCAGTAATGCAGCAACGTCCGCAGACCAGTGAGGTAAGTCGTCCCACTAATACCGCGTCCTTTGGGGTGAGTCGTTTATTGACAAAAATGACTGGAGAGGATGATCCAGAGGTATTTTTGACCACATTTGAAAGGACCGCTGAAAGAGAAAAGTGGCCTGAGGAGCAGTGGGCTGGACTGGTGGCTCCTCTGTTAACTGGTGAATCGCAGAAAGCTTACTATGACCTAGAGCCTAACCAAGCAAAAGACTATGTGATGCTAAAAGCTGAAATATTGGCAAGGCTGGGTGTCACCCAGGCTGTCCGGGCTCAGCGTGTGCATAACTGGACTTTCCAGCTTGGAAAACCCCCCAGGTCTCAAATGTATGATCTCATTCACCTGAGCAGAAAGTGGCTACAGCCAGAGACTTTGTCCGCACCAAAGATTGTGGAACGTGTTGTAATGGATCGGTTTTTGAGAGCTCTTCCTACTGCCATCCAAAAGTGGGTAAGCCATGGAGACCCAGAGACGGCCGATGGTCTTGTGGATCGTGTGGAGAAATACTTGGCTACAGAGAACCTGACGGCCTCTTCCAGAGACACTCGGACTTTCCACCCTAAGACCAGACCATCCCCAGGGGCGGATAAGAGGATTCCAAGGGGTGAGGGTGGAGAGAGTGAGAGGGTGGGAGCTCTACCCCAAGTTTGGCGAGAACAGCCTGGGAAATCAGCGGCTCAAGAGGCCGCAAGAAGGATCGTTTGCTACCGCTGCCGGCAAGCGGGACATATTGCAGCCAATTGCCCGGTTGTGGAGGAACCCATGCAGTGTGACTTTCTGACGGGCAGACGTCAGTCGCTGTGTGCGACAGTCGCATGCACTGCCATTCGAGGAACTGAGAAACATTTATGCAAAATGTGTGTTAATGGTAGAAATGTTGTGGTATTGTTGGATTCAGGTAGCCTTGTGACCCTGATAAAGGCTGAGTTAGTTAAAACAGAGGTCTCTGGGAATAGCAAGGTAGCTGTTATTTGTGTGCATGGGGACACCCGAGAGTATCCAGTGACTACAGTGTGTTTCGAGACCCCCAAAGGTACCCTCTCTCATCCAGTGGGCTTAGTATCTCAGTTACCGCATGGCGCCATTGTGGGAAGGGATTTTCCGAAGTTCTGGGAACTGTGGGATGATCCTGAGCCCCCCACTGGTGCCCCTATGTACCAGGAATGTGATAGCCAGAACTCCCCTGAGAGTGGTGAGGACTCTCCGGAATTTCCCTTATCAGTATTGGCAGGGGAGACTCAAGAAACTGGAGAGGAGCCCACCTCCTCAGACGAAAACCTACCGTCTGTGGAGTTTTCTGATCTTGAGGTTCACAGGGAAAACTTTGCCACAGAACAGTTGAAAGACCCCGCCCTAATAAAGGCACGGGAAAACGTAGTGAAAATAGATGCCGAGTTAGTGAACCCAGATAATACCTGCACTTACCCATACTTCAGCGTAGAGAAGGACCTACTGTATCGGGTGGCAAAAAGGGCAGAAGAAACCGTT
Source organism: Rana muscosa (assembly GCA_029206835.1). Lineage (NCBI taxonomy): Eukaryota > Metazoa > Chordata > Amphibia > Anura > Ranidae > Rana > Rana muscosa. The sequence goes on from JARGYO010000094.1 coordinate 28,625,582, forward strand.
GAGCAGCTTGTGGTGCCCAAACCTTACAGGAAGTTGGTGTTGGAGTTGGCCCATGGGCACATTCTTGGAGGTCATCTGGGGACAGAGAAAACCCGAGAGAGGGTATTACAGAGATTCTATTGGCCGGGGGTGATGAAGGACATAGAAAATTATTGTTCCTCCTGCCCTGTGTGTCAGAGGTCGGCCCCGATGCCACATTTCCGTAGCCCGCTGGTCCCTCTACCCATCATTGAGGTCCCGTTTGAGAGGATCGCCATGGATTTGGTAGGTCCTATAATCAAGTCCGCTAGGGGGCACCAGTACATATTAGTTATAATGGACTATGCCACCCGTTATCCAGAAGCGATCCCTCTCCGAAATACCTCGGCCAAAACCATAGCCAAAGAGCTATCTCTTGTGTTTAGCCGGGTGGGTATTTGTAAAGAACTGCTTACGGACCAAGGTACACCCTTTATGTCCCGGGTTATGAAGGAGCTGTGTAAATTGTTCAAAGTGACGCAATTACGTACATCTGTGTATCACCCCCAAACCGATGGGCTGGTTGAAAGGTTCAACAAAACCCTAAAACAAATGTTGAAGAAAGTGGTGGATAGAGATGGAAAGGATTGGGACTGTCTACTTCCTTATCTGATGTTTGCTATTAGGGAGATGCCCCAATCCTCTACGGGATTCTCCCCCTTTGAGTTACTGTATGGGAGACACCCAAGAGGGCTGTTGGATATTGCCAAGGAAACTTGGGAAAGTGAGAGTTCTCCCCACAGGAGTGTGATTGAGCATGTCGCCCTGATGCAAGACCGAATTGCACAGGTAATGCCCATCGTGAAGGAACATTTGGCCCAAGCGCAGTTAGCACAGCAGAGAGTGTACAACCGTGGAGCCAAGACCCGTACCTTTTCCCCGGGGGATAGGATACTGGTACTTGTCCCTACGGTTGAAAGTAAATTCCTTGCCAAATGGCAAGGCCCCTACGAGATAATGGAAAAAGTGAGCGAAGTGAATTACAAGGTCAGACAACCAGGAAGGCGAAAGCCCGAACAGATCTATCACGTTAATCTGTTGAAAGCCTGGAGGGATAGAGAGTCCCTAGTCGCAGACACTTGGTCACCAGCTCAAACTGGTTGCGTGATTCCTGAGGTTGGAATAGCAGCCACCTTGTCACAACCCCAACAACAGGAGGTTAAGGAGTTTGTGCTTCGCAACAAGGAGGTATTCTCTGAGCTGCCGGGACAAACATCTGGGGTAGAGCATGACATCATTACCCCGCCCGGTGAAAGGGTGAAGTTAAAACCCTATCGGATCCCAGAGGCCCGACGGGAGGCAATACGGGAGGAAGTACAGAAAATGCTGAACTTAGGGGTGATAGAGGAGTCCCAAAGTGATTGGTCTAGTCCCATTGTGTTGGTGCCTAAACCGGATGGGAGCTGGCGATTTTGTAACGATTTTCGTCAGTTGAACAAAGTTACAAAATTTGACACCTACCCCATGCCACGTATAGATGAGTTGATCGACCGGCTGGGAACAGCCCGATACATGACGACTCTTGACCTCACAAAAGGGTATTGGCAAATCCCCCTGGCCAAGTCGGCCAAAGAGAAAACCGCATTTGTAACCCCAGACGGGGCGTTCCAATATAAAAGAATGCCGTTCGGGTTACAGAATGCGCCGGCCACATTCCAGCGGAAAATGGACCAGATGCTGAGGCCCCATCGGAAGTATGCTGCGGGTTACCTGGATGACATAATTGTCCATAGCACAGATTGGGCCTCACATCTGCCAAAAGTGCAAGCAGTCCTGGACTCTGTTCGGGAAGCGGGGTTTACGGCTAACCCCAAGAAGTGTACCATTGGGCAGGAGGAGGCCAAATATCTTGGGTACACCATTGGGAGGGGAGTAATAAAACCCCAACTCAACAAAGTCGAGGCCATCCAGAGTTGGCCACGTCCCAACAGCAAGAAGCAGGTACGAGCCTTTCTGGGAATCGCTGGGTATTATCGGCGATTCATTCCCCACTTTGCTTCTAAGGCTGTGCCCCTAACCAACCTGACGAAGGGGAAAGGGTCGGTCATGATTAAATGGACCCCCGAGGCTGAGGCAGCATTCCAATTCTTGAAACAAGCCTTATGTAGCCAGCCAGTGTTGTACTCACCCGACTTCTCTAAAGACTTTGTCGTACAAAGTGATGCATCAGATGTGGGGTTAGGAGCAGTATTGTCCCAGGTCTGGAACGGGGAAGAGCACCCAGTCATTTACCTCAGCAGGAAGTTGAAGTCCCATGAGGTAAATTACGCCACCGTTGAAAAGGAGTGTTTAGCGGTGAAGTGGGCTCTAGATTCCCTTCGGTACTACCTGCTAGGTAGGCACTTTGACATGGTTACGGATCACGCTCCGTTAAAGTGGATGGCTCAAAACAAGGAAACAAATAGAAGAGTGAATAGGTGGTTCCTGGCCCTCCAGGAATTCAACTTCACAGTAAAGCATCGCCCTGGCGTTCAAATGGGGAATGTGGATGCTTTGTCTCGAGTACATGAATGCCTGATTGCTGGTGTTCCAACCCCGAGGTTAAAACAAGAGGGGGGGTATGTGACAGCAGGAAGGTAAAGTCACCTGGTTGCATCCAGGGGGGTAGATATATTTCGCCCAGATTCAGGCTTTACGCCGACTTATACAACTAGGTGGAGAGTTGTATAAGGCTAGTGGGCTCATGGATGACTCATACCTCTAGGGAGAGTGTGGGGCGTCGTGCAGACAGAGATGAGGAGACCAGCTGAAGCTTGTCAGCTCATTTAGGCCTCTATAAGAACTCCCAGCTTCATTAGATGTTAGCTCATGCCTGGAACCAGACCTGTGTGGACTGTCTAGGGAGAGTGAACCCCTGTGCGGTGAGACAAAGCCTGTGTGGCTATTTGCTTGGACATTTAAAACCAGGGACTTAGGGACTAGGACAGCACTAGGCTGATCCCAGTTGTTAGTTAGGAAACCTGTATGTTTAGTTAGAGGTCAAGTTGACCAGGATTTATTTTGTTTATGTTTCTTTTGCTTTGCTGTGTTTTGTCACTGTAAATAGAAAATAAACCGCACCTTTTTGATTTTGAAAACCACAACCTCCGTTTGCTGGGCCTGTTTTTGTGTGGGCAGCCCATCTCGGGGGTCACACACACCCGCTGCCGAGCTAACCCCCTCACACTATGTAAACAAGGCATTTACCTGTTCTGCCTAGTGACATATAAAGAGAAAAGGAAGGCGCACCGACCTTGTGCATTACCAAAGATAATTTTTTATTAAAAAAGCTATAACAGCAATAGTCATACTCACTAACAAATGCAATAAAAAAAGGCTTGCGAGTACATCAGCAAGTGGAACCGTGCCTTTAGACACCTGCAACCTGGACCAGATAGTGGGGGGGACAAGATGGCATCGCAAACCGGCTTACGCTTTACGAGGCAGTAACCTCTTCCCAAAGTGGTGAATGGCCAGTGACATGACAGGGATCTACTGCTCCCTGTCATCACATAAAAAAGTTTTTCCTAGTTTCTATCAAAATATTTTGTAAATAAGTATTTTTTCTCCTTCACGGATGTGCAGCGATGAAGCTGCACTGATGGGCATTGATAAGGCGTCACTAAAGGACACTGATGAGAAGGCACTAATTTGCTGCTCTGAGAGGTGGCACTGATGGGCACAGATTGACATCACTGATAGGCACTGAAAATTGGCCTGGGCAAGAACGGGGGTGAAAGTGCCCAGTAGGCAGGTGTTTAAGGTTGCCTACCCCTGATATATGTCGCACCAAAGTGTTCATTGTCTCAACAGTTGCTGCTTGCTATGCAGTCCTTGACTAATTTTAATGAAGCTCTTCTTTAACCACTTGAACCTCAGAAGGTTTACCCCTCTTAATGACCAGGCCATATTTTGCGATACTGCACTGCGTTACTTTAACTGACAATTGCGGGTTAATGTGGTTCTGTACCCAAATCGTTGTTCTTTTTACATTTATAGCACAAAAAAAACAACAATAAACAAACCAGGAGGTGATCAAATACCACCAAAAGAAAGCTCAGTTTGTGAGGAAAAAAGGACATAAATTTTATTTGGGTACAACGTCGCACGACCGCGCAATTGTCAGTTAAAGTAATGCATTGCTGTATCACAAAAAATGGCCTGGTCAGGAACGGGGTAATTAAAAAATTTAACTTATCCTTTAAGGTGGGCTAGAGTTGCCACCTCATCCCTTTAAATCCGAACACATATTAATTACACTGGTTCTGTGGCCGATTAAGGTGGTAATTAAACTCACTTGGTGCCTTACCTGCATTAAATTAGCCTCAGAACCTGTGTAATTCATATGTGTTCGGGTTTAAAGGGATGAGGTGGCAACCCTAAGGTGGGCTCAGAAATAGTAATCAAAGCACATTTTATAGGTACCTCAGGTTCATTTAATCACACTACGCTCTACATGCGCTAGTCCCTTCCTTATGACCCCTTTCACACTGGAGCGCTTTGCAGGCGCTATAACGCTAAAAATAACGCTAAAAATATCGCTTGCAAAGCGCCCTGAAACAGCCGCTGCTGTCTCTCCAGTGTGAAAGCCCCAAGGGCTTTCACACTGGAGTGGTGCGTTAGCAAGACAGTAAAAAAAAAGTCCTGCTAGCAGCATCTTTGGAGCGGTGTGTATACCTCTCCTGCCCATTGAAATCAATGGGCACCGCGGCTAGGGTAGGTTAAAAGTGGCCCGCTATCGGCCGAATACCCCCGCAAATACAACAGTAAAGCGCCGCTAAAAATAGTGACACTTTACCGCCGACGCCCCAGTGTGAAAGGGGCCTAAGGGTCCTTCATTCTGAAGTTCAAAAGTCGGGAGGTACGCCAAAACTGAATAATGAATGTTGTCGTTGGGCTTTGTCAGGACACATCATATTCCTGTGATCTCCGTGTACTCCGGAGACTTTACTGATCACATTTTAGGATGAATATCTGAGACTGGGATCATTATGGAGACATTCGTTTTCAGGACATTTACTACAAATACAATTTTTCCCTCTTTCTTCCTTACTAATCTTTTAAAATAAAAAATAATAAAGACATACATACTCCAACCACCACTTAATAAACACCCCCGCGCGCAATATAATTCATTAGTATAGACTGATGAGGTGATTGGTGGGAAAGGTGACACATCTTCAAAATTAGGAGAATGTTCCATCCCTGTCGGTGGGGAAATTGTCTGCCCCTGAAGGGGTTAATCTAGGTTTCCACACTATATATGTGTGTATCATCATCTGCTGGAGATAAAAGACGTCACAGTGACTATGGAGGAAGAGGACGGACATGACGGGGGGGTTACTGGGTGTAAATAGAAAATAAGATCTTATTACCTCCTCTGTTGCCACTTCCAGCAACGTACCACATGGAACTTCCGGTCTGTAACTGACATAATTTCCTGTCTCTTCCTGACATCACTTCCTGTCTGTTTTCCATAGAGACGTCCATGGATTTTTCAAGTCTGGGAAGAAGTGAGATCACCACCTTGTGGAAATTTCGAGGAACTGCAGTCCAAGAAACGTCTTGTAGTGTGAACACTGCCTTGTGCTGTGTGTGTATGTACTGTATATCCTTATAGATGGAGTCATCTTCACTCCCACCAAGGGGGATAGAAATATATTACTGCTCAGCCCAGTCTTTCTCAGCCAGGGTTCCACCAAAGGTTTCTAGGGGTTCCTTGAGAAATTAACAAATTCTGTCTCTTAGTAACTTCCTGTCCCACTTCCTACTTCCACCTACGGGCCGCTTGGGCGACTCCTCCTCTGCTCCTAGGCGGCCCCTCCCTCTAGGCGATCTCCTGGGACACATGACAGTTCCCAGGAGATCACCTGTCCATTCCGGGAGCGCTGCGCGACTTGCGCATGCGCAGTGCGTGCCCGGCCGTGAAGCCGAAAGCTGTCACGGTCGGGTGCCCAGAATAGCAATGGAGGCGCTGAAGAGAGGAGCGGACAGAGGAGCAACACTTTAGGCGGCCGCATCACTGGACCATGGAACAGGTAAGTGTCTGGTTTATTAAAAGTCAGCAGCTACACTTTTTGTAGCTGCTGAGTTTTAATAAACATTAAAAGGCTGGAACTCTGCTTTAACCACGAAAAGTGGTTGTAACCCTTTTGTCTGTCTTTTATCTATAGGTAAGCCTAGAATAAGGCTTACCTATAGGTAGTGGAAATATCTCCTAAACATGTGCCGTTTAGGAGACATTTCACCACACTGACCACTGATATAAGGGGGTCCTTCTCCTATTGGTCACCAATGTAAGGGACCACTACACTGACCACTGATATAAGGGAATCCTTCTCTCATTGGTCACCAATGTAAGGGACCACTACACTGACCACTGATATAAGGGGGTCCTTCTCCCATTGGTCACCAATGTAATGGACCGCTACACTGACCACTGATTTAAGGGGGATCTTCTCCCATTGGTCACTAATGTAAAGAAGAACTACACTGACCACTGATATAAGGGGGTCCTTCTCTCATTGGTTACCAATGTAAGAGATCACTACACTGACCACTGATATAAGGGGGTCCTTCTCTCATTGGTTACCAATGTAAGAGATCACTACACTGACCACTGATATAAGGGGGTCCTTCTCTCATTGGTTACCAATGTAAGAGATCACTACACTGACCACTGATATAAGGGGGTCCTTCTCTCATTGGTTACCAATGTAAGAGATCACTACACTGACCACTGATATAAGAGGTTAATTTACCCATTGATCACTAATGTAAGATAACGCTACAATGACCACTGATATAAGGGGGTCCTTCTCCCATTGGTCACCAATGTAAGGGACCACTATACTGACCACAGCTCTTCTGAATCTGAACCATAGGGGTTTATAGCACCAACTACAGGCGTAGAACACTAGGCAGAAAAGAAACACATCACTGCCTATGGGCAGTCCTAGCTGGTATAAAACCCCTTCTCTGCTATAGGCAATCCATTTTTTTTGCCTAGTGTCAGGAGTAAGGACGAAGCTCACTGGTGGGACACTTGATGGCTGGATAATCTAGATACAGTTGTCATCCCAGTCTAGCCAGCGAGTGCGCACAGACCTTCAGCTACGCACTAATTGGCCGCAACAAAGCCCCATCTTGGACCAGGGCGGCCACCGAGTTAAACATCTCACGAGGACACATATGACTGGGCGCCAGAGTCCATGTCACAGTGTTACCCTGGCTGACATGCCCCCCTATTTCAGCGGAGTTAAGGATCTGACATGGGAGCCTTACCAGCATGCTCTGCTCGATCGGTAAATAGATTCTCCCCCTTCCATTCCCATACCTCCCAACTTTTAAAAGTCCCACCGCGGGACATTCAGATCGCCCCTCTCTCCTGCTAACCAAAGGTCTTGAGCGGGGGGGGCCGCGGGACATTTAAAAAAACAAAAGTTGTTGAGCGGGGGGGAGGGTGCGACCGATCGCGGGGGGGGTGCCGCGGAACACTGTTTTGCCCGCCGATCACGGGGGGGGTGCTGCCGAGCGCGGGGGGTGACGCCAATCGCGGGGGGGGGGCTTACCTGCTCGTTCCCTGTTTCCTCCTCTTCAGGCTTCCTGCTGTGCGGGGAAAAATTACACTCTCGTGGGACTGCGGGAAGGAGGAGCCTATGCGGGTAAAACCCTAAGAATCCGTGCCAGTTGGGAGGTATGCATCCCTGGATGCATTGTGGGGTACAGGTACTCCCTGGGGCGTTCGATCAAGTGAGATCCCCTCTCCTTCAGTCTGGGCTCCTGTTTTTCACCTCCCCCTGTGCTGCTGTAGTTTCTGGCGTAGGGTGTGCTATGCTGGGGCGTTTTTCCTGGGGCCTTTGTACCTACCTGGTTTGGGTAGTCTTGCCTATGTTCCCCAAGAGACAGCGGCCCCTTGGTCTTGGCCAGAGGAGGACTGTCAGTGCTCCTATGGGATCCCTTTTATGTGGATCACCCCCCAATTACCGTGGTCAGAGGGTGGGACCTGCCTCTGTGGGGACATGTGGTGCTAGACTGTGTTTCCCATTGCTCATGCTATTGCAGTCAGGGGAGTGTTCTGGACCCCCGCTCCCTGGACAGTGTCCCCCTTTCTCGTGCTGGTGCGACGTGGTCGGGCTGAAGAGCTAATTTAGGCTGGGGATTTGTGGCCTATTAAAACAGGCTGCTGCACCTGCCATTTTGTTTGTGGGCGCTCGCCCTTCCCTTGCATCACTTCCGCCCACACTCTTTACTGAGCCAGTTGCGAATGTGAGACAGCCAGGTGTCCTGTCAGAAAGTCACTACCATAGCTCAAAACTTTCCCTGATTTGAAACAATGTCCCTCTGTCCCTCTTTTTCCCTCATTTGTCCCTCAGTTTGGTCTGATCTAAATAGTTGTATATAAAATTAACTTTTTATCTTTCAAAAAGTGTTTCCCAGTACTAAACCTTTCCTCCAAATTTTTAATTGCGCTGCATTTGTAGATTTTAAAAGCCAATATAAAGGAATAGTAGTGATTTAAAAAAAAGCCCTTGTGAATTTATTTACCTTTTTTTGGGGTTAATTCTCCTTTAAGGGGGTGTGGCAGGGGGGCGTGTCCTATGCCTATATACGTTTGCTAGTAGGTGTCCCTCATTCCCATCTCAAAATGTTGGGAGGTATGCCGCTAGCCATCAGAATATGTAACAGAAGTGACGGCCCATCGCAGCCATCTTGGTACACCCGCACTCATCCGCCGTAAGCCTAGAGTCTGAAGTCACCAAGCGGACATCTTTTTACACCCACCGTAAAAGTCTTGCATTTCACAGTTAGTTTTACCAGTAAACTCAGCTTATATAGTCAAACACAGTATTTGGAAGTTCGTGTGACTGTTTTGAAGTTGAATCTTAAAAGCATCGGCAAGCCTGCTGGATCTCACAGGTTTGCTAATCTGACAGAACACCTCTGCTTTTAAAATTCAACATCAAAACAGTCACACAGACTTCCAAATACTGAATTTGACTATATAAGATCAATTTACTGGTAAAACGAACTTTGAAATCAAAGACTTCAGTGGGTGTAAAAAGATGTCCGCTTGGCGACTTCAGACTGTAGACTTACTGCGGACGAATGTGGGTGTACCAAGATGGCTGCAACACAACAATACTTCGGTTGCACTTTCTGATGGGTATCGGCTTTCTGATTTAACACAAATGTTACGTCAGATTCAGCGACCTGTCAGAAAGTGACGTTCTGTCGCCGCCATCTTGCTACACCCCGCACTACTCCATAGTAAGAATACAGTGAGAAGGTGGCAAGCGGACATCTTGTTACACCCACCGGAGTCTGGCATTTCACACTTATTTTAACCACTAAACGGAGCTTAATTAGTCACATCCAGTGTTTTTAAATCCGTCTGACTGTTTTGATGTTGAATTGTAAAAGCAGCAGCAATGCTGATCTCACAAGTTTGCTGATCTGACAGAACACCGCTGATTTTACAATTTAACATCAAAACAGTCATATGGATTTCCAAATTTCATGATATAAACTCTGTTTAGTGGTCAATATAAATGTGAAATGCACGACTCTGGTGGGTGTAACAAGATGTCCGCTTGCCACCTTCTCACTGTATCCTTACTGTGGAGGAGTGTGGGGTGTAGCAAGATGGCGGCGATGGAACATCACTTCCGTTTCAAAATCTGACGGGTCACCTAATCTGATGAAACACCGGCAGCCTTCTGCAGTAGGTGGGCCTGTAGAGGTGGAGCTTAGTAAGCAGCCACTCTAGGAATGTGCAGCGGCCATCTTTACTAAGGGCACTGCCCTGTTCCTGCCTCCCTGCGGTGTGCCCCTGTTGTCGCGGTATGGCAGCCAGCTGTACTTGGGTACTACTAGTCCCAGCGTGCCATATTGTGCTCTCATGTGGCTGTGCTAGTTGCGGTCCCTGGAACCCTTGCCCTGTTTTTGGGGATGTTGGTCTACTGTACCATATTGCATCGGTTTCTGGTGCAGTTTTGGGCTCTAGTTAACAGGTAGCGACACAGCAGGTGCACATTTCAGGCTCTACTACCGGTGCATCGTGCTTACGTGGCAGGCACATATCTGTATGTTTGAATCTATATCATATGGACATGTACCCATGAGAGAGGGGTTGCCACCCATTCTGGCACAGGTGCTGAGGGCTGCTTCTTTTATAAAGGTGTAGCGATACCTTCAGCTAAGAGGGCCGCAGATTTAGTTTGGGCCCTGAAGACAGCTCCGCCAACCCCCGGCAATTTACTCGACCCCCTTCTGGCACAATTAGTCTAGGGTAATATATATCTTATGCTTTAGGCCTCATGCCCACGGACGTTTTTACAGCCGCGTTTTTGAGCGTTTTTTACAGCTTAAAAACGCCTGTCCATGTTAGTCTATAGCTTCATGCCCACCTAGACGTTTTTGAGCTGCAAATAGCATAGACGTTTTTAAGCTGTAAAAAAAAACCAGGACCAGTGCGTTCCTCAGCGTCGGAGTTAGGCAGAAAAAAACGCGAGCGTCAAAAAACGCTCAAAAACGCCCAAAAACGCTCAAAAACGCGCACTAACGCGCGGTCGCGTTTTTTAGCTCCGACGTTTTTTTTTGTTTTTTTTTTTTCAAAAAAAAAAAAAAATTACAATAACATGGACAGGCGTTTTTAAGCTGTAAAAAACGCAGCTGTAAAAACGTCAGTGGGCATGAGGCCTTATGGTTAAATTCAGACACCAATGCAATGATAGAAGAATAACGAGTTTACTTCTACTGGCAATAAAATCAACAGTTATAACAAATTACAGGAATATATCTGCAGAGCCCTGCAGCAATAGACACACTACAACTAGAAAGATATGGCGCACACGCGCCACGTGTAACAGTACTTCACTATGCGCCCTATGGCGCAGCAACTAAATAATCTATCTAGATGGCCAGGCCTGACCATATAACTCAGTCTCTAGGGGGGGTAAAATTCTTTGCATGCAAGTCTTTAAACGGTGGTGCACATTTCAGGAACACAATTTGTAATCCAAAGGGTTAAAAGTACCAACACAGAACACTCCACTAGAGATCCGTTCGACTCAGTTCTGCTATGGATCTCCAGTGGGGGGGGGGGTTTGGAAGAACTGAAATAGGAACTGGTGGGCCACGGCAGTCTATAGGCCTAACAATGGTATACAGTTTGTGGATTGAGCATATGCTCGCTCACCCCTCCGGACGCGATCCCAGTCCGGGAACTTCCACCTGCTGTGTCTCCACACACAGCGTCTGCAGCAGTCGGGTCTCCGGCTCAGCAGCGGTTGAAGAAACTGAGTCAGATGCCACCCAGGCTCGCGATGGGGTGGAAGGCTCTTTTGGGTAGCAGCGCAAGGCCCCAGGCTTCAGGCCTTGCACCACAGCGGATCCGCACAGGAAGATCTCTCCACTGAAGTCGTGTCCCAAAGAGGCCGAGCTCCGCCTCACCTCTTCCTTATATAACCCCTCCCATGAGTCTCTGGGGTGGAAACATTGCCGAAAGGGGTTCTGGGTAAGGTAGTCCTGGGAGTCTTAAAGGGGACCCCGGTACAAAGGTGTTGCAAAAAAAAAGTGGACCTTTGCTTCTGGGGTGGAGTTTCTGGTGTAGGAATCTTCCTCCCTACGGATTGTGTGGTGCACACTGTGCCATATTCTATGTTTACCACTGCCTTTGAGCCTCTGCAACCAGTGTTGGCTGTGGCCTGGGTGACGTGCGGTGGGAGCTGTGTTATTGTGGATGGTCTGTATACAGGACAGGTAAGCCTGCAGGGCACAATCGGTCGCTACTATATGTCTGCAAGGACAGCGTTGTGGCCTGGGTGGCAATGGCCCTGGTGTCTCAGACGCTTACCATGGGTGATGTTTTGGTGGCACGTTTGAGCACCAGATCTGTGGATCAGGTGTATTTGGACCTGGTGAACCAACTGGTCCAAGGCCTGAAGTACGGATGTGCTGCTTCACTCATTTCAAGGTCTCTGTCTCGGCAGTGGTGCTTCGGATCACTTGCTGGGGCTCCTGTAACGGGGCTCCAGGTCCTTCAAGGCCCCAGTAGATGGGGCTCGTGCCCTGGGATACTCCAGTCCACCAAGCCTGCAAATGAGTCCATCTAAGCATACAGGTATGAACTGCCCATTCCTGGGGTGGGGGTTGTCTTTGCTGGTCCTCGGGCCACTGAGCCTCCCTTATTTCCAACTTGTGGGTCAGTGACCTGTTTCTGGCCATCATCAAAATAGGATTTTATTCCTATCCACCGGATAAATTCTTTCCTTTCAATTCTTGTCTTCTGCCATTGCACCTTTGGCCTTTGGGCCCTGTGCAGTGCAGAACCTGCTGCGCCAGGGAGTAATTGTCCCTTTACCCGAGCCTGGATCAGTCCTGTGGCTTTTACTCCATTCTCTTCTCTGTGCTGGTGAAGTATGGGGTTCGCCTGCTCCTGGATCTGTAGGCCCTGAATTGCTTCATGGGGGTTCTGGCTGGACGCCGTCTGTTCATTTGTGACCTTCTTTTATCAGGGATATTTTTGAGCATACTTGGACAGTGCATACCTGCATGTTCCCAGGGGGAGGGACATCTGCAGTCCTATGCTTTGTGGTTTGTGGTTGGGGGATGCACGTTATCGGCTCCCCGAGTGTTCTCCGAGGTGCTGGCTCTAGTCCTGATGTTTCTGAAGCAATGGGGGATTGCCATAACTGGCTGTTTGGATGACCTGCTCCTACAGACCGACCACCCAGGTTGCACTGGCGGACTACATGGAGATCACAATGGGCTCTCTGCAGGACTTCAAAAGAGTACTGTTCCTCAGAGGTTGGCCCCGACCAGGAGACTGGTGTATTTGGACCTGATCCTTGACTCAAAGCTGTGCTGCCTGTTTCTCCTGGTGGACACTCCTGCAGTTTCAAAATGCAGTCCAGCGGCTCTTGTACTGCAAGCGGTCTTCCCTGCGGTCTTGCTTACAGACTCTGGATCTTATGAGGTTTGCCTTCGAAGCGGTTCTGTATGAGCAGTTCCATATGGAGTTTTGCAGTAGGACAACCTGTCCAAATGGGATGCGTCTAAGGCTTCCCTGGACAACCGGATTATCTGGAATTGTCGATGTAGGCCTCTCTCCTATGGTGGTTTCGGCTTCCTGCCCTGCGAGATCGGAGGTCGTTTCTTACCCTCCACTGGACGGTCGTCACGATGGATGCCAGCCTGTATGGCTGGGGAGGAGCCCTGAGCTTTGGATTGGCATGAGGTGATTGGGCTCCGGAGGTGGCTCGCTTACCAGTCATTGTCCTGGAGCTACGAGTAAATCAGGTTGTCTCTGGGACACACAAAGGACTTCCTTGGGGGGCTCAAGGTCAGGATTCAATTGGACATTGCCACCACAGTGGCTTTTGCCAACCACCAGGGTGGCACAAGATGTGTGGCAGCGGTGCTGGAGGCTTCCTGTTTCTCTCTGCCGCACACGTTCCCACCGTTATGAATCCTTGAATTGGCAGGCAGATTACCTTGGTCCTCTGCCGCTGAATTAGGGGAAGGTGTCCCTGCAAACAGATGTGTTTCATCATATCTGCCTACGATGGGGGACCGTGGATGTGGATCTTATGGCGTCCCGCCTCATGGGGAAAGTGCTATGGTTGTGGTCTAAGTGCGGGACCTCCTGGCGGATGCAGTGGAGGCACTGGTAGCATTGTGGGGCCAGTATCAGCTCACTTACGCTTTTCCTCCTCTCAAACCTGCTTCCTTGCCTGATGCGCAGGATTGCGGGATGCTGGCCAAAGTGTATTAGTCACTCTGGCAGCTCTAGACTGGTCTGTGGTACACCGTCATGGTGCAGCTGGGCAGGGATGACCCCTAGCGGGTGCCTTTTCAGGATGACTGCCTGTTCTAGGGTCCCATTTACTGTATTGAAGAACATGGGGTTATCAAGTTTGGTGTTTATCATGAGGTTAAAAGGGCTCGCAAGTCTGCCTCTTGGAAGGTTTTTCATTACTCTTGGAAGCTCCTTTTTCCTTTTGCAAGGCTCCGAGTGTCCAACCGCGTCCCTGCTTGGTGGCTCGGGTATGGTCTGTTTTTTGACAGGGTTTTGCGCAATCCCTTGCCTTGACTACCATTCCGAGGCCGAGTTTCTGCCCCCTGCTGTCCTTCTTTCAGCATCCCTTGGCCCTGTGCTTCCTGCTTCATGCCGTTTACATGGGGTTTGTCGTATAGTGTCCACCATGTGCAATTCTGTTCCACCATGGGACTTGCATTTTGTTTTCTGATGGCCTTCCTTTAGAGAGTATTCAGGATATTCCCCTGCTTACTCTTTTGCATAAAGTTGTCTTCTTGGTAACCTTCGCTTCTGCAAGGCAGGTGTCTGAGCAAGTGGCCTTCTACACAAGGAGGTGGTGGTTCTTCCTCTGTGCGCATCCCTTCCACCTTAGGTGGTCGTGGATTTTCATCTTCTGAGACCAATGGCTTTCCTTGTGTCCAAGGCCGTTGCATCTTCAGGTAGTTGCTATGCACCTCTTGGATGTGCATCAGGTGGTTCATGTGTGTCTGTCCACTGCGGCCTCCTGCGGAGGTCAGTTTCTCTTTTCCTGTTCTCAGAAGGCTGAGGAAATGCCTGGCGGCTTCCTTGGCGACATTTTCCATTGTATAAGAACAGCTGCTGGTTTTTGGCATATGCTTTAAAGGTGACGTACAGTCAAAGCTCATCTGGCATAGTCAGGGGTCAAGTCCTGGAAAAAAAAGTGTGGGTACTCATCTGAGATTCCCCCCCACTGACACTGCAAAAAAGTACATAAAATAGCCGTATTCTGTGCTAAACAGTGCAAATATCAATATTTAAACTATAACCATGTAGCTAGTGCTATTAGCAATGTATTTAAGTTAAACAAAAGTCAAAAAAAACATATTTCTCCATTTACACGAAGGTCAGGTTGATATAACCCAGCTAGCACAGAGTTCCCCCTTACATCAGAGTCTACAGGATTCCCCCTTACAGTGCAAGGGAACTCGGACATAAAGGGGAATGCTGCAGATCATGATCTAAAGGGGAACTCTGATATAAGGGGGACTCTGGTGACCAGAGACCACCTTATACCAGAGTCCACTGTGTTCCTCTTTACATTAGATTTCCCATTTACATCAGGGTCTGCAGCATTGCCCTTTACATCAGAGTCCACAGAGTTCCCCCTTGCACTGTAAGGGGGAATCCTGCAGACTGATGTAAATGGGAATACCAGAAACTCTGATATGGGGAGGACTCTGGTGACCAGAGAACATCTTTCGCAGAGTAAATGCACTAAGGTGGGGGGTTACTGATATATTGGGGAACCTTTATTTCAGTGTCCCCTTATATTTTTGTGTTCACTCCCCCCCTTACATCACTGACCTCCTCTCAGGTGCACTGTGCAGGGCTCAGTCAGGCAACTCCAGCTTGGCGGCTCTGTTTTTATCCTATAGTCTCCTCTCCACAGTCCACACACATCCGACTCCTCCCGTGACCCCCAACCCGACAGCGCTCCCAATTTTGACTCCTTTCCAGACTCCCCCTCAGAGACTGCAGACATGATAAAAGACAAGAGATAGTAAGAGGTTGTGGACATGATACAAGAGATGGTTAGAGGCTGCAGACATGACACAAGAGATGGTTATAGGCTGCGGACATGGTACAGGAGGTGGTTAGAGGCAGCGGACATGATACAGGAGGTGGTCAGAGGTTGCAGACATGGTACAGGAGGTGGTCAGAGGCTACGGAAATGATACAGGAGGTGGTCAGAGGCTGCGGACATGGTATAGGAGATGGTTGGAGGCTGCAGACATGGTACAGGAGATGTTCAGAGGCTGCGGACATGGTACAGGAGATGGTCAGAGGCTGCGGACACTGTACAGTAGATGGTTAGAGGCTGCAGACGTGGTACAAGAGATGGTTAGAGGCTGCGGAAAGCCATATTTTTTTACGGGCGCCGCTGCAGGTAACAGACATTTACGGGTGGTTGTCAACACTGCCCCCCCCCCAGTAATGTCCCCCTTTGCCTCCTTCAGCCCCCCCACAGTAATGTCCTCCTCTGCCCACTTCACCCCCCACAGTAATGTCCGCCTCTGCCCCTTCACCCCCTCACGGGAGTGTCCTCCTCTGCCCCCTACACCCCCCTCACAGCAGTGTCCTCCTTTGCCCCCTTCACTCCCCCCCCCCCACATTAGTGTCCTCCTCTGCCCCCTTTGCCCCCCCCCCCAGTAGTGTCCTCCTCTGTGGCTGCCACCTTTTTATATTACCCCCTCACAGTGTCCTTTTCTCTGCTGTGGTGAGGCACCGCCACTAAGACCCTAACATCAGTGTCCTCTTCTCTGTTTTTGCTGTGGTGAGGCACCGCCAAGACCGAGTTCCACTGCCTTCCATTTAAAAATGGCACCATTGCATCACTGCGCATGCGCCCGCCTGGCCGAAAATGCAGAGCCCAGCAGCCCTCATTAGCGCCTGCCACAGCTAGCATACTTCAAAGGCCAGTCCTGCAGGCTGCTAATGGGAACGGCGTTCCTGCTGTGGAAAACGGCGTTCCTGCTGTGGAAAAAGTACAGGTAGCCGTTCCCATGCGTTCCTGCAGGACTCGTGCCCTGGACTTAAAAATCAAAGATATTTGTTACAAGTTGAGGGTTTTGTTTCTGCTGATTTTTTTGTTTGGTCGCAAGGCTTTGCAGGCTGCTGTCTAAGGTTCCTTGTTTGTCCTTTTAAGGGTTGTTTGGGTGGTTGGCGTGTTTGCCTGATCCAGGTGAGTTTTGGTTTGCTCACCCCTTATTGAGACACTGCTTTGGGACATCCCAATGGTTCAGATTTAGAAGTGCTGTGCACGTGGACTGTGAGTATCTGTAAGTACCCGTGTATTGTATTGTTGAGTATTAGATGCCCGGCGGGTGTGGAGATGCGACTCGGTGTACATCTTGCATAATGTAAGCGTTTCTTGATCATCCGATCGGGGGCGAATACTGCTGTGCAAAATGTAAGCACATTGTTTCCCTGGAAGCCCAGGTTCTGAATCTAGGGAATCAACTGTCAGCACTGAGAAGACCCTCCATACTAAAGGAGAGCTGGGAACATACCCGGCAGGTGTCGGCAGGGGCCAGCACAGAGGTGGGTGGAGACAAAGAGGTGCAGGCACTAGAAAAGAGTAGATGGGTGACAGTAAGCTCCATTGAGCGACATTGGTGAAACCAATCAGGGACCAGCACAGCTGGAGCTGAGGGACTCCCCTAGCTGGCAGGGGAAGAACTCCTCCAGTGAGAGGGGGGGAAGCGAAGGGGAAGGAAAAACAGATCCTGGTGGTAGGGGACTCAATTCTTAGGACAGAGAGGGCAATCTGTGACAAAGACCTGAAGCACTGAACTGTATGCTGTCTACCGGGCGTTCGGATTCGCCACATCACGGATCTGGTGGACAGATTACTGAGAGGGGCTGGGGAAAACCCGGCTGTCAAGGTGCACATTGGCACCAATGACAAAGTCAAAGGAAGATGGAGTGTCCTAAAGAACGATTTTAGGGACTTAGGAGCTAAATTGAGGAAAAGGACCTCCAAGGTAGTATTCTCAGAAATACTACCGGTACCTCGAGCCACACCAGAAAGTCAGAGGGAGATTAGGGAAGTAAACAAGTGGCTGGGGAGCTGGTGTAGAAAGGAGGGGTTTGGGTTCCTGGAGAACTGGGCCGACTTCTCAGTCAGTCACCAGTTCTATAGGAGGGACGGACTGCACCTAAATGAGGAGGGTGCAGATCTGCTGGGAGTGAAGATGGCCGAAAAGTTAGAGGCAACGGGGGGGGGGGGGGGGGGGGGGGTCCAGAGGTAGAGATAGTTAGCGCGGAACATATTCCAGAGGGTAGTATTGGGGGCATTAGTGGTAGATTGACTAGAGCACATAAACCGAGGTAACTATAGTAACAAGTCCTATTTGCAACCTTGGAACACCCAATAAGAAGACAGTATGTGACCGGTCTAAACTATGTGGCATGTTCACCAATGCCAGTAGACTAGCAGACAAGATGGGAGAACTAGATACTGTTGTACAAGGTGGATTTCGATTTTGTGGGAATTTTGTGGGAATTTCAGAGACTTGGTTTAAAAGCTCTCCTGATTGGCTGGCAACAATTCAAGGGTATTCCCTTTATCGCAGGGATAGAGAGAGTAAAAAAGGAGTAAAAAATGAGGAGGGGTATGCCTGTATGTCAAGAATAATGTACAAGTGAATGTGAGAGATGACATCACTAAAGGAGCTAGGGAGGAGGTGGAATCCTTATGGGTAGAGCTTCCAAAGGGATGAACCTAAGGGGCAAGTAATACTGGAAGTATGCTATAGGCCCCCTAACCTGAGGAAGGAGGGGAAGACGGACCTCTTATCACAATTTGGATTAGCCGCAAGGATGGGAAGTGTCATCATAATGGGGGATTTTTAATTATCCAGACATAGACTGGGCGGAAGAAACCGCACCTTCGTCTAAGGCTCGTGCAGGACAATATCATGGGTCAGATGGTAAACGCACCAACTAGAAACAAAGCATTACTAGACCTACTGGTTACTAACAATACAGACCTGATCACGGATGTGGAAATACGGGGAAATTTAGGAAACAGCGATCACAGGTCAATTAGCTTCAGTATAAATCACACAAATAGGAAACATAAGGGGAATACAAAGACTATGAATATCAAAAGAGCCCACTTCCCTAAACTACGAACCTTGCTAGAAGATATTAATTGAGATAAAATCTTAGGAACAAAGAACACGGAGGAGAGATGGGTTTGCTTTAAGAGCATATTAAATAAGGGCATTCGCCAATGCATCCCATTGGGAAATTAATTTAAAAGAACGAACAAAAAACCTGGGTGGCTTAACTCCAATGTAAAAATGCATATAAAAGCAAAAGGTGAAGGCCTTCAAAAAATACAAGGCTGAGGGATCATCAGCAGCCTTCAAACTTTACAAAGAATGCAACAAGAAATGTAAGGGTGCAATTAGGATGGCTAAGATAGAACACAAAAGACACAGCGCAGGAAAGCAAGAAAAATCCCATGAAATTATTTAACCACTTAAGGACCAAGTTTCTTTCTGAGATTTGTTCTTTACAACTTAAAAACATGTTTTTTTGCTAGAAAATAACTTAGAATCCCCAAACACTTCTAAAAAAAATCAAACACCCTAGAGAATAAAATGGTGGTCGTTTCAATATTTTATGTCACACTGTATTTGCGCAGCGGTCTTACAAGTGCACTTTTTTGGGGAAAAAATACACTTTTTTGAATTAAAAAATAAGACAACAGTAAAGTTAGTGCCCTGATTATCAGTGCAGATGTCCCTATTCACACTAGCCGGTTACCGGCTCTCCTCTCCTCTTGCTGTGACAGCGAGAGGAAAGGAATGGCAATAACCAGCAGGTGTGTTTACATTGTGATCAGCTGTGATTGGATACAGCTGATTATGTGGTAAAGAGCCGCTGTGATTGGCTCTTTACCCCGCTCTGTGATCAGCTGTGTCTGGGGGACACAGCGATCACAGAGCGCACCGCAGCCTGATCATAGGAGGACGTCATATGACACCCTCCCAGAACTGGCCGACCGTGCTGTAGCCGCCATTTTGCGGTCAGCAAGTGGTTAAACAAAACGCATAACCATTACATCCACATTGACCCTAAGCCTACTCTTCACCCTCCTGTCCCCTCTTCACCTCCCAAGCCTACTCTTCATCCTCCTGTCCCCTCTTCACCTCCCCAGCCTACTCTTCATCCTCTTGTCCCCTCTTCACCTCCAAATCCTAATCTTCATCCTCCTGTCCCCTCTTCACTTCCCCATCCTCCTCTTCATCCTCCTGTCACCTCTTCACCTCGCCGTCCTCCTATTCATCCTCCTGTCCAGAGTCGTATCTACCGCAAGGCAAACAAGGCGTTTTCACCTTGGGCGGTATTTTTCAGGGGGGGGTGGCAGATTAAGCGGTGGATCTCAAACAGGAAGAGGTGGGAAAAAATTTAGAGGGGGCGCCCCATTTTAGTCTGCATAGGGCAGCACAAACCCAAAATACACCACTGTTATTGTCCCCTCTTCACCCCCTTTTCCATCTTCATCCCCCACCCCACTCTTCACCACCCCTCTTAATCTTAACCTCTATGTTCCCATCTTTACCCTCCTGTCTCCATCTCCACCTCCCCTTCCCTTTTTTCATCCCCTCATCACTTCCCCGCTCTTCACCCCTGCCCACCTTTTAACCACTCTTTGCACAGTGGTGCAGACTTTTCAGTATTACAATACATGGTGGTGAGGTGACCTAATAGCTCCCAGCTGTCTTACAACTATCCTTATTATGATAAATCTTCCTGTATATACAGTATTTAAAAATGTTATTGTACAATAGGTTATCAATATGCACCTTGTGGAACCATGCTCATCTTAAATGAATATCCCTCCACTAATTAAAGTCAGAATTTGTCACGACAGGGTGCATGTTTGTCACATTTATCCAACAATTTTTTTTTTAAATCAAACGGTTTTTATTGCTCACAACAAAAAAAAAATACGAGGTACAAAAATATGCAGCAAATTATATCTTTTACAAGTAGCAATATAGGTTTTTGACATTCCGTGGTCACGTCTAGAGTCACATACGTTAAACAATCCGCTCAGAATTTCAAATAGCATAGGGTGAACTGTACATATCCCCTCAGACTATTCCCCCGCCTACCCGCCCACCTGTTGCCGGTGGGAGCATGCTACACACCTCCCAACAGCCTCATCCTCACCAATTCCATGGGGCTTAAACCTGGTACAGCAAGCCATGCATCCCAGAGCCTATCAAACGTTCCCGCGTTGCCCCTGTGCTGGTATATGTATTTCTCCATCAAAAGCGTTTTACCCATCTGCTGTATCCACAGCTGGACCGTAGGCGGTTCCGCAGACTTCCACAGTAGTAGAATAGTTTTTCTCGCCTGGAACAATGCCCTAGTAATTGCCATTCGAGTCACCTCCTCCGGGATCCCCCCCTCCAGTATTCCTAACAAGCAACATAAGGGGTCAGAAGGAACGTTGGTCTGGAACACCAAATTAAGCGTCGCCAGTACCTCCGTCCAATATCTATGGAGTTTGGGGCAACGCCAGAGGAGGTGAATCAGATCTCCAGGCACCGCCCTACATCTACCACATAGCGGATCGGGCAGTCTTCCCATCTTGAATAGCTTTACCGGTGTAAAATGTACTCTCAGTAGTATATATAGTTGGGATATCTTTTGTGCCACATTAAGCGAGCAGGCATTTACTGCCCGCATTGCCTCCTCCCAGAGCTCCCCCTCTATAGGACCAACTTCCGCCTCCCATTGGCTCCTCACTTTCATGGGGTGTCCCTCCAAAAACGAGGACAGCAGCATGTTATAGCACTGAGAGATGACACCCCTGGTCTCACAAGCGTCCTGCAGCATGTGAAAGACAGGGGTGGGGGACTGAACCCACTCCACTGCATCCCCCTGAGCCCTGACAGCATGTCGCAGCTGCAGGTAGTAAAACAGCATATTGGACGGGAACGCAAATCTCGATTGAAGTACATGAAAAGGAAGTAGGGCCCCATTATGAAACACTTGTCTCAGGTGGGTTATACCTAGCGATCTCCACCTAGGGCCCTGCTGAAGTTTGGCCAGTTCAGTGTAATTGCCGTTCCCCCATAGCGGGCTGTACCTAGTGAACCCCGTGACATTCTGGAGTTGTTTGGCCTTATTCCACACCTTCTGAAGGAGCGAATAAGTGGGCATCTTTTTAATTGATTGATTTCTGAAACCGCTGAGCCTCCAGCCCCTCCGGCACCATGTCTGCTCCCGAGCCAAGCAGCATCAGCCTAGCCGAGGAGCCCACAGGAGCCGGTACCATGGTACCTATCAGGTGCTGTAGCTGCGCTGCCAGATAGTATATCCAAGGGTTGGGGAGGGCAAGGCCCCCCCCTCCTTTGGTCGTTGTAGTTGTTCCAATTTAATCCGGGGGGGTTTGTTGTGCCACAACAATTGTCTAAAGAGGGAGTTGACGACCCTGAAGATTTTAAGCGTGATAACAACAGGAGCATTGTGTAACAGGTACAGCAGCTGTGGCATTAGTATCATTTTAATAAGGTTCGTCTTGCCGGCCAGGGACATCCGCAGTCTGTTCCATATCTGTATTTTATCCCTGAATCTAGTCAATAAGGGGTATATATTCAGCTGACAGAAGTCAGTGATCACCGGGGAGATGAATACACCCAAGTACTTAAATGAGGATACTATGGGGACCGGGCAGGAGGGCCCCTCACCTAGCGCGGGGGCCCCATCCAGGAACATCAGAGCCGACTTGGACCAGTTAATTGTAAGGCCCGAGAAACGGCCAAACTCTGTGATAAGGGCCATGACCTGAGCCAGTGATTCATCCACATCTTCCAGAAAGAGTAGCATGTCATCGGCGTATAGCATAATTTTCTCGTGCATATTGCCATAGCGGAAGCCCCTGACCGACCGGCAGTCTCTCACCAGAACCGCCAGGGGCTCAATGGCCAGAGCGAAGAGCAGGGGGGACAGGGGGCAGCCCTGCCTGGTCCCCCTGCCCAACGCAAAGGCGTGAGACATCCTGTCAGACATTCGTATGGCCGCCTGCGGCGAGCCGTACAGCAGCCTCACCCACCCTAGGAACCGGGGTCCGAACCCGAACTTGGCCAGTACAGCCCAGAGATACCGCCAGCCAACACTGTCGAATGCCTTGTTGGCGTCAAGAGACAACAGTGCCCTGTGGCCGACGGATTCCGAGGGGGTCTGCATGTTCAAGTATAGCCGCCTAAGATTAGTTGCGGTGGAGCTGCGAGGCATGAACCCCGCCTGATCTGGGTGAATAATGGACAGGATAATTTTGTTAACCCTCAGAGCCAATACCTTAGCCAGAATTTTAACGTCGCTCTGCAGTAGTGAAATGGGCCTATACGAGCCGGGATCCAAGGGATCCTTGCCTGCCTTTAACAACAGTATAATATTAGCTCTATTCATGGAAGGGGGCAATGCTCCGGACTTGAAGGAGGTGTTGAACACCGCAAGCAGCCTGGGTAGAATCACCTCGCCATATTGGACATAGGCCTCCATGGGGATCCCATCATCTCCCGGGGCCTTGCACGTGGGGAAAGATGCAACCGCCTCTCTCAGTTCCTCCAGAGTGAGCGGGGCCTCCATCTCCGCGCGGGCCTGCCCGCCCAGGAGTGGAAGCCCCACCGTCTCCAGATATCGTGATAGGTCCTCATCTGTATAATCATCACATGGCCTGTAGAGATCGCTGTAGGACGCCAATTCCGCTATAATCCGCTCAGGGTCATTCACCAGTCGTCCCCGGGAGTCTCGGATCGCTCCAATCGCCAGGGAGGCCTGCTGTGACCTGGCAATCCTAGCCAGAAGCCTGCCCGTCTTCTCCCCCTCCTCATAGAAGGCCTGACTAGTAAAGAACCTCTTTTTTTCCGCAGCGGAGGTTCTCAACCGGTCCAGGGAATCCTGGGCCGATATCCAAGCCTCCCTCGCGGAATCAGTTGGATCCACTACAAATGCAAGCTCCAATTGTTTCACCTGGTCTTCGACCTGCGTCAGAAGCGCAGACGAGTTGCGTTTGATGGCCGTGAGTTCAGCGATAAAGGAACCCCTCAAACAGGCCTTAAAGGCATCCCAGCCCACCGCTGAGTTCTCCCCAAGGTGGTTGTCTAAAAAGAACTGATCAATCTGGCAAGTGACCCGGTCATGGGATGTGAAAAGTTTTAGCCAGTAGGCATTCAATTTCCACGGTGCCCTGGGCAGGGAGGAAGCGGGACGGGTAGCCAAGTGAGCCGCCAGCGGGGAGTGGTCGGACACCCCCCTAGGGAAGTATCCTATCTTAGGGACCATATGCACCACCTGTTGGGATCCCACACATAGATCAATGCGAGATAATGAACCGTGGGTTTTGGAAAAACATGAAAATTGTCTGGTAGTCGGGTATCTGGCCCTCCACACATCCACCCAGCCCACCTCCGCCAGCAGACGGCTCAAAACAGTGCCCCTACCCCCCAGCGGTGGCTGAACCGGTGAATGTCTATCCAACCTGGGGTCAAGGCATCCATTGAAATCCCCCATAATCATAACGGGGACATCGGGTTTGTTAACTAGATAAGACAGTAGAAATTGCAAAACCTCCCTAGAAAAGGGAGGGGGTATATACACAAAGGCAAGAATTATCATCACAGTAAACACTTTGCAATGCACAAAAACATATCTCCCATAGGGGTCTACCTCCACATCCAGTTCCTGGAAAGCCAGGGACTTGTGTACCAGTACACTATCCCCCCTAGAGTATGAGGTGTGAGTGGAGTGGTATGACGTGCCCACCCAAGCAAATCCCAAACACCCAACCGTATCTTTTGTGAGGTGGGTCTCCTGGAGGCCCACAATAGCAGGGTGGAACTTTTTTAAACACGAGTTAAGCATTGTGCGTTTCAACGGATCATGAACCCCTCGAACGTTCCAAGTCACTACCGTGGTGGTGGCCATGGTGAGTGGAAAAAGTGGTCATCGCCGGGGGCCAAAGGCTCCGGTACAAGAGTTCTGGGCATCCAGGCCCTAGAGTCAGATAGGAGAGGGGTCATCACCAGTGGGCAGATCTTCAACGGGTGCGGGGAAGGGGTCAGAGCAGGAAAGTCCAGCAAGCACCGCGACATTGTGAGCAAGAGATAACTTTTAAACAGTCCTGAGCAGCCTCTTCGAGCACGGATAACGTACCTGCTCGGGGAGGGGGCAGGCCATCCCCACTCATCCCCGGCTCCAAGGACTGTCAGGGAACCCGTGCCAACCGGGCACTGATAAACATGTCCCCACAACTGGGACTTCAGATAGTCAAACGTGGCAGACGGGGCATGTACCCCCCTCTGTGGCACAATAGCCACGGTAAACAAAGTGAAATCTTCCAAACGCTCTCATTAATCGCTAACATTTGAGAAAAGGGTGAAATGTCCCGCTATGGGTAAGGCAGACTCAACTGGCCTGCAGGTAACATACCGACTTCACATGTGTTGATCCAGGGCCTCAGTCGCCCACATCAGCATCCTGGCGTCCCCGGAGATCCTGTTCATTGCGATCCAGCCACTCCGCCGCCTCCGCAGTGGATTCAAAAAAGGAAGCCTGACCCCGGACTGTGATACGCAGCTTGGCAGGATACAGCATGGCATATGTAAGTTGTAGCCTCTGCAGACGTTTCTTTACATCAGCGAATTTAGCCCTCTTACGCTGCACTTCAGCAGAGAAATCCGGGTAAAACGAGATCCTAGCTCCATTGTAATGCACCGCTCCCCTTTCCCGTGCCAGTCTAAGTATAATTTCTCTGTCCTTATAGTTCAGGAGCCTGGCAAGCATTGATCTAGGTGGGTTGCCCGGGGGGAGGGGTCTGGGTGGTGTGCGGTGCGCTCTCTCCACCGCGAACAGCGTGGTGAATGCCTCTTTACCAAAGATTTCTTGGAGCCATGTTTCTGTAAAGGCCGTGGGGTCCCTGCCCTCCACCTTCTCAGGGAACCCCACTATACGGACATTGTTTCTCCTTAGACGGTTCTCGATATCGTCGGTCTTTGCGTTCGCCTGCGCAGATTGCTGCAGCGCAGATCTGGCATCTCTGGTGAGGGGTGGGAGCTGGTCCTCCACCTCACTAATCCTACCCTCCACCGCCGTGGTCCTCTCTCTAATTTTCTGGAGGTCCTGTCTAATAAGGGATACCGTCTCAGTAAGTGCCCCAAACTGTACCTTTAAACTGTCCACAGAGGCTGTCACTGAGGTGGTACAGCGGTGTACAGCTCGCAGGATCTCACTCAGTGTGGGCTGGGGTGCATGCTCCTGTAGTTCGTCAAAGATGTCATTGATGTGGTCAGACGGGTCTTCTAGGGGCACAGTGTCATCCAGGGCAGAAGCGCCATTTTGCTCTAAGGCTCCCTGCACAGGCATCAGCGGTGGTGGGGGAAGAGAGCAGCTAGGGCCCTGTAATTTTTGGGCATAGTAGAGCATGTCTCTGGGCTGCTCCCTCCCCTGCTGTTTGTTCGCCTTGGGCGGCTTACCGCTCGGGTCCTGCGGCTTATCCCCCGCTCCACGCATCGCTCTCTGAGGGAGAGGGGAGCCGGCGCCATCTTGGACGTCCATGGCCGCCGCTGCTGCAGCGCTCTTTGTCCCTTTGCGGGTCATGCAGGGCTCCGCCAGAGCCGATTCGACCTCCGCCGAGGACAGCGCTGCGATGCCCCGTCCCTGGATCGAATGCCGGGTCAGGATCGGTGCGGGAAGAGGATCAATAGAGGATCGTCAGCGGGAGCTCCCTGCTGTGCGACCGCTCACATGCCTGTCCAGGCCACGCCCCAGCCAACAAATTTTTAATTAACCAATTGCCGACCAACCGCCGCCATTATACTGTGGAAGGTCAGGTCGTTCCTGCAAATCGCCACAGCTGTACATTGGCCCTTTAAATAGCTATAGCAAGCGCGCGTGTGCACCCGCTGCACGGCGGGTGAGCTGATGCGCATGGCTGGCGGCTGCGATGTCCACCGGCCACCTGCGATCGCTCCAAAGACAGGCAGAACGGGGATCTGTCAATGTAAACAAACAGATCCCCGTTCAGGGGAGTAGAGAGAGATCTGCTGTTCCTAGTGATCAGAAATAGCGATCGGTCTCCTCCAGTCAGTACACTGCCCCCACAGTTAGAAACACCTCCCAGGGAACACAGCTAACCCCTTAATTACCCCCTAGTGTTAACCCCTTCCCTGCCAGTAACATTTATACAGCAATCAGAGCATTTTTATAGCACTGATCGCTGTATGTCAATGGTCCCAAAAAAGTGTCCGATCTGTCCGCCGCAATGTCACAGTCCCGCTAAAAATCGCTGGTCACCGCCATTACTAGTAAAAAAATTAATAAAAAATATATTATAAAAAAGCCATAAATCTATTACCTATTTTCTAGACGCTATAACTTTTGCGCAAACCAATCAATATACGCTTATTGGGGTTTTGTTTTGTTTTTTTTTTTAACAAAAATATGTAGAAGAATACATATCGCCCTAAACTGATGAAGAAATTTGTTTATTTATTATAGCAAAAAAGAAAAAAAATTTTAATCAAAATTGTCGCTCTTTTTTTTGTTTATAGCACAAAAAATAAAAACCACAGAGGTGATCAAATATTACCAAAAAAAAGCTCTATTTGTGGGAAAAAAAGAACGTCAATTTTGTTTGGATACAGTGTCGCACGACCGCGCAATTGTCAGCTAAAGCGACGCAGTGCCGAATCGCAAAAAATGGCCTGGTCATTGAGGGGGGAAATCTTCCGGTCCTTAAAGCAGAGGTCCGCCGAATTTTTATTTTTTAAAGTCAGCAGCTACAAATACTGCAGCTGCTGACTTTTAAAATAAGGACACTTACCTGTCCCAGGCACCCGAAGCCGATCTGTCCCTCGGCTCTCGGGTGCTGCCACCGCCATCTTTGGTAAGGAGATTCAGTAGCCTTACGGCTTTACTTCCTGGTTCCCTACTGCGCATGCGCGATTCGCGCTGCGCTATCCCACTGGCCCCTGCTGTTTTCTGGGACCTTTGTGTCTCCCAGAAGACAGCGGGGGGGATGGAGAAGGCGCCAAAAGTAGGATAGATACCCGCCAGTGGCTTGGCTATCTATGCCCGGAAGTGGGAGCAAAATACCTGTATTACACAGGGGAGGGTTCCGAAAAGCGGAAGTTCCATTTTTGGGTGCTTAAGTGGTTAATTGATGTCTAGTGCCCCGTACACTCAATCAGAAACTCAGACAAGAAAAGTCCGATGTGAGCTTTTGGACGGAAATTCCGACCGTGTGTATGCTCCGTCAGACTTTTGCTGTCGGAATTTCCACCAACAAAAGATTGAAAGCTGGTTCTGAAATTTTCAGACGGAAAAAATTCCTATCGGAAAATCTGATTGTCTGTAGCAATTCCGACGCGCATAATTCCGACGCATGCTTGGAAACAATTTGACACATGCTCGGAAGCATTGAACTTCATTTTCTCAGCTAGTCGTAGTGTTCTTGACGGTCGAAGGTTCAGAGAACTTTTGTGTGACCGTGTGTATGCAAGCCAAGCTTGAGCGGAATTCTGTCGGAAAAACCATCCAAGGTCCGATCGTGTGTACGGGGCATAAAGGTTAGTGATAGCTGACACCACAAAATTTGCTCAACTTAAATTTTTCAACGAAAGATGCCATTTTTATTTATCTACTGCTATCAATGGACAACACAGTACAACATGTCATCCATGTCTTTGGTGATCTCTGATCTCCTTATGAAGTGTTTCTTACATGATGAAGATCAGCCATGGAGTATATCTGAGGTGTATATCAGGGTGTAAAATAAAAATCTGTTGCGCTATAGGTATATAGATAAATCTTGTTTTGAGCAGCTGACACAATATGCATGAAACAACATAAACAGATATAATAAAAATGGTGCAGCGCTAATGTCAACCAAAGTCCATAGTAACAATCCAAATGATATCCTATTGTTGATTGTTAGAGCAGAAACAATGTATCATAAGCGACCATCACCAGCACCCAAAACACTGCCTCTTACCCTCTATTGGGATAAATAATCCATGGGATCTTATTCAAACATCAGCTCCAACAGCAATCAGCCTCAATGATATTCTCCAGCGTCTCCACCACAGCACCAAAGTCTCAATTAGATATAAAAGAAAAAACTCCTCGTAGTGCAGACATCCTATCAAAGGTTTATTATAAAATTCCAAATACACTCACATTTCAAGAGATAAAAATTTGCATGATAGAAACGTTGGGCGTTTAAAACCTACAAAATGGCCCCTGTGTCCCGGAATGAGGTTGCGTCACACGTCTCCGACATATATCAGGGTGTGCTTCTTCCCCACATGAGAGCTGTGATGTCCAGCAACATTCTTTCCCACACTCAAGGCACTAATACACCACGAGGGTTGTGTGGGATCCCTGATGTACAGGAGGACAGGACTTCAGCGAGGAGCAATTCCCTCACTCAGGACAGGAAAGTGACTTCTCCCTCTGTGTGAGATCTCTGATGCCTGGAAAGACTGGACTTACGGGAAAAACATTTCCCACACTCAGGACAGGAATATGGCTTCTCCCCTGTGTGAGAACTCTGATGTCTGTAAAGACTGGACATGTCTGAAAAACATTTCTTGCACTCAGGACAGGAAAGTGGCTTCTCCCCTGTGTGAGATCTCAGATGTTTGTAGAGACCGGACGTCTGTGAAAAACATTTCCCGCACTCAGGACAGGAATATGGCTTTTCCCCCGTGTGACTCCTTTGATGCTTGACAAGAACTGATTTTGTTACAAAACATTTCCTGCACTCAGAACAAGGATAAGGCTTCTCACCCGTGTGAGACCTCTGATGTATGTTAAGATTGGACTTCTCTGAAAAACATTTCCCACACTCAGAACAGTAAAAAGGTTTTTCCCCCGTGTGAGACCTCTCATGCCTGACAAGTTTTGATTTTTTTACAAAGCATTTGCCACACATAGCACAGGAATACGGCTTCTCCCCTGTGTGCAATCTCTCATGTGTGGAAAGAGAGGACTTCTCTGAAAAACATTTCCCACACATAGGACAGGAAAATGGCTTCTCCCCCGTGTGAGATCTTTGATGTGTGACAAGGTTTGATTTCTTTGAAAAACATTTCCCACACTTAGGACAGGAAAACGGCTTCTCACCCGTGTGAAGCCAATGATGTATTATAAGTTCTGATTTTTGTACAAAACCTTTCCCGCACTCAGGACAGGAGTGTGGCTTATCACCTGTGTGCAATCTCTGATGTCTGTAAAGAGGTGTCTTGCCTGAAAAACATTTCCCGCACTCAGGACAGGAATATGGTTTTTCCCCCGTGTGAGATCTCTGATGTATGGAAAGATAGGACTTGTTTGAAAAACATTTCCCGCACTCAGGGCAGGAATGTGGTTTCTCTCCTGTGTGAGTTCTTTTATGCTCTTTTAGACCAGATTTAAACTGGAAACACTTCCCGCACTCAGTACATGAAAACCTTCTAACTATTGGAAGGACGGCACCGTCCCTCACAGTCTGAGGTTCCTCAGGATAAGAGGAATACGATGGTCCAGCACCATCCCTCACAGTCTGAGGTTCCTCAGGATAAGAGGAATACGATGGTCCAGCACCGTCCCGCACAGTCTGAGGTTCCTCAGGATAAGAGGAATACGATGGTCCAGCACCCTCCCTCACAGTCTGAGGTTCCTCAGGATAAGAGGAATACGATGGTCCGGCACCGTCCCGCACAGTCTGAGGTTCCTCAGGATAAGAGGAATACGATGGTCCGGCACCGTCCCGCACAGTCTGAGGTTCCTCAGGATAAGAGGAATACGATGGTCCGGCACCGTCCCGCACAGTCTGAGGCTCCTCAGGATAAGAGGAATACGATGGTCCGGCACCGTCCCGCACAGTCTGAGGCTCCTCAGGATAAGAGGAATACGATGGTCCGGCACCATCCCGCACAGTCTGAGGTTCCTCAGGATAAGAGGAATACGATGGTCCGGCACCGTCCCGCACAGTCTGAGGTTCCTCAGGATAAGAGGAATACGATGGTCCGGCACCGTCCCGCACAGTCTGAGGTTCCTCAGGATAAGAGGAATACGATGGTCCGGCACCGTCCCGCACAGTCTGAGGTTCCTCAGGATAAGAGGAATACGATGGTCCGGCACCGTCCCACACAGTCTGAGGTTCCTCAGGATAAGAGGAATACGATGGTCCGGCACCGTCCCGCACAGTCTGAGGTTCCTCAGGATAAGAGGAATACGATGGTCCATCTACACTGTGTGGTGCCGGATGGACATTTGAGGTAGTCGGGTTTTCTCCTGGACTATACTGTGTGATGTCCTCATCTTCTACTTTACAGTCTGGAGACAAAGTGAGACAATCCTCTGAGGTTTTCCTCATCTCCCGTCCATCTACTAAAATAGAAATAAAAAGATTACTAGACATGAGCTGATTGGTTCCCCTAAACCAGGACTCCGCCCACATCAGGCAGCTTTGTCTCTGAGGATCTTACAATTCCCCCTCAAGGTAACTAGTAAATGGGTCCTCTGATCTCCTACCAGTTCATTTCTTTATTCATGGACCTTAGTCAGAGAGTGAGGAAACAATGAGAACTGTCTTTTATAGGAGTGACAGTGATGAGGGGATTATAGGACAAGTGTCCCCACCCCCTCTATCACTCATCATTGCCATCTTCCCAACACAAGAAGTACTGCACTTCCTTATTTAGTCCATGATTTAGTCAGAGGTCAGAGAGTGAGGATGGGGGGAGAACAACCAAGATGAAGACTGGACTGATCCTGAAGACCTCCATCATTGGGTTATTGACTCCTCCCTTATTATCACTTTCTGTTTAAGGGTCCAAAGTGTGAGGATGTTATCACATTATTATCACCATGTAAAAGTCTGTGCTCCAATCAAATCATCAGATATAAAATGTCCAGCTGGTAGAAAATGGGTGTAACAAAAGAGAATACATATTATGTATATATATAGCAGTGGGTAGAGGGGAGAGAGCAGAAGTCAGGACTATGTAATGTACAACATATTGTATAAGATACAACAGATAGGACTATATAGTATCAGAATAATGTAATGTACAACACAGAGTATATAGTGCAGGGGTCAGGAGTATTTAATGTGCAATATAAATTATATAGTGTAGGTGTCAGGACTCCTTATATTGGCATTTATTAATCAGTGGAAGCTTAAATGTTTACATGAGACAAGTTGTAGAGGTCCCTCACCGCTGCCTCCCATCTCCTGAGACTGCACTTAGTGACTTGGGTCCGAGACTATACAGACATATCCCTCCACCCGGCACAGACAGCAGACATCAGAGCAAGTAACCCCGGGAGAATTGTTCTGCCAGAGATCTTTCTAGACCTGGGCATGGGGAAGAAGACCCTCAGCACATACCCCAGGTACCTTAATTGAACAAAGACTATAGTGAAAATGAACATTTTGCTGCCAGCTGAACCCCAGAATCTACATATACTATATTGCCAAAAGTATTGGGACACCTGCCTTTACACGCATATGAACGTTAATGTCATCCCAGTCTTAGTCTGTAGGGTTCAATATTGAGTTGGCCCACCTTTTGCAGCTATAACAGCTTCAACTCTTCTGGAAAGGCTGTCCACAAGGTTTAGGAGTGCGTCTATGGGAATGTTTGACCATTCTTCAAGAAGCGCATTGGTGAGGTCAGGCACTGATGTGGACGAGAAGGCCTGGCTTGCAGTCTTAGCTCTAATTCACCCCAAAGGTGTTCTATGGGGTTGAGGTCAGGACTCTGCAGGCCAGTCAAGTTCCTCCACCCCAAACTCACTCATTCATGTCTTTATGGACCTTGCTTTGTGCACTGGTCCAAATCATTTGGTGGAGGGGGGATTATGGTGTGGGGTTGTTTTTTTCAGGGGTTGGGCTTGGCCCCTTGGTTCCAGTGATGGGAACTCTTAAGGCATCAGCATACCAAGATACTTTGGACAATTTCATGATCCCAACTTCGTGGGAACAGTTTGGGGATGGCCCCTTCCTGTTCCAACATGACTGTGCACCAGTGCACAAAGCAAGGTCCATAAAGACATGGGTGAGAGCGAGTTTGAGGTGGAGAAACGTGACTGGCCTACACAGAGTCCTGACCTGAACCTGATAGAACACCCTTTGGGATGAATTAGAGCAGAGACTGCGAGCCAGGCCTTCTCATCACACATCCATGCCTGGCCTCACAAATGCACATCTGGAAGAATGAACAAATATTCCCATAGACAAGCTCCTAAACCTTGTGGACAGCCTTCCCAGAAGCTGTCAGAGCTGCAAAGGTTGGGCCAAATTAATATTGAACCCTACGGACAAAGACTTGGATGCCATTAAAGTTCATGTGTGTGTAAAGGCAGGTGTCCCAATCCTTTTGGTAATATAGTGTAAATCCAGTCTAGATACATAAATCATGTCTGCAGCACAGAGAAGGAAGATTATCAGAGAGAAATACAGGAATACAGGATGGGGAACACAGTTTAGGAAAGTGACCAGGGTATTACAGGCTGATAAAACCCAGTCCTTGCCCTACTATGGACCAATCAGTGAGCAGTATGGGTGGAGGAATGTATTTAGTGTTAATGACCCACCTGTGCGGTTCTCTGTAGGAGTGTCCTCCTCTATAAATGTCCCCGTTATTCCATCCTCCTCCATAGACTGCTGATCATCTCTCACATACGTCTCTTCTTTAACCTCAACTTTTATATCTATCAGATCTTCACCCTAAACCAAGATAAAAAACTAAAATTTCACCTGAAAAATAAAGGCTTTAATATTGTGACATCACATAAAAAATTCACAGTTTGTCCCCACAAGTTCATCTTCCAGATGCTTCATCCCACCAACCTTGTATAGGTTAAGGATAGTGTGACCTTCCTGTGTGGAATCCCGGGAATACAGAGGACAGGGACATCTCTCTGATGGGTTCCCATTACTGGATCCATCTGTAGGAAACACACACACTGACTGAATACATTGTTTCTATGTGTTTATCAGATGATGGGGGATCTAGGTGGACCCTCCGTACTGCTCTCTCCTTTACAATAAAGTCTCCTCTTACCCGGTGATGTGAAGGGCGGCTGATTCTCCATCATGACGTCCTTGTAGAGATCCTTGTGTCCTTCTAAATACTCCCACTCCTCCATGGAGAAATAGACAGTGACATCCTGACACCTTATAGGAACCTGACACACACAATGATACAGTCACCATCCAGACACATCCCTTGTCTGTTACTGGATAATGTCCCAGAATTCCCGGCACCGCTCACCTCTCCTGTCAGCAGCTCCATCATCTTCTTGGTGACTTCTAGAATCTTCTGCATGTTGTCTTTCTCTGGTGTAATGGAGCCACATGGAGGCACTGTGATTGATGAGCCATTGGGATGGCTGGTGGCTGTTATTCTCCCCCCATATGATTTCATTACTACTTCATAATCCTACATTAGTAAAAACAATTATCATTAGCAATCCTCCTCACCTCTTCTGTCAGGTCTGTGTTTTATTAATAGACATTAGAGTGATGTTGTCAGGGCTGGGCTCAGCCCTTCCTTCTCTGAGCTGGCCGCTCAGCTGTCGGCTAATTGCCAGCTCCTATCTCTCCACAGTGACTCACCTGTTGATGATCCTGCTCGTCAGTCCTGCCTACTTAAGCCTTCCAGTTCAGATGATCTCTGCCTTTGCCTTGGTCAACATCACAGAGACTTTCGCCTGCCTTCCTGTTGAAGACTTTGCTTGGCCGACATCCCTTCTGGCTCCTGATCCTGCTTGCTGTTCTACTACGTATATCTCTGGCTCTCTGACATTTGGCTTGGCTGACTATCCGATCCGGTTCCTGAACTCTGGCTATGTTTTGACTACGCCTACTTGTTTATCTTTTTATTATTATTATTATTAAACAAGTGTGATTAAACTGTACTTCTGTCTCAGTCTGATTCATGGTTTCTGACAGATGTCATGTGACCTCCCAGAATCCTCACCTCTCCGGTCAGGTCTGTTTTATTAATAGAGGAGTGATGTCAGGTGACCTCCTAGAATCCTCCTCACCTCTCTGGTCAGGTCTGTTTTATCAATAGAGATAAGAGTGATGTCATGTGACCTCCCAGAATCCTCCTCACCTCTCCGGTCAGGTCTGTGTTTTATTAATAGAGATAAGTCATGTGACCTCCCAGAATTCTCCTCACCTCTCCAGTCAGGTCTGTGTTTTATTAATAGAGATAAGAGTGATGTCATGTGACCTCCCAGAATCCTCCTCACCTCTCCAGTCAGCAGGTAGATGATCTCCAGGGTGAGGTTTAGTATCTTCTCAGTCATGTGACTCCGGTCCTCCTCCATCCTCATTGGTCCTGTCATTTGCTCTATACAGGTCTTCTTGTAGACGGATAACTTTGGGAAATGAAAGCAAGAATTATTTGGATGGGATTGGTCACACAATAATAGGGTGTGGATATGAAGGCGGAAATAAGAGGGTTGCTAGACATTTAATAACTACTACCCCCATGGGAACATATTTCGTTGGAACGGTTTAATTTTTGCTACAGAACCATGTTGGCCTGTCAGATAAGAAATTCCTATCCTCTCTTGGGTTTGTTTTGTTTCTGAACTGGTTTTGTTAACTTTTAGATCTGCAGACAAGGAATGATACACTCAATCCTTATTCTGTCTTCCTGTTTTGCTCTGAGGCAGTGCTGTGAGATCAATGTCGGGTCATCACGATGTCCAGGAAGGGGAACTTGATGACTTTTGGCCGGAGTTGTCGGCTAATCAGAATAATTGCCAGAACTCCGTCTGCAAGGCTCCAATCTCCGGCGGCCTGCTGACTGACAGGAGTGATGTCACCGTCACTCTCTGCAGTAAGAGATTGGATTGGATAGCAGGAGGATGCTGCTAGTAGAGAGCTGTGGTGGAGGAGTCTGTTCTCTTCCATCCAATGACAGCCCAGTGTGGGTAACAGAAGGACAGCAGGGGTGAGGGGTTTATTCTCTTTGTTGCGAAGTATAATGTAATATACAGGACATTGTACAGAGTGGCAGTGAGCTCCTGGGGCTCTGAATTTCAGCACCGGTCACTGCCAGACCCTGTGTCATGGGAAGGTATTGGATTGCCCCTGAGATGCACAGCACTGATCCCTGGTCACTCATTAGTCACTGCACAAACAGACCTCCTCTAAGAGTTAGTGCCCATCAAGGCGTGAAGGACTGCCCACCTTCCTTCCACTTGGTATTTTGGGGAATTGTATTTGAGCAGTGAGACCCCCTGGGCCCTACAGCTTCCCATTCCCTCAGAGCCCTGCTGCCCACTAACCCTATCAAGGGCACAGTCCTTTAGCTACACTACCTCCTCAGGGAACCTGAAGTCCTTAATTCTTAGTAGCCCCTCAGAGGCCCCTCAGCTCCTCTATTTCCCTCAGTATTTTCCTCCCTCTGACACCAATGACGGAACATATTCTTCATGGCAGGCTGCGGAATGTTTGGAACAATGAGGAGAATGTTCCGGCCCCATAAGTGGGGACATTTTCTGCCCCTGAAGGGGATCATCTAGGTTTCCACACTATATATATATGTGTGTATCATCATCTGCTAGAGATAAAAGACGTCACAGTGACTATGGAGGAAGAGGACGGACATGACGGGGGGTTACTGGGTGTAAATAGAAAATAAGATCTTATTACCTCCTCTGCTGCCACTTCCAGCAATGTCTTCTCTCCACTTCCTCCCGACTCACCTCTCACCCAGAACTTCCTGTCTGTACATGACATCACTTCCTGTCTTACAGTAGAAGTGAGATCACCATCTTGTGGAGCTCAGAGTAACTGCAGCCCCAAGAAACATCTCATAGTGTGAACACAGCCTTGTGACCTCTGCCGGGTTAGCCCCCCCTTATCAAAATTTTTGAAAAAATCTTATGCAGTTTGTTAGATCTTTGTTAGATCAGGTTAGATCAACCGTTGTTTGCATTAGATCTCACACAGAAGAAGCAATATTAACAGTTATTTGCTGGGGGGGGCTAACCCGTCATCAGCCCCCCCTTATCAAAAAATTGACCAAACAGTTAGCTATTTTGGAAGCTATTTGTTATATCTGGTAAGATCAAGTGGTTTTAACGTTAGATCTCACATAATTAGAGACTTATTAAGTGATTAATGAGGGGGGGGTCTGGCCCCCCTTATCAAATTTTCTGGCCAAAAATGATTCAGGCTAATAGATATTCGTTAGATCCCGTAAGATCAAGTGGTTTTAACGTTAGATCTCATATAATTTCAGAGATATTCCACATACAAATACAGATATTAGGTGGTACATAAGGACGGGTTGGCCCCCCCTTATCAAATTTTTGGGCCAAAAATCATTCAGGCTAATAGATATTCGTTAGATCCGGTAAGATCAAGTGGTTTTAACGTTAGATCTCACATAATTAGAGACTTATTAAGTGATTAATGAGGGGGGGCTGGCCCCCCCTTATCAAATTTTCTGGCCAAAAATCATTCAGGCTAATAGATATTCGTTAGATCCGGTAAGATCAATTGGTTTTAACGTTAGATCTCACATCATTTCAGAGATATTCCACATAAAAATACTGATATTAGGTGGTACATAAGGATGGGTTGGCCCCCCACAAGCAATTTTCTGGCCAAAAATCATTCAGGCTAATAGATATTCATTAGATGCGGTAAGATCAAGTGGTTTTAACGTTAGATCTCACATAATTTCAGAGATATTTCACATAAAAATAGGGATATTAGGTGGTACAGAAGGTACATCCATCTTCAACCATCTCTGGATGGTCTCTGGAACCGTCTTTGGATGGTTCTTCAGCGGATGCCTGTAGTCTCTTCTCACACCTCTGTTCACCTCCCAGCCTCATGGTGATCTCTGCTCAGACCAACAAGCTTAAGTCTTTAGCTAGCCCCCTTCTTTCAAAGCAGAAGTAGTAGCTCCATCCCCTGTAGAAATCAATGGTCCCATTTTGTGATGAGCCTTTAAGTCCTGTGGTCCTCTGCTGCTGCTTGATTGACTTCCTCTCCCTGCTAGGGTGACCACATTTCCAAACTACCATTCAGGGACACCCTCCCTTCCCAAAAATCAGCTTGACAGTGATTGGACACAAGAGGCGGGATTTATGATTTCTCCAATCACAAGCAGGGGGCGGGGATTGTGCGCCTCCAGGCATTCCCGGCCAGGGCAAGTACTGTCAGTGAGTAAAGTGGTGATGTGGTGGCCTTTTTTGGGTGCATCAGATTGGCCCGGGGGGGGGGGGGGTGGCTGTGTCAGTTTCATTCCGGGACACTGTATTGTCCTGGAATGAAGGTGCCTGGGACAGACCTGCAAAATGCGGGACTGTCCCGGGCAATCCGGGACACGTGGTCACCCTACTCCCTGCCAATAGGAACACAGAGAAGAGAGCAGAGCGGACTGATGCCTGTGAGTGAGCGCCGCTCATCACTCAAGGAATAGTAGAGTTAGGGGGAGAAATCCCCCACAGGTACTGACAGGCGTGATCTCCCTCAGTGAGTGCCTGTGTCAGTGTCTATTCAGTCCGACGGTTCCTGGCGGGAATGGAGGGAGGTCCCCACACACCATAGATCTAATTTGATTGTTTTTTAACCATCGTGGGCACATGCGTGTATGTTTGGACATATTTAGACACATTCGTTTATCCATTACATGCACGTTTACATCCCCACGTTTGAGCTATTCATTATCATCCATCCAATATATACGGCACTGACATATAGTCACTTTAGATCGGCAACTTAAAGGAATATTAGTAGGACCATGGGCGTCCGCTGAACTTTTTTCAGGGGGGGGGGGCATCATTTTAAGGTCATCCATGCTCGGTCCCTTTTTGACAATGTCATGAAGGGGAGGGGCTTAGCCATTATGACATAAAGCGCAGGCATGCAAAGGTTTGAGAAACCTGATGCAAAAGCTTAACAGAAGGATCAAGCTTCCATTGTCTGATTAGCAATTTCTATTTTTTTTTAAACCCCCCCCCCTCTAGCGGCCGAATAGCGCCACTAAAACGATGGTAAAGCGCCGCTAAAACTAGCAGCGCTTTACCGATAACGTGGCCAGCTGGCAGTGTGAAATAGCTCTTGAGGATAATTCCGCTTCACTCCATATAAATATAGTGTGTCTCCAGGGGGGGGGGCAATTGACCCCCCTTGCCCTATGGAGCGGACGCCCATGAGTAGGACAACTTTATCAGCGATATATGGCCATAAGCCCTTTCTTCCTTTTTTTGTTAATCTTAGCATTTTTTCATCATGCATATACACTACATGATTCCATTATTGATACATTACAATAGTTTTTGATTTTATCCCATCCCTCCCTGCGCTATATGTTTTTTATATTAATGTTCTATGGGGCATACTATTGACAACTATATACCACAGGGTTGTGGGCTGGTTATTCACACATAAATGTATCAATCTTTCTTGGTCAACTTTCTATATATATATCTTTTTTACATTACATTATGACACTTTTTGGTGAACAAACTGACAATTTACCTTTACATCTTTCACTATTTGTGCGCTATGATTGCATTTACCTTTGCTTGTGCATCCATTTCAGCACGTTGCACATGTATCATGTAAAGATTTAGGCGGTTCATCCATTGTGTTCCATATATTCACATTAATTTAATTGACACATTCCTCACTTTTTTTCCATCAATCACAGGTTTTTTCACAAATATTTTATTTGCTGCACACCTTTTCAAGGACTTTATGTACATATATTTTCAGAATAGTTGGTACAATGAAACCACACACTTTTAAAAAAAACATTTATCTCTTGGACACAGGTTAGTCAGCATGTAATCAACTTTCAATTAACACTTATCAGCACTTAATCACCTACACTTGTGGTTGGGTCATATGACCTGTTTTGGGGTATATCATGGGAATCATTTGTGCATTAGGCAGCTATGATTAAACACTAAGAAAGTGTGAAACTAGTCAGCTCTAAACCAGAATTTTGGGACTTGCTGTGCTGTATTTGGATTTTTGAAGATTTTACATAATAAAGGATTTTTATTGGAGTGCTGCTGTCCAGAAGACTCGATCTTTTGTTTTGCCTGAAGTTGCATTGCCTGCACCCTTGGCTGTTGGGAGGAGAAAACCACCTAGAGGACATCTACACCTGAACGTTTTTTGTTTTTGTTCGCATAAATCGCCCTGGTTACTGGTTTACGGCACTCAAGTAGAGTTTTAATCACTCTCTCTGAAAAACCCTGAGCTCTCAAAAGCTGTTCCTCATATACCAGGCTGTTAGTCTGAGGTTCTCTATTTGCAGGTGAAGAATAGGGCCCTGGGAAATCAAGTCCTCCCTGACCGGAAGAGGTAACGGAGGACAAATGGCCAGTCTCTTCACGTTGGCAAACCAGGGTCTCTTTGGCCAGAATGGCGCTATCAGGATTAGATCCGTCAATTCTGTCGACCAGGCTCCCTGAGCTAAGGTTCTCTCCAGGTGGGCGCCCCAACCCAATGCAGTCATTGCATGACAATCAGTTGTCACCACTATGGCTGCAGGATGGGCCCAGGACAGACCTTTCTCGAGATTGTGATGAGCTCGCCACCACCATAAAGTCCTTTTGATCTTGGCTGATAGGGGCATAGGTTGATCTAGGCTTTGCTTTCTGCCATCCCAGTGATGCAACATGAGACTCTGTAGAGGGCTCTGATGAAGCCTTGCCCAAGGAACTGCTGGGAAACAGGATATCATCAAACCCAGTACCCTCATAACCTCTCTGATCAGGGCTACCTGATTGGTTTGAAGCTGGGCTACTGCCCGATCCACCTTCAGGATCTTTTCCCTGGGGAGAAACACCTTCATCTCCACTGAAGAGATTTTGTACCCCAAATACAGGACCTCCTGTCCCATGGTCAACTGGGACTTTTCCTGGTTGATTAACCACCCGTGAGATAACAGGAAACTCTGGGCCTCCTGCAGGTCTCTCTCTAGTTGGTGAAAAGATGGGGCAACAAACAGGAGATCGTCCAGGTAGGGGATCACCGCAATGGCTCTGACTCTTAGCGGGGCCAGGGCCTCTGCTAGAACCTTCATAAAGATTCTCGGCGAAGAGGACAGACCGAAAGGCAGTGCCCGGAACTGGAAGTGCAGAACTTCTGAATTTATTTTGACCGCTAGCCTGAGGAATTTTTGAAATTCCTGATGTATAGGCATATGTAAGTAGGTAACCCTGAGATCTACTGTGGCCACGTAGCACCTGGAAACAGGAGGTTTGTTACGGTAAATATTGATTCCATCCTGAATCGCTTGTACCTTCACAAACTTGTTCAGGGGACAGAGATTCAGGATTAACCTGAACTTCCCTTAAGGTTTTTTCACAACAAACACGTGGGAGTATACACCCTGACCCTGCTCCTTCTGGGGCACCTGAATAAGGACTCTTTGGGGGGAACCCAATCGAACTCCAATCTGTAACCATTCCTTATGATGTCTAGAATGAACGGGCTTGAAGTTGAGCTGGTCCATTGTGAGAGGAACTCCCCCGGTCTCCCTCCCACTGGGACACAGGATTCTCTGGGGCTTTGAGGTGGTTTGTGGAGGATTAAATAGGATTCCTCCTCTTCCACGTCCCTTATGGCCCATCCAATGTTTCTTGGGACGGCCATATTTTTCTTGTTGGCCCTGTTGCCTCGAAAAAAAGCACTTGCCCTTGCTTTTCTTCTTTTTTTCAGGAAATGCTTTCTTCCTATCCTGAGTTCATTCCAGCGCCTCCTGGAGGCTGGGCCCAAACAGGTGGTCACCCAAAAAGGGTAACCCACAAACCTTAAGCTTTGAGGAGGCATTGCCTGTCCAGGCCTTTAGCCACACAACCCTTCTAGCTGCATTTACTAGTGCGGCTGACCTAGTTGCCAATTTTACAGACTCCGCAGAGGCATCTGCCAGCAAGCCAACTGCTTTGAATAGTAAGGGGAATGATTTCAAAAGCTGCTGCCTAGATGTACTAGCCAAAATGTGGGATTGTAATTGTGTTAGCCAGCACTCCAGATTTCTGGCCACGCAAGTAGCTGCAAGGGCTGGTTTCAACCCAATTGACAAGGCATCCCAAGCCCTCTTTAGCAGCACATCCCCCCTTTTATCCATGGGATCTCTGAGCGACCCCAAGTTGTCAAAGGCCAAATGTGTCTTTTTAGAGACTTTGGCTAACGGTGCATTCAGTTTAGGAATTTTATTCCAGGTATGAGAAGCATATACTTCAAAAGCGAACCTCCGCTTGAGGCTACCTGAAAAGAATGGCCTCTTTTCCGGCTGTTCCCACTCCAACAAAATTGACTCAGAGATTTATGCACGGAAAATAACCTGGCCTTCTGTGCACTAGAACCCTGGTACATCAGGTCATGCTTAGAGAGTTGAACCTGCTCCTCACTAATTTCTAACGTGTCATAAATCGCTTTCAATAAATCCCCCACATCGTCCAGAGATCATTTATTTTTGGACCCCCTAG
Organism: Rana muscosa; assembly: GCA_029206835.1. Taxonomy (NCBI): domain Eukaryota; kingdom Metazoa; phylum Chordata; class Amphibia; order Anura; family Ranidae; genus Rana; species Rana muscosa. The sequence goes on from JARGYO010000094.1 coordinate 28,667,643, forward strand.
AGGAATCATCCCCCCCCCCCCTCAGAGTCGGATGCTGAATTCACTTGAGAGGAGACTAGCGACCTAGGTACCCTCTCCCCCTGACTGGGCTCAGATAGGGAAGGCATACTGACTACCCTGGATAGGGATGATAAGGGACCCTGCATCCTGTCCATCATTCCCTTGAATGACTGAAATGTGGATGCAAGCTCGTCTTTAACCGATGTCAGGATTTTGTGACACACTGCCACGGAATCATCCTTGACGAGACCGCTGACACAATTAGGGCATAGAGGCTTTTCCCAGTTGGAGCCTAACTTAGTCCCACATACGGCACATTTTTTCCTAGGCAGCTGCAGCTGAGTCCTGTCCTGGGCTTTAACCTGAAAGCCAAACAGAAAAGAAAGGACAAATTACCATCAGTATGCCTCCCTGACCCACACCACCACTGTGCTAGAGTCAGCCTAGGAAGTGCCCAGCCCATCACCTGAGGTTCCCCACCCAGGGAGGGAGTTACTTTCCCAAAGACCCTGAACCCCCAGTGGAAGAGATGGTCCACCCTCATCACCTTACCTGGGAGGCACTGGAGCCTGATGAACCGGAGTCTTGCTTGTGCAGCTGTCTCCATGGTCCTTAGTGATTGCGCGGCCTCGCTGAGCCTTATTCACTGCTCCAGATGCCTGTCTCTCCACCGCTGCGCCTAAGAGACTGGAACCGTGTCTCACGGTGCCCCTTGATGACGTGGTTCCGTCGGAAGCTGTAGTCACTTCAGCCTGCTGGAATGCAGAAGCCCCGCCCCCACGCCCTATGCTGTACCTGGAAGAGTTGGCAGAGGTTACCGGCGTGGCCGGCCGAGCGTCTCGCCCGCCGGCCGAGGACACAGATGCACAGATACAGGTGGCTAACTGGGCAACGGGATCTGTAGTCACCGAGGGTCCTGCTCTCCCCGAGCTAACGGCATTACGGCAGCGGTGGAGCCAGCAACCTCACTCTTTCCCAGCAGGACAGAGGGGTGCCCAGGCAGAGGAGAGTCAACGCCAGGGACTTTTCACAGGACAGTCCTGAGACCTGGAGCTCCCTTAGAGCCCTTTCACACTGGAGTGCCCATAGCGTCGGTAGTAAAACGCCACTATTTTTACCGCTGACGCTATGGGTGGATTTGCAGCGCATTGCGGGCGGTATAGCCTCGCTGTCCCATTCATTTCAATGGGCAGCAGCGGTGGCGGAGCGGTAAACACACTGCTCCTTCATCGCTGCAAAGATGCGGCTAGCAGGACATTTTCTAACGTCCTGCTAGCGCAACGCTCCAGTGTGAAAGCCCTCGGGCTTTCACACTGGAATGAATGAGGCAGCAATTTAGCAGCATTTTGCAGGCGCTGTTTTTAACGCTATAGCGCCTGAAAAACGCTCCAGTGTGAAAGGGGTCTTAGGTTCCTAGCGCGCTTCTTCCCGTCCGGCAGGAACACAATAACTAAAGAGGGAGGCCTGGAGGACCACCTTTTAAGATAATTGGTATGCGTGTTTCCTGTCCCGGAGAAGGAGCCCTATGTCTCAGAGGCTGTCCTGGAAGACGAAAGGAGATTTTTTTTAAGCGCCCCATCCCGACGAACAAGAGCAGCGCCCGCATATGAAAACGGTGTTCAAACCACACATGTGAGGTATCACCGTGATCGTTAGAGTGAGCGCAATAATTCTAGCACTAGAACTCCTCTGTAACTCAAAACATGCAACCTGTAGAATTTTTTAAACATCGCCTATGGAGATTTTTAAGGGTAAAAGTTTGACGCCATTCCACGAGCAGGCGCAATTTTGAAGCGTGACATGTTGGGTATCAATTTACTCAGCGTAACATTATCTTTCACAATATAAAAAAAATGGGCTAACTTTACTGTTGTCTTATTTTTTTATTTAAAAAAGTGATTTTTTTCCAAAAAAGGTGCGCTTGTAAGACCGCTGCGCAAATACGGTGTGACAAAAAGTATTGCAATGACCGCCATTTTATTCTCTAGGGTGTTAGAAAAAAAATTTACACAGTGATTTCTTATTATCGGCAGCTCCATCTAGTGGCAGTTATGCAGAAGTAATACTGCAATACCATATTTTTTCCACTAAATGGAGCTGATGATCATAGGAAATCACTGTATGAAATATGGACAATATTTGTCATGGTAGGCGAATGTTGGTCACATTCGTTAAATACATTTTTAAAAAATAGACATACAGTGGGTAAGGAAAGTATTCAGACCCCCTTAAATTTTTCACTCTTTGTTATATTGCAGCCATTTGCTAAAATCATTTAAGTTAATTTTTTCCTCATTAATGTACACACAGCACCCCATATTGACAGAAAAACACAGAATTGTTGACATTTTTGCAGATTTATTAAAAAAGAAAACCTGAAATATCACATGGTCCTAAGTATTCAGACCCTTTGCTCAGTATTTAGTATTTGCACCCTTTTGATCTAATACAGCCATAAGTCTTTTTGGGAAAGATGCAACAAGTTTTTCACACCTGGATTTGGGGATCCTCTGCCATTCCTCCTTGCAGATCCTCTCCAGTTCTGTCAGGTTGGATGGTAAACGTTGGTGGACGGCCATTTTTAGGTCTCTCCAGAGATGCTCAATTGGGTTTAAGTCAGGGCTCTGGCTGGGCCATTCAAGAACAGTCACGGAGTTGTTGTGAAGCCACTCCTTCGTTATTTTAGCTGTGTGCTTGGGGTCATTGTCTTGTTGGAAGGTAAACCTTCGGCCCAGTCTGAGGTCCTGAGCACTCTGGAGAAGGTTTCCGTCCAGGATATCCCTGTACTTGGCCGCATTCATCTTTCCCTCTATTGCAACCAGTCGTCCTGTCCCTGCAGCTGAAAAACACCCCCACCGCATGATGCTGCCACCACCATGCTTCACTGTTGGGACTGTATTGGACAGGTGATGAGCAGTGCCTAGTTTTCTCCACACATACCGCTTAGAATTAAGGCCAAAAAGTTCTATCTTGGTCTCATCAGACCAGAGAATCTTATTTCTCACCATCTTGGAGTCCTTCAGGTGTTTTTTTTTGCAAACTCCATGCGGGCTTTTATGTGTCTTGCACTGAGGAGAGGCTTCCGTCGGGCCACTCTGCCATAAAGCCCCAACTGGTGGAGGGCTGCAGTGATAGTTGTCTTTCTACAACTTTCTCCCATCTCCCGACTGCATCTCTGGAGCTCAGCCACAGTGATCTTTGGGTTCTTCTTTACCTCTCTCACCAAGGCTCTTCTCCCTCGATAGCTCAGTTTGGCCAGACAGCCAGCTCTAGGAAGGGTTCTGGTCATCCCAAACGTTTTCCATTTAAGGATTATGGAGGCCACTGTGCTCTTAGGAACCTTAAGCGCAGCAGACATTTTTTTGTAACCTTGGCCAGATCTGTGCCTTGCCACAATTCTGTCTCTGAGCTCTTCAGGCAGTTCCTTTGACCTCATGATTCTCATTTGCTCTGACATGCACTGTGAGCTGTAAGGTCTTATATAGACAGGTGTGTGGCTTTCCTAATCAAGTCCAATCAGTATAATCAAACACAGCTGGACTCAAATGAAGGTGTAGGACCATCTCAAGGATGATCAGAAGAAATGGACAGCGCCTGAGTTAAATATATGAGTGTCACAGCAAAGGGTCTGAATACTTAAGACCATGTGATATTTCAGTTTTTCTTTTTTAATAAATCTGCAAAAATGTCAACAATTCTGTGTTTTTCTGCCAATATGGGGTGCTGTGTGTACATTAATGAGGAAAAAAATGAACTTAAATGATTTTAGCAAATGGCTGCAATATAACAAAGAGTGAAAAAATTAAGGGGGTCTGAATACTTTCCGTACCCACTGTAGTTACATTGTTGGTGAAGTTGAATGAAGACAATAGTCTATCTAGTTCAACCTGTGTGTGTTCATGTAGATAATCATTTCCCATATCACTGCATATTGTGTTCGCTAAGATGCATGTCTTTTAAAACAATCAATACTTCCTGCCGACACCAATTGTGGAAGAGAGTTCCATATCCTTATCATCCCAACAGTGAAAAAACCCCTACGCAACCTGAGGTTAAACCGCTTTTCCTCCAATCTCATTGTGTGGCCCCGTGTCCTGTTACACTTTCTAAGACTGAATAGTTTCCTCCCTACACTGGGATTACTATTGAGATATTTGTATAAATCGCTATCATATCTCCTCTCAAGCGTCTCTTCTCCAGCGAGAATAAATTTAGTGCTTGTAGTCGTTCCTCATAATTGAGGTCCTGCAGTCCCCTTATTAATTTTGTTGCCCTGCTCTGAACTCTCTCCAGCACCAGCACATCCTTCCTGAGGATTGGTGACCAAAACTGGATAGAATACTCCAGATGCAGCTGAACCAAAGTTTTACCAAAGTGGCAGAATAATCGTCTTATCTCTGGAGTAAATTCTCTTTACTCTTTCGTTCATGGACCGACACAGCTTCCTATTGACATAGTGGGTATTATCCGTTATTTAGGAGTGACTAGGCAGAAAAACTTGTAAAAAGTGTTGCATCACACCTTCTACAGTACCGCCCAGGCGGGGGACCCTCTGGGTATATCCCCTCTCTCTGCATCTCGCAGATCAGTTTTTTTCTGTCTAGCAAAGAGAAGGACATGGCTCCCTTCGGGCTAGGGTGACCACATTTCCAAACGGCCATTCAGGGACCCCCTTTCCCAAAAATCAGCTTGTGCTGTAATGAATCACAGCACAGCTCGGGCAGCGGATGCGCGCTCTACCCAGAAGAACTGATCACGCCCCCAAAACTGGCATTGCCACTTTACTTACTGACAGCACTTGTCCTGACTGGCCGAGACCCGTTTTAGCTTGTTCCAATGCTGACTTTACACTGCCCTGCTGTGATTAGACACAAGAGGTGGGATTTATGATTTCTCCAATCACAAGCAGGGGGCGGGGATTGTGTCTCTCCAGACATTCCCAGCCAGAACAAGTGCTGTCAGTGAGTAAAGCGGTGATGTGGTGGCCTTTTTTGGGGGCAACAGATAGATGGGAGGGGGGGGTGGCTGTGTCAGCTTCATTCCGGGACACTGTATTGTCCTGGAATGAAGGTGCCCGGGACCTGGGACAGACCTGCAAAATGCGGGACACGTGGTCACCCTACTTCGGGCCCCTTTGTCCGGGAAAAAAAATGTCTACATTTTATTTTTTGTTTCCTGCGATATTCGATCAACTGCCGACTGGGTGACAGGCTGGATCCTCGATCCTTGTAGTCCCCCGTTTCGGCCATCGAGCGTGTGCCGACCCTAGCTACGCGCTGGGTTTTCCATGGCCTGCTTCGGACCGCTCAGCTTAGGCTGACCTTATGGCCGAGTCGCAGTAGCCTGTCCGGTGAGCTTACGCTCCAAGGCTTGCATCGGACCGCTTAGCTTCGGCTGACCTTACGGCCGAGTCGCAGTAGCCTGTCCGATGAGATGGCGCTCCAGGGCATGCATACGATTGTTCCCTAGGGTTCAATCACAGCATGCCTGGCTGACAGTCACCTCCGTGCGCGGATGATGATGTGTCCGGAATGTCTTCCAGCACGATCCACGCAGGAAAGGTAAGTAGCTCCCCTGCTTCGGCAGGGTGACTTGGCTGGACATTCCTGGAGAGATCAAGTAAGTGGTTGTGGCCCCTTTCTTTCTCCCTGCCTTCCCTCCTCCCTGAGCTCTGAGCTAAGGTTGCTGGGTGTCACCATCTGGAGCGGGACTGTGCTGTGTTGTCATTTAAAAAGATGTAATTTTGCTTACCTGTGTGTGTGCCTCTCTCCCTCCATGCTGTCGGCGGCCATTTTGCGGTGGTCCATGCCTGTTTTGGCCTCTAGTGACTGTCCGGTGGCCATTTTCTTGTGGTTTCGCGCCTATACGTATAGATCGCCGTTCGGGGGCCATTTTCTTGTGCTTTGCGCCCACTTTGGCCTCTATCGACTGCCCGGCGGCCATGTTTCTTATGATTCTCACCTGTATGTAGATACCGCCTCTCAGCAGCCATCTTTTTGTGGCCCATGGCCGCTTTTGCCTCTATATTCGGCTCAGCTGACATTTTCTTAGAGCCCACATTGTTCCGTACAGCCACTTGGCGGCCATTTTGCGGTAGTCTCCAGCCTCTAGGGTGCACTTTCACTGGAGCGAATTTACACAGAAAATGCTGATAAGAATCAGACTGACACTACAGGGGTGGGATAGCATCACAGGCGGAACACATGGCAGCAGTAGCGGTACCGTTCCAAGGGTGGGGAGTCCTCTGGGGAAAAACCCTGCATCTCTGTATCAGCTAGGGGGGTGGCCTATTGATACCTTGCCTGGAGACCTGTGGATCTCAGCACGTGGGTCAGCATGGTGTCTGAAGCAGATGTTTTTTTCCCTGAAACACCTGATTTGGCAGCTGGCGCCCCTGATGTATCTATGGGCACTGTGTCGGCAATCCTAGAGGCCTTTTTTGTCAGAGTGGAAGCAGCTCACGGGAACACGGGGGGTAGTAAACGCCCCCGTCTCCTGCAATCTTCCGGGGATAATTCTGATGCAGAACCAGGCCCAGCTATGGCTCATGGCCCAGATTCTGATGCTTTAGAGACTGCAGACCGTGACCCATTGGACAGTGAGAATGACTCCAAGTCCAGGTCAGTACGCGATAAGGCTTTGGTATATGACCTTATTACTGCAGTGCGGGATACGCTAAAATTGGAGAATGCTGCAGAAGCAGCAGAAACACCAATCCCCTTTGGGTTCCGTAAACCTGCCCGCACTGCTAAAGTGTTTCCTTGTGTGTCTTATTTTGATAAGCTCTTATACAAGGAGTAGGAAAACCCACTAAGGGTGTTTACATCCCCAAAGAATTTTGCGGTACGGTACCCCTTTGAGGAAAGTTTTCTGAAAAAATGGACCTCTCCCCCGATAGTGGACCCTCCGGTGTCCAGACTTAATAGAGCTACCACAATTCCAGTGGAAGGGGCTCCTGTTTTCAAGGACCCTGCGGATAAGAAAGCTGAAGCACTCGCTCGCTACCTATACTCAGTGGTAGGCTCAGCGGTGCGCCCGGCATTGGCCAGGGCCTTAGTGTCTCAGACACTGACTGAATGGGCAAAATTGCTACTCCAGGGGTTAAAGGAGCGAGATGTTCCTCCTAATGAAATAACTTTGGCCGACCAGTTGGTACAGGGCCTTAGGTTTGTCTGAGAGTCAGACATGGATACTTTCTTGTTCATACATCACGGGACACAGAGCGGCATAGTCATTACTATGTGGGTTATATAGAATTACCTTCAGGTGCTGGCACTGGCAACTTCCAAAACAGGAAGTACCCTCCCCTATATAAGCCCCTCCCATCCGGGAGTACCTCAGTTTTTTGCCAGTGTCTAAGGTGTTGGCCAAGGTTAACATGTATTCATCTGGGCTTGTGTACAGGTTCTCTGGGCCTTAGCAAGCTATTCCGGATCCGACCAAAAAAGCTTCATAGCTAAACGGTCGGTACCCGGGCCTTGCAGAGAAGAGCAGGGTTTTGCCTGTAATGCCTCTCTTAGGAGGGCTGGACCCTGGGATCCAGAGCTCTGGTCATACCCAAAACCAAGAGGCTATCTGTGCAGGGTGCTATACAGGTCCAGGGGAGTGGAATCCTTGGGAACCCGGTCCCTGAAGGTCTAGTACAATGCCTGCCGTGAGAGGTGAAGTTTGGGCTTCTGTGGACCAAACAAAGTCCTGCGGCGGGGAAAAGGTAAGTGGGGGCCCCTCAGGAACTTGGTTCTATTGAGGGGACCCCCAAGCCTAATATGTCTTTCTGCCTGTTACCTAAAGGTATTCCCGCTAATAGCTGTATATGCCTAAGTAATCCTAGAAATGTCTTTTCATAAAGGAAGTTTTAAAAACTGTAAACCTGGAAATGTTTTTCATAAAGGAGGTTTTAAAAAAAAAAAAAAAAAAAAAAAAAAGACAAAAGTGCGGTACCTGTGTTTTTCCACTAGAGGCCGCTGTGGAACGTCTTTTTTTCTTGGGACTATTCCTTCCATGGTGAAAGTCCAGGCAGATGAGTGAGCTCTCTATCAGGGAAGCTGCATTCCTCTGTCATGCTGCCAAGTAGTTTCCTTCCATCCCCGAGTCCTGGTGAAACAGGGACCCTGGCTCCTCTCCCTACATGGCGCCAAGAGCGCGCACACACACGCTTTCTTTTTATAGATTTAGCTTCAAAAAAGGGGGCGAAGCCTGGCGGATGACGCGCTGTGTGCGCCCAGCGCTTCTGCGCATGTGCGGGCGTCCCAGCAAAATAAAAGGACTCAGTCCACGCTGCTTGCTATGGACACAGAGCATGAAAAGGAGCTGGTAGCATGGTATAGGGGCTTACAGCGGGCGGTTGATACAGGCATCCCCAGAAAGACGCATTAGTAGACACCCACTGATGTACATAGCAGCAAATTGCATTAGACTATTTCAGTAAGGGGTGTATTGCGGCTGGAATACCTCAGCTTTGAACTAAGGAATATGCCGCCTAAAAAACTCCGAGATATACCTCTCAGGAAGTGTAGGGGGTCTCCATCGGGCTCTGAGGATCTGGAGCAGTCATCTGCACCCTCCTCCCCTGAGAAATCAGAGGTTAATACCCATAAGGAACCCCCGGGAGTGCCAGGTACTGCGGCTGTCCTCAGTCCACCTGCTCCTGCATATATAACAGAGGAGGTTTTTTCCTCAACTCTGGAGGGATTGGAGCAGAGATTGGCTGCATTGATCGCTTCTTCTCTACAGAAAAGAAAGCGCGCCAGATCTCCATCACCTCCATTAGAGTGCCTGTTGGCAGAGCAACAGTCCCAGGAAGGGACCGACCTACCTGAAGGGGATCAGGAGGAGGTTAACTCTGTTTTTGAGGATTCAACAGTAGATGAACCATTTTCAGCATCACAGACTGAAAGATTGTGGGTCCAGACCCTAACTGACATGGTTCGATCTGCATTTAAAATGCCTCTTGTTGAACCATCAACTACTGCTGTCTCCTCATTGGGGTCGCTAAAAGCTCCCCAGGTTAATTGCTCCTTTCCAATACATCCATTATTGGAAGGACTTATATACCAGGACTGGGAACATCCTGATAAACTATTTGTTCCGCCTAAGAAATTTCCGGTGATCTATCCCATGGAGGAAAAGTTCACCCAGAGATGGAATGTTCCTACGGTGGATGCAGCCATCTCTTCTGTGAACAAATCACTGACATGCCCAGTAGATAATGTTCAAATGTTCAAAGATCCAGTAGATAAAAAATTGGAATCTTTGTTAAAATCTGCTTTTTCCACAGCAGGGGCTGTTACACAGCCAGCAGTGGCAGCTATTGGGGTCTGCCAAGCTTTAAAGGATCAGATGAAAATGGTCCTGAGGGATTTGCCAGACCAGCAGGCCCAGGCTCTGGCTGATCTGCCTAGAGCATTATGCTTTGCAGTTGATGCCATCAAGGATTCTATCCATCAGGCCTCCCGCCTCACGCTGTCTTTGGTACATATGCGTAGGCTTCTGTGGCTCAAGAACTGGTCTGCTGAAGCTCCCTGTAAGAAGCTCTTAGTTAGCTTCCCATTTCATGGGGAACGCCTTTTTGGCGAAGACCTGGATAAGTATATCCAGAAGATTTCCAGTGGTAAAAGTACTCTCTTACTGAGTAAAAAGAGGTCTAGGGGTCCATCTTTTAAGAGGACTACCTCTCCTATCCCTGCGACGTCTGCTACTAAGCAGTTCCGACGGCCTCCTCGGTCAAACTCGGGGGGTAAAAATCAGGGACAGTCACAGGGTAATAAGAAACCCTGGATCCGAAGGGGTACTAAACCAGCCTCCAAGTCAAGCCTATGAAGGGCTGCCCCCACTCAAACGGGTGGGGGGAAGACTTCAGTTGTTCGCAGAGACCTGGCGGGAGACGACCAAAGACAGATGGGTGCTCTCCGCAGTAACTCTGGGATACAAGTTGGAGTTAAAAGAGTCTCCTCCTTCCCATTTTAGGTGGTCAGGCATGCCAAAAGACCCTCTGAAAAGAGGGTCTCTCCTATTGGCGTTAGAACAACTATTGCTCCAAGGAGTAATTATGGAGGTTCCTATGGAAGAGTGGGGGTTGGGTTTCTACTCAAACCTTTTCACAGTCCCGAAACCAAACGGGGACATAAGACCCATATTGGACCTAGAGAGTCTAAACAAATTTCTAAACGTCCGGTCTTTCCGGATGGAGTCGATCCGATCGGTCACCGCTGCCCTACAGGGGGAGGAATGGTTAGCCTCGATCGACATCAAAGATGCTTACTTGCATGTTCCCATCTTTCCAGGTCATCAAAAATTTCTACGCTTTGCAGTAGAAGGGCGCCATTTTCAGTTCAGAGCCTTGCCATTCGGTCTGGCCACAGCACCACGAGTGTTCACAAAAATTCTGGCCCCACTGTTGGCCGATCTAAGAACACGAGGTGTAACGATAATGGCATACCTAGACGACCTGTTGTTGATGGACCACTCAGTTGCCAAGCTAGAAGTGGTAATTGTCGATACAATCAAGTATCTAGAATCTCACGGTTGGGTCATCAACCTGGACAAGTCAGCCCTACAGCCAGTGAAAAACCTGGTATATCTAGGGCTACGGCTGGATTCAGACCAGAGGAAGATTTTCTTACCTCTAGACAAGGTATCCTCTTTGAGGGGCTTGGTCCGTCTGCTTTGTGCAAAAAGACAGCCGTCCATACGCCTGTGCAGGAGGCTGCTAGGAAAGATGGTAGCATCATTCGAAGCTGTGCCATACGCCCAATTCCACTCAAGGAATTTACAGAGGGCCATATTGTCAGCCTGGAATGGAAAAATTCAGGCTCTAGACTTCCCGATGGCTTTGCCCCCTTCCGTTCGGAAGAGTCTCTGCTGGTGGTTGATCCCCCAGAATCTCCAGAAGGGAAAACCCTTCAGTCCGATATCCTGGAAGGTGGTCACTACAGATGCCAGCCTTATAGGCTGGGGGGCAGTACTGGAGCAATGGTCTCTCCAGGGCAGATGGTCAAATGTAGTAAAAACCCTGCCCATCAATCTCTTAGAGATACGAGCAGCCCGGTATGCCCTAGTAGCCTGGACATCCAGACTCCAAGGGTCCCCTGTCAGAATTCAATCAGACAATGCCACAGCAGTGGCATATATCAATCATCAGGGAGGCACCAGGAGTCGTGCAGCCCAGAGGGAAGTAAGTCACATCCTGGAATGGGCAGAAAAGCATGTCCCATGTATATCAGCTGTCTTCATTCCAGGGGTGGAGAATTGGAAGGCGGACTTTCTGAGTCGCCACCAGTTATGCCCAGGGGAATGGTCCCTTCATCCCGAGGTCTTCCGAGCAATATGTCAGCGGTGGGGAACACCGGATGTAGATCTGCTAGCATCCAGATTCAACGCAAAGGTGGACAGATTTGTCTCCCGGACAAGGGATCCCCTCGCTTGCGGCTCGGATGCTCTGGTGTTCCCTTGGGATCAGTTCAGACTGATATATGCATTCCCTCCGCTACAATTGTTGCCTCGACTCCTTCGCAGAGTCAGGTTGGAAAAGAAGCCGGTGATCCTGGTGGCTCCAGCGTGGCCCCGAAGGGCCTGGTACGCGGAGATCATCAAAATGTCTGTGGGGAGTCCTTAGACCCTTCCACGTCGTCCGGACCTGCTTTCGCAAGGACCGATATACCACCCTTCCTTACTAACTCTAAGTTTAACGGCCTGGCTATTGAATCCCACATCCTAAAGAAGAGAGGTCTCTCTAACTCTGTGGTATCAACTATAATCAATGCCAGGAAGCCTGTATCCAGGCAGATCTACTATAGAGTCTGGAAGGCGTACATCACTTGGTGTGAGGCCAGTAAATGGCATCCACGTAAGTACGTTATAGGCAGAATTCTGGACTTCCTACAGTGGGCTGTAGACAGGAAGTTTGCCTTAAGTACTATCAAGGGTCAGGTTTCGGCCTTATCAATACTATTTCAAAGGCCCCTGGCTATGCATTCACGTGTCAAATCCTTTATGCAAGGGGTGACTCGTATTATTCCACCGATTAAAGCTCCCATATGCCCATGGGATCTAAATTTGGTTCTGTCGGTTCTGCAGAAGCAGCCGTTTGAACCTTTGCGGCACATTTCCTTGGTTCTACTCACCAGAAAATTGATATTTTTAGTAGCCATATGCTCGGCTAGAAGAGTGTCGGAATTAGCCGCCATGTCCTGTAAGGAGCCATATCTGGTTATTCATAAGGACAGAGTAGTATTACGCCCTCATCCAGCCTTCTTCCTAAGGTGGTATCGAGGTTTCACTTGAACCAGGATGTGGTTCTTCCTTCTTTTTTCCCCAAACCAAGCTCGGTAGAGGAAAAGTTATTGCATTCTTTGGATGTAGTAAGAGCAGTTAAAGCTTATCTAAAAGCCACTGCTCAGATTCGTAGAACGGATTCTTTGTTTATTCTGCCGGAAGGCCCCAGAAAGGGTCAGGCAGCATCAAAATCTACTTTAGCCAAGTGGATTCGACAGGTCATAATACAAGCCTATGGCTTGAGAGGTAGACCGCCTCCGTTCAAAGTTAGGGCGCACTCAACGAGAGCAGTTGGAACTTCATGGGCAGTGCATCACCAGGCCTCCCTGGCTCAAATTTGTAAGGCCGCAACATGGTCTTCAGTACACACATTTCCTAGGTTCTACCAGGTGGACGTTAGAAGTCAGGAGGATGTCGCCTTTGGGCGCAGTGTGTTGCAGGCCGCAAAAGATCCTCATGCCTGATGGCGCCCAGCTTATGTATGGTGTATCCCTCCCCTCATTTGGCATTGCTTTGGGACGTCCCACATAGTAATGACTATGCCGCTCTGTGTCCCGTGATGTATGAACAAGAAAGTAGGATTTTTAAAACAGCTTACCTGTAAAATCCTTTTCTTGGAGTACATCACGGGACACAGAGCTCCCACCCCTCTTTTGGGGACACGTATTGCTTTGCTACAAAACTGAGGTACTCCCGGATGGGAGGGGCTTATATAGGGGAGGGTACTTCCTGTTTTGGAAGTTGCCAGTGCCAGCACCTGAAGGTAATTCTATATAACCCACATAGTAATGACTATGCCGCTCTGTGTCCCGTGATGTACTCCAAGAAAAGGATTTTACAGGTAAGCTGTTTTAAAAATCCTACTATTCCCTTGCTGTCTAAAGCTTTGGTTTATGCGGTAGCAATATGCCGCCTGATCTGGCTAAAAGGCTGATCTGTGGACCAGGCTTCCAAGAAAGCCCTGTTGGATCTGCCCTTTAAGGGCGACAGACTTTTTTGGGGCCTTTCTGGATGACATCATCAAGGATGCCACAGGAGGTAAGAGCACTTTGCTTCCTCCAACCAAGAAGGGTATGGGGCCACGCCAGGGGCAAGGCCCCTCCTTTACTGCACGCAAGCGTTTTTTTTGTCCGCCCAGGGCGACAGGGAAAAGACCCCAGACCGACAAAGCGCCTGCTCAAGGACAGAAGCGTCCTTGGCCCCGCAAACCCAACAGGCCTGCGGACAAATCTGTGTCCGCATGAAGGTCTGCCCCCACCCATCTCTCGGGTGGGGGGACTTCTTCGCAAATTAGTGGACATCTTTGATCTCCGACCGGTGGGTTTGCGAAGTGATCTCCTCAGGCTACAAGATAGAATTTATCTCTTGTCCACCGGACAGATTCGTTCCCTCCAACCTCCAGCTACAGAGGACCCGTCGGGAGGCCCTGTATGGGGCGGTCCAGGGTCTGCTGGAACGCGGGGTGGTCATTCCAGTTTCAGAGCAGGAACGATTTCAGGGTTTTTACTCAAATCTGTTCATAGTGCCAAAGAAGGTTAGGGTTCGTCCTATCCTGGATCTCAGGGCCCTCTATTGCTTTGTGAAGGTACAAAGATTCCGGATGGAGTCGGTTCGATCTGTAGTCACTGCTCTCCATCTAGGGGACTTTCTGGCATCCTTGGACATCAAGGACGCATACCTGCATGTCCCCATATACTCCAGACACCAAAGGTTTCTGCGATTCGCAAATCGGGGACAACCATTATCAGTTTGTGGCCCTCCCGTTTGGCCTGGCTTCGTCACCCAGGACGTTCACCAAGGTGCTCGCCCCGATTCTGGCCCTCCTAAGACAGCGGGGCATCGCTATCGTGGGCTACTTGGACAACCTTCTTCTGAAGGCCTCTTCAAGCTCACAATTAGAGGTAAGCCTGTCCATAATCTGTCAGACTCTCCGAGACTGTGGTTGGGTACTAAACACGCAAAAGTCAGTTTTGGTGCAGACTCAAAGCCTAGTGTATCTAGGGTTGATTATGGATTCCTCAGGAGCAAGAGTATTCCTCCCTGTGGAAAATGTGCAGACCCTTCGGGCTGCAGTGCGGCAGCTGACATCCAAGAGTTGGTCGTCACTCTGTTTTTGCATGAAAGTTTTGGGCCTCATGGTAGCCTCCTTCGAGACGGTCCCATATGCTCAATATCACACTCAGGTGTTACAGAAGGAGGTTCTGTCCAGATGGAAATCATCTCTGGATTATCAAATCCGGGTAAGCCACCTAGTCAGGAGATCCCTGGTATGGTGGCTGACATCACCAGCTCTGCTGGCCAGGAAGTCATTCCTTCCTGTTCATTGGGTAGTGATCACGACGGAGGCCAGCCTTACAGGTTGGGGGGGAGTATAGGGTGTTCAGTCGATGCAGGGTCGCTGGACCCCGGAGGAATCGCGCCTGCCGATCAATGTCCTGGACCTCTGGGCGATCAGGCTGTGCCTCTTCAGATGGTCTCAGAGGCTGCAAGGGCGTCCAGTCAGGATCTAGTCAGACAACGCCACGGCAGTGGCATCTGTCAATCATCAAGGAGGAACAAGAAGCTCAGCTGCAGCATCGGAGGTCGCTGGCATCCTAAGGTGGGCAGAAAGGAGCGTACCGGCACTGTCGGCTGTGTACATTCCGGGTGTGGAGAACTGGCAGGCGGACTACCCGAGTCGCCAAATGCTGGACCAGGGAGAATGGTCCTTACACCCGGATGTGTTCCAGCTCCTCTGCCAAAGATGGGGCACGCCAGATGTAGATCTTCTGGTGTCCCGACTCAATCGGAAGGTATTGAGGTTTGTGGCCCAGTTAAAGGACCCATGGGCAGACGCGTTGGTAACATCGTGGGGTCAGTATCGGCTAATCTATGCTTTCCCTCCCATGAGGCTCCTTCCTCATCTGCTTCGCAGAGTGGAGGCAGAGGGAATTCCAATGATTCTGATCGCTCTAAATTGGCCTCAGCGTCCTTGGTACGCCAATCTAGTACGTCTTGTAGCAGACATTCCCTGGCGCCTACCACTATGGAAGGACTTGCTATCGCAAGGTCCCATACTCCATCCTGCTTTACAGTCACTGGCTTTAACGGCATGGCTATTGAGAACCAGGTACTGAGAGACCGGGGCTTGTCAGATTCAGTAATCTCTACTATGAGAAGTGCTCGGAAGCCGTTCTCTAGGAGGGTTTATCATCGCACTTGGAAGGCCTACATTTCCATATGTGAGGAAATGAAATGGCATCCACGTACTTATTTGGTCTCCAGAATCCTACTGTTTCTACAACGTGGGGTGGACCAAAGGCTTTCCCTAAGTACGGTTAAGGGACAGATTTCTGCCCTGACTGTCTTTTTTCAGTGACCCCTGGCGGCTCACTCTCTTGTGAGTACATTTGTGCAGGGGGTTCGACATGTGGCTCCTCCGATCCGTCCCCCGCTACCTCCGTGGGACTTGAACCTGGTCCTCTCGGTGCTTCAGAAGTCACCGTTTGAGAATATTAGGGAGATTCCCTTGTTGACACTTTCTCAGAAAGTGGTCTTTTTGGTGGCTGTTACGTCAGTTAGACGAGTTTCTGAGCTGGCAGCCTTGTCATGCAAGGCTCCCTATCTGATCTTCCACAAGGATAAGGTGGTGCTGCGTCCGCAGCCCTCTTTTTTTCCGAAAGTCAATTCGGCTTTTCATCTTAATGAAGACATTGTACTTCCATCCTTGTGTCCTCATCCGTCGAATCCTAAGGAGTCGGCGTTGCATTCCTTGGACGTGGTCCGAGCTTTGAGAGTATACCTATCTGCTACTGCTTTGTTCCGGAAGTCAGACTCACTGTTTGTTTCAGTGGCTGGTCCCAAGAAGGGCCTAACAGTCTCGTCGGCCACCATCTCGAGGTGGATCCGACAGATAGTAATCCAGGCTTACGCCTTAAGGGGTCAAGCGCCCCCCTTTCTTGTCACGGCGCATTTAACCAGGGCAATAGGTGCCTCTTGGGCTTTCCGACATCAAGCATCTGTTTCCCAATTATATAAAGCGGCGACTTGGTCGTCCGCTCACACTTTTACTAAATTCTACAAGGTTGATGTAGGTGCATCTTTGGATGCCTCTTTCGGCCGCAAAGTTTTGCAGGCGGCTGTTTAGAGTTGCAACTCCTCAGTTGGAGGAGTGCTGTTTTGTGTTTGGGGTGAAGTTTACTTTTATGCTGTTACCACCCCTCTTTTTTCTTTTGACACTGCTTTGGGACGTCCCAGTATGTCAATAGGAAGCTGTGCCGGTCCATGAACGAAAGAGTAAATAGGATTTTTTACTCACCGTAAAATCCTTTTCTCTGAGTTATGGACCGACACAGCACCCACCCCTCCTTTTTGTTTAAGTTTGTACTGCTTTTTGACAAATTGATCTGCGAGATGCAGAGAGAGGGGATATACCCAGAGGGTCCGCCCCCTGGGAGGTACTGTAGAAGGTGTGATGCAACACTTGTTACAAGCTGCCTAGTCATTCCTAAATAACGGATAATACCCACTATGTCAATAGGAAGCTGTGTCGGTCCATGAACTCAGAGAAAAGGATTTTACGGTGAGTAAAAAATCCTATTTTTAAAGTGATACTAAAGGTTCAGTTTAAAAAAATAAATAAATAACAAACATATCATACTTCCCTCCACTGTGCAGTTCGTTTTGCACAGAGTGGCCCTCGATCCTCCTCTTCTGGGGTCCCCTGACGGCTCTCGCAGCTCCTACCCGCATCAGATAACCCCCTAGGAGAAGCGCTCTCCCGGGGGGTTAACTTTCGGGCGCGCTACTGTGTCCAGCATTTGGCGTCCATAGCCGCCAAATGCAGGACTCGGTCCGCCACCCGCGTCATTGGATTTGATTGACAGTGCGCTTCCCCTATGGCTAGAATCACTTGTCAATACAATCCAGGAAGTAAATGCTTGTGGGCTTCACATGCCCACAAGCAAAATGAAAACTTCAGCAACGATTTTTTTTAAGTCTCTTTATGCAGTAACTCGGCAGATCGGTGGCGGTTTTTAAAATAGTAAGTCATCTTATAAAGGATGATGAAAGGAAGATGGTTACAGATGACAAGGAGAAGGCAACTGTACTAAATGTTTTCTTCTCAGTTTTTACACAGAAAAAGGAGGGGTATAACAACCACAACTGTATTGTTAGCAACACATCACAGGATGTAACCTTGTGGCTGACAAAAGCCGGAGTCCAGAAAAGACTACATTAGAAAAGCTTAAAGGGGTTGTAAAGATTTGTTTTTTATTTTCTAAACAGGTTCCTTTTAAGCTAGTGCATTGTTGGTTCACTTACCTTTTCCTTCGATTTCCCTTCTAAATGTTTTTTTATAGGCCATTTTTTTGTCTTTAACCACTTCCCGCCCAGTCAATAGCAAATTGACGTCCGGGAAGTGGTTCTGTTATCCACACTGGACGTCATATGACGTCCTGCGGGATAACAGCCGCCGCGCGCCCGGGGGGGCGCGCATCGCGGCGATCGGTGGAGCGGTGGGTCAGTCTGACACACAGCTACACTGATCTCGGTAAAAAGCCTCCGTCGGAGGCTTTTTACCATGTGATCAGCCATGTCGAATCACGGCTGATCAGGAAGTAAACAGGAAGAGCCGTTGATCGGCTCTTCCTCACTCGCGTCTGACAGATGCGAGTAGAGGAGAGCCGATCGGCGGCTCTCCTGACAGGGGGGTTCGCGCTGATTGTTTATCAGCGCAGCCCCCCCTCGGATACCCACACTGGACCACCAGGGAAGCCCCCAAGGACCACCAGGGAAGCCCTAAGCATGTGGATGGCCCCCATGGCCATCCACATGTAGTAAAAAAAATATATATATAAAAAAAACATAAAAAAATATGCCAATCAGTGCCCACACATGGGCACTGACTGGCACGATCATGCCAAGAAGATGTGTGGTGGCTGGCATTGCTAGGCAGCAGTGTCACCAGTGCCACCTACTAGTGTCCATCAGTGCCACCTATCAGTGCCCATCCGTGCCCATAACTGCCCACCTATCAGTGCCCGTCCGTGCCACCTATCAGTGCCACCCATAAGTGCCCATCAGTGCCGCCTAAAAGTGCCCATTAGTGCCGCCTATGAGTGCCAATCAGTGCCGCCTATGAGTGCCAATCAGTGCCACATATCAGTGCCCATCAGTGCCGCCTATCAGTGCCCATTAGTGCCACCTCATCAGTGCCACCTCATCGGTGCCCATCAGTGTCGCCTTATCAGTGCCCTTCAGTGCTGCCTTATCAGTGCCCGTCATTGAAGTAGAAAAGGTACTTATTTACAAAAAAAATTAACAGAAACAAAGAAAAACATAGTTTTTTTTAAAATTTTCGCTCTTTTTTTATTTGTTGCGCAAAAAATAAAAATCGCAGAGGCAATCAAATACCACCGAAAGAAAGCTCTATTTGTGGGAACAAAATGATAAAAAATTTGTTTGGGTACAGTGTAGCATGACCGCGCAATTGTCATTCAAATTGCGACAGCGCTGAAAGCTCAAAATTGGCTTGGGCAGGAAGCTGTATAAGTGCATGGTATTGAAGTGGTTAATAAGACTTTTTATGCTATAGTTCAGCCACCCAGGTTTAGCCTTTTGTTCTTCTGTATTTATTTCTCATTAGAATGAACATGGTGATACCTTTAATTAATATGTTCTTAAAGCACTTCCATTTTTCTTCTCGAAGTTTTGAAAAGTTGGCTCGCCTGAAATCTAGTGTTCTTGTACTACCCTCGTGCCTCCTTTTCCTATGATTTATGCTGAATGTAATTATCCTGTGGTCCCTATATCCCAAATTGTTCCGTATTTCCACATCTGTGATCAGATCTGATTTATTTGTAATTAATTGATCTAGCAATGCATCTTTTCGAGTCGTGGAATCCCCCAATTGGGACATAAAGTTGTCCTGTAGGACATTTAAGAAATGATGGGTCTTTAATGATTGAGCTGTCCCTTCTGCCCAGTCAGTACCTGGATAGTTGAAGTCCCCTATTACGATGACATTTCCCTGCCTCGCTACTGTTCCTAACTGTGAAAGTAGATCCAACTCCTCCTCCTCCTTCAGGTTGGGGCCTGTAACATACCCCCACTAATAATTTCCCACTTGCTTCTTCTCTTTGGAGTTTTACCCCCACCATTTCCACCTTGCCCCCATGCCCCATCCTTGATGTCATTCCTCTCTTCCACCCGTAAGGCATTCTTGATGTATAGGCACATCCCTCCACGTCCCTCCGATACAAGGAACACCCCTGGATATTTGCCAGCCAGTCATGTGAGCTGTAAACCCAAGTTTCTGTTATTTCTACGAAGTTCACATCCTCCTCGTGTAACAGCAGCTCCAGTTGCTCCATTTTCTTAACTAGGCTCCTGGCATTTGTGAACATGCCCCTCAGTTTTGTATGGGTGCGTATTATTTCCTCCTTAGGTTTTCTGAGGCTGAAATTTTGAGCAGTCCACTCATTCACTCCAGGACTAGATGCTATGGATATAATATCATTAGTGCCTCTGCTATTTCCCTCTGTCCTACGCTCACTGCTGCCGCCATCTTCCTCTAAACCCTCCCCCTGCCACCTAGTTTAAAAGCCCCTCCAACTTTTTGGCCATCCTTTCACCAAACAAGAGCTGCAACCTCCCCATTAGGGTGCAGTCCATGCCTACTAAAGAGCCAGTAACCGACTGAAAAGTCAGCCCAGTTCTCCAGGAACCGAAAACCCTCTTTCCTACGCCAGCTTCTCAGACACTCTTTCAGTTCCCTAAGCTCCTGCTGCCTCTCTGGTGTGGCTTGAGGCACAGGCAGTATTTCTGAGAATACTACCTTGGAGGTCCTTCACTTCAATGTAGCTCCTAAATCCATGAACACATTTTTAAGGATGTTCCACCTTCCTCAGACTGTGTCATTGGTGCTAACGTGTACCATGACCGATGGGTCCTCCCAAGCTCCACCCAATAATCTGTCTATCCGATCTGCCGAACCCGAGCGTCCGGTAAACAACATACCATTTAGCAATCACGGTCTTTGTAATAATTAAGTCCCCTACTACCAGTACCTGTCTACCCTTGCCTGTGTCCTTGCCCCCCCCCCCTTTTACCGGAGTAGTCATTCCCCTGGCAGCTAGGGGAGGGAGGCTGCTCTAGCAATGCCACCCGAGTTGATATCCCCAACATCACGCAATTTGGCATATTTGTTGGGATGTACCAACTCAGGACTAGCCTCCCTAAGGCTCTTCCCCCTACCCCTCCTTCTAACTGTCACCCAGCTACATACCTCTGGCTCCCGTACCTCCATATCCAACCCTCTACACTGGCCCCTGCCAGCACCTGCTGGGTAATGTCGAAGCTCCTTTCCAGGTTGTTGATGCTGCGCAGTGTTGCCACCTAATTCTCTAGATGCAGGATCTGGGCTTCCAAAGAAACACCTAGCTGACATCTCGCACAGCAGAATTTACCCTCCAACGGCTCTTCAAGGAATGCATTCATGAAGCAAGATGTGCACTGGGTTGCATCACCAATCCTGTTGGAAATTTTTACCCGCTACTGTAATGGGGAAAATACACGGCTACTCTCGGTAGGCTACACTACTCCAAATTACTCTTTGTGCTACTGCTGTTTTAAGTTACTCAATGTCACTCTCAGTACTCCACGTTGTTTCAAATTACTCGAAGTTACCCCCCAATGCTCCAAGTATCACTCCCAGTACTCAAGTTACCACAGGTATTACTTCCCAGTACTCCAAGCTACTACAGGTATAACTCACAGTACTCCAAGTTTTTACACACTTTACAAAAGCTTACACCACAAAATGTACTCAACAAAAGGCAAGAACTTAATTTTTATACTGCATTCAATGGCCAACACGGTACACTTCATCCATGACTTTGGTGATCTCTGATCTCCTTATGAACAGTTTCTTACATGATGAAGATCAGCCATGGAGTATATCTGAGGTGTATATCAGGGTGTGCTTCTTCCCCACATGAGAGCTGTGATGTCCAGCAACATTCATATAGAAGACATTTCCCACACTCAAGGCACTAATACACCTCAAGATTTGTGTGTGATCCCCGATACAGGAAGACAGGACTTCAGTGAGGAACAATTACCTCACTCAGGACAGGAAGGTGGCTTCTCCCTCGTGTGAGATCTCTGATGTCTGTAAAGATTGGACTTCTGTGAAAAACATTTCCCGCACTCAGAACAGGAATACGGCTTCTCTCCCGTGTGCAATCTCTGATGTGTGACAAGCTCTGATTTTTGAAAAAAACATTTCCCACAGTCAGAACAGGAATATGGCTTCTCACCTGTATGCAGTCTCTGATGTCTGTAAAGATGTGACTTTTCTGAATAACATTTCCCGCACTCCTGACAGGAATATGGCTTTTTCCCCATGTGCAGTCTCTCATGTCTGTTAAGATGTGACTTATCTGAAAAACATTTCCCACACATCGGACAGGAATATGGCTTTTCCCCTGTGTGAGACCTCTGATGTGTGACAAGTTGTGATTTTTGTACAAAACATTTCCCGCACTCAGAACAGGAATACGGCTTCTCACCTGTGTGCAATCTTTGATGATTATAAAGACAGGACTTATCTGAAAAACTTTTTCCACACTCAGGGCAAGAATATGGCTTTTCACCTGTGTGCAATCGCTTATGATTTATAAGATTGGACTTATCTGAAAAACATTTCCCACACTCAGAGCAAGAATACGGCTTCTCACCTGTGTGAGATCTTTTATGCACATTAAGATCAGATTTAAAATGGAAACACTTCCCACACTCAGTACAGGAAAACCTCTTATCTGTTGGAAGGACGGCACCGTCCCTCACAGTCTGAGGTTCCTCAGGATAAGAGGAATACGATGGTCCGGCACCGTCCCGCACAGTCTGAGGTTCCTCAGGATAAGAGGAATACGATGGTCCGGCACCGTCCCGCACAGTCTGAGGTTCCTCAGGATAAGAGGAATACGATGGTCCGGCACCGTCCCGCACAGTCTGAGGTTCCTCAGGATAAGAGGAATACGATGGTCCGGCTCCGTCCCGCACAGTCTGAGGTTCCTCAGGATAAGAGGAATACGATGGTCCGGCACCGTCCCGCACAGTCTGAGGTTCCTCAGGATAAGAGGAATACGATGGTCCGGCACCGTCCCGCACAGTCTGAGGTTCCTCAGGATAAGAGGAATACGATGGTCTGGCACCGTCCCGCACAGTCTGAGGTTCCTCAGGATAAGAGGAATACGATGGTCCATCTACACTGTGTGGTGCCGGATGGACATTTGAGGAAGTCGGGTTTTCTCCTGGACTATACTGTGTGATGTCCTCATCTTCTACTTTACAGTCTGGAGACAAAGTGAGACAATCCTCTGAGGTTTTCCTCATCTCCCGTCCATCTACTAAAATAGAAATAAAAAGATTATTACTAGACATGAGCTGATTGGTTCCCCTAAACCAGGACTCCGCCCACATCAGGCAGCTTTGTCTCTGAGGATCTTAGGATTCCCCCTCAAGGCAACTAGTAAATGGGTCCTCTGATCTCCTACCAGATCATTTCTTTATTCATGGACCTTAGTCAGAGAGTGAGGAAACAACAAGAACTGTCTTTTATAGGAGTGACAGTGATGAGGGGATTATAGGACGAGTGTCCCCACCCCCTCTATCACTCATTGCCATCTTCCCAACACAAGAAGTCCTGCACTTCCTTATTTAGTCCATGATTTAGTCAAGAATAACAGCGGGGCTGAGCCCCACCAGAGGTCAAAGAGTGAGGGTGGGGGAGAACAACCAAGATGAAGACTGGACTGATCCTAAGGACAGCCATCATTGGGTTATTGACTCCTCCCTCATTATCACTTTCTGTTTAAGGTTCCAATATAAGAGGATATTATCACATTATTATCAACATGTAAAAGTCTGTGCTCCAATCAAATCATCAGATATAAAATGTCCAGCTGGTAGGAAATGGGTGAAACAAAAGAGAATACATATTATGTTTATAGCAGATGGGGGAGAGCAGAAGTCAGGACAAATTGTTGCATAATGTACAACGGTTAGGACTATATAGTATCAGGACAATGTAACACACAAGATAGATGTACAACATAGATTATATAGTGCAGGGGTGCGGACTATGTAATGAACAACATAAAGTATACAGTGCAGGGGTCAGGACTGTGTAATGCACAACACAGTTTATTTAGTACAACGGTCAGGACTATGTAATGTACAATGAAAATGGAGTATGAACAGCCACTAAAAGTCACCCAGTGCACAAGAATGTTAGACAATTTGCAGCTGTGTTCCTAAATTCTCTAACCCTCGCAAAAGTAAAAAAACACACAACTCAAAGAGATTTTAGGTTGCACTTGTACTAATTTAAAAAGTTATAGCACCTCAAAAGGTTATAATGTCATAATAAAACAATAGAAGATCCCCTTAGAAATCCACATGTATCTATCAATAAATAAATAAATAGATCACACAGCCGACAAGTGAATAATCCAACTCCAAAAATATATCATCACGAGTAAAAAATATTTTTGTATCACAAACAATATTGGTAACTTTGTTTCCTGTGTCACAGTGCAGAGCAAAAAAGGATATTTCCAAAAATTTAACAAAAGGTTATCAAGATTATTAAGCTGCTTCATGAAAATATACAGAAAGGGGTCAAAATTCAAAGCTCAATAAATCTATACCTTGTCCAACTGACAGTGCATTCCAGCTCAGGAAAGTGACCAGGGTATTACAGGCTGCTATCACCCAGTCCCCGCCCTACTCTGGACCAATCAGTGAGCAGTATGGGTGGAGGAATGTATTTAGTGTTAATGACCCACCTGTGCTGATCTCTGTAGGAGTGTCCTCCTCTATAAATGTCCCTGTTATTCCATCCTCCTCCATAGACTGCTGATCACCCCTCACATATGTCTCTTCTTCTTCTGCTTTAACCTCAACTTTTATATCTATCAGATCTTCACCCTAAACCAAAAACCATGAGGGAAAATATTATCTGTAAAATCTAAGCTTTAATATTGTGACATAACATAAGAAGTCCATGTTCTAGATGCTCCATCACTACATACTCTCATCATCCTTTTTATAATCTTTTTGACATCAGTAGTGTAGTCCTCTAGGTTTCCACTCTGAATATTTCATAAAACATTCATAGTAACAAACATGCTGTGTATAATTCATAACTACCAATAATTGTCAATCATCTACCTGATGATGGTGAGGGATGGTGTGACCTTCCTGTATGGAATCCCGGGAATACAGAGGATGGGGACATCTCTCTGATGGTTTTCTGTTACTTGATGACTCCATCATGATGCCCTTGTAGAGATCCCTGTGTCCTTCAGAAAGGTGCCTCATCACTCCATATTCCCCATCCTCTTCTTCAGACTCTTCTTTAATAACAATATTATAACCCCCAAGGTTTTCACTCTGAAATATATAATAAAACATTCATTGTAACAGACATACTTCTGTAAAAAAATCATAATTACCAGTGGTTGTTCCTCATCTACCTGATGATGGTGAGGGATGGTGTGACCTTCCTGTGTGGAATCCCGGGAATACAGAGGATGGGGACATCTCTCTGGTGGGTTCCCATTACTGGATCCATCTGTAGGAAACACACACACTGACTGAATACATTGTTTCTATGTGTTTATCAGATGATGGGGGATCTAGGTGGACCCTCCGTACTGCTCTCTCCTTTACAATAAAGTCTCCTCTTACCCGGTGATGTGAGGGGCGGCTGATTCTCCATCATGACGTCCTTGTAGAGATCCTTGTGTCCTTCTAAATACTCCCACTCCTCCATGGAGAAATAGACAGTGACATCCTGACACCTTATAGGAACCTGACACACACAATGATACAGTCACCATCCAGACACATCCCTTGTCTGTTACTGGATAATGTCCCAGAATTCCCAGCACAGCTCACCTCTCCTGTCAACAGCTCAGTGTTCTTGCTGGTGACTTCTAGAATCTTCTTTTTATTCTATCAGGGAGGGAGGTGGAGGCAAAGTGATGGTCATATGATCACTAGATATCATGGGAGGAAAAAAATATCTATAGTGAAACCTTGGTTTGAGAGCGTTTTGCAAGACAAGCTACATTTTTTAATACATTTTGACTTCATATACAAGCAATGTCTTTATATACAAGTAGCTTCATGTCACAACTGAGTATAAAACAGAGGCACCTCTAAGTGTAGTAATATAGTTACATTTAATGAAGATACAACATTTAGCAACTCACATGGTTGATGATTAAAAGAGGCACATCTAATTATGCAGGCATCTGGGGTAAAGCAGGCCACATAGACCATCCTCCGCACCGCCATCGACGTCATCCCTTCCACACTGCGCTCCATGAGCGGTTTAAGCCTCGCTTTCAGATTGCTCTACTGCAGGGTTGTCTTCCCGGTCACAATTGCAGACTGACAGCACCAAAATTTCGGCCACTGAAACATATCGACTGAAAATGGCCTTTTTGGCAAAATGCTGAAAAGGAATTCTTGCTGATAATTGATCTGAAAATGGGGCGGGGCCTGTGCAGGGTCCCGCCCCTGGTGCCGCCCATTACGGGGGGTGTCTTTCTGGCCGATGCGCGCCACAGTCCTCTCCTCTCGGCGATCTCCGTGTGTCACAGAGCTTAACTACACAGGCCGCAGTAACAATGTCCCGCCTCCTGTGACAGACGGCACACTGATCCAATGGTGGGACATTGAATCAGTGTGACGTGTCACAGGAGGCGGGACATTGTTACTGCGGCCTTTGTAGTTAAGCTCTGTGACACACGGAGATCGCCGCGAGGAGGGAGGGAACTGGCAAGCTGCATGGCGGCCACTGGCAAGCTGCATGGCGGGCACTGGCAGGCACTGGCAAGCTGCATGGTGGGCACAGGTGAGACTGCATTGATCTCTTGTATTATGTCCCCAGTCTCTGACCACCTCCTGTACCATGTCCGCAGTCTCTGACCATCTCCTGTACCATGTCCGCAGTCTCTGACCATCTCCTGTATAAAGATATTTTTTTAAAACAGTCAGTTTCGGTGCTGTTTCGGTATTGGGATCAAGGAAGATTTATTTTCGGTATCGGTTTTGGCACCAAAAAACCCATTCGGTGCATCCCTACCCTGGATGCCTGCATACTTAGATGTGCCTCTTTTAATCATCAACCATGTGAGTTGCTAAATGTTGTACCTTCATTAAATGTAACCATATTGCTACACTTAGAGGCGCCTCTCTTCTCTTTTATATTGTGTAGCACGTCTAATTTTATACTGTGTAGCTGGATTTTGCATCTAATCTCCTTGTGGAGGCTGCCTTTTGTGGATTTGTGGACATTTTATGATTACACAACCTCTCACATCGCTATGATCTTTTTATATGTACTATAAACTGAAGGACCTATGAATAAATGGTTGTGGAACCTATCATCTGATTTTCCATTGTTTCTTATGGGGAAATTCGCTTTGATATACAAGTGCTTGGATTACAAGCATATTTCCGGAACGAATTATGCTCGCAATCCAAGGTTTTACTGTATATTTGAACATGAATAGTAAAATCAAATGACATTCCCAGAGTCCTGCTCACCTCCCCGGTCAGGTCTGTGTTTTATTAATAGGAATAAGAGTGATGTCATGTGACCTCCCAGAATCCTCTCACCCCCCCCCCCCAAAAAAAAGTAGTATAATCTGTTAATATAGACTGATGAGGTGAGAAGGTGATTGGTTTGAAAGGTGGCACATCTACAAAATTAAGAGAATTACCCCGTAAGTGGGGAAATGATCTGACCCTGAAAGGGATAATCTAGGTTTCCACACTATATATGTGTGTATCATCATCTGCTGGAGATAAAAGACATCACAGTGACTATGGAGGAAGAGGACGGACATGACGGGGTTACTGGGTGTAAATAGAAAATAAGATCTTATTACCTCTTCTGCTGCCACTTCCAGCAATGTCTTCGCTCTACTTCCTCCTGACTCACCTCTCGCCTGGAACTTCCTATTTATACCTGACATCACTTCCTGTCTGCATTCCATAGAAACTTCAATTCTCAGTAGAAGAGAGATTACCACCTGGTGGAGCTCAGAGGAACTGCAGCCCAAAGAAACATCTTGTAGTGTCAACACGGCCTTGTGCTGTGTGCATATACTGTATAGCCTTATAGATGGGTCATCTCCACTCCCACCAAGGGGGATACAAATATATTACTGCCTAGTCCAGCCTTTCTCAGCCAGCATTCCTCTAAAGGTTTCTAGGGGTTTCCTTGAGCAATGAACAATTTCTGTCTCTCAGTAACAACTGACATCATAACGGGAGGCAATCTTCCTACTGATAGCGATGCACCCATTTCTATCCTACCTTTTTTTCCCCCCCCTTTGTCTGATGTGTCGAGTTTGCTCCGAGTTCAATTGGTGTATCAGATTTTTTCTGGCAGTGGATTTGGACCGAACTCTTTACATCAGATTTGAGTGCAAGTACTTTGTATTCTAGCCGGGTTTTGTAACATCAGCCGAGTACTAATTTTAATTGGTTAGTTCACCTGTAGCCTAATGATGACACATTAGAGCAGTATATAGATTATTGTGGTGACTAGTTCTAATAGGTAATGACAAAGCGCTAACATTTGCATAAAACATGTCTACCTCTTTGTCCCCTGCTCCATCTGTCCACCACTTGTCATATGGAGCTTCAATAAAAGGATTTTTGGAAGTGCAGCCATCCGGAACCATTTTCTTATGTTACAGAGCTGGGCTAACACCTGACTAGTGTGTGTGTGGGGATTAACCAGACTCGCTCACCTGGAGCAGCTTTTCTTGTTTCATTAAGTGTCCTTCTTCTACTGGCCACTAACATAGGAAGATCCTTCTTCCATTGGTCACCAATGTAAGGGGCCACTACACTGACCACTCAAAATTGTCATTGTTCGCCATCTATTAAGTTGGAGTTCCAAAGATTTAGCCAGTAATTCATGTTTACTAGTCAGTGAAGACAGAAAACGTAAATGGTTCCCTGTCCTCGTATCAATTACTGCAGTTGACAGGTAATTCCCAGATTAAGATTGGCTCCCCCTCTCTATGCTACTTAGGTATATCCTTACCATTCGAAATACTAGCGGCTTCTCTTTACTATTTTTGCATAAAACTCAAGCAGAACTTAACTCCATTACCCCATAAATATTATTGTGGTATTTATTCCAAACTATCCAACTAAGAGTCCTGCATTCTGTAACGGCAATCCCAAGTGTGAAAGGGGTTAATGCCATTTAGGATATTCCCTTTCCGAACACAAGGCAGCTGCCGACACTCCAGTCAGGCGAACCAGACCCATAAGAATAATTCCCCCTCAATAACGAGACAAACGCTCTGTCTTGAGGTTTCAAGCAGGAATGAGTCTTTATTCAAGCACATGGTAACAGATATCTCACTTCCCTCCCACCCTTGGGAAACAGGGCGGGTTAACCTGTCCATTAACAATGGACACACAGGTCAGGTGTGTTCAAACTTCCCAGTAAACAGTCTTAGCAGCAAAGGGGTTGGAGGAATCCCCCCTCCCTTTTTCCTCCCAGCAAGACACTTCCACATCCCATAATAGTTGATGCATCCAGCCACAATAGACAATAGAATAGTCACACCTCACCCCATCACAGCAAATCGTACACAACAGCCAACACACAATATACACACAATATATACAATGTATACAGCATTGAATCTGCCAAGCACAGATCAGACTGGGGTTCCCATTCAACCTGTGCCCCTATTAGAGACACAGGGTGATCTACACATAAGAGGCGTCAAGGAAGCTGGACAAGGAACCTCCAGAACTCTTCAGGGCAAGCTGAGCCGCACAAACCCCTGACCCAAAGTGACTCCTGTCACACATTCCCTCTTAAAAAAGCTTCAACAGTTGTCCTTCTCATTGATCTGGAATACCAAATGCCCCAGACTCTGGTATAAACTGCTTGCTCTCCTCAAGATATGAGGTGGGGCTGGTGCTCATGGCCTGAGTTTATACCAGAAAGCAGCGGTCCTTGTCAGGGTATTGGTTCCATCATTCTTCCATGAAACAATAGGTCACACTAGAGAGCCTTATGAATTCCATAAACCTCATGGCCTTACCTTGGATCCTACCCGCCATATGGAAAAACTTTCCTGACCTTACAAGGCAAACTCTATCTGCCTGGGACCAGACCATTGCGAGTCTTTGGATTTCCCAATATCCTGGTCCCATGATGCCATTATTCAGTAACCAAGCTTTTCGAACCACTCTGACGGGAAAAATGGTCCATAGACCAAAAACGAACATTATAGACTTTCCCAACTCATACCAGCCAATCCTTCTCTTGTCTTCAGGCCCTCATTTGAGACATATGACTTCATATGGTCCTTGGTTACGTAGCCAGCGACTTATTACATTCTTTCGTTCAATATGGCACGTTTCAGAGCTCCGCTCTCCTCCAACAGTGTTTGATGATCTTTTCCTTCAAACTACCCCTCATTTTCACGCCATTTCCCAAATGTATTCTGTTCTCTCTTCCCTAGCCCAACCTGCCCTTCCTCCATATAAATCTGCATGGGAAAGTGAACTTCAAACCACCATTTCATCAGATGAGTGGGAAATATGTTCTATACTTACTCATAAACTATTGGTAGCCACCAGAGTCCAAGAGAAGGGTTTCATATTGATAACCAGATGGTATAGGCCTCCAGAGTTTTTAAATCACATCCCACTTTATCTGCCACCTGCTGGCGATGTTATAACTCAAAAGGGATTGTTGAGTGGTGAGTTTGTCCACTGATTTATTCATTCTGGGGAACATTTTTCGACATATACTGTAGTTATGGCTATGCAGCTTTCAATTTCTCCACAGATCGCTCTACTGTCCATAATCCCAGGCCCCATCGCATCTACTGTTCTTCGCCACTTAATTTCAGTAGCATGAGTAGGGATCCCTCACCATTGTAAAACGGGCAACTGTTTCCTCCTTAGTGGAATGGACAATGGAACTGGCCTTTACTGGTGATCTGTACAACCTGTACAATAACAGATTGGACCAATAGAAGAAAACCTGGATTGCTTGGTCTGTGTTTTGACTCTTGTCTACTTTTAATGATTGGGTTACTAGTAGATCTCCCTTTTTCATCTTAGAGCCAAGGTGGATCCATCCCCTCACCTTCCTCCACCCCCTTCCTATTTATCTTCTTCCAGTTTCACTTATTGTTATGGGACCTAGACATGTGCCATTCATTCTGGTCTGAATATAAATTCGGACAAATTTTTGGTTATTCGGAGATTCAAATGCATCCGGCTCTTCGAATGAAATAGTAATGAATTTCCTTGTGTTTTGTATATTTGTTTTCTAGCGAATTTCACATTTGCGGTAAAATTCAAAATCAGTCAAAAAATGAGGGCATGTGGCCTGGTATGGTTCAGGAGGGGGGCCCTCGGTCTTCCTCTCCCCCTTTCCTAGTCTGCATGCTCGGATAAGAGTCTGGTATGGATTTTGGGGGGTCCTATGTCATTTAAAAAAAAAATGGTGTGGGGTTCCCTCAAAGGGCCTTCTATGGACTGGGGGGACCCCCACGCTGCTTTTTTTTCCAGAATTTTTCATAGCCGGGATTCTTTTGTTTACATTTCAGCTGTCAATGGGGATGAGTCATTGGTTGTTAAGGATGCGGCGGCCGGCCCACTCCTTAGCAACCACCTAGTCTTCATACAGAATTTAAATTGGTCGATCATTTTTTAGCCAATCCGAATTGTGATCGTTCTGAAAATTTGGAATTCATTAGAAAATTAATAAAGGAAACTAAACTAAATGAAACAAAATTAAATGAATTCAGAAATGAATCAACAAAATTAAATTAGCCACATAACGAATCTATCCGAAACTAAACTATTTTTTCCGTTCTGCGCATGTCTAATGGGACCTTTCTCAACCATTCTTTGCCTTTATTTTCATACTGGAAAACAGTTTCAGTATGCCCAATCACCAGAAGGTACATGTCTATAACCCATGATGTATGAATATGTTGCCCGTGTCCTGTACTGTTCAATTAAGATTTAAAAATTACTCCAGAGCACTTAACCCCCCTCTCAATTTATAAAGCCCTTAAACACGTACGATGTGGGTGCCTTTTATGAAAATGTCAGCTGCTCTATACACGTTACATATTGACCTTGTATATACTAAACAAGCAATAGTTCTAGGTCCATTATTAACCGTTAACTCTAAACTGATGACCTGTAAAAGCTTTTGAAACAACATCTATGGGCCATTTTTTTAAAGTTTGTTGTCCGTGGTTCGGCACACACAATTTTAACCTCTTCAATACCAGGCACTTTCACCCCATTCCTGCCCAGGCCAATTTGCAGCTTTCAGCGCTATTGCACTTTGAATGACAATTGCGCGGTCATGCAACATTGTACCCATATGACATTTTTGTAATTTTTTGGAGACAGATAGAGTTTTCTTTTGGTGGTATTTATTGGCCACTGAGTTTTTTATTTTTTGCTAACAAAATAGAAAAAAAAGATCGAACATTTTGAAAAAAAACCCCTTTCCTTGTTTCTGTTATACAATTCTGCAAATACGTAATTTTTCTTCTTCACCGATGTGCACTGATGAGGCCATACTAATAGGCATTGATGAGGCTGCACTGATGAGGCCGCACTGATGGGCACTGCTTGGAACTAAATCACAAAGTGCAGTGCTAAAAATGTATAAAAAGTCCCAATGTTTGAGGAAATATGACATCTCAATAAAAACAGTCCAATAGGTATAGGTCCACACAAAGGAAAGTGCTGGGAAGATGCCGTCACTAAGAAGGAAAGGTTCACACTGACTCTTTCCCCAATGAGTGGACTACTTAATCAAAAGCAGTCAAACACGCTTGAAACTCCTCCACTTCGATTTCACCATACACTTGGGGAGATAGATTGCATGAACACCAATAGGATCCTCCTTAGACAGACTCTCATCACTTCAGGACATCATGTAAATTGGTATAAAAAACGTAATTGCGCAGTATTACTGACAAGTACATTTATTAAGAATACAGCAAAGGCCAGAATACTCGCAAACAACGCAGTAAAAAGCGCATTTCAATCCAATATGGGCACTGATGAGGCTGCATTAATAGGTACTGATGAGGCTGCACTGATGGGCACTGCTTGGCACTAGGGATGAGCCGAACACCCCCCGGTTCGGTTCGCACCAGAACCTGCGAACGGACCGAAAGTTCACACGAACTTTAGAACCCTATTAAATACAATGGACTGGAACGTTCAAAATCAAAAGTGCTAATTATAAAGGCTAATATGCAAGTTATTGTCCTAAAAAGGGTTTGGGGACCCGGGTCCTGCCCCAGGGGACATGTATCAATGCAAAAAAAAGTTTTAAAAATTGCAGTTTTTTTGGGAGCAGTGATTTTAATGATGGTTAAAGTGAAAAAAAAATGTGAAATATTCCTTTAAATATTGTACCTGGGGGGTGTCTAAAGTATGCCTGTGAAGTGCCACGTGTTTCCCGTGTTTAGAACTGTCCCTGCACAAAATTACATTTCTAAAGGAAAAAAAGTCATTTAAAACTGCTTGCGGCTTTAATGTAATGTCTGGTCCCGGTAATATGGATGAAAATCATTGAGAAAAATGGCATGGGTACCCCCCCCCCCCACTACGCGCCCCTTTGGGTCTTGTATGGATATTAAGGGGAACCCCGCACCCAAATAAATAAAAAGGCCCTATATACTCTGAACAGCAGTATACAGGCGGAGCACACAAGACAGGGACTGTAGGTTTGTTCTTAAGTACAATCTGTTTGTAATTTGGAACAGGTACATTTTTTAAGTGTAGCTCCAGCCAAAAAATCTATTTTTAAGCTTTTTGGAAAACATAGGGAAGGGTTATCACCCCTGTAACATTTGTTTTGCTGTCTGTGCACCTGTTCAGAACATTTCACCTCACTTTCCATCCCAATGACAAATGTTTTTTGAAAATCTGGGGTTTTTAATTGAAACAAGGATTGGTGATAAAGCATCAGTAGAGAGGAGACACTTTTTTCCCATATTAACTTTTACAGGAGAGAATTTCCCTTCCTAGGGGTAGATTTCCTCTCATTCCTGTTGTCTCCTTCTGTTTGCAAGTAGGAGTCGTTTGTAAGTTGGATGTTTGAAAGTAGGGGCCTGCTGTATATACTATGCAGAAAATTGTCCCTTAGGTGTTGGTGTTGCCACAACACTGTAAGCCCTCACAGTTACTCTTGGTGGGCGCTGGAACATCCTGCTGTGAACTATTATATCAAGAATTGTAATTACATGCCATTGTTGAACAGTGGTAGGAAAAATTTGGCCTTTGGTGGTGGTGCTGGTGCCACAACACTGTAAGTCCTCACAGTTCCTCTTGGTGGGCGCGGGAATGGGCCCAGCTGTGAAACATTAGATCAAGAATTGTAATTACATGCCCCTGTTAAACAGAGCCAGAAAAATTGGGCTTTTGGTGGTGGTGGTGTTGCCACAACACTGTAAGCCCTCACAGTTACTCTTGGTGGGCGCAGGAATGGGCCCTGCTGTGAATTATTAGATCAAGAATTGTAATTACATGCCCCTGTTAAACAGGGGCATACAAATTGGGCCTTAGGCACTGGTGCCACAACACTGCAACCTCTCACAGATACTGTACTTGGAGCGCAGCAATGAGCCCTGCTGCAAAGCATTGCATCAAAAATTGTATTTACACGCCCCTGTTAAACAGGGGCAGAAAAATTGGGCCTTAGGCATTTGTGCTGGTGCCACAACACTGCAACCCTCTCACAGATACTCTATTAGGAGCACAGGAATGAGCCCTGCTGCAAAGTATTGCATCAAAAATTGTATTTACACGCCCCTGTTAAACAGGGGCTGAAAGGGGGGCGTGGCCAAGACAGGCATGTGAGAGGACGCATCTCCCACAGCTCCTAACAGTGATCCGGTACTGATCCTCCCCCAGCCGCCTAATCGGACCGACGGTCACCTATGCTCGCAGCCTGTGATCCGGGGACCACTGAGGTACAACCACCGGCTCTCTGTACCAGGGGGATGACCCGCAAAGGACAGGCGGAAATCGCGGGGCCGGAGCTCCAAGATGGCGCCGCCGCATCTGTAGTGAAGGGGACACCGCGCGGGCAGGACAAGCTAGGCCCCAAGGCAAGTAAGCCGCCCAAAACCCCCAAAGAACCCCCTAAGGACATGCTGTATTATGCCCAGAAGATGTCTGGGGCTATGGGGACCGAGATGCCCGTCCGATCGGGGGACCCCACACATATGATGCCTGATATACATGCAGACGCTGTCCCAGATCAGTGGGGAGAGGAGGAGGGGGGCCAGGCAGGCTCTGTGATGCAAGACACTTCAGCCCCAGATGCACAGGAACCCACTCTGGCTGATATCCTTAGGGCTGTGAACAAATGCACAGCCTCTGTTGATACTTTAAAGGAGCAGTTTGGCTTGCTGAGGCAAGACATGCAGAAGATCCGTGAACGTACCACGGCTGTGGAGAGCAGAGTTAGTGAGGTGGAGGACCAAATGCAGCCCATAGCCCAGGACACAAGAGCAGCCCTGCAGATGGCTAGAGATGCATACGATCGTGCTGAAGATTTGGAGAACCGCCTCAGAAGGAACAACGTTCGTATAGTGGGTCTCCCGGAGAGGGTGGAGGGCAGGGATCCTACTACATATGTGGAGAACTGGTTGATTGAACTTTTTGGCAAAAATTCATTTTCAGCATTTTTTGCGGTGGAGCGTGCGCACAGAGTGCCCTCTCGCCCGCCCCAACAGGGGGGTCCTCCTAGATCCATCCTTGCAAAACTACTGCATTACCGGGACAGGGAGGCGGTGCTACGCCAAGCTCGGGAGCGAGCGAATGTACAGCACAATGGCACCAGAGTGTCCTTCTATCCGGACTTTTCGGCAGAGGTCCAGAGACGCAGGGCCAAATTTAATGATGTGAAACGCCGCCTGCGACTCCTGCAACTTCCATACGCTATGCTTTATCCTGCAAAGCTCCGCATAGTGGTGCGGGGCCAGGCACAATTCTTTGAGTCTGCCAAGGAGGCTCTAACCTGGCTGGATCGGAACGAACAATCACTTCAGCGACGAGAGCAGGAGGAGGGGGAATAAGGTCTAAATTCTGATTGTGCCTGATGGCACGAATTGTATGCTGCTCAAAGACACCTTGCGTTTAATTTCCTCAGGGGGATCCCCTATTATTGTTTGCGGCTACTGTTTTATGGCTGGGGGACATTATATGGCTATACAATGCAAGGAGAGTGATTTACACCACGTTGTCCAATAAGAGGATGTTACAATTGACTGAACCATGGCGACGTTCTGTCGTGAAAGGAGTTGCTGCTGCCCTGTTGGTGGATTATGTAGCTCCAGGACCCGTTAGGTCCACTGTTCCTACTAACTTTCCCTTTTTCAGCAGTTACAACTTCAAAGAGGTACATTGCAGCAGACGTGAATTAATACTCCTAGAGCGCAGTGCAGCGGGGTTCAGGAATGGTACGAGAGGGGTGACGTCACCCCTGCCCCAGGGACTATATTGTTGTCTCTACCCACGATTATCCGACCATTTATCTTTAATTGCGGATGCTCATGGCTAAGGTTTCTATTGTTTCCTGGAATGTGAGGGGTATGCACTCCCCCTTGAAACGTACAATGCTTAATATGTGTTTGAAGAAATTCCTTCCTGGGGTTATCTGTTTCCAAGAGACTCACTTAACGGCAGAGACAGTATGCTGTTTACGGTATGCATGGGTGGGGAGAGCTTATCACTCTACACACACCTCCTTTTCTAGGGGGTGAGTGTACTGGTGCATGCAGCCTTGGATTTCCAGGAGTTTGACAGTGTCATAGACCAGGAGGGGCAATATGTATTTCTTCACTGCAGGTTTGGTACATTGATATGTGTGCTGGCATGCATATATATCCCACCACCGTTCGCGGCGGCGGTACTCCGGCTCCTCCTTGCGTTTTTGGATGGTAGGCCGGATGTGCCGCTGCTAGTGATCGGTGACTTCAACTGCTGTTCGGACCAGGTGGCGGATAGACACCCGAGCCCTAGGCCCTCTGCCCTCGCCAGGAGTACTCCCCTGGCGCGGTTGTTGCAAGAGGTGGGCTGGGTGGATATCTGGCGACATCGCAATCCGGGCGACAGACAATTTACCTGCTTTTCAAAGTCCCATGGT
Source organism: Rana muscosa (assembly GCA_029206835.1). Classification (NCBI taxonomy): domain Eukaryota; kingdom Metazoa; phylum Chordata; class Amphibia; order Anura; family Ranidae; genus Rana; species Rana muscosa. Next base: position 28,704,160 of record JARGYO010000094.1, read on the forward strand.
TGCCTGTCTAGGATAGATCTGGGGGTGGGGAACCTGAGCATACTCCCGTTTGTAGCTGACATTACACATAGACCCCGTAGTGTATCAGACCATTCTGCTCTAGTGGTACAGTTGCTGGTGGCTCCACCGGCAAAATTAACTAGGGCGCCCTGGAAGTTTAATGCATTTTGGTTGAAATTGTTTCGTTCCCATGAGGAGATAATGGGTGATATACGGAGGTTCTTTGATGACGGGGATGGAGTAGAATTTAATGTGCGGCACTGGGATGCCTTTAAGGCGCATCTCCGGGGCCTCCTGATAGGGGAAATGAATAAGGTTAAAAGAGCCTCCTCTGAGCTCCTGATAGAAGTGGAGGCTAGGGTTCAGGAATTAGAGAGGGTATATGTGACGGATCCCTCTGATCTGACCAGAGAAGCATGGGTGGCCGCTCAGTCGGCCTATCAACAACTACTTTCCTCCTCGGCTGAGAAGAAAAGGTTCTTTACGAAACAGGCGTTCTTTGAGGAGGGTGAGAAGACCGGCCGACTTTTGGCACGGATTGCAAACTCAACTCATCAACGCTCGCCTGCTATAGGAGCCATTAGGTCCAAGACAGGGAGTGTAGTCTCCCAACCAGAGTTGATTATGGAGGAATTGGCGGGTTTCTATGAGACCCTGTACAGTCCTGGAGCGCCATACGCCCAGGAGGATCTGGAGTTATACCTGGCCCGATTAGTCTTCCCTGCGCTGTCCGAGGGTCAGCGGGCACAGTTGGAGGCGCCGCTTACTGTCGGGGAGCTCCGGGGGGCTGTGGGTGCATTCCCTAATTGTAAGGGGAGGATGGGTTGCCTATGGAGGTGTATAAGCAATACTCAGAGGAAATACTGCCCCAACTACTGAGAGTGTTTAACAATGCCAGGGAGAGAGGGACCCTTCCACCCTCAATGTCTAAGGCAAACATAGTACTACTGCTCAAACCGGGTAAGGATCCTGTAGACCCAGGGGCGTATCGCCCCATCTCCTTGCTGCAAAGCGACATCAAGATATTAGCCAAGGTACTGGCCATTCGGCTGAATGGGGTGATTACTTCAATTGTGCATGGGGACCAGGCTGGTTTCATGCCAAATAAATCTACAGCGGTTAATTTGCGGAGGTTGTTCCTGAATGTACAAGCAAGGGCAGATAACATGGGAAGCAGGGCACTCTTGTCCCTGGACGCCACAAAGGCGTTTGATAGCATAGATTGGAATTATCTTTGGTCGGTGCTGCGGAGGTTCGGGTTTGGTCCAATTTATATATCCTGGGTGAAGTTGCTATATAGTCAGCCGCAGGCCGCCATAAGGACCTTTGGTTCTTTGTCTGGGAGCTTTGCATTGAGGAGGGGGACTTGGCAGGGGTGTCCCGTCGCCCCTCCTCTTTGCTTTGGCTATTGAGACACTGGCCATGGATATTCGGGCAAATTCTGGCATTACTGGTTTCTGCTATGGTGACTTGCAGGAAAAAGTCATGCTATATGCCGATGACACTCTGCTTCTTCTGGGGGACACGGACTCCTCCCTTAGGGAAGCTATGTCGACCGTATCCAAATTTGGAGGGTTTTCCGGTTTGCATATAAACTGGTCAAAATCGGCGTTGCTCCTGTTGGATGGGGACGACACACAGGTGATTAACTCTTCCTGCCCCATTCCCATTACCACTGCTTTTAAGTACTTGGGGGTTCAGATCACAGCAAGGCCACAGGATTTTATCCATCTTAATATCTCCCCCCTGTTACTAAGGTTTAGGGATAAAGTCAAAACCTGGAAGGCTCTTCTCCTATCTGTGGCTGGCAGGGTGAATCTTATAAAGATGATACTCATGCCACAGCTACTGTATTTCCTTCATAATACTCCTATGGTTATCCCCCTCAAAACATTTCGTACAGTAAATAGTATCTTTCGCAGCCTCATATGGAGGGATAAGCTCCCTAGGATCAGATTGGAACATTTGCAGCGGCCCAAAGACTGCGGGGGCTTGGCGTTACCAAACCCTTGGCTGTATTACTTAGCTTCCCAGCTACAGCACCTTATAGGCATGTTTCCATTAGAGGCAGAGGGGGCGCCCACCTTGCAAACCTCGGCTCATAAACTGCTGCTGTTTACTGTGTGCAGAGATCTGGTTCCTGTGGCGTTGGAGGCTCAGGCCTTCGCTAAACCACATAAAAAGTTTCCAACTTATAGCTTAATTCAGAAGGTATGGAACAAGGTTAAATACATTCAGAATGCAGATGGCTATACAGAATATAGCCCTATATGGCAAAATGATACATATACTGAATTGGCAAAACTGCAGTCTGGGGCCAGATGGAAGCAGTATGGGATTACGCATCTTAGACACATATTCTGTAATGGAGTATTGCGCCCTTTTAGCGACCTAAGGGAATCTTACGGTCTCCCGCAATCAATGTACTTTTATTATTTACAATTGCTCCATGCGGTGGCGGCACAGGGTCGCTCCTCGGAGTGGCACTTGTCGCCAACCCCGGTGTTTAGGCTTCTTGGGGATGCTGGGTCGTCAAAGGGCTTTATCTCACAATGCTATGCCATACTGTTACAGTCCGTGATGAGGCAGCATCCTCTGAAGATAAGGGAGAAGTGGGAGGCAGATGTTGGACAGTTGGATGGTGAGCAGTGGGAGGAAATTTTCCAGGCTGTGGGTAGGTGTTCACTGAATATATCCCATAGGCTTACCCAGTTGTACATATTGTTACGCACTTATTTCACACCTCACAGATTACATTTAATGAATCCACAGCTTGACCCCATATGTACACGATGCAAAAGGGACCACGGAGATCTAGTCCATATGTTGTGGAGATGTCCCAAACTCCACATGTACTGGGCGGGGGTGGTGTCTACCATTAATTCAGTGTTTGGCGTGTCTCTTCCACAGGACCCGAGAGCTTGTCTCTTGGGTGCTTTGGAGGAATACGAATGGGACGAGGACTGTAGAGAAGCCGTTCATAGGACTCTGTTTCAGGCGAGGAAGCTCATCATGATACACTGGAAAGCGGAGGACCCGCCGACCTTGAAGGAATGGGTTAATAATATTGGGATGGTGTTGAGGATGGAGAAGATGACTTATCGGCATAGGGGTAGTGCTCAAAAATTCGAGAAGCTATGGGCAAAATGGCTAGATGTACCGGGCTTGGCCCCGGTGGATCTGGTGGCTGATAGATTGCTAGGCATCAATATAGGTTGAGAGATGTTTTAACGATTGGGAGAGTGGATATGTTGATTTGAGGACCGGCTGGCTCCTAGTTCGGATTTGTTTTGAAATGCATGTTTGTAATGACTTCTTACCCCGCTATGTTGAGGGGTGTCTGTATGCTCTGTACCTCTGCAAATTAATAATAAAACTTTGTTGGATATAAAAAAAAAAAAAAACAGGGGCTGAAAAATTGGGCCTTAGGCACTGGTGCCACAACACTGCAACCCCTCACAGATACTGTAGTTGGAGCACAACAATGAGCCCTGCTGCAAAGTATTGCATCAAAAATTGTAAATACACGCCAGGGGCTGAAAAATTGGGCCTTAGCCACTGGTGGCGGTGCCCAGAACCAAAAATGTTCTTACAAGCTATCAGCATGATCATTGAGGAGGAAGAGGATAGTCACTCAGCATAACAGGATAGTCACTCAGCATCAGCATAGGCAGTCTTGAAGGGATCTGACATTTAAAAAAAAAATCTTCAGTTACATCCGCATCAGGTGCTTGGTAGCTGGTGGTGATCCAAGACCGATTCATTTTTATGAAGGTCAGTCGATCGACCGAGTCAGTGGACAGGCGCACCCTGTGATCGGTTACAAAGCCTCCAGCAGCACTGAATGTGCGTTCCGAAAGAATGCTGGATGCAGGACAGGCCAGTAGCTCAATTGCATACTGTGCAAGCTCTGGCCAGTGATCCATCCTCAAGACCCAGTAACCCAGAGAATTTTTGGTGGGAAAGGTGTCCAAGTCTGATCTTGCCCCTAGGTATTCCTGCACCATGTAAACCATGTAAACCAGACGCTGGCGATGGTTGCTGGAATCGATCATACCTTGGGGCTGCGTACTAAAAAATTGTCTGAACGCATCGGTCAGACGGCCACCTTCTCCACTGCTCCTTCTTTGACTGACCGAAGCCTCAGCAACACGTTGTCCAGGACCAGGAATTTGTAACCTCCCAGTCTCTGGGAACGCATTGCACAGACCTTTCTGCAAGGCCTCCCGAAGATGCTTCATCCTCTGCTCCCTCTACGATGGCAAGATAAGGTCCGCAACCTAAAGCCTCGTACACACGGCCGAGATTCTCGTCGAAAAAAACATGTAGTTTTTTTCGACGACATTCTTGGACAAGAAACTTGTCCCGGCCGAGTGTACACACGCTCGATTCAAAGAACCCGCGGTTCTTTGAATGGAGCGTACGCGGTGACGTCATCGACTACGACGAGCATGCGCTCGTCACATTCGATGCCGTCGCCGCCATCTTGGTATACCCTACCTATGCCTAGGAAGCTACCGCGCATGCGTCAAATTCATTTCGAACATGCGCGGGCTTCCGGGAGGACAGGTAAGTGTACACACACTCACTTTTCTCGTCGAGAAACATGCCGACGAGAATCTCGACGAGAAAATAGAGAGCAGGTTCTCTATTTTCTCGTCGAGATTACTTGTTGGTTTTCTTGACGAGAAACCATACATACGAACGAATTTCTCGGCAAGACATCTCTGCCAGCAAGTTTCTTGCTGGTTCTTGCCGAGAAACTCGGTCGTGTGTACGAGGCCTCACCCTTGTAACGTGGATCAAGGAGGGTTGCCAGCCAATAATGATCCCTCTCCTTGATCGCACAAATACGAGGATCCCTCCACAGGCTTTGCAGGTGGCCGGCATTCTGCAACTGTGGGGTGGGGGGGGGCGCTGCTTCTAATTTTGACTGTCCTATCATCCTGGACCACAAACTTTCCTCACTGTGCTATATGTTTTCTGCTGCACCATTGGCATGGTTATATCTTCTTAGTCCTCTCCATAAGATTATCAGAAATTTGTGCTTAAAGTAGAACTATAGGCAACACTTTTATTTTTTCATTTTGGATAGAGTAAAGGAAGGTTATAGCCCATATCAGTTTATTTTTTACCATTCCTGTCCCATTGTAGAGATTTCCCTTCACTTCCTGCCCCATAGCCAAACAGGAAGTGAGAGGAAATCTATGCAAATTAAGGGAATTCATTGCCCCCTCCAGGCCCTCAGAACTAGTGTCTCCACTCGAATATTTCAGGGTGGGTCTTAAATAGCAAGGAGTGTGACCTTGACAGAAAGGGGTGGGTCATATTTAAATTAGGCGGTGCATGAGTTTAGTTAGGCCTAGGGCAGCCCAAAACCTAAATACACTACTGCCAAGCACACCATGGCATCTTTTTGCATGCGTACTTGCGTAGCCCCTTGAGCGCCTTTGGAGCACCGCTGGTTCCAAGGAAAAAGCACAGGTAGGGGCCATGGAGGAAGAAAAAGAGGAGGGGGTGGAGGAGAGAGGTGTGTCAGAATCACCAGTAGTAACATTTTGGAGGCGTGGTGGCGGAACAACCTCCAACACTACTGCACTTTGTCCTGCATTTTTCCCAGCTGCCAGCAGAGTCACCCAATGCGCCGTGAAAGATAGGTAACGTCCCTGTCCATGCCTGCTGGACCATGAGTCAGCGGTAATATGCACCTTACCGCTGACCGCCCTGTCCAGCGAGGCCAAGACATTGCCTTCCACATGCCGGTAGAAAGCCGGAATCGCCTTCCGTGAGAAAAAGTGGCGTTTGGGAACCTGCCACTGAGGAACCGCACATTCCACAAACTCACGGAAAAGGGCAGAGTCGACCAACTGAAAAGGCAGTAGTTGAAGTGCTAGCAATTTAGCCAAGCTAGCATTCAACCGCTGGGCATGTGGATGGCTGGGAGCGAACTTCGTTTGGCGGTGCAGCAGCTGGAGCAGAGAAATTTGCCTGGTACAATCGGACGTTGGTGTACAGATTGCCCGCAAGTACTTGGCTGTGACACACCTAATTCTACACCTTCTTTCCTTTCAGTGCAGGTTTCAGAGAGGACTGAAGGTATAGTGGGGTTGGAAATCCCAGCTGATGAGGAGCAAGGAGAGGTCCGTTTTGTTCTTTGGTGTGGGTCTTTTAGGTACGCTTGCCAACGAACTGCATGGCAGGTCGACATGTCTGGTCAAGCATGTGGTGCCCAAGCGGCTGATGTTTTGGCCACGCGACATACGCTTCAGACATATGTTGCAAATGACAACGTTGCGATCTGCTGCACACATCTGGAAAAAGGCCCACACCAAAGAACTTTTGGAATAACGCACAGAGACAGCAGCGCCCTGCACATGCAGAGCTCTGTGGTGTGATGCAGTCGATGTGCTGCCCTTAAGCTAGCCCCTGGAGTGCATCCTGCCTCGTTGGAGATGTGCCTCCTCTTCCTCCTCCTCTCCTATCAGGCACCCACATGGAATTAGTGAACTCATCATCCCCTCCCTCCTCATCACTGGAGCAAATCTGGCAGTATGCTGCAGCTGGGGGAACATAACTGCCAGATAGCTTTCCTTGTTGGGCACCCCCTCTCTCTGGGCTCACGTTACTACTCCCTCTCTCTGGGCTCACATTACTGCCTTCCTCTAGCTGGGTTCCATCATCGGAGCCTTCAAAACGCTGGGCATCCTCCTGAAGCATGTACCCAACACTGTGGTCAAACAGTTCGGGGGACTCCTAAGAAGGACATGGTGGGGCTAGGGAAGGAGTGACTGATGCCATTGAGCCAAGGGAAGAGGCCGCTTTGCCAGACAAAGTACCCTGAGCCTGGGTGAGAGAGGATGAGGAGGATGAGGACGGCTTGATCATCCACTCTACCAAGTCTTGGGCATGTTGCGGCTCAACATGGCCAGCTGCCGAAAAGAAGGACAAGCGTGTCCCCCGGCCACGTGCTGATGAGGATGCACCGTGTCCACGACCAGCACTGTTGCCTCTAGACACAGAGCCTGCTTGCCCTCTTTTATTGCCTCGTGGCTGTCTGCCTTTTAGACATACTAATGGCCTACAGTGAGATGTAGCTGCACAAAGGTGGGATGTATATATATATGTGTACTGATTATAATGCAGCTATCAGAATAAACTGCCTGCTGTGGTATTAGTATGAGAAAAGCAGCAATTGTCTTCAGTTAGTTTTAGGTGAACACTGTGCAGAGGACACAGTACACTAACTGAAAATACTTGCAGCTCTATGCCTGTGGTTTTATTATGAGAACACCACAAATTGTATTCAGGTTCCTTAAGTGAACGCTGTGCAAAGGACAGAAGTACTGCAGTACACTAAATGAAATTAATGCAGCTCCCTGCCTGTGGTTTTATTATGAGAACACCACTAAATGTATTCAGGTAAGCTTTAGGTGAATGCTATGCAAAGCACACAGTACACTACACCAATACCACAAAGCGATCTTCAAAGCAAAAAAAGAACATTTCTCAAACACCATCTCAAAAGCCCTAAACCGACCTCGCAAACTTTTCAAACTTGATGCTCAAACTATGAACCCCACCTGTTTAGAGCCCCCAGCAAACGAAACTCAAGAATTCTGCAATGAACTATCGGATTTTTTTATCAACAAAATCGAAAACATTCGAGAAATAATTCAACAGAAAAAAACAACCAACCTCACTCAACCTAAACAAGAAGAGTAAATCAATAGACAATCGATAAAATTTTCGCTGGTCCCGATCACCATCGACACCACCAAAAATATCATCAGAAGTCTCTGAGACAGCACATCACCAAATGACATATTTGCTACAAAACTCCTGAAAGAATGTACCGACATCTTGGCACCCACCATAACACATCTCGTAAATCAATTGTTCAAAGAAGGCATTATTCCGATCTCCCTCAAGCAAGGCATAGTCAAACCCCTCCTAAAGAATCCCAACCTCGACCCTAAAGACCCAAACTACCGCAGACCGGTAACAAGTCTCAACACTATCTCAAAGATCATGGAGAAAGCAGTAGTACAACAGCTACAACTCCATTTGGACACCCACAAACTCTTGGATCCACTACAATCAGGCTTCCGCCCAGGCCATGGCTCAGAAACAGCCCTTCTCAAAATATGGGATGACGCCCTTGAAGCTGCAGATGACGGAGAATCATGTCTCCTGGTGCTGCTGGATCTCAGTGCAGCGTTCGACACAGTAGACCACAAAACTCTACTCATCCGCCTTAAAGAAGTAGCAGGAGTCGCAGACCCTGACCTACCCTGGTTCGCATCTTTCCTAGAAAATCGCTCCCAGACAGTGAAACTAGGAGCTTTCACCTCTGAAACTCACACAATTTCTTGCGGAGTCCCTCAAGGATCACCCCTGTCACCCGTGCTCTTTAACATCTACCTCCGCCCACTCCTCAAAATCATAAGCAAACAGGACTTGTGCTACCACTCATACGCTGACGACACCCAACTCTACTTTTGTATCACCGGAAAAAAAGACCAATATCACGGACTGGAAAATTGCCTCACATTGATCGATGATTGGATGACTCAATGGATCCAAAACAGAACTTCTTCTCCTCCACGCAAACTGAAAGACAAAAACAAAGAATTCTTGGACACCACCCACCATTCTTGGACAGACCATTACCCCGAACACCAAAGTTAAAAGTCTCAGAGTTATCTTTGACTCAGAGATGTCGATGGATGCACAAATAGGATCGGTAGTCAGCGGATCGCACCATCTCCTCTGCCTGCTGCGTAGACTCATCCCCTTCATCCTGGAAGAGGACATAGCAGTAGTAGTTGGAACAATCATCAACTCCCGACTCGACTACGCAAACTCCCTCTACATAGGACTACCAAAATATCAGATTTCGCACCTACAAGCCATCCAGAACACTGCAGCCAGACTGGTAACAGGGAAAAACCTTGGGAATCCATCACCCCTCCACTGAGGACCCTGCATTGGCTAACCGTAAAGGATCGGGTCACATTCAAGACCCTCTGTCTCACCCACAAGTGCACACAAGGAAACGCTCCTCAATATTTATGCGAGAAGATAAATCACTACACCCCCAAATGCATTCTCCGATCAACCAACAAAAACCTCCTCCACATCCCCAAGTCCCACTACAAATCAAAGGGCGAATGAAGATTTGCAGTCCAAGGACCACGGCTATGGAACGCTCTACCCACGGACATCCGTATGGAAGAAAACCATCGGGCCTTCAGGAAAAAACTTAAGACCCACCTCTTCTGAAGAATCAGGACGTCACTAGATGCAAAGCGCCTTGAGGCGATTTAGTTTGCATTTGTAGCGCTATATAAGTTATTCACTCACTCAGTACACTAAGTGAAACACTGCAGCTAGCACAATCACCTGCCTGCCTGTCACAGTATAGAGAATAACAGGAACGGATCTAGCTAAACTGAATACAGTGTATAAATATATATACAACACCTAGGATGCATATATATCCTCTACACACTAACACACTACACAAGGCCGCCACGGAGACGGCCTTATATAGGGTGGGGCGTGTACTAAACCCCCTGAGACATAATTGGCCAAAGCCACCCTGGCTTTGGCCAATTATGGCTATCCGTTTTTTGCGTACTGTGATTGGCCAAAGCATGCTGGTCATAGTGCATGCTTGGCCAATCATCAGCCAGCAATGCACTGCACTGCGATGCCGCAGTGAATTATGGGCTGTGACGCGCCACTCGAATTTGGCGCGAACGGCCCATAATGTTCGCAATTCAGAGAACATCGGAACAGCCGATGTTCGAGTCGAACATGGGTTTGACTCGAACACGAAGCTCATCCCTACTTGGCACTACTGGGGCTGTATTGATGGGAACTGATGATGCAGCGATGATGGCCACTGCTTGGCACTGATAGGCGACACTGATATTCTACACTGATAATTAGGGCACAGATTATCAGTGTAAATGTCCCCTGCAACTGGAAAGCCGGTTATCGGCTTTCATTTCCTCAGACAGTGACAGCCCTGAAAGGAAATGCTGATAACCAGCAGACATCTCATCCAGAGACTGAGCCACCCATCGCTTAAGCTCCTTAGGAAGACCATGCAAAAAGCGATCCATTGCAACTTGCTCTACAATCTGAGTGGTGGTATTCTCCTCTGGTTTCAGCCAATCCTGGAACAGGTGCATTAGACGATACAGTTGTGCAGGGCAGGCTTAGCTCTGTCAAAGCGCCAGTCATGAACATGGTTTGCCCTTAAAGCCACAGTCACTCCCAGCCTGGCTAGGATTTCTGCGTTTAGCAGTTTATAGTCCCGTGCTGATTCAGAGGCCAAATCACAATAGGCCTGTTGAGGATCTGCAGTCAGAAAAGAAGCCAGCACATCTGGCCAGTCTTTCTCAGGGAGACCTTCCCTTGTTGCAATCCTTTCAAACATTGCCATATAAGCTTCCACGTTATCTGTGGCTGTCATCTTTTGCATAGTCCGCTGTACTGGCTTCCGGGGGTCACTCTTTACAGCGTGATCGCCTTTCATCATTTCAGCCTGCTGGGTCACTGCCTTTTGCAGTCCTGCTAGCTGTTCAACCAGTAAGCAATTTGTTTCCTGTTGTACAGCAAATGCCTGGGCATTAGCCATTGCTAATTGTTTAATTAGCTCCTCCATGGTTTGTTCTGAAGACTTCACAGCCTGTGCAGCTCTTACCTAGGACATGGGATTGGCCTGTACCCCTTAAACTGCCTGCATTCTCCACCAATTTGTAAGGGAACAGAAGGGTGAACAGCCGGCTCAGACAGTCCAGTAAAACAAACATGGCTTTATTCAGCAAAACTTCAAAACACACAGAAGAAACAACAGGCTTGTCTTGAAAAACAGGTGTACATATGGAAAAAGGTTCAGTCTCTGCACTCACAGGCTGGTGTGCACAGTACACAGCTCTAACCAAAGCAACAGTCTTTTATATTGTTTAGCTCATCCAGCAGGCCACAATCCAGCAATGGATCCTCTCACACAGCATGCTGCTGTGTCTCTCTCTCCAAACACACAACTCCCCTCCTTCCTTATTACTATTGTAATAGATTGATTCTGGCCCAATTCCAGAAATTATTCCCTTATTCTGCCGCTGTTTCTAATGTATGCTTCAAGAATTACACTGCACACTCTGGACAGTGCAATCTCTTCCCCATCTGTGGCTAAACAGGAAGCTCTTTTATTCAAAACTCAGCTTATATAGACAATGTGACATAGGCAATCGTCATCACAAACATGTACATATGATTGGCTGATTCCATATATGGCCGTCTTCCTCTCAAGTCTATTTCTTCCACGTGTCTTCACATTCCAAGACATGGGGGCCATTTTCCTTTACACGGTGGGTTAGGCCAGATGGAGTAAGATGAAGGACTGAAATAAGCAGTGGGGGATGGAAGAAACATCTGTTCCTTGTCTTCACTCTGAGATGAATATCTTAGTCATAACTTTCAATCAAAGAAAATAATACTAATGTTTTCTCATCTTGCTACATGAATATTAGAACACACACATGCAAATACTTCTAACTTATATCCTTAGTTAGCATACATTAACTTTCTGGTTCCCAGTATAAACATCAATAAGCTTCTTATTGTACAAACATATCTTGGTGTGTCTTTGTGTGCACATCAAATCTTCTTTCAAAGGAGTGCTTCTATTGTTCCTTACAGACACATTCTCAAAAGGATACTAGTTACTCTAAATTCCTGGGGGGAGTGGGGGCAGTGAAACATATGTGCAGCTGTATACAAGAGTCATTTAACCTATACTACATTTCTAAAACCATATTTGAGTAGATAAGTGAGAGAAAGATCATTCATATAAAATAATCATTTTATAAACTCCATCACACTTTGCCACCTCCTTTTTACCATTGCTGGGAAACTTCTGGGTCTACAGGCGCGTGATTAGTTTAATTAACTTTTCTCCTTTTTTGTCTACTCTACTCATAAGTGTATGAATATGATCTTTCAGTTATTTGTATGATGCCATGCCTGACGAAGGAAACTAAGTGGTCTACTTATAAAAAAAAATGTTGGACGAACGTGAGAAGCAATCACCTAGCTGTTACAAATTCTGGCCATATTTTAAAGCAGACTTTAACCCTCCCCCAATTTTTTTCCACCCTTGTCTTATTTACTAAGTGGTGTTTTCTGCAAAGTTCAGATACTCACCCACCCAGCAGATCCAGTGTTGTCCCACTAAGATCCTCTTGTCATCAGACACAGCTCGGGCTCAGCGCCACAACGTTGTTTGTGATTTCATTGAGGGGCCCCTGGCTCTTCCAGGCTTTCCGATGATGTGCCACAGGGCCCATCTCCTCTACCTTTGTGAATGAAGCACAATGTCTCCTGGGATATATGACGTGCATATCCTAGGAGGCTAAGGGAGAACAGTCGTTTAGGCAAGTGATGTGAATGGGAGGGGCATGGCTGCACATTTTACATAAAAAAAGTAAAAAAACAAAACAAAAAAGCAGCACTAGCCGTGTAGAGGAGGAGTGAAGTCGTGGAAATTTATGTAGAGGGAGAAAATCTGCTTTAATTAACACAGCAATTTCCTATTATATAGGCAGCTCCATCTAGTGGCAGTCATGCCGTAGTAATACTGCAATACCACATTATTCCCCCTAGATGGAGCTGATGACCATAGGAAATCTCTGTATGAAATACGGACAATGTTTGTCATGGATGGGCGAAAGTTGGTCATATTCGTTGAAGAAATAAAAAAAAAAAAAAAAAAAAACCTCTAAAGCTTACACCACAAAATGTACTCAGCCAATGAAAGGTAATGACTCAATTTTTATTTTTCTACTGCTATCAATGGCCAACACGGTACAACACTTCATCCATGTCTTTGGTGATCTCTGATCTCCTTATGAATTGTTTCTTACATGATGAAGATCAGCCATGGAGTATATCTGAGGTGTATATCAGGGTGTGCTTCGATGTCCAGCAACAATTATATAGAAGACATTTCCCGCACTCAAGGCACTAATACACCTCAAGGGTTGTGTGGGATCCCTGATGTACAGGAAGACGGGACTTCAGTGAGGAACAATTCCCTCACTCAGAACATGAATACTACTTGTCCCCTGTGTGAAACAACATGTGATTTATTTGAAAACATTTCCAACACTCAGAACAGTAATACGGATTTTCGTCTGTGTGCAATTTCTAAAGTCTGTAAAGAGAGGACTTGTCTGAAAAACATTTCCCGCACTAAGGACAGGAAAACTGATTTTCCCCTGTGTGAGACCTTTGATGTCTGACAAGATGTGATTTACTTACAAAACATTTCCCGCACTCTTCACAGGAATATGGCTTTTCCCCTGTGTGAGATCTCAAATGTACATTAAGAGTGGATTTCCTGGAAAAACTTTTCCCGCACTCAGGACAGGAATGTGGCTTCTCACCTGTGTGGCCTTTCTGATGATCATATAGATGTGCTTTCTCTGTAAAACATTTCCCGCACTCAGGACAGGAAAATGGCTTCTCCCCTGTGTGAGATCTTTGATGCGAGATCAGATGCGAGTTACTAGCAAAACATTTTCCGCACTCAGGACAGGAATACGGCTTTTCCCCTCTGTGAGATCTCTGATGTCTGTAGAGATTGGATGTCTGTGAAAAACATTTCCCACAATCAGGACAGGAATGTGGCTTCTCACCTGTGTGAGATCTTTTATGAACATAAAGACGGTGTTTAAAAAAGAAACACTTCCCGCACTCAGTGCAGGAAAAGCTCTTCTCTGTTGGAAGGACGGCTCCGTCCCGCACAGTCTGAGGTTCCTCAGGATAAGAGGAATACGATGGTCCAGCACCCGCCTTCACAGTCTGAGGTTCCTCAGGATAAGAGGAATACGATGGTCCATCTACACTGTGTGATGCCGGATGGACATTTGAGGTAGTCGGGTTTTCTCCTGGACTATACTGTGTGATGTCCTCATCTTCTACTTTACAGTCTGGAGACAAAGTGAGACAATCCTCTGAGGTTTTCCTCATCTCCCGTCCATCTACTAAAATAGAAATACAAAGATTATTACTAGACATGAGCAGATTGGTTCCCCTAAACCAGGACTCCACCCACATCAGGCAGCTTTGTCTCTGAGGATCTTACAATTCCCCCCTCAAGGTAACTAGTAAATGGGTCCTCTGATCTCCTACCAGATCATTTCTTTATTCATGGACATTAGTCAGAGAGTGAGGAAACAACGAGAACTGTCTTTTATAGGAGTGACAGTGATGAGGAGAATATAGGACGAGTGACCCCACCCCCTCTATCACTCATTGCCATCTTCCCAACACACTTCCTTATTTAGTCCATGATTTAGTCAAGAATAACAGCGGGGCTGAGCCCCACCAGAGGTCAAAGAGTGAGGATGGGGGAGAACAACCAAGATGAAGACTGGACTAATTCGTGACCTGATGAAGTCCTCCGGAAGTACCGGAGGACTAGTAAAACAGCGTTTTGAACGCCGCGACTTGTTTACACGTCTTTTTAATCTATGTTGATGTAACAGCATTTGATATTTTATAATAAATTAATTTTACCCTAAACCCACTGCACTATTGGAGGCTTTTTTCTCTCCCCTTACTCCCGGTCTGGTCGTATCTCTGGAGTTATCCCCCCTAGGTGAATGAACATCCATGGGAGGACTGGATACATAGGAAAATAACAGTCGGGACATCCAGCAGGGAGGACCTAACAGAGGAAGGAGGAGCTTACAGTTGATACTTATTTACTCCGTATAGAGGTGAGAGTTTTGGGAGACAGTTTTTGGATACCCAATTGGCACCGGGATTCACTTATGTCACAGCTATTCTGATCTGGAACCAGATTTGATATAGTTTCCATTGTTTTTCACCTTGCCTGTTGAATACCTTTTTGCACCAAGAGACTTTGATATAGAGCCACCATTAACCTACCAGGACTCATATCTAGACATGTGCACAACATAAAAATTTGTTTAGTTTGGTTTTGTTTTTGTGCGTTTCCATTGATGCGTAACGATTCGTAATTTGGTAAGACGTAGGTTATCGTATTCGGACTCTTTCGTATTTCCATAAGGGCTATTTTTCTGTTGATTCGTTTTTCCGTTAGTCTAATTTTCGTTGATTCGAAATTCGTATTTACGTTATATTTTATATTCGGCTGCGTTCGTATTTTCGTAAGAACTATACATTCGTTGATTTGCAATGATTCGTATTTTCGTGTCTAATTTCCGTTGATTGGAAAATCGTACTTTTGTAGATTTAATTACATTCGTACTTTCGTTAGAATACATTTTCCGTTTATTCAAAACACTACTCGTCGTAATTTTGTAATTCGTACTTTCGTGAGACTGACCGGCTCATTTATTCGTACTTTCGTAACATTGTTTTCGTAGATTAGTAATCGGGGCAAAATTCGTAATTTTACATAATGTGTCAGAATAGGAGAAAACAAAAATATGTCAGAGATATTACAAAATACAAATATAGAAATTAGAATCTAGACAGAGTATGCTTAAGAAACAAAGAATTTCTCTCTCACAAGTCACAACTTAACTCACAAATCCACCAAAACAGTGCCACCTACCCAACCACACCCTACCTGGACTCTGGATGGAATGCACTGCAGTCTAACACAGAAAAACACACAAGGGAATAAGAAACAAGCTCATTGGGGGAAGAGACAACCTCTTCAGGGGGGGGGGGGGACAAGCTTATTGGCCATTGGCCAACGTCCAGAACTAATTCAGAACGAAACAGAATTTACGTTTTAACGAATTTTCGTTGTTTCGATTTCCGTTTTCCGAAGATTCGTAATTGTTTTTTTGTTCATTTGATTTTCGTTAATATGGATCTTTGTTTGTTATTTTCGTTGTTTTGTTTTACGTTTTCCGAATATTCGTAATTTTGCGTTTTCGTTCATTTTAATTGTCGTTATTTTTTGATCTTTGTTCGGTATTTTCGTTGTTTTTATGTTTTTGCTTTTTACTTTTTCGTATTTTGGCTGTTTCAAATTTACTAAATTCGTATTTTCGTTGTTTTCCATATTCGTTGTTTTTGATAATTCGTTGTTCGTTTGTAATTTTATCAAACCGTTTGTTTATTCGTATGTTTACGAATCAACGAATATAACGAATTTTGACGAATAACGAATTCGTAACTAAACGAATTGCACATGTCTACTCATATCTATTTTCTTTGGCATTCACCAGCACTTATTTAGCACCTTATTGTACAGGTTCACTTACCATTGCATTACTGAACTTGCACATATTGATTTATACTTCTTTGATGTTGCACTGTATACTTATTTATTTTGATCGTCTTATTATTTATTGATTATCAAGACCATTGTTGCACTTTAGTGTATTGTTTACCTCTACTATTGAGGACACTGTTGCACTTTAGTGATTGGAGTTTGTTTTGCTTTTAGCGCGACAACACTTCTTATTTATTGACCAATACTGTGTTAGGTGAACACTACTAGTTTTTGCAGCTACTTGCACTTATTTCTTTTATCCTCGTTCACTTATCCATTTTCTCACCAGTAGCGCGAAAGACTTTCACTTTACAATGTAAAAGTCTGTGCTCCAATCAAATCATCAGATATAAAATGTCCAGCTGGTAGGAAATGGGTGTAACAAAAGAGAATACATATTATGTTTATATATAGCAGTGGGGAGATGGTGGAGTGCACAACTCATGACTATGAAACATACTACCTATTGTATCAGAGTCAACGGATAGGTCTATAAACTATCAGAATTATGTGATGTATAACAATGTATGTATTAGACATGTGCACACTGAAATATTTCGTTTCGGATTTTCGTTTTCGTCCGAAAAATAAATTTATTTAGTTACTCCCGAAATTCGTTTTTATTTATTTTGTTTTTCGTTAGAAATTGCATTCGTCCGAAAATCTGAATTAATTAAGGTCGAATCTGTCATTGAAGGCTTATGGTGTCTGTCGAATGTTCAAAGAAGATTCGACGGAGCAGCAAAACTGTACAACGCTGCAATCATACATTTCCGGTCGAATGTTCCGCCCACAAGCTATAGAAGAATTCTAATGTTGTATGACTAGTAATAATTATATTTATTCATTACTATTACTAGTCAACCAACATTAGAATTCTTCTATAGCCTATGGGCGGATGCATTTGACCGGAAATGTACGATTGCAGCGTCGTACAGTTTAGCTGCACCGTCAAATCTTCTAACTTTCGATGCTTTGTCGAATCTTCGTCATTCTAGCTATTTTACTGCTCCTCCTCTTTGGTTACAATCAGCCAATAACATTCATCATCAACTTTATTTTTATTTTACTTCCCCCACCCAATTCCAGCAGTGATCTTTTCTCTCTATGTCGAATCTTTTCTCTCTATAATAACAAATCTTTTCTCTCCTATGTCGAATCTTTTCTCTCTATAATGTCAAATCTTTTCTCTCCTATGTCGAATCTTTTCTCTCCTATGTCAAATCTTTTCTCTCCTATGTCAAATCTTTTCTCTCCTATGTCAAATCTTTTCTCTCCTATGTCGAATCTTTTCTCTCCTATGTCGAATCTTTCTCTCCTATGTCGAATCTTTTCTCTCCTATGTCGAATCTTTTCTCTCCTATGTCGAATCTTTTCTCTCTATAATGTCGAATCTTTCTCTCCTATGTCGAATCTTTTCTCTCTATAATGTCGAATCTTTTCTCTCCTATGTAGAATAATCTTGGACTAATAGAGTTAAGGTTAGGCACATTCGACCACAGGTTCGATAGACACAGATTGTTATTGTCAGCATCACGTCGAATCTCCTATCTATATCGAACTGTTGTAGCAACGAAAACGAAAATAAAGCATTTGTTTATGTCGGATCTTTCGGTTTTCGGATTCTGTGCTTTCGTTTTCGTTTGTTAAAACGATAACGAAAATAGCTGAAATTCGGACGAAAATGCATTCGGACGAAAACGAATGCACATGTCTAGTATGTATATAGTGCAGGGGTTAGGAGTATGTAATGTGCAATATATATCAGGACTCATATTGGAATTCTGCAGTCAGTGGAAGCTTAAATGTTTACATGAGGCAAGTTGCAGAGGTCCCACACCGCTGCCTCCCATCTCCTGAGACTGCACTCAGTGACTTGGGTCTGAGACTATACAGACATATCCCACCACCTGGCACAGCCAGCATATAACAGAACAAGTAACCCTGGGAGAATTGTTTTGTCAGAGATCTTGCTAGACCCAGAACATGGGGCAGAACCCCCAAGACACATGTTCCAGGTGCCTAGGTTTAGTAACGTTCATGGTGAAAATCAACATTTTGCTGCCAGCTGAACCCCAGAATCTCCATAAATCCAGTCTAGATACATAAATTGTGTCTGCAGCACAGAGAAGGAAGATTATTCGAGAGAAATACAGGAATACAGGACGGGGAACACAGCTCAGGAAAGTGACCAGGATATTACAGGCTGATATCACCCAGTCCCCGCCCTACTCTGGACCAATCAGTGAGAAGTATGGGTGGAGGAATGTAATTAGTGTTAATGACCCACCTGTGCTGATCTCTGTAGGAGTGTCCTCCTCTATAAATGTCCCCGTTATTCCATCCTCCTCCATAGACTGCTGATCATCCCTCACATACCTCTCTTCTTCTTCTTCTGATTTAACCTCAACTTTTATATCTATCAGATCTTCACCCTAAACCAAGGGAAGGATCAAAAATAATATCTGTAAAATATAAGCTTTAGAAATTGTGACATCACATTAAAAAAAATTCATGCCATCTCCACAAGTCATGTTCTAGAATCTAGAACATGACTTGTGGAGATGGCAGAATCTAGATACTCCATCCCACCAACCTTGTAACAGTGAGGGATGGTGTGACCTTCCTGTGTGGAATCCCGGGAATACAGAGGACGGGGACATCTCTCTGGTGGGTTCCTGGTATTAGGTGGCTCCATCATATCCTTGTGTCCTTCTGAAAACTCCTCCACCACTCCATACTCCTCATCCTCCTCTTTATACTCTTCTTTAACAACAATATTATAATCTCCGAGGTTTACTCTCTAAAAAAATAAATAAAATTGTAACAAACATACTTGTGTATAAATCATAACTACCAGTGATTGTCAATCATCTACCTGATGATGGTGAGGGATGGTGTGACCTTCCTGTGTGGAATCCCGGGAATACAGAGGACGGGGACATCTCTCTGGTGGGTTCTCATTATTGGATACATCTGTATGAAACACACACACTGACTGAATATTATTATTATACAGGATTTATATAGCGCCAACAGTTTGCACAGCACTTTACAGCATGAGGGCAGAGAGTACAGTTACAAAACAATTCAATACAGGAGGAGTCAGAGGGCCCTGCTCGTTAGAGCTTACAGTCTAAAAGAGAGGGACGAGCGATAAAAAAGGTAATAACTGTGGGGGATGAGCTGATGCAGAGTACATTTGCAAGGTGGAGGCAGGATCGGCTTCTCTGAAGAGAAGGGTTTTCATGGATTGCCTAAAAGTGGACAGAGTAGGAGACCGTGGGTTAGGGAGTTCCAGAGGATGGGAGAGGCTCAGGAGAAGTCCTGGAGGTGAACATGGGAAAATATGATAAAAGAGCTGGAGAGCAGGATGTCTTAGGAGGTTAGAAGAGAACGATTTGGTGGGTATTTGAGACTAGGTTAGTAATGTAGCTAGGGGCCGAGTTGTAGATGGCTTTCGAAGTTATTGTTAGTATTTTGAATTGAATTTGTTGGATGAGTGGAAGCCAATGACAGATTGGCAGAGGGGTAGCAGACACTAAATGGTTGGTAAGATGGATAAATCTGGCAGCAGCATATATGATGGACTGAAGGGGGGATAGCCTATGTAAAGGCAAGCGAGTCGAGTCGAGAGATTACCAGAGAGTGTATTAGAAGCTTTGTGGTGTCATTGGTTAAGAAGGGGTGTATTTTGGAGATGTTGCTGGAGGTTGAGGCAGCAAGATTTGGATGTGGGGCTGAAAGGATAGTTCAGAGTCCAGGTTAACACCTAGCACCTTGGTGTGCAGGAACGGGTTGATGGTTAAGCCATTAACCACTTCAACCCTGGAAGGATTAACCCCCTTAATGACAGGCCATTTTTTGCGTTATTTTAGCTGACAATTGCGCAGTCGTGTGGCGCTGTACCCAAACAAAATTGATGTCTTTTATTTCCCAGAAATAGAGTTTTCTTTTGGTGGTATTTGATCACCTCTGCGGTTTTTATTTTTTTGCGCTATAAACAAAAAAAGACCGACAATTTTGAAAAAAAAACACAAAATATTTTTTACTTTCTGCTATAAAACACACTCACAATTTTCAAAAAAATAAAACCAATTTCTTCATCAATTTAGGCCAATTTGTATTCTGCTATATATGTTTGGTAAAAATAAACCCCAATAAGCGTATATTGATTGGTTTGCGCAAAAGTTATAGC
Source organism: Rana muscosa (assembly GCA_029206835.1). NCBI lineage: Eukaryota > Metazoa > Chordata > Amphibia > Anura > Ranidae > Rana > Rana muscosa. The sequence goes on from JARGYO010000094.1 coordinate 28,724,649, forward strand.
GTCTACAAAATAGGGGATACATTTATGGCATTTTAATATTTTTTTTTTTTTTACTAGTAATGGCGGTGATCTGCGACATTGTGGCTGACAGATCAGACACCTGACATTTTTGACACTTTTTTGGAAACCAGTGGCATTATTACAGTGATCAGTGCTAAAAAATATGCACAGACATTGTACGAATGGCACTGGCAGGGAAGGGGTTAACATAAGCAGCGATCAAAGGGTTCACTGTGTATTTACCAACTGTATGGGGGATGGGTTTCCTGGGACAACACACAGATTAATCTTCCTGCATAGCAGAAAGACAGGATCTCTGTGTTATCCCTGACAGAACGGAGAACTACGTAATCTACGTTCTGTCTCTGTGGGGAATGATTGTGGGCGACCGGCGAACATGAAGTCTGCCAGACTCCCCCCGCTGGCCAATCGGTGCGCATGCACAAAACGTCATGTACGAGCCCAATGTACACCTATGGCGATTCGCGCAGCTGAGCCAACCTGCTGCTGTAAAACTGCGGTGGCTGGGCAGCAAGCGGTTAATCTTGACAGAGAGATCAGTGGAAGGGCCACGTGGGGGGGGGGGGGGGGGAATATATGAGCTTGGTTTTGGATAGATTGAGTTTGAGGAAGTTATGTGACATCCAGGCAGATATGTCTGTTAGTAAATTAGTGATGCGTGAGGAGACTGAAGACTGAAATATAATTTCTATGCTGATGACACCCAAATCTATCTGTCTCTACTCCTCAGCCTCACAAGCTGAGGAGTAGACAGATAGATTTGGGTGTCATCAGCATAGAAATTATATTGAAAGCCATGGAAGGCAATCAACTGACCCAAGGTGGAGGTGTCGATCGAGAATAGGAGAGCCTTGGGGCACCCCTATGGATAAAGGAAGAGTTGAGGAGGAAGTATAATTGTAAGTGATACTGAAGGTGCTGTGGGATAGGTAGGATGAGAACTAGTGAAGAGTACAGTCATGTAGACCAAAGGAGTAAAGTTTTTTGAGGAACAGGGGGTGATCCACCATGTCAAAGGCAGCAGAGAGGTCCAGGAGTAGGAGTACAGAATAGTGTCCGTTAGTAAATTTTTGTGAGTTTTAGGAGAGCAGTTTCTGTTGAGTGTTGAGGGCGAAATCCAGATTGAAGGGGATCAAGAGGGTTATTCTCAGTGAAGTTGTCGCTCAGTTAGTTGTAGACCAGATGTTCAAGGATTTTGGAGGAAAGGGGGAGCAAGGAAAGGGGGAGTAGGTTGTTACTACTGGAGGGGTCCAAGGAAGGCTTTTTAAGTATGGGGGTGACAAGTTCACGTTTAAGAGAGCTGGAGAAGATGCCAGAAGAGAGGGAGAGATTGAAGGTGTTAGTTAGAGAATGTAGAATAGAGTCAGAGGGTGAGCGCAGAATTTGAGGAACAGGATCCAGAGAGTAGGTGGTTGGGTGGGTTTAGAAAAAAGTTTAGTAACCTTGTTATAGTAGCTGGGTTGAATGTGGGAAGCATTGAGTGTAGCTGTGGATATGGGGTGTTAAGTGGGGGAGGTATCTGTACAGTGGAGATCTCATCATGAATTGTATCAATCTTATTTTTTAAGTGATTGCCGATCTCTTGGGCAGTGAGTGAGTTAGTGGGTGGAGACAGTGGAGGACAAAGTAGAGAGTTGCAGATAGAGAAGAGTTGGTGGGGACTGCATGAGAAGTTGTTAACGAGAGTGATAAAATAGGATTGCTTGGCAGTAGTGGTGCAACGGATCGGTGGTGATCCGAACGGGTCACCCTGTTCGGATCGGATCACCACGCGATCCGCGGAGTGCTCCGGAGTCTCGGCCATAGGAAAGGCCGCGTCTTCGGGCCTAGCTCCGGAGCGGCGGCCATCTTGGTACACCCGGCGGCGCCGCTGTAATGATGTTTGGTCCCTGCCATCTTGCTCCACTCACACTCTTGCACAGTAATGATAGTAAGAAGGGGCCAAGCGGACATCTTGTTACACCCAACAGAGTTTTACATTTTACAGTTATTTTCAACACAAAATGGAGTTTATAAGCTTAAATACATTATTTGTAAATCCAACAGACTGTTTACATGTTAAATTTTAAAAGCAGCAGCAAACCTGCTGACCTTACATGCTTGCTAATGTGACAGAACACCTCTGATTTTAGTTAAATGTGAAAATCAGAGGTGTTCTGTCACATTAACAATCATGTAAGGTCAGCAGGTTTGCTCCTGCTTTTAAAATGTAACATGTAAACAGTCTGTTGGATTTACAAATAATGTATTTAAAGTGGAGCTCCACCCTAAAGTGGAACTTCCGCTCATCGGATTCCTCCCCCCCTCCGGTGCCACAATTGGCACCTTTCGGGGGGGAGGGGGGACAGGATACCTGTCAAAGACAGGTATCCTTACCCACTTACTGGAGTCCGGCCGCGGCGGTGAAGTCGCGCGAGGCTCCCTCCTCCTCCTCCTCCCCTGGCCGCTGGGCTAATAGGAGAGAGGAGCGGGGCCTCGCGCATGCGCAGTAGGGTTCCCGGCGTGAAGCCGAAAGTCTTCACTGCCGGGTTCCCTTACCCGCAATGGCGACGGGAGCACCGACAGCTGATGTGAAACATCAGCTGCGGTGCCGACATCGAGGGACACCAGGACAGGTAAGTCCCCATTTGTTAAAAGCCAGCCGCTGCAGTATGTGTAGCTGCTGGCTTTTAAATATATATTTTTTCGCCCGGGGTTGCCTGGAACACCACTTTAAGCATATAAACTCCATTTTGTGTTGAAAATAACTGTGAAATTAAAAACCCTGTTAGGGGTATTAAGATTTGTGTTTTTTTTTTTGCCGATCCGAAAATTATCCGATCCGTGACCCCTGATCCGATGATCGATCCGATCCGTGAGTTTTTTGATCCGTTGCACCCCTACTTGGCAGTGAGGAGGCTGTAATTGTATTTTCGGAGGGCAGATTTATATTGGTTGAAGTCTTTATGAGACTTATGGGACACACGGTCGGAATTTCCGACAACAAATGTTCGATGTGAGCTTGTTGTCGGAAAATCCGACCGTGTTTAGGCTCCATCAGACATTTGCTGTCGGAATTTCAGACAACAAATGTTTGAGAGCTGGTTCTCAAATTTTCCAACAACAAAACTTGTTGTCGGAAATTCTGAGCGTGTGTACACAATTCCGACGCACAAAATTCCACGCATGCTCGGAATCAAGCAGAAGAGCCGCACTGCCTATTGAACTTCATTTTTATTGGCTCGTCGTACGTGTTGTACGTCACCGCGTTCTAGACAGCCGGAATTTCCGAAAACATTTGTGTGACCGTGTGTATGCAAGACAAGTTTGAGCCAACATCCATCAGAAAAAAATTCAAGGTTTTGTTGTCGGAATGTCCGATCGTCTGTACGCGGCATAAGTCTTACGCCACAGACGCTCAGGAGTACAACTACGTTTTTTGCAACTTCTGGTGTCATCCAGGGTGGAGGACAGGGAACTATTGTGCAAAGACTGTGGTAATTTCAGAAGAGAGAAAGCAGGGTAGCCAGGCAGAGAAGTCATCAAGGAAAGTTGATACTGGTCCTGGGGAGCTGGTAGATCACAGCAATTCTTAAAGGAATTGGAGAAAATAGACATATACAGTGAGCTTCAAACAATGAGGGACAGAGAGGGAGGACAGTAAAGAACCTGAAAGATGCTCTGTGGGAATAGGAGGACTCCCAATCCACCTCCCTTCTGTCCACTGGGTCTGTCGTGAGTCGAGAGAAGGCCACCATGGGAAAGAGAAACAGGAGAAGCAGAGTCAGATTCTTGAAGCCAGGTTTTGGTAACAGCAAGTAGATAAAAGGAGATAATGACAAAGAGGTCATGGACAGAGGTGAGTTTGTTGCAGGCAGAGCGGGCGTTCCAAAGGGCGCAGGAGAAGGGGAGGCTGGTTTTGGGAAGAAGAGGAATGGAAACTAAATTTTGTGGATTGCAGCTGCTGCTAGAGGTTGCAAGGTGATTGGTGCATTGGTTACAGATAATGATGGAGGTTTGGGCTTATATCACCAGTGGTTAGGAGAAGCAGAAGGGTGAGGGAGGTAATATAGGAGTGACATTTTTATGAAGAGACATGCCTCAGCATCTTGTTTTTTTTTAGCATGTGGGATTAGAATTAGGAGGTGATGAGTGCAGTGAATACATTGTTTATATGTGTTTATCAGATGATGGGGGATCTAGGTGGAGCCTCCGTACTGCTCTCTCCTTTACAATAAAGTCTCCTCTTACCCGGTGATGTGAGGGGCGGCCGATTCTCCATCATGACGTCCTTGTAGAGATCCTTGTGTCCTTCTAAATACTCTCACTCCTCCATGGAGAAATAGACAGTGACATCCTGACACCTTATAGGAACCTGACACACACAATGATACAGTCACCATCCAGACACATCCCTTGTCTGTTACTGGATAATGTCCCAGAATTCCCGGCACCGCTCACCTCTCCTGTCAGCAGCTCAGTGATCTCTCTGGTGACTTCTAGAATGTTCTTTTTATTTCTCTATTTCAACATGGAGGGAGGTGGGGGCAATGTGATGCTTTCTCATATGATCTCCAGACTTCACAAGAGGAAAGCTCTAAATTTGAACACAAATAGTAAAAACAAATGACATCCCCAGAATCCTCCTCACTTCACTATTTAGGTCTCCATTTTATTAAATTTTCACTTCAGGGTGAGGTATAATTTACACACAAAGGACCCCTCACTCTGTAGGTTAAAAGCTTGTCACAGGCATTCTGACATCATTACATACAGCGCGAGTCTAGCAGTCCTGATTTGCATGCAAGGATGCCAAGGGTCCGGCCACATCCTAAGAGCATCAGAAAAAAAGAGGCAGCTGGAGGTCAGTGTGATATCAAAGGATTCTCCGACTCTGGTTGGAGGGACATTGGGATGAGGAGATGTGAGGTTTCTGTACACACAGAATCATTTCTCCCGGGTGCCTCCCACCTCTCATAAACTGAAAGATGAACTTTGTCTTTGGGCTTTGCCAGGACACATCATATTCCTGTGATCTCTGTGTGACTATCACGTACCTGGTAGGAGTCTGATATGACGAGGTCGGCCTCCCTTGTATCTCCTACCCAAGCCCCACTGAAGGTGGGACAGATGGTGGCTAGGGTCAGGAGGAACACGAGTGCCAGGGAATGTTGCTTGTAGAACCTGCGGTGGAAGTAGTAGGCTCGGTGGTACCAGCAGGACAGCAGGTGAAGAGCTGCGGTGGAAGCTAAGGAGGAACTCCAACCAGTTTGCAGGTTCAGGCTTGGTGGCTTGTCAGTACTTCCTATGGTCAGGAGACAGGAGAGCACTGGACACAGGAGAGCTGAGACCATAGAGAGCCAGCGCAGGTTTCCAGAGGCAGTGTCAGACCTGGGCAGATGATGGAAGCGGAGTCGTGGAGATAGCTGGGTTCGGTAACAGGCGGGCTGCAGAGTACAAGGCATAAGCAGGAGGAAGGTCAGATGCAGGCCGTAGTCGGGTACCAGTAATCAAGCAATCAGAGTCCAGAAGCAGAGTCAGAGGAAGCCGGGATCAGTAACAGGTATCAAGCAGGTTATAGCAGGGTTCAGTGTAACAGGACACAGCTGAAGACCAGTCAGCACTTGTGGAAAGTCAGAGCACCCTTTAAATAGGCCGTCTGTCGCCAACTGGTGTTAGGGACGCGCTCCTGCGCGTGCATGCCGTTCATTGCGCACGCACATGCGCATTGGCACACGCATATGCGCCATACGTGAATCAGCAGTTCTCTTACATTGCCCCCCCTTAAGGGCAGCCTCCGGATGCCCTTCAGGGCTCTTTTTTCAGGGTGTCGCTGAAAGAAGGCTTGTACCAGTCTTGGGGCATGTACATTGGAGGCTGGTTCCCAAGAATTTTCCTCCGGACCGTAGCCTTTCCACTTGACAAGGAACTGTGTTAGGTTGTTCCTAACTCTGCAGTTCAAAATTGTTTCTACTTCAAACTCCTCGTTACCTTTGATAAGGAGAGGAGGAGGAATTTCAGAAATCCGGTCAGGAAAGGGATTTGGCACCGTCGGTTTCAACAAGGAAACGTGGAACACTGGATGAATCCTTAGATTCTTGGGCAACACCAATTCAAATGCCACTGCATTAATCCTCCTTTTAACTGGGAAAGGGCCCAAGAATTTTGGACCAAGTTTCTTCGAAGGACAATTTAACCTTAAATTTGCTGTAGACAGCCAGACCTTGTCACCCGGTTCCAGATTCAGGTTGCCTCTTCTTTTCCTATCGAAGAATTTCTTATTGCTGGCCTGTGTCTTAGTGATTGCATCCTGTAAGAGTTGGTTGTTGGTACTGAAGAAATTTAAACGATCTTGTACAGCAGGTACGGAAGATTCAGGTTGCCTCTTCTTTTCCTATCGAAGAATTTCTTATTGCTGGCCTGTGTCTTAGTGATTGCATCCTGTAAGAGTTGGTTGTTGGTACTGAAGAAATTTAAACGATCTTGTACAGCAGGTACGGAAGATTCAACAGATAGCTCCGGCAAGAAAGAAGGGTGATACCCATAATTGCCAAAGAAGGGTGACTGTTTGGTTGCTGAGTGAATGGAGTTGTTGTATGAGAATTCTGCAAGTGGGAGGAGTGAAAGCCAATCATCCTGTGCAAAGGAGGAAAAACACCGCAAATACTGTTCAAGGGTCTGGTTGGTTCGTTCAGTTTGACCATTAGTTTGTGGGTGATATGCTGTGGAGAGACGGAGTTCGATGTTTAGTGCTTCACATAGAGCCCTCCAAAACCTGGAAGTAAATTGAACTCCTCGGTCGGAGATGATGCTGTCAGGGATACCGTGCAACTTAACAACTTCCTTGATGAAGGCTGAAGCAGTCTCAGTAGCCGAAGGAGTTCCTTGTAATGGTATGAAATGAGCCATCTTGGTCAGACGGTCTACAACAACAACAATTGTGGTAAAGTCCTCTGATGGGGGAAGTTCTACAATGAAGTCCATGGAGATCATACTCCATGTTTTTTTTGGTACAGGTAGAGACTCCAAAAGACCCCAAGTTCTGGCTTTGTCCGATTTATTACGAAGGCATGTGGTACAGGATTTTACGTAATTCTTACAGTCCTGCATTAAATCCGGCCACCAAAAGGTACGAGAAATTAAATCGGCTGTTTTGGAAATTCCGAAGTGCCCCGCAAGGGGGTGGTCATGACAACGTCTCAAGATAGATAGTATGAATCGTTCAGGGACAAAGATTTGCTCCTTATGAAAATAAAGGTCATTCTTAAGTTGAAGGGCCAAGTCCTGAGGAGGTGGTTGATCCACCACATCTGTCTTTATTTGTGACATTAGGTCGGCTTGAAGAAACAGGAAGTTTTTGGCTGGAAGAATGGTATCAGGTTCCAAGGACACTACGGGACTGCTGAACATGCAGAATAAAGCATCCGGTTTGCCGTTCTTAGAGCCAGGGCGGTAAGTGATGTGGAACATGAAGCGAGAGAAAAACAATGCCCATCTTGCTTGCCGAGGTCTTAATCTTTTAGCTGTTCTCAGATATTCAAGATTTTTATGATCCGTGAAGATGAGGATTGGATGAGATGCTCCTTCCAAGAGATAGCGCCACTCTTCGAGCGCAGCCTTGATGGCTAGTAACTCTCTGTCTCCAACATCATAATTCCTTTCAGAAGGATTTAACTTTTTAGAGAAAAATGCTACAGGGTGAAGTAGGGATTTAGGACCCTGGCGTTGGGATAAAATGGCACCGACTGCATTCTCAGAGGCATCTACCTCTAACACATAGGCCAAAGATGGGTCAGGATGCTTCAGGATAGGAGCTGACGTAAACAAAACTTTTAATTGTTCAAAAGCCTCTTGAGCTTCGGGGGTCCAACAGAAGGGGACCTTCTGTCTAGTCAGTTGTGTGATGGGGGTAATGATACCGGAAAAGTCCTTGATAAATTTCCTGTAGAAATTTGCAAATCCTACAAACCTCTACACTGCCTTCCTGTCTGTAGGAGCCGGCCATTCTAGAACGGATGTGACCTTCTGTGGATCCATGGAAATGCCCTCGGCCGAGACCTAAAAAGTGTATGGTTTGTTTCTCAAAATCACATTTTTCAGCCTTGGCGTAAAGGCGATGTTCACGGAGCCGACTCAGTACCTTCTTCACGTGAGTTCGATGGAATTCAATGGATTCAGAGAATATAAGAATATCATCTAAGTACATGATGACAAATAGATCCAGAAAGTCACGGAAGACGTCATTTACTAGGTGCTGAAAGGTAGCTGGGGTGTTACAAAGTCCGAAGGGCATGACCAAGTACTCAAAGTGGCCAAAGCGTGTCCAGAAGGCCGTCTTCCATTCATCCCCTTCCCTGATTCGGACTAGATTATATGCCCCTCTTTAGTCAAGTTTGGAAAACACTCGTGCCCCTCTCAGCCTCTGGAAAAGCTCAGGAATCAGGGGAAGGGGGTATCATTTTTTGACCGTGACTTTATTGAGGTCCCGATAGTCAACACAGGGTCTCAGGGACTTGTCCTTTTTCTCCACGAAGAAGATCCCGGCACCTGCAGGTGATGTGGAAGGTCGAATGAACTGTTTTTCTAGGCTCTCGTCGATGTATGTACGTAGGGCTTCTAGTTCAGGCTCAGACAGAGGGTAGATCCTACCAAACGGGATCTCGGCCCCTGGTAAAAGTTCTATGGGACAGTCATATGTCCTATGGGGAGGAAAAGTGTCTGCACCCTTCTTGTTGAACACATCCTGATATTCATGGTAGGCAGCAGGAATCAACTTCAAAGTCTCTGGGTCTGGCTGTAAACTCAAGAGAGGAGTAGTATTAACCTTCCCTCTTGGAAAGCAGTGTTCTTGGCAGTAGTTGGATGAGAAGGAGACCTCTCCAGAAAGCCAGTTTATGTGTGGATTATGGGCCTTTAACCATGGGATGCCAAGAATTACAGGGAACATAGGTGACGTTATGACATCCAGCCTGAGGAGTTCATGATGGCCTGAAGCGGTTTGACAGAAAATAGGTGCAGTCTCTTGTGTAACGGGCCCAGATTTGATGCCAGAACCGTCGGCCAGATGAACCAGAAAACTTTGCTTCTTGGCACACACAGAAAACTGATGAAGGGCAGCAAATGTGGAATCAACAAAGCAACTACAGGCCCCAGAGTCTATGATGGCCGATACAGAGACTGTCTTTCCGGAGAACAGAAGCTCAACAGAAAGGGAGACATGAGAGCGATCTTTCCCAGGGAGATACATCATATGAGGCAGGTGATAACAAGGTCTGCTGGATTTTACTGGGCAAGTCCGTATGAAGTGGCCAGCCTCCCCGCAATACAGGCATAATTTAGCTTGCTGCCGCCGGAGGCGCTCAATAGGAGAAAGAGGGGGTCTCCGAAAACTCCTATAGCAAGCCTTATACATTCTTTTCCCTCCGGGGGGTGCAACAATTGAAGGAGCGGATATGTCAGAACTGGAAACCACAGAAAAACTTCCCTTAAGTTTTTCAGACTGTCTCTCCCGTAAGCGCCGATCAATCTGGATGGTTAGGGTGATCAGGTCCTCTAAGGATGTGGGCACTCCCACTCTGGCAAGCTCATCTTTCAAGGTCTCAGAAAGTCCCAGGCGAAACTGGTGATGAAGGGCAGACTGATTCCACAGGGTATCAGAGCTCAGAACATGGAAATTGGTCACATAGTCCTCCACTGGCCTTGTGTCTTGTTGTAACTTGCCAAGCTTGGATTCAGCAGTCTGACGAAAGAAAGAGTCGGCGTATAGCTGAGCCATGGCTGAGAAAAAGGAGTCCGTGGTTGCCAGAACGGGGTCATGTTGCTCCCGGAGATGGTGGGCCCAGAAAAGTGGTTCGTTTAATAACAACGTGATGATGAACCCCACCTTGGTGTCTTCGGAAGCAAAGGTTCGGGGTAACAGGGAGAAATATAGCTCACAAGAGTTCTGAAAGGTGCGGAATTTCCCACGGTCCCCGGAGAACCATTCAGGGAGAGGCACCCTGGGCTCTGGAGGGGGAGTGGCCTCACGGAACAATCTGAAGTCTGTTTGAACAGAGGAGTCAGTGACTGAGGAAGATGCATAAACTGGTGCAACATTCATCTCGCCTGAGAGTCGCTCTTCCATGCGACTAAGGTCTCTCTGTAGATTCTGCACGGTATATGTTAGTGCAGAAACTGAACTGGAAATGTCCACTGGTGGGGAGACCTCCCTTTCAGACTCCATCCCTGGCTGACTGGTACTGTCACGTACCTGGTAGGAGTCTGATATGACGAGGTCGGCCTCCCTTGTATCTCCTACCCAAGCCCCACTGAAGGTGGGACAGATGGTGGCTAGGGTCAGGAGGAACACGAGTGCCAGGGAATGTTGCTTGTAGAACCTGCGGTGGAAGTAGTAGGCTCGGTGGTACCAGCAGGACAGCAGGTGAAGAGCTGCGGTGGAAGCTAAGGAGGAACTCCAACCAGTTTGCAGGTTCAGGCTTGGTGGCTTGTCAGTACTTCCTATGGTCAGGAGAGCACTGGACACAGGAGAGCTGAGACCATAGAGAGCCAGCGCAGGTTTCCAGAGGCAGTGTCAGACCTGGGCAGATGATGGAAGCGGAGTCGTGGAGATAGCTGGGTTCGGTAACAGGCGGGCTGCAGAGTACAAGGCATAAGCAGGAGGAAGGTCAGATGCAGGCCGTAGTCGGGTACCAGTAATCAAGCAATCAGAGTCCAGAAGCAGAGTCAGAGGAAGCCGGGATCAGTAACAGGTATCAAGCAGGTTATAGCAGGGTTCAGAGTAACAGGACACAGCTGGAGACCAGTCAGCACTTGTGGAAAGTCAGAGCACCCTTTAAATAGGCCGTCTGGCGCCAACTGGTGTTAGGGACACGCTCCTGCGCGTCCACACCGTTCATTGTGCATGCGCATTGGCGCACGCATATGCGCCATACGTGAATCAGCAGTTCTCTTACAGTGACTTTACTGATCACATTTTAGTATGAATATCTTAGGCCTCGTACACACGACCGGTTTTCCATTCGTGTGTATGGTTTCTCGTCAAGAAAACTGCCAGGAATCTCGACGAGAAAAATAGAGAACCTGCTCTCTATTTTCTCGTCAGGATTCTCGTTTTTCTCGTCGGGATTCTCGTCGGCCTGTTTTGCGACGAGAAAACCGGTCGTGTGTATGCTTTTCCGAGTCTTAAAAAAATCGCGCATTCTCAGAATCAAGTATAAGACGGGAGCGCTTCTTCTGGTAAATCTAGCTTTCGTAATGGAGATAGCACATTCGTCACGCTAAAACGAACTGAAAGCACGAAGACTGAAAAGCGTGAATCGTGACACTCTCCCCAAACGTTTACTAACACGCGGTAACACGAGATCAGCAAAAGCAGTCCAAGGGGTGGCGTCATTGGAATCGAACTTCCCCTTTATACTGCCGTTGTACGTGTTCGCGCTTTACAACGATGAGATTTGGAATTGACAGTGTGTATGCAAGGAAAGCTTGACAAGAATCTCATCAAGCTTGACAAGAATCTCGTCGAGAAAAACGACAGGTTTTTTTACGACGAGATTCTCGGTCGTGTGTACGAGGCTTAAGACTGGGATTATTATGGAGACATTCGTTTTCAGGACATTTTCCCCTTTTCTTCCTATTTCCTTATAAAATAAAGACATACATACTCCAATCCCCCCCTAAATAACCCCCCATTCCCAATAATAAAAGCCATATTAGTATAAACTGAGTTGAGAAGATCATTGGTGGGAAAGGTGACACATCTTCAAAATGAGGAGAATGTTCCGGCCCCTTATGTGAGGAATGTTCTGACCCTGAAGAGGTTAATCTAGGTTTCCACACTATATATGTGTGTATCATCATCTGCTGGAGATAAAAGACATCACAGTGACTATGGAGGAAGAGGACGGACATGACGGGGTTACTGGGTGTAAATAGAAAATAAGATCTTATTACCTCCTCTGCTGCCACTTCCAGCAATGTCTTCTCTCTACTTCCTCCCGACTCACCTCTCATCTGGAACTTCCTGTCTGTACCTGACATCACTTCCTGTCTGTATTACATAGAGGTCCTGGCTGGATAGAAGTGAGATCACCATCTTGTGGAGCTCAAAGAAACTGCAGCCCTTAGAATTTTTTTTTAGAGTGGGCTGGGTGTGTATGTACAGTATATGTAGCTTTATAATTACTCACTGTTTCGGATTTGCCAGGTCAGTCATGCTTTTTAGCTATTTTTCCTTTGATGTTTGCTTCCTGCATGGGCTGTGTCCTGACTATCACAGCATAAAGTGTATATGTGTTTTGGGGTCAGCCAATAGGCGACCAATAAGCATCTAGAGTGAGGTTATAAGCAGCCAATTAAGTATTTTTTTTAGATCAGCGGTGAGCGGGTATCAGAGAACAGTCAGGCAGAGGTTTTCCTGCTCTCCGGATCCTTCGGGACGCTGTGTGGAATGGGCTGCACTTTGGATACTCCCCTGCAGTTTGTCCGTATCCCAGTCCTCTGAGGTGGTAGTACCCAGAGGAGAGGAGTGGGGGGCTCTGTGTGCGGGGGGGGGGGGGGGGTTGTATGAGAGTCATTAGGGGCCCTGTGTGTGGTGGGAGAAGGGGACTCAGGGTGCTTTGTGATGTCCTGGTGAAAGGGGAAGGTGTGGCATTGACAACGTCCCACCACCTTGCTGGGGGACTGTTCTCACCTTCTTATCTGCACTGAGCATGTGAAATCACTGCCAGGTGTCCACATCTAGGAGCAAATACCCCCATGTACCCTACTTAACCCCACATGCCCTCCTCCTCACCCTACTCTTTATTCCTCTTCTGACCTTCTCCACCTCCCTTCATTGCCCTGTCCCTCACTTCCTCAACCACAACTTCACCTTCCTGTTCCCCTCTCTACCATCCTTCCCCCTTTTCACTGCCCTTTCCCCCTCTTTACTACTCCATATTACTTTTTACCTCACTGCCCCTTTTTTTATCCTCCCACTCCCCTCTTCATTGCACTGTTTCCCTCTTCACCCCCCGGCCCCCCTCTTTATCTCCCCTTCCCCCTATTCCTTCCCATCCCCCCTTTTCCCATCTTCACCTTCCCACCCCTCTTCAGTCTATTGTCCCCCTCTTCCCCTTCTTTACTGCACTGCCCCCCTCTTCACCCCCTCTCTTTGCTCTCCCTCCTCCCTCTCTTCTCCCTATCTATGGCCACCAATGTAAGGGACCATTAAACAGACCATTTATATCAGGGGGTCCTTCTCCCATTGGTCACTAATGTAAGGAACAACTACACTGACCAATGCTATAAGGGGGTCTTTCTCCCATTGGCCATCAATGTAAGGGACCACTACACTAACCAATGCTATAAGGGGGTCCTCCTCCCATTGGTCACCAATATAAGGGAACTAACAAAAGTTGGCCATGGGAAGCCATGCACAGCTGAAACCAGTGCTGGAGATAGGTGTCACTACATACTACTAAATATAGAGAACAACGACACCACTTTGAAGCTACTGGGCAACCTAATTAAAAGGTAATTTTATTAAACATACATAATACAAAATTGAGAGATGTTGGAAAAACACCAAAGCAATATATGCAATCTGCCTACATCTATAATCCCCCAACCCTAAAAAAAGAGCAACATTGTTCAACACATACCCTGCCACAAAACTGATCCCTCCAAGCTGGTACCAGACCAGGAGACTTATAAGCAATATGATATCGTGAAATAAATGAAAACACAATATAGTTCAACAATCAAAATGATTATAAAAAATGGTTAGTCCAGCAGCTGATAAACATAAAGATGTAATGCAAAGCCAGGCAGCACCAAATACTACACAATGAAACCAGTAATGCCGCATACACACGGTCGGAAATTCCGCCAGCAAAAGTCCGATGTGAGCTTCTGGTTGGAAATTCCGACCGTGTGAATTCTCCATCAGACTTTTGCTGTCGGAATTTCCGCCAGCAAAAGATCGAGAGCAGATTCTCAATTTTTCAGACGGGAAAAATTCCGATCGGAAATTCCGATCGTCTGTAGCAATTTTGACGCACAAAATTCAGATGCATGCTCAGAAATAATTTGACGCATGCTCGGAAGCATTGAACTTAATTTTCTCGGCTTGTCGTAGTGTTGTACGTCACCGCGTTCTTGACTGTCGAAAGTTCAGAGAACTTTTGTGTGACCGTGTGTATGCAAGCCAAGCTTGAGCGGAATTCCGTCAGAAAAACCATCCAAGGTTTTTTCGACGGAAAATCCAATTGTGTGTACGGGGCATAAGGGCCCCAATGAGGGGAGGACTGCAGAGTCAGAATGTGAGAGGACATCGAGTCATGAAGTAGACCGTACCTTAAAGAGTAGCTCCAGTTATTTTGTAACTAGAAAAAGGTTTGTAAAGGGCATTAACACCCTAAACTTACCCAAGTGCAAAAAAAGGAGATTTGGCAAAGGGGGTCACATCCCGAAACGCATGACCACGCCCATTATTATCACACATTACATCATTATGGCTATTTTGTGAGCCTGTCACACAGTGGCGGCTGGTGAAGTTTTAGGATGGGGGGGCGCAAGACCCCGTCCCACCATGTTTGGCCTCTCCCACTTCTCATAAGCCACACCCCTTATAGAATCCACCCACTCCATCCCCTGTATTCCACATGCTTCCACTCATAGTGTCAGGAGTATACAGCCCCAGCATCACAGGACATAGTATATAGCCCCAGCATCACAGGACAGAGTATATAGCCCCAGCATCATAGGACAGAGTATATAGCCCCAGCATCAGGATCCACTGCTGCCGCCGGCCACCGAATGTCAAAAATAAATTAATAAGCGGGGGGGGGGGGGGGATTTCCGCTGCTGCCGCTGACCACCTGGCGTTAATAAAAATAGATTAAGTGGGGTAAGGGGGATGGCCTGGCCCGCTGCTGACGCCGACCACCTAATGTTAAAAGTAAGTTGATAAGCGGGGGAGGGGCTTTGAGTGCCGCTGCTTGGCTGAATAGATGTGAAGGTTGTTTATCCATCACTCTATTCCCCTCCACGAATACATGTCTATTTTTAATAAATCCATGCTTACAGTTTTAATGTTAATATGAATCTATTAGCTTTTATTCTGATATAATTCCAGAGACTTTAAACCTTAATAGCATAACTACATACTGGACTGGCTTATTAGCTGCAATGCATTTTGAACATAATGATCTGCAAGTTAATGGGCAAAGCAGTTAATATTTTTTTTTTACCAAAATACAGTATGCTTATAATATACTCCAACCATAAAATACATACTACACATCATGTCTTTTTGTAACACAAAGAAAACCAAAAGCAGGCTAACTACAAGACAAAGTACTAAGGGGGGGGGGGGGGGTGTTAGGTGCTGCTGCTCCCGCCGGCCATGTAATTAAAAAAAATATAAAGTAATAAGCTGGGGGGGGGGGGGGTGACAAGGCGTTTTCCATATAGCACTGTGCCCGGCGCCCGGACACAGTGCACATAAGGACTTTTTTTTTTTTTTTCTTAAGGGGACATGTTTAACCACTTCAATACAGGGCTTTTCTTACCCCCTCAATACTGGGCCTATTCTGGCACTTCTCTCCTACATGTACAAATCATCATTCTTTTGCTAGAAAATTACTCAGAACCCCCAAACATTAAATATGTTTTTTTTCAAACGGCTTTTTTTTGGAAAAAAATGGTTTTATGAATTAAAAAATAACAAAACAGTAAAGTTGGCCCAATTTTTTTGTAAAATATGAAAGATGATGTTACGCCGAGTAAATAGATACCCAACATGTCACGTTTTAAAATTGCGCACACTCATAGAATGGCGCCAAACTTCGGTATGTAAAAATCTCCATAGGCGACACTTTAATTTTTTTTACAGGCTACCAGGTTAGAGTTACAGAGGAGGTCTAGTGCTAGAATTGTTGCTCTCGCTCTAACGCACGCGGCGATACCTCACATATGTGGTTTGAACGGCGTTTACATATGTGAGCGGGACTTACATGTGCGTTCGCTTCTGATCGCGAGCTACCGGGGACAGGGGCGTTTTAATTTTTTTTTTTTTTTTTTATTTTATTTTACTTATTTATTTATTTTTTTAACACTTATTTTACTTTTTTTATTTTTTTGATCACTTTTATTCTTATTACAAGGAATGTAAACATCCCTTGTAATAGGAATGTTTGTGACAGGTCCTCTTTATTGAGAGATGCTGGGTCAATAAGACCCCACATCTCTCCTCCAGGCTGGAAAGCATGAGATCGTGAAAAAAATGTCACTGATCTCATGTTTCCTAGCCGGAATCGCGGCTTTGTTTACATATGAGGACCCGGGCGTGACGTCATCACATCGCGCCCAGTCCTCCGACGGTCATAGAGATCATCTCTATGCTCATCACGTGACCCACCACCGGCGCCGGACGATTCTCTCTGGGCCCCCGATGGCACGGGAGAGCCCGGAGAAGCACCGGATGGCGGCACGAGGGGGGGATGTCCCCTCCCGCCGCCTATAAGAACGATCAAGCGGCGGAACCACCGCTATGATTGTTTTTATGGTGCGCAGAATCGCCGGCTGAACAAAAGGATATCTGAATGATGCCTCTAGCTGCAGGCATCATTCAGATATCCCCCCCTCAAAGCCGAGGACGTCATATGACGTTCACTCAGGATGGGAGATCCCATCTGTTGACGTCATTTGACTATGGGCGGCAGGGAAGTGGTTAAATAATTTTTATTTTTTTTTAATATATATATATTTTTAATATATATTTTTTTTGACTGCCTGGGGGGGGCAGCGCCCGGGCGCCCCCTATGGACGGCCCGCAACTGGACAGGGCCACCCACGGAGTGATTTTTGGTCATTTAAATCTCAAACCAGAGCAAATTTGCAAAGTGTATGGCCATCCTTACACACAGTGCATGTGGCTGTTCACATCTAGCGATTTAGGATTGTGAGCGGAACCGCCATGATTCTGCCTGCGATTCCAGATTGCACCGCAATGCTGGCAAAACACAGCACGCATGTTTGTGTGCCATTCATTTTTAAAGGCACCAAAATACCGTAAGGTTTTGCCATGATTGTGGCACAATTTATTGCCCGGCAAACTGCATTGCTTCAACCTTGTCGCTCCAAAAGGAGCAGGGGTTTCCTTTGGGCGACAAGCTTTGCCACGATTGCCTCGTGATAAATCGCACAACAATTGCAGCAGAATGGCACAGCATTTTGGTGGCATTAAAAATAATTGTCACACAAACATGCATGCTGTGTTTTGCCATTTTGCCAGCTTTGAAGTGCGATTTGAAAACGCTGGCAGAATCGCGGCAAATCCCTAAATGTGAACAGGGCTTTATAGGCTACATATTGTCCACACACTATTAGAGGGTTAAGAAGAATTTTAGGGACATTACATTACGTGATAAGTAAATATTGTCTGAATACAAGAGGGGCGGGTGCCGCTGCTCCCGCCGGCCATGTAGTTTAAAAAAAAGTAATAAGAGGGGCGGGTGCCACTGCTCCCGCCGGCCATGTAGTTTGAAAAAAATAAAGTATTCTGAATTTCCGAATTTCCGCAAAAAATACAAATTTTTTGAATTTCCGAATTTTCGAAAAAAGTAAAAAAACGAAAACGAAAAAAACAAATTTTGCGGCAGTGCACATGTCTAAGAAGGACTGGCAATTGCGCCCATGGTGCACAGCGTGACTAAGGTGGGCGGTACTTCCTCCTTGTAACCTGAACAGATCACATGACTAACTTCCTGGTCTATTTAAGCCTGCTGCTGGAGCTTCTCATTGCTGGATTATCTCTTCAGTCTCCTGTGTACCTTGACTCCTGATCTGTGCTTATCTGTTGTGACCCGGCTTGCCTTGACCTCGCTTCCTGATCTCCTGTGTTTGACCCTTGGTCTGCTTCTGGACACTGCTTCTGCTTCCTGACCACCCGGCTTGACCCTCGGCTTATGCCTGGACCCTGCCCGTGTATGACCTTGGCTTGCCCCTGTATATGCTTTGGACGGACCTACCTGTGTTTGACCCCGGCCTGGCTTCTGGTATCTCCGTTTATCTGAATACAACAAGCTCAGTTCTGCCTGCATCAGCCATCCCTCAGTGGCTGAGCTCATCAGACTGCAAGCAAGCACCTGGCCAACCGTGCTTCTGTGGGCACTGCGCTCCCTGTTCACAACTCCAGGGGGCGCGTTGCACTTAGCCGCAAGGGGAGCCCTCTTAGCATCTCGATCTCCATACCCCCTCCTGACACTCTGGCAGAACTGCCGACCGAGAACGATGCTGTGTGCAGTGTAAGCTGCAGCAAGTATAATGAAATGTAGATGAGTGCGGATGGGCTTACATATCTTTGCATGTCGGAAAGGCCTGTAACCGGTCACAACCTTCTATATACTGTCAGCTAGGCTCCTCTGTTCAGCGTATCGCTAAATGGAGTGCCAAATCCTGCTGTTTCCTCTTGTGGCCAGCCCTTCGTAACCTCCATCATGGGAAGGGGGAAAGGGGGCGGGGCTCCAAATGACATCTAAGCGCTTCGTCCAATCACATAGGACTCCCTCAGGACATTTTTGAAGCCTGCCACTAGTGTGGGATTTAAATTCGTCCTCCTTTTGCTATTGTAACTACCTGTTTAATGTGCCCGCAAAGTCAACACGCAGAATTGTAGCACTAATCTCGCAGGAGCCTCTTGGTACTTTGGGTTCTCTGTTTTTCTGCCTCGACTCTGAGAACAATCTCAGCCCCACTGTCACATAGGGATGAGCTTTATGTTAGAGTCGAACATGAGTTTGACTCGTACATTGGCTGTTCGCCCGTTCGGCGAACATCGAACAATTTGGGGTGATCGCGGCAAATTCGAAAAGCCACAGAACACCCTTTAAAAGTCTATGGGCGAAATCTAAAGCGCTAATTTTAAAGGTTAATATGCAAGTTATTGTCATAAAAAGTGTTTGGGGACCAGGGTTGACAACTTTCAGTAAATTTACAAACAGTTTGTAAAATCCATACTTGTTGCATCTGTGGATGAATGTCAGTTACGGACATGCAGCCTACATGTCCGTAATAGACATTCAAGGTCAGATGCAAAAAGTATGGATTTTACAAACCGTTCGTAAATTTACTGAAAGTTGGCAACCCTGTTGGGGACCCGGGTCCTGCCCCAGGGGACATGTATCGATGCAATTTTTTTTTTCAAAACTGCTGTTTTTTCGGGAGCAGTGATTTTAATAATGCTTAAAGTAAAATAATAAAAGTGAAATATTCCTTTAAATTTCGTACCTGGGGGGTGTCTAAAGTATGCCTGTAAAGTAGCGCATGTTTCCCGTGTTTAGAATTGTCCCTGCACAAAATGTAATTCCTGAAGCAAAAAAAGTAATTTAAAACTACTCGCGGCTATAATGAATTGTCGGGTCCCCGGCAATACAGATCAAAGTCATTGAAAAAAACGGCAGGGGTCCCCCCCACAGTCCATTACCAGGTCCTTTGGGTCTGGTATGAATATTAAGGGGAACCCCGAACCAAAAACAAAAGTGTGGGGGTCACCCCCAAATTCCATATCAGGCCCTTCAGGTCTGGTATGGACATTAAGGGGAACCCCACAGCCAAAATTAAAAAAAAAACTGGCATGGGGTCCCCCCTAAAAATCCATACTAGACCCTTCAGGTCTGGTATGGATTTTAAGGGGAACCCCGCACCAAAATAAAAAAAATGGTGTGGGTCCCCCCAAAAATCCATACCAGACCCTTATCCGAGCACGCAACCTGGCAGGCCGCAGGAAAAGAGGGGGGGACGAGAGAGCGCCCCCCTGAACCGTACCAGGCCACATGCCCTCAACATGGGGAGCATGTCTCCATGTTGATGGGGACAAGGGCCTCATCCCCACAACCCTTGCCCGTTGGTTGTGGGGGTCTGCGGGCGGGGGGCTTATCGGAATCTGGAAGCCCCCTTTAACAAAGGAGACCCCCAGATTCCGCCCCCCCCTATGTGAATTGGTAACGGGTACATTGTACCCCTACCATTTCACAAAGAAAGTGTAAAAAATTGTAAAAAACCACACAGACACAGTTGGGATAAGTCCTTTATTCAAAATAAAAAAAACATTCCAGCGATGTAATTCAGTCTGTCCAGCATTGTTCTCTATGTCCCGCGGTGATCCGATGTCCAGCGATGCTGCAGTCTCCAGTCTCCACTCCACACAAAACCCCCATGACGCAAGAGGGGGCGGGGTCACCCGTCACATCATAGGGTAAGCCCCGGCTTTCCCTGCTTGCCGGGGAATACCCAATGATGTAGGCGGGTGATCCCGCCCTGTGACGTCACGGGGCGGGGTCACCCGCCGACATCATTGGGTATTCTCCGCTTGCCGGGGAAAGCCAGGGCTTATCCTATGATGTGGACGGGTGACCCCGCACCCTCTTACGTCATGGGTTTTCATGTGGGGTGGAGACAGGAGATTGCAACAGTCTCCACTCCACACGAAACCCCCATGATGTAAGAGGGGGCAGGGTCATCCGTCCACATCATAGGGTAAGCCCTGGCTTTCCCCGGCAAGCGGAGAATACCCAATGATGTCGGAGGGTGACCCCGCCCATGACATCACAGGGTGGGGTCACCCGCCTACGTCATTGGGTATTCCCCGGCAAGCGGGGAAAGCCGGGGCTTACCCTATGATGTAACGGATGACCCGTCTCCTCTTACGTCATGGGGGTTTCGTGTGGAGTGGAGACTGGAGACTGCAGCATCGCTGGATATCGGATCACCGCGGGACATAGAGAACAACGCTGGACAGACTGGATTTCATCGCTGGAATGTTTTTTTTATTTTTTATTTTTAATAAAGGACTTATCCCAACTGTGTCTGTGTTTTTTTTACACTTTCTTTGTGAAATGGTAGGGGTACAATGTACCCGTTACCAATTCACATGGGGGGGCCAGAATCTGGGGGTCCCCTTTGTTAAAGGGGGCTTCCAGATTCCGATAAGCCCCCCGCCCGCAGACCCCCACAACCACCGGGCAAGGGTTGTGGGGATGAGGCCCTTGTCCCCATCAACTTGGGGACATCCTCCCCATGTTGAGGGCATGTGGCCTGGTACGGTTCAGGAGGGGTGGGCGCTCTCTTGTCCCCCCCTCTTTTCCTGTGACCTGCTAGGTTGCGTGCTCGGATAAGGGTCTCTTATGGATTTTTGGGGGGACCCCACGCCATTTTTTTTTTTTTTTTTGCTGTGGGGCTCCCCTTAATATCCATACCAGACCCAAATGGCCTGGTAATGGACTGTGGGGGGGACCCCTGCCGTTTTTTTCAATGACTTTGATCTGTATTGCCGGGGACCCGACAATTCATTATAGCCGCAAGTAGTTTTAAATTACTTTTTTTCCTTCAGAAATGACATTTTGTGCAGGGACAGTTCTAAACACGGGAAACATGCACTACTTTACAGGCATACTTTAGACACCCCCCAGGTACGAAATTTAAAGGAATATTTCACTTTTATTGTTTCACTTTAAGCATTATTAAAATCACTGCTCCCGAAAAAACGTCAGTTTTTAAAACTTTTTATGACAATAACTTGCATATTAACCTTTAAATTGAGCACTTTTGATTTTTCATGTTCGTGTCCCATAGACTTTAACGGTGTTCGCGTGTTCGAACTAATTTTTTGCCTGTTCGCATGTTCTGGTGCGAACTGAACCGGGGGGTGTTCGGCTCATCCCTACTGTCACACGAGGGTAGGCAAATGGATACTGTAGTGCTACTGGAAGACTGGCACTAGTGTAAGATTTTAACTCCATTCCTGCCGCCATCTCTCCGCCCTTTAAGAGCTTTTAAATGCCGGGAGGAGGCGGCGGGTACTCGGGTGTGATTGGTTGTCACAGCGGCCACATGATAGGAAAGCTCTTGATCACAAGTATGCATCGGGAGCTTTCCGGTCCCCGCGGGCGACTGTGTTGGTAGTGCGCAGGCTCTCAGCACAGAAAACGGTTAATGTAAGGCCGCATATATGCATATATAACGTTAAAGTCCACCAGCTGGGTTTCTGCATGCATGTGCCACGTCAGCGGGAAGTGGTTAATTCCTCCTTATTTGCTATTGTAACCACCCATTTAAAGCGGGAAGTAAAGTCAATAAACACAGTTGGCAAGCATAATGTATTGAATGGATGAGTGATCTTGTGCAGTAATGTATTATCACTCCAACAAATTATATAAATAACTTGCAAAAATAAATCAAATAAAATCTCAAAGTGATGATAAACATAAGGTGAAAATTTCAAAGTGATAATTCTAGTCCATATGATGATCCAAATTCAAGCTATCTCCAATTTGTATTCGTTATATCCGGCTAAAAATGTGCTCACAAAACTCTCACCTCCAATAAGTAGATAAACCGCATCAAATAGTGAAAAAGCCTTCAGCCCTCCTAAGATTCCATCCCACAATATTTTACTGGGGTATTTCCGTCTTTCTGTGACCGTCCCAGTCACTACACTTCAGGATATCTGGTAAGCCCAGCAGCCCAGACTCTATTTACTGCAGTAAGGATAGGAATCAAAGGGAAAAGAAATGCCTCCCATAGTGTAATAAGTTCAAATCCTAGGGTATTTATTTAAATAAAAGTAGATGGACTCTTACTTCAAAGATAGCAATAAAATGCAAAAAGATAAAAACACAGCGTTTGTGCGCCCTCTCACTTCACTTACGGTGTGCCTCCATGTCAGTCTCCGGCTACCCCTACGCGTTACGTTACCGCAGACTGACTTCATAAGGGGAACCGGATTGGCTGCTGAAAGATTACTTTTATATGGTATAAACCGGAAGTGCTAATTCAGCCATTTTCTTGTAGTCCGCTTAAAAACAGGGTATCACGGCCATTTTATTGGTTATCTGTACATTAAATGTATCTAGCAGCCATTTTCTTGTAGTACATTAACTGACCAGAGAAACTTTAATATTCGGCCATTTTCTTGTAGTCCGGTCAGAGACACGGTATCGCGGCCATTTTATTGGTTGACTATACATTAATCGTATCTAGCGGAAATTTTTCTTGTGGTGCATAACGGACCAAAGAAACTTTAATATGCTAAATATTGAACTAGAAATTAGATCAATAAAGTGGCTGTCATGATGTGACTAACATCATACTGGCAGCATAATGTATGCATTGGTGAGTGGCATGGCCAACGCTGTAAATTCAACAATTGTCTGGTTATAAAGACTTGAGCTTGGGGAACAAGAGATTCAAAGTTACAGAAAAGGTTGCAACTGTAATTCACTATTGAGTCCAAATGGGGCAAGCAAATTGAGCTCATATATCTATTTTGTTTCTTTGTGAAGTAGGATTTTATCCTCATCACTTTGTCTATCAGAAGAATATATGTAATAACGTGTATCTTTTAGATAAAATATATACTTTTATATTGGTTGCCCACAAAATCCCATCACAGATAAACAAAGAAACTGCATCACTTCAACTATTGGAAATTTTAAGCTGGTAGATGCCATGGAACTCCAGCTTCCTCGCTGAGGATCCATGGTATCTTTTGAAATGTTCAGCAAAAGGGTCTCATCACCTTCAGTCACAATACTAGAATCATGTTCTCCAATCCGCTTTCTGAGCTCCCTTTTGTTTTTTGCCAACATATGTATCTTTGGGCAGGGGCACATGATCATATAAACTACCCACCTAGAGAAGCAGTTTATGAAAGAACAAGTAAAGCATTTCATGCTGAAAGTCCAAAAATACTTTTTTTTTGCTGACATATTTTCTTGTACAAAGGTTTTTATTAATAATCACTTCAGCAGTACAGCACATCGCATCCAAGATCACATAGGAGCTAGAGTAAAGATATCATAAACAAAAAGGCAAACAAACAAAAGGAGTGTGATTGTATGTCCATGTGTACATGGTAAAGTAAACGGGGGATGGATGCCCCCTACCAAAGATACAACATCCCAAGGCTCGCTGGTCGGGGCAAGGATAAGGAGCACCCATATGGGCGTATGCATACAGCGCCTGAACATACCATCAATTCCATGGAGATAATTATGGAGAAATACAAAACAACAGTATTCAATGCTAACCCTATGAGTGTGTCAACCAGGCATAAGCCTGGAGGCCTGAAGAAGTGGAAGGATTGAGAAAAATAAATAAATAAAATAAAATAAAATGAACTAGAAAAAGGGAAAAGAGAATAAGGAAAGAAAAGAAGAAAGGGGAAGGAGGAAGGGAAAAAAGAAATAGGAGGGGGAGAAAGAAATAGCTAAGCAGGAGAACAGGTAAAAGTAGGAGTAGTAGGGAAAAGGGGGGGATCCGCGGGGTAGGGGGCAAGCAGGTACTAAATTGATAGGAGTGTGAAATCGAATCTGTTAGGTCTTATGTAGGTGACCCAAGGCTGCCAAATTTTAAGGAATTTATCGTGAGTGTCTGAAACTATGGCTGCCAGCTTTTCATTAACCATGATATCGTTCATTCGATGTTTGACAGCCTCAAAACTAAGTATGGGTGTCTTCCAGGCTCTTGTTATGGTTAGTTTGGTTGCAGTAAACAGATGCAGCGCCAGCTGGCATTCCGGACGTAATAGTTCTGCAATTGGTTTGCATAGAAGGGCCTCATAAGGATCCCTCTTGAGGTTGGTATGAAATAAAGTGCGGAGGAGGGCATAGACCCTGACCCATAGTCTGCATGCTCTTGGACAAGACCACCATATGTGTGCCATGGTACCGGCCTGAGAACAACCCCGGAAGCAGAGAGGGGAGTAAGTGGGAATGAATCGGGCCAGTCTGGCCGGGGTATTATACCATCTGTATAGTATTTTATATGCATTCTTCATAACCTGCCAATCCTCCGGATCAAGCTGCCTTCCCAGATCGACCTCCCACTGGAGGTCATAAGGTCTAATCAGAGGTTTTTTAGAGGAAATAATTGCTGCAAAGATTAAGGAGATTAGTCCCAAAGATTGGGGCCGAGACCTACAAAGGCTTTCAAAGGGGGTCAGAGTGTATGGAGTAGGTCGGGACCTGATGAGCTGCTGTAAAAAGTGGCGGAGCTGTTGCTGACATATGTTCACATTGTGTCCACATCTGAACATAATCGATGGGGGACTACCAAGGGAAGAGTGCTGAAGGCTCACAGGGGAGTACTCACCATGTACCAAAACCCACAAGAAATAAGATCCTGGGAGTGCAGGTAGGTTACAGTGCCCAAACCCTAAATATGGGGAGATGCATCCTGTATAACAAAAAACACCACAAAGCATCTACCAAGGCTACTGCATGCCTTTTATTGAAAATTAGATATATATACATAAACATAAAACATGCTGATAATATCGACAAAACCCATAGGTCACCTCCCTCCCTTTCCTCGCCTCCCCCCAGAACCTGAGCCCACCCCCACTCTCCCCCAAATACCCAACACTCACCATGTATGAGGGGTCTAATGGAATTTTAATGTCTCATTGAAGAGAACCTGTCACAACAAAATGCTATCGCATGGGGGGGGGGGGGGGCTATTGGTCCCTCATGTGATAGCGATAAAATTATGTGAAAAAAAGTTACACCCAAACAATTCAACTCCCCCCCTAACATTTTTGAGCCCCCATGTACATAAAAACATAAACAACATGTCATGGGCGCTTACATGCAAATATATTGATTGCACTACATGTTACACAGTGCCATGAACAATGGAGTGAGAACAACAATTCTAGGCCACGGTTAACTCTAAACTGATGACCTATAAAGGCTTTTAAAGCATTACCATTGGGCAATATTTGGGTAACAAAGTTTGTCATTACTGCATCAACACACAATTGTAAGACTAGAAACGTTGGTCATCTATTTACACAGGACAGCTGAACTTCATCTCCAATGATTCTATGCTGCCAACCATAAAGTCTTTTGAAGTCCTTCTGCTTGTAGGCTCCACACACCGCTGTGGCCGGCGACATGTCTCCCAAAGTTATTTCAGGGTTCACGGGCTCCGGCCAATCCCAGATGCATCTGTCTGTGAGTTTGTGCAGTCATTGTTAAGTCAATCTGAACGAACCAGTGTCTAAGGGGCTTTTTTTGTTTATTTCACCGCCTGTACCACTGTCCCGTTCAATACACTAGAAAAACTATAGTATCTACCCTTTACACCTCCACTTGATTCCCGAACTAGCCCGGGAGATTGGCAATTTTAGCATCACGGTGCCACGGGTTATCGATGTGGTTTCTCCGATAATATATTCCTCTTGGATCAGACTCCTGAAGAAGCGGGTTTACCGCGAAACATGTAGAGTGTGAGATTGGAACTATCTCAACTGATGTCACTTTTGACTGGAATGATAGCCATATAAATGTCCAATCTCTATCAGAGGAATCAATGTCCTATTAGAATTGTTCTATATTTTTCTATATTGTACCCGGGATGGAGACATTAGCCATATGTCTCACTCAAAGTCCCACCTGTGTTCACACACAGCCCCCTTCTTTTGTATTAGAATTGTTTGGTTGTCCTTTTTCGGACTTTTGTACTAATTATTTGTATATTTCTTTTAAAAACCATTGTATTGTGAGTTCACCGTACCGTACCATGAAAGTCCTCAATGCCTCAACTCAATTTGCTATGCTTTATCTTCATTTATAGGACAGAGGTACTCTATATTGCTGTACATTTTTTGTAGCACTTACCTTCTATTCACCACAGATCTGGCTAAATCACGTCACTGCCGGGTGTGTTATCGAGTACCTTTTCCCTGATTTCAGCATCCGCAGGAGCCTGCTTTAGGACCTTCTTTTGAGTCTGGTATTGTCTGGATTGATAAGCGGGCAGAAGCCCACCCTCTTTACACCCCCAAACTCGCTCATCCATGTCATTATGGACCTTGCTTTGTGCACTGGTGCACAGTCATATTGGAACAGGAAGGGGCCATCTCCAAACTGTTCCCACAAAGTTGGGAACATGAAATTGTCCAAAATGTCTTGGTATGATGACGCCTTAAGTGTTCCCATCACTGGAACCAAGGGACCAAGCCAACCCCTAAAAAAAGGACCCTACACCATAATCCTCCCTCCACCAAATGATTTGGAGGGGTGGCCAATTTTTTTTGCCAACATAGTGTGGATGAGCGAGTTTGAGGTGGCGAAGCCTGACTGGCCTGCACAGAGTCCTGACCTCAACCTGATAGAACAACTTTGGGATGAATTAGGGCCAAGACTGAAAGCCAGGCCTTCTCGTCCAACATCAGTGTCTGACCTCACAAATGCGCTTCTGGAAGAATGGTCAAACATTCCCATAGACACACTGCTAAACCTTGTGGACAGCCTTCCCAGAAAAGTTGAAGCTTTTATAGCTGCAAAGGGTGGGCCAACTTAATACTGAACCCTACGGACTAAGACTGGGATGCCATTAAAGTAAAAGATTTACTTGATTACTGGGTCATAATCTGGTGTCTGTGTAATCGCATTGCTATTCAGAAATGTCCGAACCCAGGGTGTCAGAGGTTTCGGGAGACTTGCAGGGCAATCATTGGGGGCAAGTATCTTTAAGCAAGGAAGCGATACACATATAGAATTTATTTCTCGTATTTAAAGCACTAATACACCTCAAGGGCTGTGTGGGATCCCTGATGTATATGAAGACAGGATTTTAATGAGTAAAAAAATCCCTCACTCAGAACAGGAAAGTGGTTTCTCCCCCATGTGAGATCTCTCATGTGTGTCAAGAGAGGACATCTGTGTAAAATATTTCTCGTACTCAGGACAGGAATACGGCTTCTCCTCCATGTGAGAGCTCTGATGTCTGTAAAGATTGCACTTCAAAGAAAAACACTTCCCGCACTCAAGACAGGAATACGGCTTCTCACCTGTGTGCAGTCTCTGATGAGTGTACAGATTTGACTTAGCTGAAAAACATTTCCCGCACTCAGGACAGGAATATTGCTTTTCCCCCGAGTGCAATCTCTGATGTCTGTAAAGATGTGACTTAACTGAAAAACATTTTCCACACTCAAAACAGGAATATGGCCTTTCCCCCGTGTGAGTTCTCTTGTGTGCGACAAGACTTGAAGCTTTTGCAAAACATTTCCAACACTCAGAACACGAATAAGGCTTCTCGCCAGTGTGAGATCTCAGATGTATGATAAGACTGGTCTTCTGTGAAAAAAATGTCTCACACTCAGTACAGGAATAGGGCTTCTCACCTGTGTGAGATCGCTGATGTAGGGAGAGATTATACTTCTTTGAAAAACATTTCCCGCACTCAGGACAGGAATACGGCTTTTCACTTGTGTGAAACCATTGATGTGCGACAAGATCCGATTTTTGTACAAAGCATTTCCTGCACTCAGAACAGGAATATGGCTTCTCCTCCATGTGCAATCTCTGATGTCTGGAAAGATGTGACTTCCTTGAAAAACATTTCCAGCACTTAGGACAGGTAAATGGCTTCTCACCTGTGTGAGTTCTTTTATGAACTTTAAGACTGGATTTAGAAGACAAACCCTTCCCGCACTCAGTACAGGAAAACCTCTTCTCTGTTGGAAGGACGGCACCGTCCCGCACAGTCTGAGGCTCCTCAGGATAAGAGGAATACGATGGTCCGGCACCGTCCCGCACAGTCTGAGGTTCCTCAGAATAAGAGGAATACGATGGTCCGGCACCGTCCCTCACAGTCTGAGGTTCCTCAGGATAAGAGGAATACGATGGTCCGGCACCGTCCCGCACAGTCTGAGGTTCCTCAGGATAATAGGAATACGATGGTCCGGCACCGTCCCGCACAGTCTGAGGTTCCTCAGGATAAGAGGAATACGATGGTCCGGCACCGTCCCGCACAGTCTGAGGTTCCTCAGGATAAGAGGAATACGATGGTCCGGCACCGTCCCGCACAGTCTGAGGTTCCTCAGGATAAGAGGAATACGATGGTCCAGCACTGTCCCGCACAGTCTGAGGTTCCTCAGGATAAGAGGAATACGATGGTCCGGCACCGTCCCTCACAGTCTGAGGTTCCTCAGGATAAGAGGAATACGATGGTCCATCTACACTGTGTGGTGCCGGATGGACATTTGAGGTAGTCGGGTTTTCTCCTGGACTATACTGTGTGATGTCCTCATCTTCTACTTTACAGTCTGGAGACAAAGTGAGACAATCCTCTGAGGTTTTCCTCGTCTCCCGTCCATCTACTAAAATAGAAATAAAAAGATTATTACTAGACATGAGCAGATTGGTTCCCCTAAACCAGGACTCCGCCCACATCCGGCAGCTTTGTCTCTGAGGATCTTACAATTCCCCCCTCAAGGTAACTAGTAAATGGGTCCTCTTATGGAAAAAAAATATTAATTTTTTTCACATTTCTCTCATTTTACACTATGGAAATTTGAAAGACTAGGTTCACGTGAAATCCTCTTCTAGTTAATGATACAATGCCTTAGAGGGACTGTTTGTCAAGGTAAGGAGACACTGTTGACTTCCAGTATACCAGAACAATGGAGATATATGTCTAATAAATAGTCCTGGGAAGTAGGGAAACCACGAGTTATCTGAAAGAGTTTCAATCAAATCACACAGTTTTCTTTTCCCATAAACAGGACCAGAAGTTTAATAGAACGTCCCCCCTATGTTTACAGTACGAGAACTTCAGAACTCACAAACATGATACTGTTAAGACACATAGGGGGTTATTTATGAAAGGCAAATCCACTTTGCACTACAAGTGCGAAGTGCACTTGAAATTGCACTGAAAGTGCACTTGGAAGTGCAGTCGCTGTAAATCTGAGGGATGGATCTGAAATGAGGGGAAGCTCTGCCGATTTTATCATCCAATCATGTGCAAGCTAAAATGCTGTTTTTTATTTTCCTTGCATGTCCCCCTCGGATCTACAGCGACTGCACTTCCAAGTGCACTTTGCATTTGTAGTTTGCACTTGTAGTGCAAAGTGGATTTGCCTTTCAGAAATAACCCCCATTGTCTGTTTTCCCAGGTGGAGGAGAACAAACAATCTGGTTTCCCTGTCAATGATAGCTCTTCCATTATTCATTGGGTGAGAAACTGTTAACCATTAAGTCAGCTTGCGAGAAACTTTTTGAAACAGGCTTGAAACCAAAGAAAAAAAAGGAAATTATATTTTTCAGAATTGTATAAAAAAAAAAAAAAAAAAAACTTGATACTTCTGGAACATTTCAGGAAAAGGCTAAAAGAGAATTAAAGGAGAAGTCCAGCCTGAGCTTTTTAGGCTGGGCTACTCCTCTGGGTCACAGGAGTGCAATTCGTTTTGCACTCCTGTGACCCGTTTTCAGCAGAGAGCGGTCTGAAGTCCGTTCTCCGCTGACGTCACTGGAATCAGTCCAGGCAGCGTGTCATCCCGACTTAGGAAGTCTGGATCCGCCAGCTGCCTGGACTGATGGCAGTCTCAGCCTCTCAGCGAGCCGCCCCTTCACAGCTCAGCGCTCCAGTGAGCGTGGAGGAGCAGAGAGGATAGACGCTGACTGACAGGCAGCAGTTCTCTCCTCGGGAGGTGAGAGAACTGAGCCATCGGCGATGTTCGGTGGCTCGGTTCTCAGTGAAGAGGCGGCGGGGGACAGATGCAGCATCGGTCGGATGCTGCATCCACCTAGGTAAGTATGAATAGGAAAAAAATAAAACCTACACTATCCTTGTCTATTCAGATGTGTATATAATCAGGGTGAAATAGCATGTAAGCTTAAAAGGATTTATTAAGCTTATTATGGTTATCATTGTTTATTTGTAATCATTATTGTTGAAATGTGTGCGTTATAATGTAGCCATATTCAAATAATAATTTATAATGTGGGAATTTTATGTATATCATTAATAGGGATGAGCTTCGAGTTCGAGTCGAACAGCGAACAATTTGGGGTGTTCGCAGCAAATTCGAAAAGTCTATGGGAGAAATCTAAAGTGCTAATTATAAAGGCTTATATGCAAGTTATTGTCCTAAAAAGTGTTTGGGGACCCGGGTCCTGCCCCAGGGGAGGCAATGCAAAAAAAGTTTTTTTTACATTTTTTTTTACACTTTCTTCGTGAAATGGTAGGGGTACAATGTACCCCTTACCAATTCACATAGGGGGGGGCCGGGATCTGGGGATCCCCTTTGTTAAAGGGGTCTTCCAGATTCCGATAAGCCCCCTGCCTGCAGACCCCCACAACCACCGGGCAAGGGTTGTGGGGATGAGGCCCTTGTCCCCATCAACATGGGGACATCCTCCCCATGTTGAGGGCATGTGGCCTGGTACGGTTCAGGAGGGGGGGGGGCGCTCTCTCGTCCCCCCCTCTTTTCCTGCGGCCTGCCAGGTTGCGTGCTCGGATAAGGGGTCTGGTATGGATTTTTGGGGGGACTCCACGCCATTTTTTTTTAAATTTGAGGTGGAGTTCCCCTTAAAATCCATGCCAGATCTGAAGGGCATGGTATGGATATTTGGGGGGAACCGCACGC
Source organism: Rana muscosa (assembly GCA_029206835.1). Lineage (NCBI taxonomy): Eukaryota > Metazoa > Chordata > Amphibia > Anura > Ranidae > Rana > Rana muscosa. The sequence goes on from JARGYO010000094.1 coordinate 28,756,072, forward strand.
ATTTTTTTTTAATTTGCGGCAGAGTTCCCCTTAATATTCAGAATATTTTGGAAACTCAGGTAAATGTGGCATTTTACATCGTCCCCTTCACATACTCCCAACTCAGCTATACATAGAGTCAACTCCATTGATTCTTACACACACACGGTACATTCATTTATGCACACATATCCATACACACTGATATACATTTATACTCACATATACACTTTCACACATAACACTCACACACATATATATATTGTGAGGGGGTTAGCTCGGCAGCGGGTGTGTGTGACCCCCGGGATGGGCTCCCCACACAAAAACAGGCCCAGCAAACGGAGGTTGTGGTTTTCAAAATCAAAAAGGTGCGGTTTATTTTCTATTTACAGTGACAAAACACAGCAAAGCAAAAGAAACATAAATAAAATAAATCCTGGTCAACTTGACCTCTGACTAAACATACAGGTTTCCTAACTAACAACTGGGATCAGCCTAGTGCTGTCCTAGTCCCTAAGTCCCTGGTTTTAAATGTCCAAGCAAATAGCCACACAGGCTTTGTCTCACCGCACAGGGGTTCACTCTCCCTAGACAGTCCACACAGGTCTGGTTCCAGGCATGAGCAAACACCTAATGAATCTGGGAGTTCTTATAGAGGCCTAAATGAGCTGACAAGCTTCAGCTGGTCTCATCAACTCCCTGTCTGCACGACGCCCCACACTCTCCCTAGAGGTATGAGTCATCCATGAGCCCACTAGCCTCAGCTGGGCTTATACAACTCTCCACCTAGTTGTATAAGTCGGCGTAAAGCCTGAATCTGGGCGAAATATATCTACCCCCCTGGATGCAACCAGGTGACTTTACCTTCCTGCTGTCACATACCCCCCCCTCTTGTTTTAACCTCGGGGTTGGAACACCAGCAATCAGGCATTCATGTACTCGAGACAAAGCATCCACATTCCCCATTTGAACGCCAGGGCGATGCTTTACTGTGAAGTTGAATTCCTGGAGGGCCAGGAACCACCTATTCACTCTTCTATTTGTTTCCTTGTTTTGAGCCATCCACTTTAACGGAGCGTGATCCGTAACCATGTCAAAGTGCCTACCTAGCAGGTAGTACCGAAGGGAATCTAGAGCCCACTTCACCGCTAAACACTCCTTTTCAACCGTGGCGTAATTTACCTCATGGGACTTCAACTTCCTGCTGAGGTAAATGACTGGGTGCTCTTCCCCGTTCCAGACCTGGGACAATACTGCTCCTAACCCCACATCTGACGCATCACTTTGTACGACAAAGTCTTTAGAGAAGTCGGGTGAGTACAACACTGGCTGGCTACATAAGGCTTGTTTCAAGAATTGGAATGCTGCCTCAGCCTCGGGGGTCCATTTAATCATGACCGACCCTTTCCCCTTCGTCAGGTTGGTTAGGGGCACAGCCTTAGAAGCAAAGTGGGGAATGAATCGCCGATAATACCCAGCGATTCCCAGAAAGGCTCGTACCTGCTTCTTGCTGTTGGGACGTGGCCAACTCTGGATGGCCTCGACTTTGTTGAGTTGGGGTTTTATTACTCCCCTCCCAATGGTGTACCCAAGATATTTGGCCTCCTCCTGCCCAATGGTACACTTCTTGGGGTTAGCCGTAAACCCCGCTTCCCGAACAGAGTCCAGGACTGCTTGCACTTTTGGCAGATGTGAGGCCCAATCTGTGCTATGGACAATTACATCATCCAGGTAAGCCGCAGCATACTTCCGATGGGGCCTCAGCATCTGGTCCATTTTCCGCTGGAATGTGGCCGGCGCATTCTGTAACCCGAACGGCATTCTTTTATATTGGAACGCCCCGTCTGGGGTTACAAATGCGGTTTTCTCTTTGGCCGACTTGGCCAGGGGGATTTGCCAATACCCTTTTGTGAGGTCAAGAGTCGTCATGTATCGGGCTGTTCCCAGCCGGTCGATCAACTCATCTATACGTGGCATGGGGTAGGTGTCAAATTTTGTAACTTTGTTCAACTGACGAAAGTCGTTACAAAATCGCCAGCTCCCATCCGGTTTAGGCACCAACACAATGGGACTAGACCAATCACTTTGGGACTCCTCTATCACCCCTAAGTTCAGCATTTTCTGTACTTCCTCCCGTATTGCCTCCCGTCGGGCCTCTGGGATCCGATAGGGTTTTAACTTCACCCTTTCACCGGGCGGGGTAATGATGTCATGCTCTACCCCAGATGTTTGTCCCGGCAGCTCAGAGAATACCTCCTTGTTGCGAAGCACAAACTCCTTAACCTCCTGTTGTTGGGGTTGTGACAAGGTGGCTGCTATTCCAACCTCAGGAATCACGCAACCAGTTTGAGCTGGTGACCAAGTGTCTGCGACTAGGGACTCTCTATCCCTCCAGGCTTTCAACAGATTAACGTGATAGATCTGTTCGGGCTTTCGCCTTCCTGGTTGTCTGACCTTGTAATTCACTTCGCTCACTTTTTCCATTATCTCATAGGGGCCTTGCCATTTGGCAAGGAATTTACTTTCAACCGTAGGGACAAGTACCAGTATCCTATCCCCCGGGGAAAAGGTACGGGTCTTGGCTCCACGGTTGTACACTCTCTGCTGTGCTAACTGCGCTTGGGCCAAATGTTCCTTCACGATGGGCATTACCTGTGCAATTCGGTCTTGCATCAGGGCGACATGCTCAATCACACTCCTGTGGGGAGAACTCTCACTTTCCCAAGTTTCCTTGGCAATATCCAACAGCCCTCTTGGGTGTCTCCCATACAGTAACTCAAAGGGGGAGAATCCCGTAGAGGATTGGGGCACCTCCCTAATAGCAAACATCAGATAAGGAAGTAGACAGTCCCAATCCTTTCCATCTCTATCCACCACTTTCTTCAACATTTGTTTTAGGGTTTTGTTGAATCTTTCAACCAGCCCATCGGTTTGGGGGTGATACACAGATGTACGTAATTGCGTCACTTTGAACAATTTACACAGCTCCTTCATAACCCGGGACATAAAGGGTGTACCTTGGTCCGTAAGCAGTTCTTTACAAATACCCACCCGGCTAAACACAAGAGATAGCTCTTTGGCTATGGTTTTGGCCGAGGTATTTCGGAGAGGGATCGCTTCTGGATAACGGGTGGCATAGTCCATTATAACTAATATGTACTGGTGCCCCCTAGCGGACTTGATTATAGGCCCTACCAAATCCATGGCGATCCTCTCAAACGGGACCTCAATGATGGGTAGAGGGACCAGCGGGCTACGGAAATGTGGCATCGGGGCTGACCTCTGACACACAGGGCAGGAGGAACAATAATTTTCTATGTCCTTCATCACCCCCGGCCAATAGAATCTCTGTAATATCCTCTCTCGGGTTTTCTCTGTCCCCAGATGACCTCCAAGAATGTGCCCATGGGCCAACTCCAACACCAACTTCCTGTAAGGTTTGGGCACCACAAGCTGCTCAACGGTTTCTTCTGCCCTTTTTGCCACCCGATACAGTAGGTCCTTCTCTACGCTGAAGTATGGGTAAGTGCAGGTATTATCTGGGTTCACTAACTCGCCATCTATTTTCACTACGTTTTCCCGTGCCTTTATTAGGGCGGGGTCTTTCAACTGTTCTGTGGCAAAGTTTTCCCTGTGAACCTCAAGATCAGAAAACTCCACAGACGGTAGGTTTTCGTCTGAGGAGGTGGGCTCCTCTCCAGTTTCTTGAGTCTCCCCTGCCAATACTGATAAGGGAAATTCCGGAGAGTCCTCACCACTCTCAGGGGAGTTCTGGCTATCACATTCCTGGTACATAGGGGCACCAGTGGGGGGCTCAGGATCATCCCACAGTTCCCAGAACTTCGGAAAATCCCTTCCCACAATGGCGTCATGCGGTAACTGAGATACTAAGCCCACTGGATGAGAGAGGGTACCTTTGGGGGTCTCGAAACACACTGTAGTCACTGGATACTCTCGGGTGTCCCCATGCACACAAATAACAGCTACCTTGCTATTCCCAAAGACCTCTGTTTTAACTAACTCAGCCTTTATCAGGGTCACAAGGCTACCTGAATCCAGCAATACCACAACATTTCTTTTTTTTTAATTGGAAACCAACTTTATTGAAAAGTATGCATGGTACATAAATCAACATAAGCCAGTATGGCCAATATAATAGTACATACATGAACACAGTGAAGCATCTGTGTGTCACAAAGATAATAACAGCAGTGAAAGTAAAACCGGTATACAACAAAAATAAAAGATCGACATGTCAAGTACATGTTTCACCATCCGCCATCCATCTGTCCCAGACCTTCTCAAACTTTAGCGGACACCCTCTATGTACATAAATCAGTTTTTTATATGGGAGAGCATCGTTAACCGCCTTTTTCCAGCACTGAATTGTAGGGGGCAGGGCCTGCATCCAATTACGGGCCACTACTTTTCTTGCCAAGAATAGCGTCTCATGTAAAAAGGTACGGAGGGGTTTGTCGGCATCCAAGTCTGGCAACAGGCCAAGTAGGCACATCTTTGGGTCAAGGGTAGCAGGGGAGCCCATCTGATCGTGTAGGAAGCGTATCACCTGTGTCCAATATGCCTGAATGGTGGGACAGAACCATATGAGGTGGTAAAAGGAGCCCGGGGTATGGTCACAGAGGCGGCATCCCGGATTGTACGTGGGCCTGAAACGTGCCACTCTCTGAGGGGTCAGATATGTTCTATGTATAATGTACAGCTGTGTGAGGCGGTCCGACAGCTTGGGGGAAACCTTTTTCACGTCCTCCAAAATCTCGCCCCAGTCCCCATCCTCTATAAGTCCAACATCCGCCTCCCATCTAGTCTTAGCAGTATAGGCCAATGCTGTGGTGCTAGGGAGACGAATGGCGGAGTACAAAGTGGAGATGAGCTTAGCAGGCACATTACCCGTGACTGTGTCCACTATGGAGGGAACTGCCAGGGACGGGCAAGAGCCAGAAAACTGGGCCTGTATGGCGTGGCGGAGTTGCAAATACCTGAAAAAAAGGCAATTGGGGAGGGAAAATTCGTCCTTCAGCATTTGGAATGATTTAAGGCCTGAATTAGTCATGATCTGGTGTATGTATAAGATCCCATGGCGTATCCACGCCGCGGGGTCCGGAATGGACAATAATTCTGGCAAGCATGTATTGTACCAGAGAGGGGTATGAGAGTGTACCCTTGGGGTCCCAGTTCTCTGCAGTGCCGCCCGCCATACCCTCCGGTGGTGAGTCAACATGTCTGCTGTGTGTTGGGGGGGGCGTCTAGTCAATGGGGCTCTCAGGACCGATTGAAGTGGGGTATGGGCCGAGTCATCTGGGTGCTCACAGAGTAGTGTCTGGTATCTCGTTAGTTCATGTTTATCAAAATAATAGAAGTGGGACAGCTGGGAGGCAAAATAATAATCCTGAAAGTCAGGGAGAGCAGCTCCTCCCAACGTCACAGGGTTCTTCAGGATTCTCCAGGACAATTTGTGTCTGCCATGACCCCAAATAAATGAATTCAGGATGGATTCAATTGTCCTGAAAAATTTTTGTGGTATATAGAGGGGAGCATGCCAGACCAAATAGAGTATCTTGGGAAGGAGTATCATCTTAACCAAGCTGACGCGACCCATAACACCCAGGGGTAGTCTGGCCCAAGTCTGCGTCTTGTTCTTGATCAGAGCAAACAGGGGTTCAATGTTCAGTAGTTTATAATCTGAGAGCGATCTGGTGACCTGTACGCCAAGGTATTTAATCTGGGAGACCCTTGAAAGAGCCAGAGGAGGGGACGCGAACGAGGAGGGGAAATGGTCAATCGGAAGGATCTGGGACTTAGCCCAATTAATACTCAGACCCGAATGGCCACCCATACGTTCTATGGACTGGAGGGCTGCTATAAGAGAAGGACCGGAGTCCGCCAGATACAAAAGTGTGTCGTCGGCATACATCCCAATCTTTTCTTCCAGTTTCCCCATCCTGAGACCTCGGATGCAAGTGTCCGCACGGACCATTATAGCCAACGGCTCCACAGCCAATGCGTAAAGCATGGGGGAAAGGGGGCAGCCCTGCCGGGTCCCCCTCTCCAGCGGGAACTGGTCAGAAAGCCAACCGTTCACAAACACTCTGGCCCTCGGGGATTGATAGAGGAGTTGGACCCAGCGAATAAAGCTGGGGCCAAATCCAAATCTTGAGAGACACTCCCACAGGTAGTTCCACTCCACGGAGTCGAAGGCCTTGGCGGCATCCAGCGCCACCACAACCCTCGAGCCAATTTCATCATGGGACCCCTGAATATTCATAAATAGGCGGCGAATATTCATGGCCGTGTTCTTCCCTGGCATAAAGCCGGTTTGGTCAGGGTGTATCAATGACAGAATAACCTGGTTAAGGCGGGAGGCTAGAATCTTAGCTAATATTTTAATATCTACCTGTAACAGGGAAATGGGCCTATACGACTCCGGGTATTTAGGGTCCTTTCCGGGTTTGGGAATTACGACTATTTGGGCTTCTCGCATAGATGGGGGTAGAACTCCTGAGTCAAATATAGATTTATACAGGTACTTAAGTTCAGGGATTAGGATTTCGGAGTAGGTGGCATAGAATTCAAGAGGTAGGCCATCCAATCCTGGGGCCTTGGATGAGGCCAGACAGGAAATGGCCTCGGAGATGTCCTCCTCAGTAATAGGGGCTTCCAGAATTTCAAGCTGGTCGTCTGTCAGTTTAGGGAATTGAACTCCCGCCAGGTAGTCCCTGGTGTCTTGGGGAGTGTGGGCGACCCTAGAAGTGTAAAGTGCACGGTAGAATCTCCCAAATTCCTCCGCCACCAATTGCGGATCGGTGATGTCGTTCCCCTGCGGGTCGGTCAAGGACACCACCACAGGGGGACGCATATCCAAGTGGGCGAGATATGCGAGCAATTTGCCTGATCTCTCTCCATACTCAAACACCCTCTGTCTACAGAAGAAGATACGTTGTTTAGCCTTCTCCATGTGCAATTGGGAGACCTGGCGCGCCTGAATCTTTAGATTATTGGCCGCGCTGGGCGAGGGGTCCCGGTGGAACGCCTCCTCCAGCACCTGCAGGTACTCCGCAGCCTGCTGGACAATAAATGTTGATGACCGTTTAAGCCTGTTAATACGTGTGGAAAGTAGGGAACGAGCGTGAAGTTTAAACATTTCCCACACCACATCATGCGCGGCAGTGTCCCTGTTGGCCGTAAAATAGTATTGCAATTCTGTGGGGATGTCATCCTGGTCCTGCAGGGCAGTCAGCCAGAACGGGTTTAGCCTCCAAGAAGGAGCAGGGGAAGCCCTCAGGAGCTGAATCGTGACCCAGTAGGGGGCGTGATCCGAGAGTACTCTCGGAGCAAAGCCCACATCTCCTAACTTAGGCAGCAGGGACATTGAGATAAAAACAAAATCAATTCGTGACATTGTGTTATGACTGGCTGAAAAGCATGAGAAGACTTTAGTGTGCGGGTGTCTGTGGCGCCAAGTGTCGACAAGAGCAAAGTCGGTCATTATGCGGTGCAGTCTGGTATGGGTCGGTGGGTTAAGGGGGGGATCCAGTGTGCCCAGACGGTCCAGAGCGGGGATCAGGGTCATATTAAAGTCCCCCATCCACACTGCCGGTGCGGAGGGGTATTGTGTCATAAAGGCAAGGCCTTCCTGAATTACAGCTGAGTTGTACGGGGGGGGAATATAGCAGGCAAGTAGCAGGATAGGAGACCCATTAATGGTGGCGTGCATAAACACATATCTGCCCTGCTGATCCGTGCGGAGCAGTATAAGCTCAAAAGGTACCCGTTTGGCAACCAGGACCGATACTCCTCTGGAATATGAGGTGTGAGTGGCATGATAAGCCCACCCCACCCAAGGTTTTTTAAGGGAGGATTGCAAGTGGCCCGTGACGTGGGTCTCGACCAGTGTGATAATGTCAGCTCTCTGAGATTTGAGAAATGTCAGGACCGCTGTGCGTTTGATCTTATTGCGTAAGCCTCTAACATTCCACGTGAGGAACTTCAGGGAACTCATGGTGGGTATATGGTGTGTATAATAGACCGCAGCCAAACCAGGACCAGCAGAGCAGATAAGGACACATCAGACAGTACAGAACATATCAGCAACCAATATTGATAGTGCATGTATGACAATGACATAGTACCTTTAGCAGAAATGAACAATTGTGAACATAGTGGCAAATAAAAAACAGCCAAAACATTTCCCCTCCCTCCCAGTCCAGTGCCACCCCAACTCGGCATGAACATAGTATCCCAAAACCAGGTATCAACCGGGGACATCCAACGTGAAAAAAGCATTGGAGGCGAGGGACTTAATTTCAAAGGGACATAGATACCTGTGATGAACAGAAAACAAAAAAAGAGGAAAAAACAATCAGGTAAACGGGGGGAGTGAAAAAAGTCCATAGAGAACCTAGGGGGACGACTTCTTCTCTGAGAAGTGCATGGGGTGTAGGGGCCACAAAAGCACAACACCATTGCAGCCGTGCAGAAGGGAGCCCCGCCTGCCATCAGGGTGGTACGTAAAGTAGGATAGGAAGTTCCAGCAACGTTCGGTAAGCTGCCCTCTACAAGCATCTCCCACGCGTGGGGAGAACGGGGAATTAACAGTTAGATCACCCGAAGGTGGCGAGCACGCTGTGAGATCCGAGGAGGGGCGGAAAAGGCTTATAGGTCTGTCTCCCCCGTCCCGGCGGAGGGCACTCACTAGCAACAGAGCAACCGTGAGGCGAATCACCAGGGCACGAACAGGGAGTGCCACCGGCACAGGGGGCGGCAGGGGAGAGAAAAGAAAAGTACTCACAGCTCCCAGACAGCGCGGTATGCTCAATCTCGCCGATCTCTCCGGTCAATCCAAGTGGATGCAGACTCTGGGTCCTCGAAGAAGTGGGTCCGACCGTCGCACTCCACACGAAGCTTTGCAGGGTACAGCATGGCGTATTTGAGGTGTAGAGTGCGGAGGCGCTTCTTAACATCCTGGAACCTGGACCGCTGCCGTTGCACCTCATTGGAGAAGTCCGGGAAGACGGCAACACGAGCATTGGTATGGGGGATATTCCCCTTCTCTCTGGTTAGGCGGAGGATCTTGTCGCGATCCCTGAAATTAAGGAACTTCGCTATCAGGGTACGCGGTGGAGCTCCTTGGGGAGGAGGGCGGCCAGGGATTCGATGAGCTCTCTCCACTGCAAACATTACCGAAAATGCGTCTCTGCCGAAGGTTGAGGTTAGGAGGTTTTCAAGGAAGCTCTCCGGATCAGTGCCCTCAGCAGACTCAGGAAGACCGATGAAGCGGAGGTTACATCTCCGAAGGCGATTTTCCATGTCATCCTGTTTTGCGCTAATCTGTTGTAACTGGCGGCGCACCTCATCGGTGGTATGTTGTAAAGGGTGTAAGATATCCTCTGCTCTGCTAATACGGGTCTCCGTCTCCGTCACGCGGTCCCTGAGGGTAGAGAGATCCTGCCGGATAAGGGACACATCAATTTTTACCTCCTCGATCTTGGTGGTAAGCGTGCTCTGGCACATGGCGATGGCATCCAGTAATTTGTTAGTAGCCACCACAGAGTGATCCGCATCCAGGATAGCAGCAGCGCCGTCTCTGACCTGCCGATCCCCCTCCTCAAGCCTGCGGTATCTGGCCAGTTTATCGATGGCTTCAGAATTATTTTTAGACGGAGACATGCTGTAAGGCGACAGGGAAGATCCCTGGGTGCACCAATATGGCCGCTGTTAAGGAGGCTGGGTCCTCCACAACCTCCCCCCCCCTCCGCTGCCCAGGGACGGCCCAACGTAGGCAGCAGGTCACTCTCAAGCAGCTGTAATGGCAACAGGCTGTATGCAGGGGAATCTGAGCTCAGGGGAGTCAGGGAGGCCTGTAATACTTGCCAAAGATGTCTCCGGGTGGAGCAAGATGGCCGCCGTTCCGGGAGTCAGGCTGAGACCGTGGTCCGCTCACACAGCAGGTGTAGAGTGCAAAGACACCCCAGCAGCTGCAGCAGGTAATCCGGGGGCCGATGTAGAAGAGGATGGAGCCCAGTGCGCCCAGGGAGGCAAGGAGAAGTGTCCAGGGCCGCCGTCGGGAGGGCCAAGATGGCCGCCGAACCAGGAGCTAGGCCGAAGCCGGGGCCTTTCCTGAAGCAGAGGACCGGGAAGCGCCTCGACGGCAGTGGCGGCAAACCAGCGGGCTAACAGGCTTCAGGAACCGCAGGGAGAGCAGGACACGTCCTCGGATGTAGGGGATGGCAGGAACCGAGCAGGATGCAGGCAGGATGGTAGGTTAGGAGTATGGGCAGACGGAGCTCACATCACATGCGACCTATCCCATTGCTATCCAGGCCACGCCCCCCATACCACAACATTTCTACCATTAACACACATTTTGCATAAATGTTTCTCAGTTCCTCGAATGGCAGTGCATGCGACTGTCGCACACAGCGACTGACGTCTGCCCGTCAGAAAGTCACACTGCATGGGTTCCTCCACAACCGGGCAATTGGCTGCAATATGTCCCGCTTGCCGGCAGCGGTAGCAAACGATCCTTCTTGCCGCCTCTTGAGCCGCTGATTTCCCAGGCTGTTCTCGCCAAACTTGGGGTAGAGCTCCCACCCTCTCACTCTCTCCACCCTCACCCCTTGGAATCCTCTTATCCGCCCCTGGGGATGGTCTGGTCTTAGGGTGGAAAGTCCGAGTGTCTCTGGAAGAGGCCGTCAGGTTCTCTGTAGCCAAGTATTTCTCCACACGATCCACAAGACCATCGGCCGTCTCTGGGTCTCCATGGCTTACCCACTTTTGGATGGCAGTAGGAAGAGCTCTCAAAAACCGATCCATTACAACACGTTCCACAATCTTTGGTGCGGACAAAGTCTCTGGCTGTAGCCACTTTCTGCTCAGGTGAATGAGATCATACATTTGAGACCTGGGGGGTTTTCCAAGCTGGAAAGTCCAGTTATGCACACGCTGAGCCCGGACAGCCTGGGTGACACCCAGCCTTGCCAAAATGTCAGCTTTTAGCATCACATAGTCTTTTGCTTGGTTAGGCTCTAGGTCATAGTAAGCTTTCTGCGATTCACCAGTTAACAGAGGAGCCACCAGTCCAGCCCACTGCTCCTCAGGCCACTTTTCTCTTTCAGCGGTCCTTTCAAATGTGGTCAAAAATACCTCTGGATCATCCTCTCCAGTCATTTTTGTCAATAAACGACTCACCCCAAAGGACGCGGTATTAGTGGGACGGCTTTCCTCACTGGTCTGCGGACGTTGCTGCATTACTGCTTCCATCTGTTGTTGTAGTCTCTGCTCTTGCTTCTGCAACAGGTCTATGAAGCGGGCCTCAGATTGCTGCTGGGCTTGTTGCTGAGCCTCCAGACTCTGTTGCAAAGTTGCGTTTGTCTGCTGCTGGGCTGCAAGGCTCTGTTGATGAGCTGCAAGGCTCTGTTGATGAGCTTGCTGCTGGGCTGCGAAGTTCTGTTGTTGAGCTGCAAGGCTCTTTTGCAAACCTGCATTTGTCTGCTGTTGATTGGCATTTGCTAGAGCCAGCTGCTTCAGTATCTCCTCCATGCTGGCTTAACAAAAAACTGCCACTGGTTCTCCACAAACTGTGAGGGGGTTAGCTCGGCAGCGGGTGTGTGTGACCCCCGGGATGGGCTCCCCACACAAAAACAGGCCCAGCAAACGGAGGTTGTGGTTTTCAAAATCAAAAAGGTGCGGTTTATTTTCTATTTACAGTGACAAAACACAGCAAAGCAAAAGAAACATAAATAAAATAAATCCTGGTCAACTTGACCTCTGACTAAACATACAGGTTTCCTAACTAACAACTGGGATCAGCCTAGTGCTGTCCTAGTCCCTAAGTCCCTGGTTTTAAATGTCCAAGCAAATAGCCACACAGGCTTTGTCTCACCGCACAGGGGTTCACTCTCCCTAGACAGTCCACACAGGTCTGGTTCCAGGCATGAGCAAACACCTAATGAATCTGGGAGTTCTTATAGAGGCCTAAATGAGCTGACAAGCTTCAGCTGGTCTCATCAACTCCCTGTCTGCACGACGCCCCACACTCTCCCTAGAGGTATGAGTCATCCATGAGCCCACTAGCCTCAGCTGGGCTTATACAACTCTCCACCTAGTTGTATAAGTCGGCGTAAAGCCTGAATCTGGGCGAAATATATCTACCCCCCTGGATGCAACCAGGTGACTTTACCTTCCTGCTGTCACAATATATATATATATATATATTTTTTTTTTCATTTTTAATATCATTTTTATTTGTTTAAAAATTCTCTATTCCCCTTTTTATTCACTTATACACCATCTATGTATGGGTATGCTCTTCCATGTGCATTTGATGTGCAGATGTGTCAACATCACTCTTACTCCTACCACTCTGGCACTTTATCATTTATTCATCATACAATAGCTCTCTTTCACCTTTTTCACACACCCACATAGTCCCTTACTCTTCGCCACACTTCCACATTGATACATTTTTCACAGCCCCATTCATTCAATTTTTTAAATGTTTCCATTTTTATACAGATATATCCAATCAGTATACAAGCATTATTTCCTGGCATGGTGGCTCGCGGCGAGCAATGGGCCTACCGCCCACGACCCCCCCATGCATCCTGGCTAACGTATCTCCCGCCTCTACCCCGGGTGAGACATTGTACGCGGTATCACCTTCCGAGCCTTTCCCCAAACAAGGTCTCATTACACGGGCTGTTTAGCAAGGTACAATACTGTTATGTATTTTTCACCATTTCCCTTTCCCCCCCTTTTTTTCCTTCATCTTATTGGTTTCGTCTATGGGGACTAGTGGATCCCCAGAAACTACCACAACAAATTTTTCCATTTATCTCATTTTTAGATTACTTTCATGCATCCAAACTCCTGATGAGTGGTAGGCGACCATGAAACGCGTAGAGTTCACATCCTCGGATGCTCTACAACAGCTTATATCATTATTTATCAATCAGATATGTGGCAATCATGTTGTTATTATTTATATATTTATTATTCATTGAATTATCTATTAACATATTTGTATGTCATGTGACAGCAGGAAGGTAAAGTCACCTGGTTGCATCCAGGGGGGTAGATATATTTCGCCCAGATTCAGGCTTTACGCCGACTTATACAACTAGGTGGAGAGTTGTATAAGCCCAGCTAAGGCTAGTGGGCTCATGGATGACTCATACCTCTAGGGAGAGGGCTGGGCGTCGTGCAGGCAGGGAGTTGATGAGGCCAGCTGAAGCCTGTCAGTTCGTTTAAGGCCTCTATAAAAACTCCCAGATTCATTAGGTGTTAGCTCATGCCTGGACCCAGACCTGTGTGGACTGTCTAGGGAGAGTGAACCCCTGTGCGGTGAGACAAAGCCTGTGTGGCTATTTGCTTGGACATTTAAAACCAGGGACTTAGGGACTAGGACAGCACTAGGCTGATCCCAGTTGTTAGTTAGGAAACCTGTATGTTTAGTCAGAGGTCAAGTTGACCAGGATTTATTTTGTTTATATGTTTCTTTTGGCTTTGCTGTGTTTTGTCACTGTAAATAGAAAATAAACCGCACCTTTTTTTTTATTTTGAAAACCACAACCTCCGTTTGCTGGGCCTGTTTTTGTGTGGGGAGCCCATCCCGGGGGGTCACACACACCCGCTGCCGAGCTAACCCCCTCACAGTTGGTGGAGAATGCGGGCACATTCTTGGAGGTCATCTGGGGACAGAGAAAACCCGAGAGAGGGTATTACAGAGATTCTATTGGCCGGGGGTGATGAAGGACATAGAAAATTATTGTTCCTCCTGCCCTGTGTGTCAGAGGTCGGCCCCGATGCCACATTTCCGTAGCCCGCTGGTCCCTCTACCCATCATGGCGATCCTCTCAAACGGGACCTCAATGATGGGTAGAGGGACCAGCGGGCTACGGAAATGTGGCATCGGGGCCGACCTCTGACACACAGGGCAGGAGGAACAATAATTTTCTATGTCCTTCATCACCCCCGGCCAATAGAATCTCTGTAATACCCTCTCTCGGGTTTTCTCTGTCCCCAGATGACCTCCAAGAATGTGCCCATGGGCCAACTCCAACACCAACTTCCTGTAAGGTTTGGGCACCACAAGCTGCTCAACGGTTTCTTCTGCCCTTTTTGCCACCCGATACAGTAGGTCCTTCTCTACGCTGAAGTATGGGTAAGTGCAGGTATTATCTGGGTTCACTAACTCGCCATCTATTTTCACTACGTTTTCGCGTGCCTTTATTAGGGCGGGGTCTTTCAACTGTTCTGTGGCAAAGTTTTCCCTGTGAACCTCAAGATCAGAAAACTCCACAGACGGTAGGTTTTCGTCTGAGGAGGTGGGCTCCTCTCCAGTTTCTTGAGTCTCCCCTGCCAATACTGATAAGGGAAATTCCGGAGAGTCCTCACCACTCTCAGGGGAGTTCTGGCTATCACATTCCTGGTACATAGGGGCACCAGTGGGGGGCTCAGGATCATCCCACAGTTCCCAGAACTTCGGAAAATCCCTTCCCACAATGGCGTCATACGGTAACTGAGATACTAAGCCCACTGGATGAGAGAGGGTACCTTTGGGCAGGAGGAGGCCAAATATCTTGGGTACACCATTGGGAGGGGAGTAATAAAACCCCAACTCAACAAAGTCGAGGCCATCCAGAGTTGGCCACGTCCCAACAGCAAGAAGCAGGTACGAGCCTTTCTGGGAATCGCTGGGTATTATCAGCGATTCATTCCCCACTTTGCTTCTAAGGCTGTGCCCCTAACCAACCTAACGAAGGGGAAAGGGTCGGTCATGATTAAATGGACCCCCGAGGCTGAGGCAGCATTCCAATTCTTGAAACAAGCCTTATGTAGCCAGCCAGTGTTGTACTCACCCGACTTCTCTAAAGACTTTGTCGTACAAAGTGATGCGTCAGATGTGGGGTTAGGAGCAGTATTGTCCCAGGTCTGGAACGGGGAAGAGCACCCAGTCATTTACCTCAGCAGGAAGTTGAAGTCCCATGAGGTAAATTACGCCACCGTTGAAAAGGAGTGTTTAGCGGTGAAGTGGGCTCTAGATTCCCTTCGGTACTACCTGCTAGGTAGGCACTTTGACATGGTTACGGATCACGCTCCGTTAAAGTGGATGGCTCAAAACAAGGAAACAAATAGATGAGTGAATAGGTGGTTCCTGGCCCTCCAGGAATTCAACTTCACAGTAAAGCATCGCCCTGGCGTTCAAATGGGGAATGTGGATGCTTTGTCTCGAGTACATGAATGCCTGATTGCTGGTGTTCCAACCCCGAGGTTAAAACAAGAGGGGGGGGGGTATGTGACAGCAGGAAGGTAAAGTCACCTGGTTGCATCCAGGGGGGTAGATATATTTCGCCCAGATTCAGGCTTTACGCCGACTTATACAACTAGGTGGAGAGTTGTATAAGCCCAGCTAAGGCTAGTGGGCTCATGGATGACTCATACCTCTAGGGAGAGGGCTGGGCGTCGTGCAGGCAGGGAGTTGATGAGGCCAGCTGAAGCCTGTCAGTTCGTTTAAGGCCTCTATAAAAACTCCCAGATTCATTAGGTGTTAGCTCATGCCTGGACCCAGACCTGTGTGGACTGTCTAGGGAGAGTGAACCCCTGTGCGGTGAGACAAAGCCTGTGTGGCTATTTGCTTGGACATTTAAAACCAGGGACTTAGGGACTAGGACAGCACTAGGCTGATCCCAGTTGTTAGTTAGGAAACCTGTATGTTTAGTCAGAGGTCAAGTTGACCAGGATTTATTTTGTTTATATGTTTCTTTTGGCTTTGCTGTGTTTTGTCACTGTAAATAGAAAATAAACCGCACCTTTTTTTTTATTTTGAAAACCACAACCTCCGTTTGCTGGGCCTGTTTTTGTGTGGGGAGCCCATCCCGGGGGGTCACACACACCCGCTGCCGAGCTAACCCCCTCACAGTCATTAATCATGTTCCCCATTAATCATGTGTTATTAAATAATGATGATTATGAATTGTTCCTTTGTGTTTACATTTTTGTATCATAAACGTATTGTGATTACTGGTTTACTTATACCGTATCATGTCAATTTAAAGGGAACCATGACATCCAAGCTATCTATTTTATTTTACCTTTATACCTCAATTAAAGTCCCAACTCCACTACTTTCCTGCATTTTCCCCTTAATATTCATTCCAGACCTGAAGGGCCTGGTAATTGAATTTGGGGGAACCCCCACGCGTTTTTAATTTTTTCTATCAATGACTTTTCTATGTATTGATAAAAGCCGACAATTCATTAATAGCCGCGAGTGAGTTTTAAATGACTTTTTTCCCTTCAAAAATGACACTTTGTGCAGGGACAGTTCTAAGCACGGGAAACATGCGCGACTTTGCATGCATATCATACACACCCCCCAGGTACGAAATTTAAAGGAATATTTCACTTTTATTGTTTCACTTTAAGCATTATTAAAATCACTGCTCCCGAAAAAACTTCCGTTTTTAAAACTTTTTTTTGCATTGATACATGTCCCCTGGGGCAGGACCCGGGTCCCCAAACACTTTTTAGGACAATAACTTGCATATTAGCCTTTATAATTAGCACTTTAGATTTAGAACGTTCAAGTCCATTGTATTTAATAGGGTTCTAAAGTTCATGCGAACATTCTGTCTGTTCGCAGGTTCTGGTGCGAACCGAACAGGGGGGTGTTTGGCTCATCCCTGATCATTAATATTTGATTATGAAATCATGCCATCTCTGTCGTTAGAAGTTTACATTTGAATACTGCTACACTAAAATAGTCATGATCATACATTAGAAAATCACCAAACTCACCTTGGCATTCTATATATTTTAGATAGATTCACCTAGTCTAACTTTTTATAGTAAAATATGAAATGGTCCTATAACAGATGATTTCATAAGATAGATTTCCACTGGAAAACTGAAATAGTAATTTCTGGTCTTAGGGTGCCATTTGGTGGTCAGGTGAGCTAGTACATAGAGTGCCTTGAGAAAGTATTCATACCCTTTGAAATTTTCCACATTTTGTCATGTTACAACCAACAACGTAAGTGTCTTTTATTGGGATATTATGTAATAGACCAACATAAAGTGATACATAATTGTGAAATAAAAAGGAAAATTTTAAATGGTTTTCCAAATTTTTTACAAATAAATATGTGAAAAGGGTGGTGTGCTATTGTATTCAGCCCCCTTTACTCTGATACCCCTAACTAAAATCTAGTGGAACCAATTGCCTTCAGAAGTCACCTAATTAGTAAATAGTCCACTTGTGTGTAATTTAATCTCAGTATAAATACAGCTGTTCTGTGAAGCCCTCAGAGGTTTGTTAGAGAACATTAGTGAAAACAATATGTTATCGGAATTTTTTCCAGTACATAGGGGCACTCGCCTAGGCTGCCCTTTATCCCTGGGTCTTTTCTCCATCATGATTGAACCCTTGGCTGCAGCCTTGCGAGCCTCCGAAAAGGTGCGGGGGATTATGGTGGGTGGCTTGCCCGAAAAAACGGCACTGTATGCGGACGATATGGTTCTTTTTTTGCGAGACTCCGAGAGTTCCCTATTGGCAGCTCTAGATATCCTAAATTCCTTTGCACGTTTTTCGGGTCTGAAAGTCAACTGGGGAAAATCCCAGCTTCTCTCACTCAGGACGCCTTCCCCCAGTTGTGAGATTCCTGCGGATTGTCCTTTGAAGCGGGTAGAGGTGCTCAAATATCTGGGGTTACGCATTTCCAACTCTGTGTCTGATTGTACTGCCTTGAATGTTGATCCACTTTTGATTAAACTAAAATCCGGGCTACAGGCATGGCAAAACCTACCTTTGACGCTCATAGGTAGGGTGAATTTAGTGAAAATGAAATTTTTGCCTGTTTTTATATATATTTCGGAATTCCCGTGTCTGGATACCGAGATATGTATTTAAAAAAATAGATTAACTTATAACGACTTTCCTATGGCAGGGGTGACACCCCCGACTTAAACTCCGGGTGTTACAACTGCCGTGGAAACAAGGGGGACTGGCGGTCCCAGACTTCCACCGGTATTTCTTAGCCGGTCAGCTAGTATTCGTCCACAGGTGGTTTACTCTGCCTGATGATGACACTGCCAATACACTAGAGGCGGCTATTGTTGGTTCTTATGAGGCGCTGACACATCTCCCGCATTGGGGAATCAGGGCTCCGTATAGGCTCACAATATCAATGCGTGCAGCCTGTAGGGCATGGGTAGCAGTGAGCAGGGTGGGCAGCGCTTCTGAGATTTCTCCTTACACACCACTTTGGAAGAATCCCAAGTTAGCACACTTTAGTGAGTACCCTGATCCAATCACCTGGACTAAATTTAGTATTAAGACTCTGAAAGACATAGTGGGTGGTGGGAAACTCCTACAGTTTGACGCCCTGAAAACCAAGTTTAATCTGCCCAACACTCACTTGTTTCGTTCTCTTCAGCTCAGACATGCATACAATGGCCATTTTGGAGATATTGGTATTACCCTGAAAACTAGTGATTTAGAGTCTTTACTGAGAGAGGACACTTTGGACAAGGCCTTGTCTACAATATATAAACAGTTGTTCGGTGAGGGAGATCTCCTCGCAAAGTGTAGGGCGGCGTGGGGTGAGGAGTTCTCCCAGATGGACAGGGATGATTGGGATGATGTATGGGACATTAATTTTACTAGATTGGTCTCTGCCAGGGACCATCTCATTCAATTTAAATTCCTGCATCGCATATATCTTACTCCAGCTAGACTGGCCAAGATATTCCCTACGCAGTCACCTGGTTGCTGGTGGTGCAGTTCCCTCGCTGCCGATTTCATGCATATTTTTTGGAATTGCTCGTCCATCTAAGTATTCTGGAAGGGGGTTACAGAATGCATAGCTGAAGTAACCGCCATTCATTTACAGCCCACGATAGAGGTATGCCTTTTGGAACTGGTAGACAATCTAGCCCCAAAAAGAGTGACTCGTACTCTGTTGACGATTCTAACATATTACGCCAGGAAAATGATAGTGTCATCAGCGTGGAAGAGTGTGGTTAATAGGGCTGCACCTTTATACAAAGCTACTTACGCTAGCAGGGGCATACCACAGAAATTTGATAAAGTGTGGGGCAGTTGGATGAATGGTGAAATTACGGTGGCGGATTGAGTGGCACCTAATAGGATGCACCTGCAGTAGGAGTTAATATGTATGTAACTATTTGACATATCTAAAAAAATATTGACTGTTACCAAGAAAAGGTGGCCTTATTGTTCATATCACTGTGTGGGGGTCTGGAAGGAGGGCGAGAGAGCCAATGCTGAAGAACTGTAAATAGTTTATTTTTGTGTATGGCCCGTTGGGTCTATTTGTTATGTCAAAAGCAATAAATAAAACTTTAAAAAAAGAAAAGAAAAAGAGAACATTAGTGAAGAAACAGCATCATGAAGGCCAAGGAACACACCAGACAGGTCAGGGATAACGTTGTGGAGAAGTTTAAAGCAGGGTTATGTTATAAAAAAAATCCTAAGCTTTGAATATCTCATGGAGCACTGTTCAATCCATCATCCGAAAATGGAAAAAGTATGGCACAACTGCAAACTTACCAAGACATGGCCGTCCACCTAAACTGACAGACCGGGCAAGGAGAGCATTGATCAGAGAAGCAGCCAAGAGTATCCATGGTAATTCTGGAGGAGCTGCAGAGATCCACAGCTCAGGTGGCAGAATCTGTCCACAAGACAATCATTAGTCGTGCACTCCACAAATCTGGTCTTTATGGAAGAGTGACAAGAAGAAAACCATTGTTAAAAGCAAGCCACAACAAGTCCCATTTGTAGTTTGTGAGAAGCCACGTGGGGGACAAAGCAAACATCTGAAAGAAGGTGGTCTGGTCAGATGAGGCCAAAATTTTACTTTTTGGCCTAAAAAGCAAAATGCTATGTGTGGCAGAAAACTAACACTGCACATCACCCTGATCACACCATCCCCACTGTGAAACATGGTGGTGGCAGCATCGGAGTTGATGGGAAGATGAATGGAGCCAAATACAGGACAATCTTAGAAGAAAACCTGTTAGAGTCTGCAAAAGACTGGGCCGGAGGTTCACCTTCCAGCAGAACAACGACCCTAAACATACAGCCAGAGCTACAATGAAATGGTTTAGATCAAAGCATATTCATGTGTTAGAATTGCCCAGGCAGAGTCCAGACCTAAATCCAATTGAGAATCTGTGACAAGACTTGAAAATTGCTGTTCACAGACGCTCTCCATCCCATCCGACAGAGCTTGAGATATTTTGCAAATAAGAATGGGCAGATTTCTCTCTAGATGTGCAAAGCTGGTAGAGACATCCCCAAAAAGACTTGCAGCTGTAATTGCAGTGAAATGTGATTCTACAAAGTATTGACTCGGGGGGGCTGAATACAAATGTACCCCACACTTTTCACATATTTATTTGTAAAAGAAAACCATTTATCATTTTCCTTCCTCTTCACAATTATGTGCCACTTTGTGTTGGTCTACCACATAAAATCCCCAAAAAATACATATATGTTTTCGGTTGTAACCTGACAAAACGTGGAAAATTTCAAGTTGTATGAATACTTTTTCAAGGCACTGTAAGTAAACCACAGGGTTGATAAATAGGCTGCTCTACCAATCATAGAGGAGGATACACCTTTTGGGTCAGGTTTATCAAAATGTTTTGAGAATATTATCTGCGATTCAATAAGAGGGCAAGTCAGGTAGGCAGGGGACAGACACCCATCATCTAGAAAATCACACACCCATCATATACAGGGGATCATCATGACATGATCTGAACAGACCATCAGAAAATCAGAAAGACAGCATTGCATCATTACAAGATCGAACCCCCCCCCCCCCCCCCTGTCTGCCAGTCCACTGGCACTTATCCCATCGGTGGCGAGGATCGATGGGCACTATCAACCACAGGGTTGATAATTAGGCTGCTCTACCAATCATAGAGGAGGATACACCTTTTGGGTCAGGTTTATCAAAATGTTTTGAGAATATTATCTGCGATTCAATAAGAGGGCAAGTCAGGTAGGCAGGGGACAGACACCCATCATCTAGAAAATCACACACCCATCATATACAGAGGATCATCATGACATAATCTGAACAGACCATCAGAAAGACACCATTGCATCATTACAAGATCGAACCCCCCCCCCCCCCCGCAGTGTCTGCCAGTCCACTGGCACTTATCCCATCGGTGGCTAGGATCGATGGGCACATCAGGGATCGGTGGGCACACAGCATCGGGGATTAGTGGGCACACAGCGGTGGTGATCGGCGGGGCACATCGGGCAGGGGATCAGGCTGCGGCGGGCATCTGGCAGCGTCTCCTGTGTCCTCTTCTCTTCTGAGCTTCCGCTGTGCGTCTCCTCCCCTCCTCATAGGCATCCAATAGGATCGCCTGTCCTTTCAGCCAATCGGGTGACGGGTATCAGACCCACTTCTTGATTGGCTGAGAGGAGGATCAGTGTTGCAACAGCGAATATTTATTCGCTGTTTCAACACAACTGGGTGGGCTCCGGACACAATACTCTGCGCCCAGAGCCCACCCTATTTTGAAGTCTAGCTCTAATCAGGTGCTTCAAACCCCCCCCCCATGCCCGCAATAGGAATTCATGCGCCCAGCGTCCTGAAAGGGGCCGGGCGCATGGATAGGGAGGGCGGCGGCAGTGTTGGGGGGGCGGTGCCCGTGCGCCCACAATGCACGGCCCGCCACTGTCCTCATCACACATCACCAGACTTCGCCATCCAGATCAGACCACCTCATCTAGATCTGACAGCTCATTGAAGCCAGGGCACCCAGCTCCAGCCTAGCAATTTTGGAGAAAATCAACTCCACGTATTAATCAGCAGCCTTTTTAGAAGGGTCTGGTCAAATAGCAATTTTTAGGGGTAACTATATTTTGCACATTTAGTATTGATTTGTCTGTGTGTATTTTATGCTAGTTGAATTGCTACCCAATTAGAGCTCCTAACACCCTAACATTTGTTCATTTTAATTTGCTTTAACTGACATAACTTCAGACGAACTTCACCCAGTAATCCGACTGCAGCAGGTTCACGTGTCAGATTAATCAAACACAGATTAATATCTGCCAAATTTTATCCAATTGGTTAGGATATCTACAGAAGAGGAACATCATTATTGTATTCAATCTCATAGGTATACATTTTACCGTAACAAATCATTTCCAAACCTCATTGCAAGATAAAATGTCTGTGTCCACCTAATAATTAAATGGTTAGTGGTAATGTCGAGTGACTCATTGTAAAACATATACATTTTATTTTTGATAGTTTCAGTCTATACTTACACCAATCTTAAAGTGTGTTTTTTTTTCTATTCTGCTTGGCAAAATAGCTCAAAATAATTAAGTCAGTTAAATAATTTTATAAATAATTTTTGTATTGGAGGCACTGTGATTTGATCAATTTAGCTGGCTAAACTAATCGTTCAGGCATTCCCTGTCATAATTATTAGAGGCACTGCTGAGATCGATTTAGTGAGGCTGGGGGGGGGGGGGAGAACAACCAAGATGAAGACTGGACTGGTCCTGAAGACCACTATCATTGGCTTATTGACTCCTCACTCATTATCACTTTCTGTTTAAGGTTCCAACGTTTGAGGATGTTATCACATTATTATCAACATGTAAAAGTCTGTGCACCATATATATACTGTACTGTATATATAGGCACACTTAGCAGACAACAGAGCAAGAAACCCTGGGAGAATTGTTCTGTCTGAGGTCTTGCTAGACTCAAGCACATGCACCAGGAGCCTAGGTTGAGCAATAACTATGATGAAAATTGAGATTTTGCTGCCAGCTGAACCCCAGAATCTCCATAAATCCAGTCTAGATACATAAATTGTGTCTGCAGCACAAAGAAGGAAGATTATCCGAGAGAAATAAAGGAATACAAGATGGGGAACACAGCTCAGGAATGTGACCAGGGTATTACAGGCTGATATCACCCAGTCCTTGTCCTACTCTGGACCTATCAGTGAGCAGCATGGGTGGAGGAATGTAATTAGTGTTAATGACCCACCTGTGCTGATCTCTGTAGGAGTGTCCTCCTCTATAAATGTCCCCGTTATTCCATCCTCCTCCATAGACTGCTCATCATCCCTCACATACCTCTCTTCTTCTTCTAGTTTAACCTCAACTTTTATATCGATCATATCTTCACCCTAAACAAAGAAAATTATAGAAAATATAATCTGTAAATTACAAGCTTTAATATTGTCATATATACACTATATATAAGATTTAATATTCCAGATGTTTCCTTCCAACAACCTTGTAATGGTGATGATCCTGGGAATACAGAGGATGGGGACATCTCTCTGGTGGGTTTCTGTAGCTGGGGGACTCCGCCATGTTGTCCTGGGACAGATCTTTGTGTCTTTTTAGAATTAAAGATTCCCCCATCAGTCCATCCTCATCATCCTCCTCTTTTATTTCTTCTTTAACCCCAACTTTAGAATCTCTCAGGTTTCCACTCTGAATAAATAAAAAAAATGACATCAATTGTAACAATGCAGATAATGTAGAGATCCTAATGATACTATCAGTGATTGTTCCTCATCTACCTGATGATGGTGAGGGATGATGTGACCTTCCTGTGTGGAATCCCAGGAATACAGAGGACGGGGACATCTCTCTGGTGGGTTCCCATTACTGGATCCATCTGTAGGAAACACACACACTGACTGAATACATTGTTTCTATGTGTTTATCAGATGATGGGGGATCTAGGTGGACCCTCCGTACTGCTCTCACTTTTACAATAAAGTCTCCTCTTACCCGGTGATGTGAGGGGCGGCTGATTCTCCATCATGACGTCCTTGTAGAGATCCTTGTGTCCTTCTAAATACTCCCACTCCTCCATGGAGAAATGGACAGTGACATCCTGACACCTTATAGGAACCTGACACACACAATGATACAGTCACCATCCAGACACATCCATTGTCTGTTACTGGATAATGTCCCAGAATTCCCGGCACCGCTCACCTCTCCTGTCAGCAGCTCCATCATCTTCTTGGTGACTTCTAGAATCTTCTCCATGTTGTGTCTCTCAGGTTTTAGGGAGTCACATGGAGGCACTGTGATGGTCATATGATCATGTGACTTCACAAGAGGAAATCTCTGTATTGAAGAACCAATAGGAATATCATGTTAGAATCCCATAATCCTCCTCACCTCTCTGGTCAGGTCTGTGTTTTATTAATAGAGATAAGAGTGATGTCATGTGACCTCCCAGAATCCTCCTCACCTCTCCAGTCAGCAGGTAGATGATCTCCAGGGTGAGGTTTAGTATCTTCTCAGTCATGTGACTCTGGGCCTTCTCCATTCTCATTTGATCTATACAGGTCTCCTTGTAGATGGATAACTTCGGTAAATGAAAGTAAGAATTATTTAAAGTGGAAGTAAACCCTCCTATCATTTTCAGGCAAAGAAGCTTGGCCTCTGTTTAATCTTCAACTGCCATGATGCTGCACATGTGATCAGTTATGACACCAGCCATTGGAAAGGTTTGACAGTTTGGTTTAGAACACAACCAATGTGACGTGGCATGCCGAGAATGTAACATATTTTTTAAACTATTAAATCAATGGGTTTACTTCCGCTTTAATCTGGACTGTTTAGTGTTTGTTACCTTTTCAAGGTCCCAGAACCCTCCTGACCTGCACAAACAAAAATCCCCTTTTCTCTGTTGGGTGGTTTGGTTTCTTAACTTGTTTTGACAATTTTTAGCTTTGCAGACAAGGAATGATATATATGATCCTTCCTTTGACTTGTTTGCTCTGAGGCAGTGCTGTGAGGTCAATGTAGGGTCATCATGACGTCCAGGAAGGGGAACTTGCTGACTTTTGCCTGGGTTTGCTAGCTAATTCGGATAAATGCCAGAACTCAGTCTGCAAGGCTCCAATCTCCTGCAGCCTGCTGACTGACAGGAGTAATGTCACTGTCATTCTCCTGCGTAAGAGAAGGGATTGGATTGGATAGCAGGAGGATACTGCTGGTGGAGTAAAGAGCTGTGGGGGAGGAGTCTGTTCTCTTCCCTCCAATGGCAGCCCAGTGTGGGTAATAGGAGGACAGCGAGGGGTTTGTTTTCTTGGTTGTCAAGTATACTGTAGTATCCAGGACATTGTACAGAGTGGCAGTTGGCTCCTGGTGCTCAGAATTCCTACATTAGGCACTACAAGAGCCTGTGTCTTTCGAAGGTATTGGGCTGGCCAACCATTAGGAGATGCTGCACAAACAGACCTCCTATAAGTAGTGTCCTTCTTCATTCCACTTAGAATACTGGAACATATCACTTGACCAATGCAATGGTAAGAAGGTAAAGGATACTTTCACTTCCTGGGAAGGAGTTAAGGAGGACTGAAAATTAATTGTAGGTGGGAGGACCATCAGAAACCGAGAGCTTCCCTAAATCCTACAGTCCCCCTTAGCTCAGAGCCTTTCAGACTGACTACTTACTTAGAAGCCCCCACACCCCTTCAGCACCATTACCCCCTCAGAGTCATTTAGCCCTATTGCTTCCTCAGAGTCCCCAAAAAGTCCTTTAGCTACACTACCTCCTTAGGGGTCCTAGAGCTCTTCAGATGCTGTAAACCTTCAGAGGCTCCTAGAGGCCCCTTAGCTCTTCTACTTTCCTCAGTACCCTCAGTATTTTCCTCCCTCTGACACCAATGATGGAACATGTACTTCATGGCAGGCTGGGGAATGTTTTCTTCCTCCTGACCAGCAATGTAAGGGGCTCTATGTTCCATACTCCTGACCCCTGCACTCCATCATTGTGTTGGCTGCATATCGTAACGATTGCCCATTCGCTGCCTGTGTAGTGTAATAATTGCCCTTTGTAGGCCATGTATGGTCAGGATGGTCATTGTCTTGTCTATTTATTGTCAGTGCTGTGTGTTTAGAGGACCATATTACTAGAATTTCAAGTGGTTCTAAAGGCTGAAGGTTTTTTACCTTCATGCATTCAATGCATGAAGAAAAAAAACGACAGCATGCAGCTCCCCCCGCTCCCCCCCCCAATACTTACCTGAGCTTGATTGTGATCAAGTGATGTGCACGAGAGAGGCTGCAGTCCCAGGTCCCTGCTTCCTCATTGGTTGAGACTCAGCAGCGGGAGCCATTGGCTGTCAATCACAGCCAGGGAAGAGGGAGGGGGTGGGCCTGAGCCCTGTTCTTTGTGTCTTATGAACACACAGAGCGGGACTTGAAAGTGAGCACGCACAAGTGTCACATAGCAATCGGCTTGCTATAGGGGCATTCGGAGAAGAGAAGGAGCATCAGCAGGGTCCCCAGAAGAGGAGGATCGGGCTGCTCTGTGCAAAACCATTACTAAGAGCAGGTAAGTATAACATGTTTGTTATTATTATTATTATTTTTTTTAAACAAACATGTTATACTTACCTCCACTGTGAAATTTGTATTGCACAGAGTTGCCCCGATCGACCTCTTCTGAGGTCCCACGGCGGCTCTCGCGGCTCCTGCCCACAAGAGCTATCCCCCTCTGGGAAGCTCTCTCCCGAGGGGGTTACCTTGTGGGCACGCTCCCGTGTGATACACTCGGCGGCCATAGCTGCCAAGTGTATGACTCGGCCCTGCGCACCGCGTCATTTGATTTGATTAACAGCAGCGGGAGCCAATGGCTGCGCTGCTATCAGTCTAACCAATGAAGAGCCTTTAAGCCATTTGGAAAACGTCGCGGTAACGAGCCCACGGAAGTTCGGGGTTCAGGTAAGTAAAATAGGGGCACGGGGGGCGGAAAGTGCAAGGTGTTTTTTCACCTTAATGCATAGGATGCATTAAGGTGAAAAAACACGAAGGTTTACAACCACTTTAAGGAAAAAAATGAATTTATCAACTCTTTAAGTCCAAAATGAAGACAATGTTCTGACCCTATTAGTGGGGAAATGTTCTAACCCTGAAGGGGTTAATATACAAATAATAAATGTTCGGCAGCACTTGCACTATGGACAAAATATATGAATACTTAACACGATAGTTGCAATGAAACTTTCTTATAAATTGTCAGTCAACTCCTGGGGTAAGCCGGCAGCACTTACCCAGATAAAAATGGACTGTAAATGACTAGGTGTGCTGGGCCCTGTAGTCCCACAGAGTTTGTGGTGCCTGTGAAGCAATAGACACCCCCATAGTAGGAAATGGGGAATTACCGCATAAGAAACAGAAGTGCTAATCCACCGCCAGAGTCCTGGTCGCAGATACTGTACTCCGGTGGATGCCAGATACTGCTTAGATAACCTGGTGACATCCAACATGTTTATATTGAAAAATGCCAATCTTTGTCCAGGAAAACTATTGGCAGGTGAGTAGCTCCTAAAAAAGTGCTCCTACCCCGCCCAGATTCCTTAACCATTTATAGCCCGGAATAACTTAAAGAGGAAGTAAAGTCTTCCTTTTTAATTGTACCTACAAGTAAGCCTGTAATAAGTAGGTACTTTAAAAACTTGCACCATTTAGGAGATATTTACTATATATGCCGTCGGCGCATGCGCTCTGAAGAAACGGCCGACCGTGACGTTTCTTCAGGGCCCTGCACCGTGACTGGCACCTCCCATGCACATGCATGACGTCATCGTGGCTCCGGCCAATCACAGCGCTGAAGCCCGTGAAACCAGAAGAAAATCCGAGGAAGATGTCAGCCGTTTTAGCTGCTGCGGGGGCTTCATTCAAAGGTAAGTATTTCATAATGAGCTAGTATGCGATGCAATATGCCTTTGTCTTACAGGTTGTTTTTTGTTATAGGGTTTACTACCTCTTTAACAAACAACTTCTTTAGCATAACACACAAATTTTTTCATAATTTTATTTATAATCATCAATAACTGGTAAAACAATATAAAAATACTATTAAAATGCATAAAACGGATGAATCAAAAGCAAACAACTCAATGTTAATATTGAGTCCAACCGGAGCAATTGTATAGAGCTCAGAAATCCATTTTGATTCCCATCTGGACATCTTTTTATAAAATTGCCCCCTCTCCGCTTTGGGTTATCCATCCCAACTTTCCAATATCTAGTACCTTTCAGACTCCTATTGTGAGACTCATCATAGTGTCTCTGGAGTGAACACTGACCATTCCTGTGTAAAATCTTACAGAAATCTTCCCTAATCCCGACCTTTAATTATCATTTCATTCCCCCCCACATACAATGTCTGGAACCGGCATTTCATGGCATCAACACAGACCACAGACCATAAATTCCCTCATTTCCACACTATATATGTGTGTATCATCATCTGCTGGAGATAAAAGATGTCACAGTGACTATGGAGGAAGAGGACGGACATGACGGGGTTACTGGGTGTAAATAGAAAATAAGATCTTATTACCTCCTCTGCTGCCACTTCCAACAATGTCTTCTTTATACTGCCTCCCGAATCACCTCTCACCCGCAACTTCCTGTCTGTTCCTGACATCACTTCCTGTCTGTATGTTACATCACTTCCTGTCTAGGTAGAAGTGAGATCACCACCATGTGGAGCTCAGAGGAACTGCAGCCCCAAGAAACATCTCATAGTGTGAACATGGCCTTGTGCTGTGTGTGTATGTACTGTATATCCTTATTTCCTGGTGCCTTCATAACAGCATACATATGGTTGGTTACTCCGCCCCCAACCAACCCACAGGACCAATTTCAACTCTATAAAAGAGTGAGTTAGCCCCCCCCCCATACGCCATGATTCTTTATTCTGTCCTAAAACCTGCAGTATCGTGGATCACATGGATTCAGCCCTTACTATGCCACTATGTCGGCACAACCATTACAGGTTCATGCTCTACTGTATATGGAGTCCCATAACTTAGGCTGCTAAAGGCGCCAAAAAGTTTGGGAACCCATTTTTCTGTGGATCTTTTCTGGGTCTGGAGTTCAGGTATTTCCTCCATCTTTTGACTGAGAAAAAAACTGCTCCAAGGTAAAGATTGCCTATCACAGCTTTGTACAATGCTTGTAGTTTGCTAAGTGCTGGCGCAGAAGTCTAGCATTTATGCAGGGTGGTGTTACTATACCTGCTCTCTGCCTCCCACAGCCGTGTACAACGCTGGGAGTTTGCAACAGGCTAGCACAGGAGTCTGGCCTTAAATGCAAAGGGTTGTTACTATGCCTGCTTACTTCCTGTTAATAGAGGTACGCTGCAGGGAGTTATGGTGTATTATATAAAAAGAAAACGCGTATTGCTGAGACTTGGTATTCCTCTGGGCTCCGCTCTCCACAATCCAGGCTTGGCTTCGGTTTCGCCTCCCCATGCCGTGCGGCACTTCGCGCGTGTCCTCTGTGTCTGACTTATCCCCTCCTGAGGCGGAGCAGTGTCGCGGAGGCGTAACTTCATCAGGCACATGCGCAGTAGCCTCGTGAAGCTGTTGGCGGCCATCTTGGTACACCCCAGAAAGACCATCTGTATAAATGAAGTTGAGTCCCTTCATTATGGCAGCAGCTCTTATCAGAGGAACACCTCCTACAGCTTAGGGGAGACTCCTTCTTCTTTGTTGATTTGCGCACTCCCATTATGGAGCCAGCCCAAGGTAAATTATGCATGTAGCACTACCCCCGTAGGAGCTGCTGGTTATTTTTGGTCCTGCCGTTATCCCACAGTTCAACGTATCAAAACTTGCTTGGCTCTAAATTGGGCAATGTGCCCACAGATGCATGCACCAGTCACTTAGTCTTTTTCCAATGCTTTTTATTAAACAAAATGTTTAGCAGTAGAGGGATGCAGGGTTAGGGTCAGATACCTTGTGTAGATCACTGAGGAACTTGAGATCCTGGAGACAAGAACACTTGCTGTCACCGGATCTTGCTCACCCAGATAGGCCTCTCTCACCGGCCTAGCAGCCGGAATGGTGCATGGACAAAAGTCTCTGCCACAGACTTGATGATAGTAATAACTGTTGAACAATCCTCTGCCACAGGATTTGGAAATCAGTAATTGCTTGAGCGAACACAGCTACACAGTACCAAAATCCTTTAAGCCCATCCGGCAGTACTGTGAGGTAGATTGGTTAGGATGCATCCTCCAATTGAGTCACCAGGCTCTTTTTGAGATACCAGCCTTTTGCTCGGTCCTCTCCAAGAAGAGTCCTCCCCTGTGTAAGATTATTGGTGGTCTTTATTGATCTTCATTATATTTCAGCTTTCATAAGTTTTAGCAATACCAAGTCAATATGTAAGTACAGTAAGTATATTTGTATTTTTGCAGTAAGATATTGATATTGAGTTAGCTAATGTCAGACTCTCTGATGTTCACACTTACAGCTATTTTTGTAGAACTTGTTAATAATGACAGGATATAAGACTAGTAGTGGTCAAGCTACTTTTTCACAGACTTCAAGATCTGGCTCAACACCCAGCTTCTATGATCAGAACTTAGCACATGACCTTTTGAGCCCTTTGTAACTAGGCAGAATACATTGTAAGGCTATTGATAGGAATGCACTGTAACTGTAACTAAGTTTTTTGCAATATCTTCTGTTAAACTTGTGTTTGTGGTTTAGTGGGAGGAGTCTCCTTGTGTTGTAGGATAAGTATGCTGAACTCTGAATACAGCTTTGTAATTTTTGAACCACCATCTTTGCGTGTGTCTTAATTACCTGACCGGTCATAGAGCGCATCCATACACCCAATGGTCCGGCCTAGGCTCTAAGGGATAGAAGTGGTCTAACGCGCTACCTTACAACTGGTGCCCCGTGTGAGGACAATCGATTAGCAGGTAAGTGGAACTTTGTGAAAGAAATTTTGCAAAGCTAATTTCACTTACTCTGTTACGATTGATTTTGAATATTTTAGTTGTATTTAAGTTGTCTCGAGGATTGCTAGGCTGGCTTCCTGGGACTTATAGGAGCGCAAAGGTTAGACAGATAGAGAGTCTGACTAGGTTGGTCCGACTATAAACTAAAGGAGTCTGACTAGGTTGGTCCGACTATAAACTAAGAGAGTCCGACTAGGCAGGTCTGACTATAAACTATTATAGTATAGGATAGCTTAGGAACATTATAGGGTAGCAAATATTGCTCCCGGGTTTAGAAGGACGGGTGTATGGAGCTCTAAGTTTTAATTATCCCAATTGTTTTATGGGTAATTTTTGATAAGGATATATGCATATATGTACATTATTGCGTTTTCTGTTGGTTGTATTATTTTATATAGATCTGATGTTGGGAATCATACAGTTTCTCTAATCAATTGTTTCATGCATGGTAAAGTGTTAAGTCATATAAAGTGCTAAAGTTAATGGTAGGTTAAAGTATTAAGACTGTTAAGATTGTTGATTGAATTTTTTGACCCATACTTGCCATAATAGATGCCCCAGAACTGCCCTGAGTGTTTAACTGGTGTCCTGTTCATATTTCATGGACGGGTACCCACATTATTGGCCACAGTCCCTGGGGGATACAAGAATAAAGTTGGGAAAGGTCCTTATTTTCCGGAAGGAGGGACCCCAAAATTTTGGGTTCTGAGATATAATCTACATAACCACAACCAGAACGGGAGGTTTGCAGAAGGTTTAACTCCGTGGCAAATACAGTCTCTCTGCCATCAAAATAGAGAGGTTTATACTATTTGCCCCAAATCAGTCAGAATTTGTGGTTATAAGGCACTCTATTTGGCATAATGGGAAACAAACAGGGAAAGGATGGCTTTGAATCGTGAGCACGGCCAACCCTCCCCATATGATTTTGCAAGGGGTACCTTAGCCCCTAATGTTGTTGAACCAATTTTTTAACTTTGATACTACAGAGATCACAATGTTTGCAAATATCTGGTTTAGGGCCAGCAGGGCCATGTAGTGAGGAGGATTGGAAGGAAGTACGGAAAATATGTGGGATACATGATAAAAATAATTATCCAGAGAGGAAATGGGATCAGAATTATAGGAGTAAATGTTGTAAAAAGTGGAAAAGGGCTATGATAGAGTACCAGGAAAGATATCCCTCTAAATATTCCTAAAACAAGACAGACAGGACAAAATAGATAGAGAAAATTAAAGGATAAGAAACGGAAGAAGAAATATTAAAGGGACAGAGAGAACAAGTATCTCAGTTAGCCAAGCAAGTGGATGAGGCTAAGAAAGAAGTCCAAAGGAAAAAGAAGGAAGTGCGCATGCGCGGGGACTCGGAGAAGGACGTGTGCTGACCGAGCTCCCGGCACCCCGACCCACCAGAGCTAACGATAGCGCAGGCACTGAGGTCCGTGAGCCAGGACCGATCCCACACCAGCCCCGAAGTGGCGATGAACCGTAGGGCACAGGGGCAGCCGCGGAAAGGACACGATACGCAAACTACAGCCCAGAAGAGAGCAGGGCCTTCCCCTACAGCACAGCCGCGATCCAAGATGGCGCCGGGTAAGCCAGACACACGAGGCAGCACGGCAGCAGCCAGATCCGACGGCGCTACACAGAGAGGAGACAGGCAGCTAAATCTGGAGCCAACTAGGGATCCATTCTCCTCACAATCCTCGGGAGAGGTGGAGACCGGACAGCGGGGTGAGTCACTATCACATCCCCCATCCCCAGCCATATACGCTGATAGACATGACTCTCCAAACTCCCCTGCCTCCCCTGCCTCCTCCATGGATAGGAACATGGCAGACTTAGCAGAAGTCCTCATTAGCCAATCCAGCCAATCCAGCCAGGATATGCCAATTCCCCAGCTCTCACACTATTCCCCTGATGCTGTACTTTTGGGCAGATTCTCCACCATGCTGCAGCAGGAGCTCTCTAAGGCCTGCACATTAATCACCACTGACCTGAAAAAAGACATCCATAGCTTGGGAGAGCGTTTTGAGCTAATTGAAACCAAAGTGGATGGAGCCATCAAAAGGGTCAACCAGAACTCAGCCATGGTGACAGACCTCCAGGATAGATTAGAAGAGGCATTCACAAAAATTGAAGATTTGGAGAATCGTTCTCGTAGGTACAATGTCCGCGTGCGTGGCCTCCCTGAAACTCACACAGATCTAGAGGGGGCTGTAAAAGACCTGATGAAAACCCTTATCCCTGATATAGCCAACCACCACATGGAAGTTGATCGCGTTCACCGAGCACTGACAGCCCCAAGGGCCGACGGCCTACCACGAGACATTATTGTTAAGCCACATCACTACCGCATTAAGGATAAGATGATGCTTGCGGCTCGCAACAGGCCGGACCTGTCGCTATTTGGAACACCAATACAGCTCTTTACAGATTTGGCGCCATCAACGGTCCAGAAACGCAGAAACCTACGGCCATTACTCCAGCAACTTATGGCCAAACAGATTAAGTATCGATGGTCGTTCCCTTTTAAGTTATCATTCACTTACAACGGAAAGTCCCACTCCTTTTCCACGTTCCAAGCAGGCGAAGACCTACTGCTTAGTCTCGGCATCATTGCACGGGACTCTCCGACTCCGATTTCATCTCCCCCTCGTCTGGATCATCGTCCCCTCTCCCCGATATGGCAGGATCGCACACGCTCACAGGCCAGAAATGCTCGCCGGAATACCTGAGTATTATTGCTCTTCTCTCTTTTTGCTTTTTTGCCCCCTTTTGGGAACTGTTAGTGCTTGATTGCACGGATATGGCCTGGGCCCATGGTGGACTATGGGCCTGATGGGGCCATCGTTACCGTTCACAGTTCACAGGTTACAAAGTCACGGGTTACAAAGTTACTGGAGTTCCTGGTTCTTCGGACTGGCTGCCAGCCGAATATTTTACAACCCCGACGGGCCCAACCTGGTCGAAGAAATTTTGCTTTTTGCTTTTTAGCAGTCTGGGGGCCTTAGTCGGACCGCAATGTGTTCCCCTGTTGGGCTGTGGCTCGGGGGCCGGAACGACCGATGGGGACCCTTCCGGCCCCGGCGCCACTGGCCTTGGGAATGCATGTTCCTATAGACAGCCTGTTATGTTAAAACTGTATTGATTGATTTTGTCATTTCCGATATGACCTCGAATAGCCTGCTCGTACAGAGTGTAATCATATTTGGGTCGGGGTGGTCATGCTTGCCACCCAACTGCAAGACTACCTATCCTACGACAAGGATGGTACCCTTGCACCTAATTTGCCGGATGTTGTCTCCGGCAGGGGTTATTCCCCATTCCTTCATTCATCAGCTAGGATTGAGTTATATTGGTTGTTTGGGCCTAAGGCCTATGTATATGTTTTTTTGCTTTTATTTTTGTTTCTCTTCTTCTCTAATGCCTTTTCCTTCTCTCCCTTCCCCCTCTTTCTTCGGAGCCTCGGTTCAGCGCCCTTCCCTTATGTCATGGTCTGAGAGGTCACATAGCCAAACAGTCATCATCATCGGGACCCTTCTCGCTTCATTCATTATGCAAGGTAAGAGTGCTCTGCCCTACCACGATGGCCACCACATATAACACAGACTATTCGATAGTTAGCCACAATGTACATGGATTTAACTCCCCTACTAAAAGAACTAAGGCTTTCCAGTTTTATCATAAACAGAAGGCTGAAGTCCTGCTATTGCAGGAAACTCATTTCTCCAATGTCTCAGCGCCCCGTTACCTCAATGGGAAGTATCCACAGTTTTACTTGGCAGGGGGTCGGGAAAAGAAGGGCGGTGTAGCCATCTGCTTTTCGAAACGGACCCCCTTTACCGCCATCGCTATCGTTAAGGACAAGAGGGGTAGATATATTATGGCAGTGGGGCGGCTCCATGACCAGGAGGTGTCCTTTATATCGTACTATGCCCCGAATACTGGACAGCCGGAATTCTTTAGCAAAATGCTGAAGATTCTTATGCCCAAAGTCCAGGGTCAGGTCATTATGGGAGGCGATAGTAATATTCCCTTGGACAGAATTATGGATAAATCGGACTCCTCTAGACCAACTTCGAAACGCCCACCGACTGGAAGCAGCAAGGTTGCACGTCTGTTTCATTTCTATGACCTCATCGACGCCTGGCGAGAAAATAACCCTACGGTCAGAGACTTTACACACTTTTCACAAGCCCATCATACTTACTCGAGGATAGACCACGTTCTAGTACGTACGCCTTTGCTACCATTTATTAAGTCGGTTAAGATTTTATCTACCCCTTGGTCTGATCATTCCCCGATAAAACTCTCTACTTCAGGGCTATGGACTAAATCTAGACCCTCCCCGTGGAGACTTAATGTGAGCTTGCTGAATGACCCTACAATCTTTTTAGAGATTCAAAAGGAAATACAGGAATACTTTAGACTTAATAAGGCATCGGACACATCCCCCGCAATTAACTGGGTAGCTCATAAAGCAGTGATTAGGGGCATATTGTTACAAGTGGCAGCCAGGATTAAACGCAATAGGGAACAGGCAAATAAGATTCTGGAAACTAACTTAGATAACTTACTTAGTGAACAGCACAGAAATCCCCTGGTAGATATAAGGCATAAAATTGACGAGGCTCGACTAGCACTAAATCTTAGCTTGACTACTCAAGCGGAGAAACATATTAGTTGGTCTAAGCACAGGTTCTATACGATGGGTGATAAACCTACCACAATGTTAGCTAGAAAACTGGTTCCTCGACCGTACACACCGACTTTGCCTAAACTACGACTATCCACGGGCCTAACCTCCCAGAACCCCGAACGGATAATTGGAGAATTTCACAAATTTTATGCTAAGCTGTATGGAGTGCAGGACAAGTTCGATTCATCTGAAGCGAGCACATTCTTTCGCGACTTACAGCTGCCTAAATTGACACAAGCCCATGCGGAACTGATGGACGGTGCTCTTACAGAGCCTGAAGTCAGAGCTGCAATCAAAACCCTACACCCTACCAAGGCCCCTGGGCCAGATGGATTCCCGGGTCACTACTATAGGAAATATCACGATCTTCTGGCCCCACATCTCTGTACTTACTTTAATGACCTGAGAAGCGGCAGCAAGCTCCCCAGCCATGAAAATGTAGCCTATATAAGTGTTATCCCGAAACCAGGAAAGGACCATACAGACTGTTCCAATTATCGCCCAATTTCTCTGATCAATACGGATCTTAAGATTCTAACCAAAATACTGGCCCAGAGACTTAATACTTTTCTTCAGTGTTATATCCATCCTGACCAAGCAGGTTTTGTCCCGACAAGACAGGCATCGGACCAAACCCGCCGGATAATTAATCTTATCTCGGCAGTTCGGTCTGATTGGGATGGAAAGGGGACTAGGAGGGGAATGTTACTTTCATTGGATATCCAGAAGGCGTTCGATTCTATCTCCTGGGACTATCTTTTTGATGTTCTCACACGCTTTGGATTTGGGAGACGCTTTCTGGATCTCCTTCACATATTATATGATTCCCCCAGTGCCTCGCTAATGCTCAGAGGATATACATCCCAAACATTTCCTATCAGGAGAGGAACTAGACAGGGCTGCCCGTTGTCGCCACTATTATTCGCCCTGGCGATTGAACCACTAGCGCTCAAAATTCGCGCCTGCAGAGATATACAGGGCATTTATTGCGGAGACTATGAACACAAATGTTTACTCTTTGCGGACGACTTGTTGCTGACCTTGACCTCACCGATCACATCCCTACCTAACTTGTATGCTATTTTGCAGCCTTTCTCCAACATTTCCGGATTGGCAATTAATCATAGTAAGTCAAGAGCACTGAACTTATCTTTGCTAAGCTCCACTCAGGCTACGCTTGAAAAATCATTTCAATTCCGATGGGAATCCACAGCTCTCCCTTATTTAGGCATACAGCTGACCTCATCTATTGGTGAGTTGTACAAAGAGAATTATCCAGCCCTTTTCAAACGGCTAACAGCTGACATGGCTAAGTGGCAGGTTCACCCGCCATCGTGGTTTGGCAGACCTCACTCAATTAAAATGAATGTTCTACCTCGATTATTGTATTTCTTCCGTACCTTGCCAGTTTCATTGGCCCGTGATGACCTTAAACGATTCCAGAATAAAGTACTACAGTTTATTTGGGGTGATAAGAGACCCAGGGTGAATAGGAGCACTCTATACACGTTGAAGCGGAGAGGAGGACTTGGTCTTCCAGACTTATTAAAATATTTTTATGCTGCCCAGATAGCACAACTTACAAGGTTTCACTCCCAACAGGCACAGGCCATTTGGATGGCTATGGAATCTTATTCCTGCCGTCCCAAACCTATTTCTTATATTTTATGGCTCCCTATC
This sequence comes from Rana muscosa, assembly GCA_029206835.1. Classification (NCBI taxonomy): domain Eukaryota; kingdom Metazoa; phylum Chordata; class Amphibia; order Anura; family Ranidae; genus Rana; species Rana muscosa. The sequence goes on from JARGYO010000094.1 coordinate 28,793,260, forward strand.
AAGGAGCGACCTCCTATACTTTGCCCTACTTTATCCATGTCACTGGAACTATGGGACAGACTCTCCAGATCTCACAAATTCAAATCTCCTCATTCTCCACTGACACCTCTGCTTCAAAATAAAGCATTCACCCCGGGTCTCACTCCACTAGCGTTCGAATGGTGGACTAATAAGGGTTTTAAGTGTATTGCTGACTTGTGCGATCATAGAGGTATGCTGACCGAACGGACTATGGCTGACAGACATCAAATGCCTCCAGCGGAGGGTTATAGGTTCGCCCAAATCTCACATTATGTACAAACCCTGGCTCGCAAGAGCAACCTAGCAACCCAAACTCCCATGGAACATCTATGCAAAAATTATGATAAAATTAAAGGACATTTATCTGCTATATATTCGATATTGCTGAGTGTATCGACAAAGCTGACTTATATGGTCCAATGGGAGACCGACTTGCAGGAAACCCTGGATCTGGACGAATGGCATAGGATAGCCGAGACAGCATCTCGTTCGCTCGTCAATACTTCAATAATTGAGGCCAATTATAAGGTTCTACTGAGGTGGTATATGGTGCCGGTCAGACTGGCAACTTTTGTCTCAGGAGCTACCCCGTTGTGCTTTAGAGGATGTGGCCAGATGGGCACCACCTATCATATTTGGTGGACATGCCCAAAGGTCCGGAGGTTTTGGATCAGGGTGTATAATTTAGTTTACTCCCTTACCCAACTAAACCTAACTAAATCAGCTAAGCAAGCACTACTGGGGGGAGGAGATGTGGAAGCCTCCAAGTCCTGCAAGAGGCTCTTGACATTTATTTTTATTTCAGCCAAAATCACTATTGCTAGGAACTGGAAATCGGCAGCTCTACCATTCGATCAGCTTAAAGGCAAATTGTCTTGGTTGATGCTAAACGAACGCTTGACCGCTCTGGCCCAAGATAAAATGAAACTGTTTCATGGAGTTTGGGACCCATGGCTTCGTTACCTAACTAATGACCCGGGGATGTTTACAGCATAGCCTAGGGGATTAGGTTGAGATGTCTGGATGCTGAATCGGGGCTCCTCCCCCCATTCCCCCCTCCTCAACTGTCCTTTCCTTACTCTGTCTCCTTCCTTCTATTCTTTGTCACTGTCCTCTTTCCTCTCTTTTGAAATTTGTTTATTGTTTATTTTTGGAGTCAGATCCAGACCTTAGAGGTTTGTGCTGCTCCCTGTTTTCTCAGCTCCTACGGGACCATTGTCAGTCTGATCAGACCTCTGGGCTGCCCACATGGCCGGCTGAGTTGCGCCCCCCCCGATAGATGGATGGGGGGGCGGCTCATCTGGGTGGACGGTTCAGATATGATCTGCGATGCTAATAGGGGTTAACGGCTCTACGGAGCTTCGGACTACTCCAAGGACCCCTACACTTGGTGATCTTCATTGTGTTACCCCAAATGTTGATTGTGACTGTACAATGTTATGTGGCGACTTTTATACATTTTGTATGACAAAACTTGAATAAAAAGATTGAAACACAAAGGAAAAAGAAGGAGCTAGAGAAACGGCAAAAGGAAGAGCAGACCTTAAACATTTTACAGTTAACTGAACAGGAAGGACAGACTCCCTTAAATCCCATGGGAGACACCCCGGTCCATATCCCACTCCCCCTCGGGACGTTAAGGGATATCAAAGATCTTTGCCCAAAGCCCCGCAAACACCTCAGAGTGGCAGCTCTGTTTTTACACGGGCACTGGCATGAATGTAGAAGTTAAAACATTATTTGCTGAATATGATCCCTTTAAAAAGGCAAAGGGATGGGAATCGTTTTGAGCAGCAGTAGCAGCTGTTTGGCAGAAAAGTTACAAAGGAGAAAGCGCTTTGCAGATAATGTGCACTGCAAAGCAGGGATTGGGAGAGAACTTATATTCATTTTGTAAACGGGTATACCAGTTATACAAAGATACAGGAATAGAGAACCCTGAACTGTATGTGAGCACAGTCATGTCCGGGGGAGATCCTAAAACAACACAGTTACTTAAATGAATTAACCCCGATTGATCAAAATTAAAACCTGATGCCTTTCTGGAAGACATTAGAAATAACGTGCATCCTCAGGCTTATTCACCACAAAAGGAGGGGTATTTCCCTCATTTAACCACGAACAGATAGAAAGCCCGCAATTAGCTGCTGCACAAATGGTTGTCCCTTATACACAACAAGTTCCCCAACAATTCCAACAAGCACCATACCAGTGATATCCCCAGGATTATCGGCAGGGTTGTTTCACATGCAGGGACATGGGACATCAGAAGTCAGAATGCCCCCTTAGGAGAGGAACAAGTAGGGGAGCTAACCGCAGGGGTAATATGGGAAGAGGCAGATTGCCCATTGGTACAGTTCATGACTAACATATTTTTTAAATGAGTTTTGCCGTTCTGACTGACTGTCCGCTTCCTCTGATGGGAAGAGACTTAATGTCGAGTTTAAACACACAGACCAAATTCACAAAAGGATGGAGGCCCGCTGGCTACATCAGAAATATGTGATTTGTCTAATCCAAAAAGACAGGATTTTAGAGGGTACTTTATGTTACTACCGGCACACCCTGAAGCACACCCTATATGGGCACTGCATACATTGTACAACATATAAGCCCATAATTGGGGAAGGAGCAGTAGTACATTACCAAGAACAATATCCCCTGTCAGAGGGAAACATTGCAGGCATAAGACCACAAATAGAGCAATATACAGCAGAAGGAATACTGAAACACACAATCAGTCCCTGGAACACCCCCATTCACCCAGTCAAAGCCAGTGGTGAATGGGGCTTTGTACGGGACCTAAGGGCCCTGAACAAAGCACCTTTTGTTGCGGATATTGCTACAATATTTTTTGAGATACCGGCAACGTCCAAGATCTACACGGTCATTGATTTAAGTATCGCGTTCTCTTCCATACCTGTTGCAGAGGAAGCCCAAAAATACTTTGAACCTGGGCTAGGCTCCCGCAAGGCTTTGCGGACAGTCCTGCAGCATACTCCATGGTCTTGAATCGATCTTTGAGCAATTGGGTACCAAAAGAAGGCTCAGTGTTGCTTCAGTATGTGGACCTATTGCTGTGTAATGAAAATGAGGTCAGTTGTGCGGAGGACTCAGAGCACCTACTAACTCTCCTCGCCTCGAAAGGTCACTTGGTGTCTTGGAAAGGGATCCAGTGGTGCAGGTCGCAGGTTGAGTACTTGGGGTGTATAATCCGAACCACACATTTGGTGTCACCAGCTCGAGTCAAGGCACTGTCCTCCTGGAGTCCACCAAGAGACAAGTCAGCGCATCTCTCTTTCCTAGGGTCCATAGTATACTGCAGGCAGTGGATACCTGATTGCTCTTATTATGATTCTATCCTAAGGTCTGCTACCCTGCAGGATGCCCCAAAGTTTATTGATTGGACAACAGAGAGGGTTAAGGCTTTCACAGCATTAATCAGCTCTCTAAGGCAAGCCCCTGCATTGGGACTTATAGAGTACGGGGGCCATTTTCATTGTACTGTGTGGTATCTGGACCTACGGTTGCAGGGGTCGTAGCACAATCACATGGTAATTTTCTGAGACCTGTTTAATACATCTCAAGGAAACTTCCAATTCAAGTTCAAGGTATGCCACATTGCTTACAGGCCGTAGCAGCCTGTGCAATGGCAGAGACAAGAGGCTTCAGAGGTGGTCCTGGGACATAACCTGACACAAGACCTCACACTGTATACCACACATACAGTTACACACCTCATGACAAACATAAACACACAACACATGACAGCACAAAGGTCCAGCGGCTATGAGATTATATTGCTCAACACTCACAATCTCACCATAAAATCATGTTCAGAAACCTCACAGCCCATTAGGTTTTTACATTCAGGAACACGATTGCACTGAGGTACTTGCAGAAACTACCCTCCCTAGACCAGACCTCACAGATGTTCTGTATCCAAATGCGGAAAATGTTTATGTAGATGGCAGCTGCTCCCGACCTGATGACAAAACTTACCAAACTGGTTATGCCATTGTTCAATTGCCAGATGTAATGATTGAAGCCAAATCTCTGAATGCTAGTTCAGCCCAGATTGCAGAACTCATTGCTCTAACTAGAGTTTGTCAGATTTTTGAAGGAAAAGATGTAAACATTTACACTGACAGCAGATATGGGGCTACGGGTTGACAAAAGATCCTAATGGACTTTGGTCAACCAAGGAGGGAATAATAGGAATCCCTATGGCTGCAGCACCCCTCTAACTGTCATATTTACACGGACCAGGACACATAGGCCCGCAAGCTATTCTAACATTGTATAATGAAACTTTTTGCACTAAAAGGGTGCACCATATGATAGAATCCCTAGTAGAATCTTGCCTGACCTGTGCACAGAATAATGTGCAAGGAAAGAAACACGGGTTACATGGACATTTGGCGCCCCCTACAGGCCCTTTACATGATTTACAAATAGATTACACACAAGTCCCCACACAGAAGGGCAATTTAAAATATCTTTTGGTTATAGTTGACAGATTTACAGGATGGGTAGAATAGGACAGGAGAGACAGCTAAATTACAGCCAGAGTACTAATAAATCAGTAGATCTGTAGGTTTGACCTTCCGGCCACTATATGGTCAGGTCCAGCATTTACCTCGACCTTAGTAAAGGAGCTAGTAAAAGGAAAAGGATGGACAGAAGGGATAGGGACAGGTGAGGATAACATATTTTTCTTACAGGAAGAGTACGTGAAACATTTGGTAAGTAGTCTTACTGAAAAATATGAACAAGTGGCTGTCACCTTTCCTCCTTTTTCCACAGAACCAACACATCCTTTCATCCCGGGTGACAAAGTGTTTGTCAAGCAGCTTGCAGTAAGAAAACACACAAGACCAGTCTATCAAGGACCATTCCGAATTGAGAAGGTCACCAGGACTGCTGTACTCACCGACCAAGGCCCACAATGGATCCATGCCTCAAGACTAAAAAAGGGCCCATCGATGCCACAGACTCCGGACAGCTCTCCACCAGGACAGAGGGAATCGAAACCTCAGGAGAAACCGGACTCCCAGAACTCCATCGCCCCTTGCCCCCAATCCCTTCAATAGAAGACAGTGAATATTGCAACCTAGTGGCCCCCCCCAGAATATGACTACTCCCAAACCTCCCCTCAACACCCCCGAAAGAGACTGGAGCTTCATCAAACCTTGCGATGCCCCCATTCCCGCAATCCCCCCAAACTCTAGAGTGTCTAAAAATACATTGCCAATTTACTATACCAGAAGCCCCCAGAGAAAAGAATAAGGTCGCAATGTTATTGTTTCTTGTTCTCTCATGTATTGCCCTCGTTACTATAATAGTTATGTGGAGTTGCTATGTTCACCAGTCATGCGGGATGGATTCCCAAGGAGGGTCAGCTCAAAGATATAACCACACTAGACCAAAAAGGGAATTATTCTTAGAAAAGGACAGGAGTTGGGTTTGGTTTCCCTCTTGGACAGAATGGGGAATTGATTCGATGAAAAGGATAAATAATTACACAGGAATTATTGATGAGATAATGGAAAAGAATTCTGATGACATTACTAGCTTAAACATTGAGACTAGAGCAATTAGGAAGCAGTTAGAACTCCATGATTTTGCTATTGAATCCATGAGTGCTGCACTCACAGGATTGTGTGAGGTCACTGAGGATTATGAATGTTGCACATGGAATCACAATACATCTGTAGAGATACCTGATTATTATGACGTTATTGCACAACACAGAAATGAGGTAAATAAATTACAACAAGAAGCAAGGGACATTGCTAGGACCTGGGATCCTCTTAGAGGGGAGGGATTTGGCCTCAAAGGAATATTTACTACACACAGATGGTATAATTATCACTGCAGATAGAATTTTTTATCTGCCTTGATCAAAGGAGGGTTTGTAAGATTATTGGTGGTCTTTATTGATCTTCATTATATTTCAGCTTTCATAAGTTTTAGCAATACCAAGTCAATATGTAAGTACAGTAAGTATATTTGTATTTTTGCAGTAAGATATTGATATTGAGTTAGCTAATGTCAGACTCTCTGATGTTCACACTTACAGCTATTTTTGTAGAACTTGTTAATAATGACAGGATATAAGACTAGTAGTGGTCAAGCTACTTTTTCACAGACTTCAAGATCTGGCTCAACGCCCAGCTTCTATGATCAGAACTTAGCACATGACCTTTTGAGCCCTTTGTAACTAGGCAGAATACATTGTAAGGCTATTGATAGGAATGCACTGTAACTGTAACTAAGTTTTTTGCAATATCTTCTGTTAAACTTATGTTTGTGGTTTAGTGGGAGGAGTCTCCTTGTGTTGTAGGATAAGTATGCTGAACTCTGAATACAGCTTTGTAATTTTTGAACCACCATCTTTGCATGTGTCTTAATTACCTGACCGGTCATAGAGCGCATCCATACATCCAATGGTCCGGCCTAGGCTCTAAGGGATAGAAGTGGTCTAACGCGCTACCTTACACCCTGGATCCTCCAATTGCTAGGCTTCTTCCCGCAGGCAAGACAACACAGGACCATCTCCGAACCAGTAGGCCCCAGACAGACTTCTGGGCCTACTTAAAGTAACGTAGCCTCTGGTCAGCAGGGCCCCGAGGCATAAGAGAAGTTGTCACATACCTTAGGCCAGGCGGTCCATGAGGTCAGAGAGAAAGAAAAATGGCGTCTGCCCCTTAAGTATCCTCTCCCAGAATGCACAGCGGTAAACCACTCCCACTGGGCTGTTTCTGGGGAAGGGACACCCAATACACTCCAGCCTGTTGTATTTTCAACACTGGCCGGCGGTAACAACGACACCTACTGGTGACAGTGGGAAATGCTCTCAACACAGCCAAAGCTGGAACAGAGGCTAATTTAGCCATAAACATTACATTCTGAACTATGTACAATTCAGATGACCCACTAAATTTACACAATAGCGCCTGGTCAACAGGAGCAGGGCGCTACATACTCCCCCCACTACAAAAAGACAATGTCCTCAGCGTCTGGAGAAAAAAAAAAGTCTCTCAATCCTGAGAGCAGATATCTGAACCGCAAAACTTGGATGGGAGAGGTGAGGGTAAGAAAGAAGAAAGTCATAGATTTAAACATGAACACACAGTATGGTCACATTAACACATATTTATCAACACCTCACTCTCTATCTAAACCACCCACTCTACGGCAGCTTGACAGAAGATCCGATTCACCTAAAAAAAACAAAGACACACATGCAAAAATAACAGCATTACTGTACATTAAGAAGCAAAGCTGCACTTCCTAAGAAATTGAACTTTCCTTCACACTTTAAATATAAAAGGAACTAAACTGTAAGCTTGAAAGTCCAGCACTCACTATGATATACAAAATGTGTAGCGCTATACGTGATAAATTAAAAAAATGAGTGTGAAATAACACCCAAGTGCTAGAGTGGAAAACAATGAAAAAGTAAATCAAATGAAAAACTAGTAAAGTCTCTGATGATAATCCAGGGACAAATGAACCATCCAAAGTGAACTGGTGACTTCAATGAAAAATCAAGTGACTGTAGAATGACCACCACCGCAAGAAAAGGAGGCTTACCGGAATGAGTGGACCCGATAAAGCCTGAGTTGACCCTATAGACATATGTTTATGTGTGTATCCCTGTGGAGGTAGAATCCTGGCTGGCAATTCACACGTAAATATTCCACAATCCAGAGCGACTGATAGCACCGAATCTCCAAGCCCAATACAGCAGTAATAGTGGCTCACGGCAAAACCATATCAGAAGGAAAGAAGAGGAGGGCACATAGCGTGATACAGTATAGAAACTTTTAATTAATGTAGGTAGGAACACTTACATTACATCAAAGCATAAGCGCTTGAAATGTACTCAGTTGGCAGCAGTAGAGTCTCCCGACGCGTTTCACAATATTTTGCATCGTTTGTGGCCTCTCCTACCTACATTAATTAAAAGTTCCTGTACTGTATCACGCTATGTGCCCTCCTCTTCTTTCCTTCTGATATGGTTTTGCCGTGAGCCACTATTACTGCTGTATTGGGCTTGGAGATTCGGTGCTATCAGTCACTCTGGATTGTGGAATATTTACGTGTGAATTGCCAGCCAGAATTCTACCTTCACGGGGATACACACATAAAGCCTGAGTTGACCCTATAGACATATGTTTATCGGGTCCACTCACTCCGGTAAGCCTCCTTTTCTTGCGGTGGTGGTCATTCTACAGTCACTTGATTTTTCATTGAAGTCACCAGTTCACTTTGGATGGTTCATTTGTCCCTGGATTATCATCAGAGACTTTACTAGTGTAGCGGGTATATACTTTCTTATCAAGTTTTGAAATTGGCGAAGACATTACTGATGCATAGTTCCCTGCGGCCCAGCAGGTGGCGCTGTCACCTTGGGCCGGGGTTGAACCATCACTGCAGTGCCGTACCCTTTGTGGCCTCTCGCAGCACCTGTACAGCGGGGCGGGGAACCCGCTGGGCATGTTGGGAGAGGGTATAAGGGGGCCGGACATCTTCGTCACGGGGTTCGAGTCCCAGGCACCTTCAGCCTGAGGGCTGCGGTCCATGGTCTGTGTCCAGGCGCCCTGGGCCTGGACACGTGGAGTTCGTGTTCCACCCCAGACACCTTCAGTCTGGGGTGAGGTGCTCGGTCAGAGGCCTGGGGCCCAGTGTTTTCCGCTGGGTCCCGCGAGTGAGGCTCCCGAATCCAGTGGCGTAAGGGACCGGAGGAGGGACTCACCCGAAGACCTGGTGCAGCAGATTGCCAGTGACGGGTGTGCCTCTGGTGACCGCCCGGAAGGATATCTTTCTCGAACAGGGGCCAAATCCCTAAAGGAACGTGATTCATGTTCAATGACCGGTGGCAGCGGTTCAGCTATTCAACTCAGGTCAGTGGCAGGGGCCTGCTAACGGGCCTGTGGCAGAGGTCCCAACATTTCACCCGGTCGGTGGCAGCGACTAAAACTCACGGTCTGTGGCAGAGACCGTGCGCCAGGCCTATTCGCTATCAGAGGAATAGGAGAGTTCATTGTGCCTGGGCCTACTCGTATCCACACCCCCTGTCTGTTCGTTGAGGGAGTCCAACTGATTGTGTTTCATCCTGACATTGGAAAATAAAGGAGTGTTGGACTTTTACTGGCGTGGGGCTCATTACTGACAGACACTGTTCCACAGAAGAAGCGGAGGCTCCAAACGCAGAGCACCGACCCGTAGGTAAAGAGACTTTGCCAACACCGCACACACATCTGCGGTGAAAGCTTGGCGTGGCAACCCCGCACTCTCTCCTCCAAGGTACCCCTAGACAAGAGCCAGAATATATATACAAGAGTGAGAGAGTGGAGGTCGCTACACTAGTTTTTTATTTGATTGACTTTTTTATTGTTTTCCACTCTAGCACTTGGGTGTTATTTCACACTCATTTTTTTTAATTTATCACGTATAGCGCTACACATTTTGTATATTGTTTGTATTTACCTTTTGTCCAAGTGGGTATTGTAGCTGCTCACATATGCTAGCTGCACGAATATTTTTGTATACAGCCCTCACTATGAGCAACTTTCACCACCTAGTAGCAGAAAATCAGTATGGCACAAAAGGAAAGTCCTTAGCAAGTACTGGAGCAGGTAGGAAAACTCTTGACCGCAAAGTTCTCTCACCTAACACTACCTGGCTATGAAACCCCATAGTCCATTTTTAGCAAGAGAATTTTCCTTTCAGTCTCTTTGCAAACCAAAGTTAGAGCAGTAATTTTTCCTTTTAAATAATCACCAATAAAATCGGGGATCCGGCAGGATCACTCACTTTCCTTGCTTGTCCAGGGTGGTAATGAAATGTAGCGCCCTGCTCCCAATGACTGGGCGCTATGTTAAATTTAGAGGGTATCTTAGCCAATAGTTGGGCTCCGATGTAAATAATTAATGTTAAATTAGCCTCTGTTCCGGCTATGGCTGTGTTGGGCGGACTTCCCATTGTTTGCCTGTAGGTGGCGTTACCACCTCAGGCCAATGTGGAAGACTGACAGGCCAGAGTGCATTGGGTACCTTCCCCGGGGAACAGTTCAGTGGGCGTGGTCTACCTGCTGAGCATGCTGGGGAAGGGTACTTAAGGGGCAGATGCCATGTTTTGGGGTGCTTCGTCCCCTCGCTACCCTCCTGGCATGAGGGGTTTGTTGTGCGATTTTGGCCTTGGAACCATGCTGGTCCGAGGCTGCAACCCTACTAAGTAGGCCCAGTTATACTGACTGGGGCCTGCTCTTTGAAGGTGATCCTGTGCTGTCTGTCCTGAGGGAGGAAGCCACTCAATGGAGGAAACCAGGGGAGGACCTGTCCTGGAAAAGACCGAGCGGAAGGCTGGTGTCTTGAGGAGGGCCTGGTAAATCTATTGGAGGATGCACTGCAGCTAAAGTTCACCTTACAGTCTGCCAGGTTGGCTTAAAGGTTCTTGACTGTTTGGCTGGAAGTCTGGGCGTTAAGTCCTGTGGCAGAGGACCCCGGATTATCCAATTTTGTCCACAACCGGTCTGTGACAGAGACTGGTCCTGATCATTGTTCGTGCTTCATTCCGGCTGCTAGGCCAGGTGAGAGGGGCCTATCCGGGTGAGCAATACCCACTCAGGGAGGAGTGGTGACTAACTTTATACTTGAGAATTTTTCCCCAGTGATCTGTACTGTGTGCCTGAACCTACCCCTTTCCTTCACCCTTCTACTATGTTCCAAGTGTTTATGCAAAAGAAGGAAAATAAAACCTAAGAGTTTAAGGTTTTACATCTTGTGTGGACATTGGAGTTTCTACAGACTTTCTTCCCCTAGACAACGAATACTGAGGTAACGTGCAAGGCCCAAAATTAAACCAGCAGCTCCTGCGGGGGTGTGCTACAGAAATAAATAATATCGTCTTTCCCTGGTCTGCGGATGACCACCTTATCAGCATAAATGTGCCGGCCATAGTTCCACTGTAGCAAGCATCCTTTGAAACGCTCATCCATAGAAAAAGAGTATCCAACTTTCCTGATAGGTTTTGGCACAGACAGGTGATCCCAAACAGCTTCACTGTAGCACTGCTCTCGTTTGGATTCAATTTCCTGCATGAGCTCTTTGGGGACATAGGGGAATTCTAGACCATTCTCTGCCGCAACTTTCTTAATGAGTACCCTTTGCAAACGGGCAAATTTTGGCAGAGCTCTAATGCTTCCCAGTCCAGGCAGTGCACAGGGGTTTGGTGCCTTCCGCACCATCGATCTGGCATAGAACTTCTCAGATTCAATCGGGCTGATAGGGTCTGACAAAGTCTTTCTAATAACGCTGGGATGTTCCACACTGGGTGATGTCTTCCCCGAATCTAGTGCTGCCCAAGGTACAAGCCGGGGCAACATCATCACCATTGGCCCATAACAGTTCCTGTGACATAGTCTCAAATAAGTCATCATCCCCAGAAACATCTGACAGGGAGTCTAACTCTGAATCCCCCAATTCCTCCGCAGGCAAGTATTTACATAAAGTCCCAGACATGTTTTCCCCTGATCTCTTTTGGACAGGTGCAGAGGGGACAGGTGTAACGGAGGCAGGTGCAAGGGGAGGCGGTAACAGAAACGATGTCCGCTGATGGCTCTTTGGTAACAGTAACATCTCCCTCAGGAACACTCACTGTAGCAGATGTGGTGGGTGCAGATTTCACCGCAGGAGCGAGGGCAGCAGCTTCCACCGTAGCAATACCCGTGGCCCAGTCAACTCGGTAGGCACGGGGTGACACGGTAGGTTGCTCCACTGCGAACAGGTACTTCCGGCAGTGCAGGCACCGGACAAATGGACGGGGATGTATGGCCAATCCCTCACACTTGGAGCAAATCATACCCAGCGCTTCAATGTCCGCAATAGTGTACAACACGAATCGCCCACACGGCGTCAGATGGATTCCGGTATCCGTCAACAGGGTTCTGGGTAGCTTGGCACCTGCAGCGGGGCTAGTAGGAAGCATCTTAGGCCCTGAGGCAGATTGCATGAGCGAAAATTAAGACATGCCTGCACTCTGATCTTCTCAGTGTAACTACGTAGCTTCTTCTCTTCAGCGCCAGACACACACACGCGTCTCATGCAGCAGCAGGTGGGAACTCCTCCCACTTGTTCTTTCAGTCACGTAGCTCCCGGGCTTTCTTGGCACTGCCTGTAGCCTATGCACTTAGAAAATGATCCACACTTAACCCCTTATCGTCCCATAACAAATAACACAGTTCAGGGCCCTCTTTAACGTAGACTCTGTGAATGTCTTTACTTGAGTTGCTAGGGGCAACGGCAAATCACGGATTATGAGCCCCGACATGTAGCACTACCCCCGTAGGAGCTGCTGGTTATTGTTGGTCCTGCCGTTACCCCACAGTTCAACGTATTAAAACTTGCTTGACTCTAAATTGGGCAATGTGCCCACAGATGCATGCACCAGTCACTTAGTCTTTTTCCAATGCTTTTTATTAAACACAACTTGCAGCAGTAGAGGGATGGAGGGTTAGGGGAATTCAGATACCTTGTGTAGATCACTGAGGAACTTGAGATCCTGGAGACAAGTACACTTGCTGTCACCGGATCTTGCTCACCCAGATAGGCCTCGCTCCGGGCCTAGCAGCCGGAATGGTGCACGGACAAAAGTCTCTGCCACAGACTTGATGATAGTAATAACTGTTGAACTATCCTCTGCCACAGGATTTGGAAATCAGTAATTGCTCGAGCGAACACAGCTACACAGTACCAAAGTCCTTTAAGCCCATCCGGCAGTACTGTGAGGTAGATTGGTTAGGATGCATCCTCCAATTGAGTCAACGGGCTCTTTTTGAGATACCAGCCTTTTGCTCGGTCCTCTCCAAGAAGAGTCCTCCCCTGGATCCTCCAATTGCTCGGCTTCTTCCCGCAGGCAAGACAGCACAGGACCATCCCCGAACCAGTAGGCCCCAGACAGACTTCTGGGCCTACCTAAAGTAACGTAGCCTCGGGCCAGGAGGGCCCCGAGCCAGAAGAGGAGTTGTCACATACCTTAGGCCAGGCGGGCCATGAGGTCAGAGAGAAAGAAAAATGGTGTCTGCCCCTTAAGTATCCTCTCCCAGAATGCTCAGCGGTAAACCACTCCCACTGGGCTGTTTCTGGGGAAGGGACACCCAATACACTCCAGCCTGTTGTATTTCCAACACTGGCCGGCGGTGACAACGACACCTACCAGCGACAGTGGGTAATGCTCTCAACACAGCCAAAGCTGGAACAGAGGCTAATTTAGCCATAAACATTACGTTCTGAACTATGTACAATTCAGATGACCCACTAATTTTACACAATAGCGCCTGGTCAACAGGAGCAGGGCGCTACATGCAGATGTTAATAATTGATTAAACAGGATATGTTTATATATATTTAGCGGTATGTACTTTTCAGAATGGTTAATTCGGGTGAAGACATCAGTGGTGTCTAGTTCCCTGCGACCCAGCAGGTGGTGCTGTCACTTTGGGCCGGGGTTGAATCATCACTGCAGTGCCGTACCCTTTGTGACCTCTCGCAGCAGTTGTACGATGGGGCGAGGAACCCGCTGTGCTTGCTGGGAGAGGGTATAAAGGGGGCGGACATCTTCGCCATGAGGTCCGAGTCCCAGGCACCTTCAGCCTGAGGGCTGCTGTCCACGGTCGGTGTCCAGGCGGCCTAGGCCTGGACACGTGGAGTTCGGGAGTCACCCCAGACACCCTCAGTCTGGGGTGAGGGTCATCGCTTTAGGCCTGGGGCCCAGCTTCTTCCACTGGGTCCCGCCCGGGAGGAATCGTCCTAAGGTGCCCACAGTATCAGGTACCTGAATCCAGGCATAACGGACCGTGCAGGTGACCTTCCCGTAGATCTGGTGCAGCATATTGCCAGTGCCGGGACGGGCCTCCAGAGACGGGATGGATGTCCTTTCCAAACAGGGGCCGTATTTACACGGAAGGTGGTCCATGTTCTAAGGTCGGTGGCAGAGACCATTACATTCAGGCCCGTGGCAGGGGCTGCAACAGTTCACCCGGTAGGTGGCAGCTACCAACTTCACGGTCGGTGGCAGAGACCGTGTACCAAGCCTATTCGCACGCAAAAGGAATAGGAGAGTTCATTTGTGCCTGGTCCTACTCGTATCCACACCCCCGTCTGTCTGTTACAAGAGTTCAACTGATTATGTTCATCCTGGCAAATGGAGAAATAAAAGAGTGTTGGACTTTTAATGGTGTGGGGCTCTATTACTGGCAGACACATCTCCACTGAAGTAGCAGAGGCTCCGTATGCAGAGAACAGACCCGAAGGTAATTTAAGTGACTTTGCTCAACCCTCATACGCATACGAGGTGAGAGCTTGGCATGGTGTTCCTGCACTCTCTCCTCCCAGGTACCCCTAGACACCAGCTGTATGACCGATAAAGCTAGAGAGAGAGAGTGAGGCCGCTACACGTGGGGGCTCCGGGTCGGGATGTGTTCGTGCTACTATGGAGCTGAAGCTGTCGGAGTTTGAACGTGTCTGCCCGGAAGAGTTCCGAGTAGGTCGGCCATATTGGCCACTACGCCAAGAGGCACACCCTCCCTGCTCAGTTCGTGGGCGTGACCCAGGCAAGGAGAAAGCCCACGAACTAGGGCGCAACAGGGGAGAAGTCCAATCATGTGAAGGACTACACGTGGGGACTTTGGCGCCAACCAGGCAGTGCGCAATGGATCAGCAGAGAGTCACCATGTTCGGTAATGCATCGTGGATTCCACTTCATCCTCCTACCACGAGTTTGACTACTGCTGCTCCGATAAACGATACGGGGATCCGGCTAAAGCCCCGAGGATGATTCGCCCTGTAATCATGCATTGACGTTGAGGCCCTGGGTTTTATTTGTCCCGGCTGTTCGGGACTGGTGTGTCAGCTGAAGCCATTTGGGCGCTGCGAGGCCTGCGGAGAGTTCTTATTTGAGGTGGAACCACCTGTCGAGAAACCCAGAACCATCCACCTCAACCGCACAACAGGCAACACCACTCAGGAAGGAGGAAATTACTGCTTTGACAGCCATCCCCGTGCGCACTGCAGCGACCGCAGGGGAGGTCGCGATCACAGAGATATGGGAGAAATCCGAGGATGCTGACTCGGTCACCACTGTTTCCCAGCGTCCACCGCCGAAGAGGAAGACTGGTCTGGTTGTCCCGTCTGGCGGTCGCGGTGGATCATCTTGCCCGCCTACGCCCGGCCCGGATGGATCCAGTTGGAAGAGTCCCGGACATCCCTTCTCCACTTTGGGCCGAGGTAAGCCGGGCGGAGGGACTTGGTGTTGGGGCGGAGGTGTCGGGGATTCACAGCCCTGTGTGCCCGCGGGAGGTAGCAATTCAGCCTCCACTACAAACTACCAGCCTGCGGAGGAATGTGACACCTCCGTCCTGGAGTCGCTCTCCGATCCAGGAGACAACGTCATCATAGACAAACTTTTTGCTAAGAAGGGCTGGGACAAGATGCCTCTCTCCTCGTCCCGCAGAGTCAGGGATCCACCCATGTCTACAGGGGATAGTACACCCCGGGTGGAGGCACCACCATCTAGCACCGGGGAAAAGAGACTGTTGCTGCGGGCGCCTATGCCCAGAATGGAGGTGATCAAGGCACCTCGCCACCCAGACGCTATCATCCTACCGGGTGAGG
This sequence comes from Rana muscosa, assembly GCA_029206835.1. NCBI lineage: Eukaryota > Metazoa > Chordata > Amphibia > Anura > Ranidae > Rana > Rana muscosa. Next base: position 28,808,961 of record JARGYO010000094.1, read on the forward strand.
GAGACCGCATTACTATGCCTCCGCTGGCGAGACTACAACGCCTCTTCTGCCAAAAAGTTGCCCACGAGTACGGGTGGGAGTACCCGTACTTACCCAAGGAACTTTTATATGAAGTGGAAGTCTGCTGGGAACGCTGGTACAACAATTTTGTGTGGACATACATCCAGGTCCCACACGCCCGCAGGTACCTTGCGTGTTCCGCCAAAGCATCTCAACGGTTCAAGGACTGCAAGGCAGAATGGATGCTGGGTCGGCACATCCACGCAGACAAGGTGTTGATTCGATGCAAAGAAGGGGAAAAATGTTAATGTGAATATGTGATTTGCAGAAATGTTTATTTGTGGTTTATGTGTGGTTTATTTGTGGTTTATGTGTTGTTTGTTTCCCTTCCCTCCCCTTTCATGTCAGGCTCAGGCACAACTGTTTAGTTTTTTGAAAAAACTTTTTATATTTTTGAAATTGTTAGTTGGTTTCTGGATCGGGCTATGTCAGCCTCTTTTTGGGCATAGTTTGCTCCAGACACTGGGGACCAGTGTCAAATAACCAGGGGGAGAGTGTAGCGGGTATGTACTTTTCAGAATGGTTAATTCGGGTGAAGCCATCAGTGGTGTCTAGTTCCCTGCGGCCCAGCAGGTGGCGCTGTCACTTTGGGCCGGGGTTGAACCATCACTGCAGTGCCGTGCCCTTTGTGACCTCTCGCAGCAGTTGTACGACAGGACGGGAACCCGCTGTGCTTGCTGGAAGAGGGTATAAAGGGGGCGGACATCTTCGCCACGAGGTCCGAGTACCAGGCACCTTCAGCCTGAGGGCTGCTGTCCGCGGTCGGTGTCCAGGCGGCCTAGGCCTGGACACGTGGAGTTCGGGAGTCACCCCAGACACCCTCAGTCTGGGGTGAGGTACATTGCTTCAGGCTTGGGGCCCAGCTTCTTCCACTGGGTCCCGCCCGGGAGGAATCGTCCTAAGGTGCCCACAGTATCAGGTACCTGAATCCAGGCGTAACGGACCTTGCAGGTGACCTTCCCGTAGATCTGGTGCAGCATATTGCCAGTGCCGGGACAGGGCCTCAGGAGACCGTCGGGATGGATTTCCTTTCCATACAGGGGCCGTATTCACACGGAAAGTGGTCCATGTTCTAAGGTCGGTGGCAGAGACCATTACATTCAGGCCCGTGGCAGGGGCTGCAACAGTTCACCCGGTAGGTGGCAGCGACCAATCTCACAGTCGGTGGCAGAGACCGTGCGCCAAGCCTATTCGCACGCAAAAGGAATAGGAGAGTTCATTTGTGCCTGGGCCTACTCGCATTCACACCCCTATCTGTCTGTTACAAGAGTTCAACTGATTATGTTCATCCTGGCAAATGGAGAAATAAAAGAGTGTTGGACTTTTAATGGTGTGGGGCTCTATTACTGGCAGACACATCTCCACGGAAGTAGCAGAGGCTCCGTATGCAGAGAACAGACCCGAAGGTAATTTAAGTGACTTTGCTCAACCCTCATACGCTCTCCTCCCAGGTACCCCTAGACAACAGCCGTATGACCGATAAAGCTAGAGAGAGAGAGTGAGGCCGCTACATATATATATATATATATATATATATATATATATATATATATATATAGGTGTATATATATATATATATCTATATATATCCAAATCATAACTTATGGATTTCAGTATATGTATGTATGTATATGTGTTTATATGTGTGTATATGTATTTATATGTATATATGTGTATGTATGTATATTTTTCTGTCATTCCGGTCAGTTTTTTAATAAAAATAAATAAATAAAAAAACACAATAGAAACAAAGAAGGTTGGTTTTCCTTTCTGGCAACCTTTCCCCGCAGTCCAGCATTACAAAAAGATCCTCAACATACCACTAGGTAAGTGGATGCAACTGCCAGGTAAGTTCAGATAAAAGAGCATTTGGGTATCTTGTATGGGAAAAACAGAGTTTCTGTCTTTCCTTTCTTTACAGCCCGCAGCATCAGAGCACGGACAGGCGCAGGATAGGAGGTCCAAGGCTCACGGTGCTCAAAGAGAGGACACTCTTCTTCAGCCCACACACCTCATAGCCGCAGGATTTCTCCGCATTCGTTTAGAAAACCGTCCTCTCCACATTGTTCCACCCACCCCAAAGGCAAAGCTTGCTGGGTCTGTGGAAATGTTGCACTTCCCAAAAAGTTGGTCTGCAGGCCTTGTTTTCTAGAGGCAGCCAGAGATGAGGAAAATAGGATTTTTATAACAGCTTACCTGTAAAATCCTTTTCTTGGAGTACATCACGGGACACAGAGCGACATAGTCATTACTAATGGGTTATATAGATACCGTCAGGTGCTGGCACTGGCAACTTCCAAAACCGGAAGTACCCTCCCCTATATAAGCCCCTCCCATCCGGGAGCACCTCAGTTTTGTAGCAAAGCAATAAGTGTCCCCAAAGAGGGGTGGGAGCTCTGTGTCCCGTGATGTACTCCAAGAAAAGGATTTTACAGGTAAGCTGTTATAAAAATCCTATTTTCTTTTTCGTACATCACGGGACACAGAGCGACATAGTCATTACTAATGGGATGTCCTAAAGCAATGCCAAATGAGGGGGGGGATACACCATATATAAGCTGAGCGCTATCAGACATGAGGATCTTTTGCGGCCTGCAACACACTGCGCCCAAAGGCGACATCCTCCTGACTTCTAACGTCCACCTGGTAGAACCTAGTAAACGTGTGTACTGAAGACCATGTTGCGGCCTTACAGATTTGAGCCAGGGAGGCCTGGTGATGCACTGCCCATGAAGTTCCAACTGCTCTCGTGGAGTGCGCCCTAACTTTGAACGGAGGCGGTCTACTTCTCAAGCCATAGGCTTGTATTATGACCTGTCGAATCCACTTGGCTAAAGTAGATTTTGACGCTGCCTGACCCCTTCTGGGGCCTTCCGGCAGAATAAACAAAGTATCCGTTCTGCGAATCTGAGCAGTGGCTTTTAGATAAGCTTTAACTGCTCTTACTACATCCAAAGAATGCAATAACTTTTCCTCTACCGAAGTAGGCTTGGGGAAAAAAGAAGGAAGAACCACATCTTGGTTCAAATGAAACCTCGATACCACCTTAGGAAGAAAGGCTGGATGAGGACGTAACACTACTCTGTCCTTATGGATAACCAGATATGGCTCCTTACAGGACATAGCTGCTAATTCCGACACTCTTTTAGCCGAACAAATGGCTACTAGAAAAATCAATTTCCTGGTGAGAAGCACCAAGGAAATATGCTGTAATGGTTCAAATGGTTGTTTCTGTAGAACCGACAGAACCAAGTTTAGATCCCATGGACATATGGGAATATTAACCGGAGGACTAATACGCATCACTCCTTGTATAAAGGCTTTGACTAGTGAATGCGAAGCCAAGGGCCTTTGAAAAAATATTGACAAGGCCGAAATCTGACCCTTGATAGTACTCAAGGCAAGCTTCCTATCTACAGCCCATTGTAGGAAGTCCAGAATCCTACCTATTACGTATTTACGTGGATGCCATTTTCTGGCCTCACACCAGGCGATGTACGCCTTCCAGATTCTATAGTAGATCTGCCTGGATACCGGTTTCCTGGCATTGATCATGGTAGACACCACAGCATTAGAGAGCCCTCTCTTTTTTAGAATGTGGGCTTCAATAGCCAGGCCGTCAAACCTAGGGCTGGTAAGGAAGGGTGGTATATCGGTCCCTGCGAAAGCAGGTCCGGACGATGTGGGAGGGTCCAAGGACTCCCCACAGACATTTTTACAATCTCCGCGTACCATGCTCTTCGGGGCCACGCTGGAGCCACCAGAATCACTGGTTTCTTTTCTACCCTGATTCTGCGGAGTAATCGAGGTAACAATTGTGGCAGTGGGAATGCATATATCAGCTTGAACTGATCCCAAGGGAACACTAGGGCATCCGAGCCGCAAGCTAGGGGATCCCTTGTCCAAGAGACAAACCTGTCCACTTTTGTGTTGAATCTGGATGCTAGCAGATCTACATCCGGTGTTCCCCACCGCTGACATATTGTCCGGAAAACCTCGGGATGAAGGGACCATTCCCCTGGGCATAATTGTTGGCGACTTAGAAAGTCCGCCTTCCAATTCTCCACTCCTGGAATGAATACCGCAGATATGGCTGGGACATATTTTTCTGCCCATCTCAGGATGTAATTTACTTCCCTTTGGGCTGCACGACTCCTGGTGCCCCCCTGACGATTGATATATGCCACTGCTGTGGCATTGTCTGATTGAACTCTGACAGGGGACCCTTGGAGTTTGGATGTCCATGCTACTAGGGCATACCGGGCTGCTCGTATCTCTAAGAGATTGATGGGCAGGGCCTTTTCTGCTTCTGACCACTTGCCCTGGAGAGACCATTGCTCCAGTACTGCTCCCCAGCCTACAAGGCTGGCATCTGTAGTGACCACCTTCCAGGAAATCGGACTGAAGGATTTCCCTCTTTCCAGATTCTGGGGAACCAACCACCAGCGGAGGCTCCTGCGAACGGAAGGGGACAAGGACATTGGTAAGTCCAGAGCCTGAACTTTTTTGTTCCAGGCTGACAGTATGGCCCTTTGCAACTTCCTTGAATGGAATTGACCGTAGGGTACTGCTTCGAATGATGCCACCATCTTTCCCAGCAGCCTCATGCACAGGCGTATGGATGGCTGTCTTTTTGAGCCCACTAAGTGGATCAAATCTCTCAAAGACGACCCCTTTTCTTGAGGCAAGAAAATTTTTCTCTGGTCTGAATCCAGCCTTAGCCCCAAGTATTCCAGACTTTTGACTGGTTTTAGGGCTGACTTGTCTCGGTTGATAATCCAACCGTGATATTCCAGATACTTGATTGTCTCATGAACAACCACTTCTAGTTTTTCCACTGAGTGGTCTATCAGCAACAAGTCGTCTAGATATGCCATTATCGTTACACCTCGTGTTCTTAGATTGGCCAATAACGGGGCCAAAATTTTTGTGAACACTCTTGGTGCTGTGGCCAGACCGAAGGGTAAGGCTCTGAACTGAAAATGGCGGCCTTCTACCGCAAAGCGTAGAAATTTTTGGTGGGCTGGAAAGATGGGAATGTGCAAATAAGCATCCTTGATGTCGATCGAGGCTAACCATTCCTCCCCTTGTAGGGCAGTGGCTACCGATCGGATCGACTCCATCCGGAAAGTCCTGATATGCAGGAATTTGTTTAGCCCTTTTAGATTTAGTATGGGCCTCACGTCCCCGTTTGGCTTCGGAACTGTAAAGAGGTTTGAGTAAAACCCGAACCCCCACTCTTCCAGGGGAACCTCTATAATTACTGCTTGTAGCAATAATTGTTCTAGTGCCAACAGGAGGGATCCTCTCTTCTGGGGATCCCTTGGCACGTTTGACCTTATAAAGCGGGAAGAAGGGGAGTTTTTTAACTCCAATTTGTATCCCAGATTTACTGCGGAGAGCACCCATCTGTCTCGGATCGTGTCCCGCCAGGTCTCTGTGAACAACTGAAGTCTTCCCCCCACCCGATTGGGTGGGGGCAACCCTTCATGCATTTGACTTTGGGGGAGGTTTTGTACCTCTCCTGCTCCAGGACTTCTTGTTACCCTGCAACTGTCCCTGATTTCTACCTCCGGGATTTGACCGAGGAGGCCGTCGGAACTGTTTCACAGCCGATGCCCTAGGGACTGGAGAAGCCGGCCTCTTAAAAGAGGGACCTCTAACTCTATTTTTAACCGGCAAAAGTGTACTTTTACCGCTGGAAATTCTCTGGATATAATTGTCTAGGTCTTCCCCGAATAAGCGCTCCCCATGAAATGGGAAGCTGACCAGCAATTTTTTACAGGGAGCTTCAGCAGACCAGTTTTTGAGCCATAGAAGCCTACGCATATGTACTACAGACAGCGTAAGGCGGGAGGCCTGATGGATTGAATCCTTTATAGCGTCCACCGCAAAGCATAAGGCTCTAGGTAGATCAGCTAGGGCAAGAGCCTGCTGATCTGGCAAGTCCCTTAAGACCTGTTTCAACTGATCCTTCACTGCTTGGCAGACCCCAATAGCTGCCACTGCTGGTTGTGTCACCAATCCTGCTGTAGAAAAAGCAGATTTCAATAAGGACTCCAATTTTTTATCTATTGGGTCCTTGAACATTTGGACATTTTCCACCGGACATGTCAGTGATTTATTCACACAAGAGATGGCTGCGTCCACTGTAGGGACCCTCCATTTTCTGATGAACTTATCCTCCATAGGATAGACCACCGGAAATCTCTTGGGAGGAGTAAATATTTTGTCAGGATGCTCCCAATCCTGGTAAATGAGCCCCTCCAGTAAAGGATGGATCGGAAAGGAACAAACAGTCTGGGGAGCTTTTAGCGACCCCAACGAGGAGACAGAAGTGGAGGATGGCTCCGCAAGTGGCATTTTAAATGCTGATCGGACCATATTAGTCAGGGACTGAACCCATAACCTTTCAGCATGTGATGCTGAGAACGGCTCTTCCACTGTTGATTCCTCTGCAACCGAATCGACCTCATCCTGATCCCCCTCAGGTAGGTCGACCTCTGTATGGGACTGTTGCTCTGTTAACAGGCACTCTGAGGGAGGAGACGGAGATCGAGCGCTTTTCTCCTGTGACAGGGAAGCAGCGATCAATGCTGACAATCTCTCTTCCAGCCCTCCCAGAGCTGAGGAAAAAACCTCCTCTGTTACATACACAGGAGCAGGTGAACTGAGGACAGCCACAGTACCAGGTACTCCTGGGGGTGCCCTACGGTCACTAACCTCTGATTCTTCAGGGGAGACTGGTGCAGCCAAAGCATGCCCAAGATCTTCAGAGCCCGATGGAGACCCCCTATTCCTCCTGGAATTTCTAGTCCCGGAGTTTTTAGACGGCATATTCCCAAGCCACAAAGCTGAGGTATTCCAGCCGAAATACACCAGTTACTGATAATAGTCTAGCATAAATGCTGCTATAAGAAACAGTTGGTGTCTACTAATGTGCCTTTCTAGGGGATGCCTGTATCAACCGCTTGCTGTATGCCTTTAAATGTTGCCAGCTCTGTCTCTGTACTTCATAGCCAGCTTACTACAATATTGTGGTTTTTAAACCTGCTGGGACGCCCGCACATGCGCAGAAGCGCTGCGGCGCGCACAGAGCATCATCCCCCAGGCTCCGCCCCCTTTTCCGGCTCACCTCTATATATAGAGGCGCGTGCACGCGCACGCGCGCGGCCACGTGCGCCTTCGGCGCTAATTTCAAAAATGGAAACAAAGGGACAGGAGCCAGGGCCCCTTTTTGCCGCAGGCCGGGGGATGGACGAGCACTGCAACATGGCAGAGGAAGCAGTTTCCTATAAGAGAACTCACCAACTGCCTGGACTTTGCTCTGCTGAGAAGAAACTAGTCCACATGACAAGAAAACATTCCACAGCGGCCTCTAGTGGACAAACACAGGTACCGCAGTCTAATATATTAAATATATATAAAAAATTTTTTTTTTTTTTTTTTTTCTTGACCACCATTAAAAATTATTACATTTTTTTAGCAGTTACAGGCATGCACAGAATCTTGCGGGAATACCATTAGGTAACAGACAGAAAGACAAATTAGGCTTGGGGGTCCCCCAATAGAACCAAGTTCCTGGGGGCCCCCACTTACCTGTTCCCCGCCGCAGGACTTTGTTTGGTCCACAAAAGCCCAAACTTCACCTATCACGGCAGGCATTGTAATCAAACCTTCAGGGACCGGGTTTCCAAGGATTCCACTCCCCTGGACCTGTATAGCACCCTGCACAGAAAACATCTTGGTCGTGGGTATGACCAGAGCTCTGGATCCCAGGGTCCAGCTCTCCTAAGAGAAGCATTACAGGCAAAACCTTGCTCTTCTCTGCAAGGCCCGGGTACCGACCGTTTAGCTATGAAGCTTTTTTGGTCGGATCCGGAATAGCTTACTGAGGCCCAAAAGAACCTGTACGCAAGCTCAGTGAAAAACACATGTTTCTTCTTGGCCAACACCTTAGACACTGGCAAAAAACTGAGGTGCTCCCGGATGGGAGGGGCTTATATAGGGGAGGGTACTTCCGGTTTTGGAAGTTGCCAGTGCCAGCACCTGACGGTATCTATATAACCCATTAGTAATGACTATGTCGCTCTGTGTCCCGTGATGTACGAAAAAGAAAAGGAGGTGCAGGAGTCCATAGACACTATTAAAAAACGAATAAAGGACTCAATCCATGAGTCAGCTTCTTCTCAGGATCTTGCAACCCCTGCATCAAGTGAAGTTTCTATGAAAACCCTAGCTCAGCAAACAAACGGGGGGGTCAGTTCGGATGGAACCAGAGCCACATAGGAAGACTGAGGCTCCTCCTTTGATTCTGGGATATCTGATCCATTTTTAGCCACAATAAAGCGGAAGGTGGAAGGAAGGCCGTTCGCCTATAACTGCCCTCGCAAGCTATATCCTCCAGCTGACCCAAATGCACAGCCATTTGTTTCCTCACCATGAGTGGTCGCCTCTGCCAATAAAATAGTAAGGAACATGACTATTGTATAACAGATGTATTTCTGATCTGCAAACCAAATTCTACCCCATACCTTACTTACACTTAATACAATGAAACCACACCTTTAGTTTGGAGTAAAACATGGCCGTGGCAGCCTCCTTTATTTTAACTGTTACATCAGTTATCAAAAACATCAACCATCAAACATAATCAGAACCCATGTTCTCATAACATTACCCCCTAGCGTTGGTCTTTGCGGGAACCTCTAATTACCATAATGAAATTAATCATATCAATAACAACCCACCTGACACTGCGGTACCTTAAATGGTCATAGGCCTCAAGCCGACCAGCTGCTCAGAGACGACCACTGACCGCAGTGCCCCCATTATTAAACTCTTCCAGCTAAACCCCTGTTAGCTGGAATACACCCTCAGAACCCATACCACCGATAGGTCCTGACCACTTGCTTTTTAAGGTATCTTTATTCTCCCACAAAGACCAAACACCCGCCACAGCACCCAAGGGAAAAGACCTTTACCCTTTGGTGCCCCTCCAAACCCTAAGGGCTCGTTGGATCCCATCCTGAAGACCCAAAGCCCATAAATCCGTCCCCACCTCATTCAGGTGGACACCATCACTCCGTAGATAACGCCACGTCTCCACCTCCAACTCCAAGTGCCGTACCACCAACCCTCCATTCCGTACCACAAACCTACCCGTGTCCCTATTGATTTTCCTGCGAGCCCTATTGATGCCATCCACGGACCTCGCCCTTCTCCAAGCGTCTGGGCCACCATATCAGACCAGACAATGATCGTGTCTGGGAAGGACATCTGGAGCCGCAGGAAATCAAATTTCATGTCCCTCATCACCTCTAACATGGACCTACTGCCCAGATCATTGCCATCTACGTGCAGAATTAAAACGTCAGGTGGCCTGTCCAACCTAGCAAAACGGTGCACTTCAGGAACCATTCTGCTCCACAGCATACCAGGAACTCCCAGCCAGCGGACGCATGCCTCATGTCTCGGGAACCCCAGCTGCCGACCTTCAGGCCTAACGTCAGCCCTCTTAGCCCCCCAGAACACAAACGAATGGCCCAGTATCCAGACCAAACCTTGCATCCCTCCTGAAAATAGAAGAAAAAAGCAACAACTGCCATCAACCCCTGAACCAACATATACACAGTCATAGACAATCACCCCAGGCATTTTAACCCTTTTTATGCCAACCCCACCAGTAACTTAGGGCGGACATACAGCCGGAATCGTCTAGACTCCCACCGGCCTATCCTCTTAACCGCCTCCTCATCCATTCCGCACCTGGCCGCTTCTGTAGCCGCCCCAATCCGGAAAGAGTGAGAGGAGAATTCCTTATCCTGGAGCCCCAAAGCCCAAACACACTTTCTAAATACAGCAATAAACTGATATCTGGAAAGAGGGGTCCCGTCTGCGTGTATCAGGAATGAACCCACGACAGACGGGCGAGCCTCTAAGTAACCCTTCATCGCCCCTACTGGGCACAACTGAGAACCTCGAACCGGGAAAACTTGCACCAACTTACCTTTTCCCATCTGGTCCATCTTAGATTTCCTGAGCACCAATGACACTCCTTCCTCCGTCATCCTCACTTCACTGTCCAGCAAACCCCCCGTGTACTGCTTTGGATGGGCTAACCAACTCACCTATCCGAAATGCTCCAAAAAACGCTAAGGAAAATGCCACCTTGAACAGCAAGACTTCATACCCAGACGAGCACAAACCCGTCAACCGCACCATGATACCTCCCAAAAGAGCAAACGAGACGGGCTGCCTGCTGTCTTTCTTATGCCCCCCCCCCCCGTCCATAGCCCTTGAATGCCTGACGCACCCAAAAATCCTTAGTAAAATCAGGACACCCCTGCCATTTGAACAGGAAAGCCAACCCTGCTAACTTCTTACTCAGACTTGACCTGGGCACCCCGGCTTCCATGTTCCTGGACAGAAAATACAAGACCAGTAACTGCACATCGGAACTCACCGGGTCAGCTCCAGCCTCCCTCACCAACTGTTGCCACTCCAGCCACACCTTCTCATAAGCCGCCCATGTGCCCTTACTCACCGATTTCCTGATCCAACCTGACACTATTCCAATGGAATTTTCCACAGCCAGCCTGGACAAGGGACCCCATGTTGCTCCACATCCGGTGCCAACTCCCGGAATCTGTCCCACTGAAAGCGAGACAGCGCGTCAGCTATGACATTATCCACCCCCGGGAGATGGACCGCATACACAAACACATTAAGTTGTAAACATCTCAACACCAGGTGGTGCAGCAGCCGCACCACCGGGGGGGGGGAGGATGCCGACACCTTATTGATCACCTGTACCACCCCAAGGTTGTCCCCGTGAAACCTCACCTTCAGATCCCTGAAACACGCCCCCCACAGTTCTACCGCCAGCACCACCGGGAACAGTTCCAACAGGACCAAGTTCTTAGTGAAACCAGCATCAATCCACGACTGTGGCCAGGGGCCCGCACTCCACTTGCCCTGAAAAAAAGCCCCAAACCCTGACCCCCCAGCTGCATCAGTGTAGAGCTCCAAATCAAAATTGCTAATCGGTCCGGACATCCACAATGCCCTGCCATTGAAGGACTCCAGAAAGGAATGCCAAACCTGCAAGTCCTCCCTGTGTTCCCTGCCCAAATGCCCAAAGTGTGTGGGTGACCAGACCCCAGCCGTGCTGGCCGACAACCGTCAGCAAAACACCCTGCCCATCGGGAGAACTTGCCCAGCAGCGACTGCAGCGCCATAAGCTGAACCTTCCTTACCCCCATCATGCCCTCCAGCTCCCGCTTAAGATCCTCCAGCTTGTCCAATGGCAAGCAGCATTCCATGGCATCCGAATCCAGGACAATGCCCAAAAACGTGATAACCGCGCGAGGTCCCTCAGTTTTGTCGGGCGCCAGTGGAATGCCAAAACGCACCGTGATATGCTCCAAGGTGGCCAGGAGCACCGCACAGACCCTGGACGAGGCCAGCCCCACACAAAGAAAGTCATCCAGGTAGTGAATAATGAAATTCACCCCCGACACGTCCCTGACCACCCATTCCATGAATGAGCTGAACTGTTCAAATAACACGCATGATATGGAGCATCCCATCGGTAAACACATGTCCACATAAAACGCGTTATTCCAGTGACACCCCAGGATGTGAAAGCTTTCCGGGTGTACCGGCAACAGCCTAAAAGCCGCCTCGATGTCGTCTTTTGCCATCAACGCCCCCTGCCCATACCGGCGAACCCAACCGACTGCCGCATCAAATTAAGTGTAACTCACTGTACACGCTTCTGGATCAATCGCGTCATTGACCGACCCACCCTTCGGAAAGGACAGATGGTGAATGAGACGGAACTTGTTGGGCTCCTTCTTGGGGGCAACCCCGAGCGGGGAGACCACCAAATTTTCTAAGGGGGGGGGGAGGACCGCCCATGCGGCCGCGCAGTTTTTCGGTGACCACCTCAGCATGTTGTATGGCCGACCGCAAATTCCGCGAAACCGGGGGTATAACCTGCAAGGAACATGGAATGTGAAACCCCTCTGAAAAACCATTATCCAACAATCGAGCCGCCCCCTTATCTGGATACCTACCTAGAAACAGCTGCATCCTTTCCACCATCACCGGAGTCCTCCCTCTTTTGCCCAGACTCTCCGGTACGACCTTTTCCCTGCTTAAAGCATCTGGCCTGCGTGTGAGAACCTCCGCAACCGGAGCACTCATGCTTGTATCTGCAGGACCCCCCAAACTTGCAGGTGCCCTCATTGTACTGCCAGCAAACCCCCTTTTTCTTACCGGCCGATTGTCCTGGGGAAGAACTTCCACCCCCCCCCCCTGAAAAAACTGACCAGGGGCCCTCGGCGAGGTCATCAAACGCATCCATAAACTTATGTCCTTATGATCCCACCGCAGGTCTGTCCGCACCGCTCTCCTCTGCCTGAACTGTTCATCATAACGGAGCCACCCCGTGCCCCCATACACCCTGTAGGCCTCCCCAATAGCGTCCTGATAGCCAAAGAGTGCTGAACAGTGCTCAGGATTCTTTTGTCCTATCACACTTGCCATGATGGCGAACGCCTGCAGCCAGTTCGTGAACGTCCGCGGAATGAGCCTGTACGTCCTTTTTTCCTCATCCTCCTTCTTTGAATCATCCGGCTTCACCCTATCCAAATGAAACTTCTCTAATGATAACAGTGAGAACATCTCCACATACTTACCTTTCCATATCTTTTCCATCACTTCTGGTTTCAGGTGCGCCCCCAGGGGTGCCTCATAACAAATATAAATTTCACATTTTGCGGCGTCTGCCAACCTAATGATGTCCTGCCGAGCAGCCTGCTCCACCCACCTTCGAGGCCCCCAGTGTCCCACCAACCGACCCTGCCGTGTCCCTCACTGCACTAGTAGCAGCAGGAGGAGCCGGTGTCACCACCGCCGCGGAGGACCCCGCCGTTCCTGCCGGCGGGACCCAAGCCACGGCCGGGCTGACATTCCCGCTGTCCCCTTTTTCAAACTGGCTGACCAAATTCTTAATGCCTGCAAGAAAACCCTGCAACCCATCTTGCCGTGTGCCACCTCCAGTGGGGACCGTACTCCCCCCAGCCTGCCCACTCACCGGGTCCTGTCCCATATCCACCAACCCCTCACTAACTGCAGGCCCACCACCCCGGCCACTACCCCCTGCATGGCCCCGGGAATGAGTAAAAGAAGCTGACTTACCGGGCTGCCTGGAAGAAGTCCCACCAGCCGATCGACCAGGTTCCCCCACAGCCACCGACCGCCCGGGTCTCTGATCCTCCTCCGAGCTGCACAGCTCCCCTTCAGACAGCACACCAGCCTGCTCCTCTCCACCGGAAGAAAGCTCACCAGGCGACCTCTCCCTGGAAGCCGAAGGCCCGGCACCCGATCGATCCGTCCTCTGCACACCCGACCCGCCCACAGATTTCCCCGCCAACTTGCGACCACGCTGGAGCAAGCCAGCAGCACCGCCGTCTTCTCTCCCAGGCTCCACCATGCCTGTACCGGGCAGCCCCTGCCCATGATGACCGGCCGAGGAGGTAGGTGGCCCAGTCACCGCGGCCCCCGAAAACCCACGCTGAGGCCTGGAGCCAATCCTCGCCCCGTGTCGCGGCCTCTGCCCGCAATTGGGCCAGAAGATTCTCCACCACAGACATGCTGCTGATATCAGAACTTTCCCCCACGCTGTGTTGTCTTAGGGGGCGGGGACTACCTTTTTATCTAGCCTTATCCCTCCCCCTTTTATTTCCTTTAGCCAATCATTAATCCCTTCACATCTACATACCCTGTTCACTCAGTCATGCCAGCCCTCCGCCTATGGCATTCTTTCTTTCTGCTCCGGGCTTTTCTCGACCCTCCCCTCAGAAGATGCAGCATCTTTAGAAGATATACTGGATCGCAAGATTGATGCTGGCCTCAAAAGTGTTTATCAGGCAGCTGATGGGGCACGTAAACCAGCAGCTGCTTTGGCTTTAGCTTCCAAGACGACAAGGGCATGGTCTAATGATTTTGAACTAGCCTTGAAACAGGGTGAAATGATGAAATTATCAAGGCTCTGGAGGAATTAAAATTGGCCTCAGACTCTATGGCCGAGGCAGCCGCTGATACATTGAGATGTTCCGTTCTGGGCCCTACTGCATACAGTAACCTCCAGGGAATATAGAAGAAGCTGAAGGGATCCCCAGGCTACCCTTTTAAGCATGTGTAGCGCCCACCCCATTTAGGGGTGCTATATATCCAAATTTAGGGGCTGGTCTGAGATAGTAGTTGGGCTCAGACCGTTCTCATTTATAGGTTGTGCTACTTTATTTCTCCAGGTGGTATACTGGTGTGCAGTTCCCTGTGGCCTGTAGGTGGCACTGCTATGACAGGTCAGGGTTGAACCATCAGTACTAGTGCTGTGCCTTGGGGTGTCCTCTCTCGGCAGTGGTACAGTGGGCGTGGTTGGCATGCTTTACATGCTGGGAGAGGATACATAAGGGGCAGACACCGCCTGGGAGGGGTCTTCGGAGGAGGAGAGGAGTCGCAGTCCAAGTGCGTGGCGCATGGCCCTCCAGGCCATGGGGCCACGTGTGCATCAGTCCCAGGCACCTTTAGCCCTGGGGCTGCATTTTCAACACTGGGCCCAGCACCTTTAGCTGGAGCCCACCTCTGGGAAGAGGAATCCCAGGGTGTCCCTCACGAGGGAGCCCGCCTCTAAGAAGAGGAGGCCGGGGGGGACATTTCTGACGGACCAGTGAGAGTTCACGGTGAAGGAAGGGGCTGCTGCTGGCACCTGTCCTTATGTACCAAAAGCTGAGAAGTTCGGGGTCTGATAGATTCTGTGGCAGAGAGTCTCCCGATCGTATCTAGGAAAAGAACCTGATTAAACGTCCGAGCATCACTTCGGCTGCTAGGATCCACTTTACAGGAGACTATCCGGGTGAGCTAAACCTACTCTGGGATAGAGTAGCGATTGTAATATCTACTTGTGCCTGGACCTACCTCCCAAAACCTTGCTGTCCTGTCTCTCCTCCACCCTTTCCTATCTGCTGAACATTGACAAAATAAACTCAACGTTGGAGTTTAGAGTGGTGTGGACATTGGAATTACTTGAGGGGAAAAAGAGACTTGTCCCTATATCCTAGGAGATGAGAACCAACTGATGGAGAACCCTAGCTGTGGGACCCAAATACATAACACCGCTCAAGCTCCTCAACCAGGAGGGTACGGGCATATAGTACGGTGTGCCTTTTTCCTGCAAGTGAGCCAAGGGTAGGGAAAAGGGTCCGTGTGCTACACATGGGAAAATGGAAGGATACATCTACCTCTCCTGAAAATCAAAAGTCCTTCTGACTTCCCGCCCGCCCAAGCCGGATCAGCGGGGGCCCGTCTCAGGGCTTTCGCTCTAGTGTGGGTGAAAATCTCACGCAGTCCAATAGGTCACTTCCACAATTCTCATCGGCCACGCCTGGAAATTCAATCGCAACCGGCCCCGTACCTCGTTTCTACTCACCAAGATCCTCAAGTCCGAAAAAAAAAAAACGGGAAATTCCGATCCAGCTTGTACAGAAGTTGATACATCAGGAATATCGTATCCAAAATCAGAAAGTTGTTTGGGGGTTTTATTGCCCAATCCTTTTTTGTTACCCCCCCAAAAAAAATATAGGTGGCTGGAGGTCAGTTCCGGTTCTAAGGCAAGTTCATCAGGCTGGAACATTTCAATAAGGAATCTCTTAATACGGTATTCCTGGCAATTCGACCAAAGGATTAGATGGTCTCTATAGACCTCAAGGATGTCCACCTACATATTCTAATTCATCATATCTTCCAGCCCTTCTATGTTCTAAACTATTAGGGAACCTCATCTACAGTATCAAAGCCTACTTTTCGGCACATCGTCAGCCCCAGAACCTTCACAGGGGTTCTAGTGGCAATTTTTGGCTCCACTTTCGGAGAAGGGGATACGTATCCATGCGGGGAAAGTAAAAGAAGGGTTTATTTTTTTTAGTTTTTTATTCCTCTCTCTCCCTCTCTCTCTCCCTCTCGCCCATCCGTGCCTCCTCTCTCTTGCTTTGCCTTCCCTTAACCTCCCCTATTGGACGGCCCCAATCAGGACAGAAATGACTAAAATAACTTTTACCTCATATAACGTTAAGGGACTTAATATCCCAGAGAAACGAGTTAGGCTGCTTTCAGAATTAGGTAGACTTAAATCACAGATAATTTTTTTACAAGAGACACATTTTAAAGGGGACAAAACCCTGAACCTTAAGAACCACAGATTCCCGACAATATACCATAGTACATCACAGAGTTTAAAATCCTGTGGAGTCTCTCTCTATTTTGATGTCCAAGCAGATAGCATGGAAGGAATCGGGGGTAGTGAGGGATGAGGGAGGACGTCTCTTAATAGTGAAGGGAACTCTGAGTCAACAAAAAGTCACACTAGTGAACATATACTGTAGCACACAGACCCCCTTTTACCTGCCTTGTTCTTCGGCTCTTCGCAGGAAGAAGGGGCACACCATGCCACAAGCCCATACCCTCCTGTATTAAGAGGTTGAGTGGTGTTGTTGTTGGTGGGTCATTTCACAGTTGAGCCAAAGAATGGTTTCCTCACCTCTGTGGATAACAGATTTGAGTACTTGTTTCCCCCAGTGAATAGAATGTCCACACTTGCTAGAACTCCAACAGAGAGTTTATTTCTTCTTTCAGCAAATAACAATCTCTTGATAGAAACAAAGGTTGGAGCAAGAAAAGTATAGCACAAGATGTGGGGAAAGGTCCAGGCACAATCTCAGTCCCTTCACAGTTCAGCTTCTCGAACAGACTCAGCCTCAAATGGATAGTCTACTTAGAACAGGACTAGCAGCCAAATGACACTCACACTTTACTCAAAGTCTCTGCCACAGACCTGATGAAATTGGTCTCTGCCACAGACCTGATGAAATTGGTCTCTGCCACAGACCTGATGAAATTGGTCTCTGCCACAGACCTGGTGAACTTGGTCTCTGCCACAGACCTGGTGAACTTGGTCTCTGTCACAGACCTGATGAACTTGGTCTCTGGCCTAGGGAGAAGACATCCCTCCGGAGAGTTACCGGGACCCTTTCCTTCACCGTGACTACCGCATCAGTCCTTCGGAACGGTTCCTCACCCGTCACCCGGCCTTCTCTACTCAGATACGGGACCCCTCGCAAGGCGGCACCCTGAGACTCCTCGATCCCCAACGAGCTCCAGCCAAAGGTGCTGGGCCCAGGCCTTTGCTGCAACTCCCGAGTCCTTGCATCCAGGACGATCAGGAACAGCAGAGTAGTCCCTCACCCTGGGACTAAAGGTGCCCAGGATGGAACCGGAACAAAGAACACCCGCCCCTGGGCCTAGGGTGCCCAGGGTGGACTGAAACAAGAACCAGGGGTAGGATCCCACCGACTAACCCCGAACAGGCAGCGTCTGCCCCTTTTATCTCCTCTCCCAGCGTGCACAGCAGGTTAACCCCGCCCCACCGTACGCCTGCCGAGAGGGGACACAAAAAGCACAGCCCTGTACTGGTGGTTCAACCCCAGTCTACTATGGCAGCGCCACCTGTAGGCCACAGGGAACTGCACACAACACTCTCCCTGCGGATAAAATGGTTGTAAACCCTGACAAATCAAGGTGTTTGGGCATACTACCTCCCAAACACTCCCCTTAAATTGAGGACCCCGCTACAATACCTACTGAATGTAGACCAGATAAATTGTTTGGAAACATACCTGCAATTGGTCCAGCAACACAGGGAAGGAATTCTGGTAGTGCGTGGCGAACTTAACATGGCTTTAGACCCTATAAAGGACACCTCGAAAGGTATCTCCCATCTGTCATACACTAAATTAAGAAAAGCGAAGAAACTCTTACAAGACTTACAATTGATAGATAGTTGGAGGATTGTCCACACACAGGATAGGGACTACACGTTTTTCGCGGCGAGATATAAAACATATACTAGAATTGATTATGTTTTAATCTCCCAGAGCCTAGCTGCATCTCTCGTAGATGCTTCTATTGGATCTATCACCCTTTTAGACCATGCTCCAAGAAGCTGCACAATAAATTTAGGGGACACTGCTATGAAGGGATGGCACTGGAAGATAAATGAGACTCTATTAAAAGACAGTGAATATGAGAGGAAACTGAGGGAGGAATTAGAGTTGTTTTTTGCATGGAACGACACAGGAGAAACAACTCCCTTTTGTTTGTAGGAAACACATAAATGTGTAATGAGAGGTAATTTTATCTCGATGGTGGCACATAGGAAATGGAAATTAACAGATAGACTCGATGTTTAAACGTATTGGAGACATAGAAACGGTACATAAAAAATCCCAGGCACAATCACTAGAACAAGAACTAGACGACATGCGGGAAAAGCTGAATCTATTACTAATCGATAAAGCGAAATCCAAATTAACCAGAGGGAGGCGAACATTCTATGAGTTTGGGAACAAACCAGGTAGAATGTTAGCAAATGCCCTGAGAGAAGCCAATACACGTAACCATATCGCACAAATTAAGACACAAAATGATGAAATGATTAATGCCCCACAGAAAATCGCACAATGCTTTAAGGAGTATTTTGAGAAATTATACCAGTTAGAAGAAAAACTCATGCTAGAAAATGCTAAAAAAAAATGGAAGCAGCTAGGGGGTATATTAGAGAAACACAGATGCCAAAATTAACAGCGGAAATAACTAGAAAATTGGATGAACCAATTACAATAGAGGAGTTCATGGAAGCAATAAAAGTATTAAAATTGGGTAAGGCACCAGGTCCGGATGGGTACACCCTATCATACTACAGAATGTTCTCTGAGAAACTGGCTCCCAGGTTTATATCAGCTTATAACTCACGAAAATACCAAATGAGACGCTGCTGGCACATATAACAGTCATCCCAAAGGAAGGTAAAGATCCATCACAATGCGCTAGCTACCGCCCTATATCATTGCTGAATGTGGACCTGAAGGTGTTAACTGAGATTCTTGCCACAAGATTAATAGTGTGTATCCCGGATTTAATACACCCAGATCAAGTGGGATTTACCCCTGGGCGAGAGGGGAGAGAAAACACACAACAGGTGGTGAGTGCGATTTATCTAGCACAAAAACAGAGGATGCAAATGATATTAATATCTGCTGACGCAGAAAAATCTTTTGATAGAGTGGAATGGATGTTTCTAAAAGCAACACTACAGCATATAGGACTGAGAGAAGGGATGATGAGCTGGTTCGATAATCTATACTCAGAACCGAGCGTGAGGGTGAAAATAAATGATAAAATATCAGAGCCATTTCTTATTCGAAATGGGACAAGACAAGGTTGCCCACTGTCGCCTATTATTTTTATTTTGACAATAGAACCCTTTTTAAGGAAGATACGGGCAAATCCGAACATTAAGGGGATAATAACGAAGGGGGAAGAACAGAAACTGGCGGCATATGCCGATGACTTAATTTTTTTTATAACGTCCCCGGTTATAGAATATGGAAAATTGTCCAATTTTAAGGTGAACTATGGGAAATCAGAGGCAATGGGAATGGAAATAAAATCCTCACTACTACATCAAATAACTACGTAATTTGATTTTAGATGGACAGATTCCCATATATGCTACTTAGGGACTAAGCTATCGAAAAACCTAAACAAATTATTCGAACTTAACTATGTAGCATTGGGTAGACGAATAAAACTAGACTTACTGAGATGGGATAAAGAAATCTTTACTTGGTTCGGGCGGACAAATATAATAAAGATGAACGTTTTACCGAGACTTCTGTATCTAATACAGACTTTACCAATTAAGATCACCCAAAGTATTTTGAGGGATCTTAGGTCAAGGTTCCTGAAATTCATTTGGGCGGGGAAACCGGCGAGGATATGTAGAACTATTGGGATTGGGCTCCCGGACCCAGTAAAGTATCAGGAAGCATCTCATTTAGTTAGAGTAGTAGAGTGGTGTGGGCTTAATAAGAAACCCTGGATAAAAATGGAACAGGCAACAGTGGATATACCCTTGAAAGGCCTAGTGTGGATCCCAGAAGCTGAAATGCCAGCAGAAATAAAGAAAGACCCGACGATAGGGGCCACTATACGAACAATTGAAAAAACAAATATGTCTAAATACCCGAGTCCAATGACTCCGATCCTGGGCACCAGGGCATTTCAGCCAGGTTTGATAGATCAAAGATTCAATGCTCTACGACAAAGAGGTATTAGTAGAATTACTCACTTTTCAAAAGATAATCGACTAATGACAAAGAGAGAGATTGAAAGAGAGGTAGCAACAGAATTAGATATTTTTTCGGATGCTGCAATTAGAAGCGTTCTTACGGACAAAGGCAAAGATATATACAGAAGTCAGAACATTGTCAACATTTGAGCAGATATGCCTGAAGGGGAGCCCCCTGAGACACTCACTGTCTTATTTCTATGCAATACTACTTAATTTAGACATACCACAAGAACTTACGTTCCTTCAGGCTTGGGAGAGGGACTTAGGGTTAACATTCTCCCAAGAACAGAGAGACAGGATCTTGTTATTTACACACAAGGCCTCAGTAGCGAGCAGAAACCAGGAGGGAGGATACAAAATTTTAACTAAATGGTATAGAGCACCAACAGTACTGCATCGAATATATCTTCAGACGTCAGATGCCTGCTGGAGATGTCACATGGCAGAAGGGACTCTATTACATATTTTCTGGGAATGTGTAAAAATACAGGAGTTTTGGAAAATGGTAATAGAAACTATCAAAATAATTACAGGAGTGTCTTTA
This sequence comes from Rana muscosa, assembly GCA_029206835.1. NCBI lineage: Eukaryota > Metazoa > Chordata > Amphibia > Anura > Ranidae > Rana > Rana muscosa. The sequence goes on from JARGYO010000094.1 coordinate 28,829,822, forward strand.
GAAGACAGACCAGCAGCCATTCTAATACTAGATATACCTATATCAGTGAAAAAATAAAAAAAATCACTACTAAGACATCTTATTATAGCCGCGAGGGCATGTGTCCCTGTCCTGTGGAAAAAGGAGAGTCCACCAACTAGAGCACAATGGTTCGCTAGAATCGCAGAGATTCAACAGATGAAGAACCTCATGATGGCAATGAAAGATCAAGATGGGAGATACCGGACAATAGGGGCACCCTACTTGAAATATAGGGAGGAGCAGGGAGGGGGTGGGGATCGGGGAGAGGAGGAGAGAGAGGAGGTGTGAGGGTTTGGAGGGTGTAATCTCTCCCGCCCTCTTTTTTGCTTTTTTTTTTTGTGTTTGGTTGGGGGAGGGAGGGGGGCTTCATGGAAAAGAAAGGCAGAGGTTAAAGAGGAAAAGAGAAGTCACATTGAATTAATGAAGCATAAAGGAGGTGGGAGAATACAAGATTGTAGTCTCTTTTTTTTTTTGTGTTTGATTTTTGATTGATATAAGCAGATGGTATAACACATGAAAACTTGTAATGTGAAATCCATGAAGAAAATTAAGAATTTATAAAAAAAAAAAAAAAAAAAAAAGAAAGGCTTTTCAGCTGTTTACTCTATAATTGAGATTCAAATATTTCTGCAGCAACCCCCCCTGTGAGCGAGTTATTTACCATATGTATGCTGCCATGAAGGCACCAGGAAAACAGAGAATTGAATACTTACCTTTCCGTAAGTTTCCTTTCCTGGTGCCTATCCATGGCAGCATACGCCCTCCCTTTTTATGATCCTTAAATGTTTGAGTCTAGTTAGAAGAATGGCGTATGGGGGGGGGGCTAACTCACTCTTTTATAGAGTTGAAATTGGTCCTGTGGGTTGGTTGGGGGCGGAGTAACCAGCCATATGTATGCTGCCATGAATAGGCACCAGGAAAACTGAAAATGTATTATTAAATACTTACCGTAATTTTCCTTTCCTGACGGAATTCATGGCAGACTACGCGTGGGTTAACCCAGCCTCCTCTCCAATGCTATAGGACCCCATACCCTATAAGTTTGAGCTCACTGCTAAGGACTGTGTTCCGTAACTAGCCGACTCTTAGCCCAACTCTTATACTCATGGGTGGGACCTCCGTCTGCCATGGAGTCCGTCAGGAAAGGAAAATTACGGTAAGTATTTGATAAAAACGTTTCAGTTTTCCTGACAGATCCATGGCAGACTACGTGTGGGAAATAACTAGCCAATCCACACGGGTGGGTATACTGGTCAAAAAAGAAATTTGATATGCCCCGTCAACCATCAGGATTCTTCCACTAAAAGATCACAGAGGATAGAGAAACAGGCTCTATGCAAATAAAGTGACCTAAAGGCATTAAAAGGAGGCCCACAAGGCCGCTTTGCAGACGACATCAGACACTGCATGCCGAGCTGCTACCTACGAAGCCTCCATACCCCTGGTGGAATGAGCCGTCACCGCTTCTGGAAGAGCCCAACAACTTAGCCCTATAAGCCTGCTTGATGGATTGGACAATCCGGGCTGCAAACAATGTGGTCGAAGCTAGCTTCCCTTGTTATTTCCTGGATAAACATTTCCTGCAGGATAAATGGATAGTTATAAGTCTAAAGAAGGAAGCAACTTGCAGGTACTCCTACAGTATTCCCCCTACCTCCCGAGGGTGAACCTCAATGGAGCCTGAGGCCCTGAATGTAGGTAAGACAACTTTTTGGATCTCATGGAATAGTGATGTAACTTTTCGGACTTGAGTCGAGCATAGGAATAAGACCCTCTGGTCCAGGAAGGAAGTCAGAAATGGCCCTTAATGGCTCAGGACCCGATCTGAAAGACCCCCTTTTTCCAAAGTAATGGCAACTAGAAAGGCGACTTTGCAGAAAAGTCTTTGATAGAGCGCGGAGTGGATCCTGCGGTACTGAATCCAACCAGTAAGTTGAGGGCAAAAGGAAGATCCCAAACAGGGAATCTTGACCTTCATTGGGGCCTGAGTCTCGCCGCCCCATGGAAGTTCTGCCCGATTAAAGGGTGAATGGCCCCCGATATCCCAGAGAAGGCCGATAGGGCTGAGACTTGAACCCTGAGGGGCTGATGGATATAGACAGACCCAAGCCGGAGAGAAGGAAGCTGGGGGTATTTTGGAATCCCGGATCTCTGGCTGATCTATCCGTAGAATGAGAATCCAACAAACTTCTCCCGTAGCCCTTAATCGAGTTTGCCTTTCACAAGCTCATGAGGGTGGAAATCCCTCTTGACACGTACCCGAGAGTTTCCAGCCCCTCCCTTTCACGAACCAAACCACCTGTCCCAGTAACACTGAAAGAAGTTCAGGGCTGCTCCCTGAGAAAGAAGGCCCGAACTGAGAGGAAGAGGAATCGGGACACAGAAGCTGGGCCGGGTCGGGAGGGAAAACCATGGCCTGTTTAGCCAGCAAGGCGCCACCAGCACACCCTTGAACACTTCGCCTGGAGCTTCTGAAAGAACCAAAAGACAAACGGGAACGGGGAAAGGCATATACCTTGCTAAAAACTCTGCCAGTCTGTCAGGGCATCAATTCCGAAGGCCTGGCTGCAACGACCTCGGTCCTTCTAATCTCGAACTTGCCGGGAAATGCAAATAGGTCTACATTGGGATCGACTCCCAAGGCCAGGATCCACTCGAACGTCTCCACAAGAATGGCCCACTCGTTGTTGTCTAACTGTGTGAGAGACAGGAAAAACCGCTTGGACGATCTGAACTCCAGGAACGAAGACTGCAGCGATCTTGGCCAGTCTTCCTGGGCCCATGATATGATGGGCTTGACTTCTTGGGGCAAGGTGGAGCTCAGAGTTCCCCCTTTTCTCTTGACCTAGGGGACTACTGTAGTAATGTTCATTCCCAGAAGAACTGCTTTCCCCCTTTTAGGAGATGAGCGAAGGCTTGAAGGGCACACCAGGCTGCCCGGAGTTCCATGACATTCGAGCCTGGGTTGTGAGGACCGGCATCCCACCTGCCATGTGCAAGCTTTAATCAGCCGAGGGCTCCCCATCCAGCACTGCTGGTATCGGTCGTGACCATGACCCATGAAACAGGGGCGAAGGAGTGGCACGTGAGCAGATTCTTGCGCTGAAGCAATCAGAAGAGCCTGTTCCCCGTCACTGGTGTTATGTGAATGGATTGATCAATGTTTCCTGAGTTCCACTGCTGGAGAAAACCTAACCAGAAAGGCGTAGCCTCCACAGAGACCATTTTACCCTGGGGGCATAGAGACCACTGTGCCAGTAATATTTAGGCACTATAAGGCCCTCAGGACATGAGGATCTCAGAGTCCATGATATTCTTCCTCGTATGGCTGGGATCTCCTCTCCTGGGGGAGAGATGATACTTTCCATAGTGTCAAGCTAGGCTCCCAGATATAGCAGGCACTGAACAGGATCCAAGTGGATTTACTCTCAGTTTAGGAGCCAACCAAATTCTAGCAGTGTGAAGATAACCTGCTCTCTGTAGATCAATCAACTGCTCTTTTTCCTGGGACAGTAGCAGGAAGTCGTCAAAATTAGTGGTACAAGCGTATCCCTCTTGTTTTGATGAAGGCCACCATGGCCAGAGGAACTTTCGAAAGACTCGGGGTGAGGATGCCAGCCTGGAAGGGAGGCAGGAGAACTGCAGATGTTTTTGCTCGACCAAGAACTGGAGACATTCGAAAAATTCTCCTGCTATAGACACGTGGAAATAGGCATCCTTTAGGTCGATTAAAATTAGCCAATCACCTGGCTGCGCAGCTTGTTGGATGGTAGACAGAGTCTTCATTTTGAATCTCTCGTGTTTTCTAAACTTGTTTAGGTAGGTCACAGGACACCATAACCCATTTTCCTTTAGCGCCAATAAAAGAGGGCAATACTCCCCTTGAAATTCTTCCCCCTTCGGGACGGGCGCTCTGGCTCCCTGTGCCATCGCATAGGACAGTGACACCCGCTTCTTTTTTCCTAACCGTGGTAGGAGAGTAGAAACCAAACTGTTCCAATTCTTTCCGAAACCCCGGCTGGGCCTGTAACATTGTGCTTCTCTTAAAAACCTTGGCACTTCCTTTCCTTCGCTGGGGCCTCTTCTGGCCTAGCAGACATCCATCCTGGGGTAAGCGCCTAGCCGTGACTGAGGACAGCACAGTCCAGGCCAACGGGCGGAACAAGTCGACAGAAGCTTCCCCAAGAGGACCACTGTCAGCTTCAATTCCTGGACTACCAAGCCCCTGGCAAATCCTTCCGAAGCTCCCTCGAGCACGGAGTCCACATATTCTATCCAAGCTTCCATCACCTTGGACATGGCCGCGAAGGACAAAGCTGGTTTACAAGCCACACCGGCTAGCCCCTAAAAGCTCTTGAGGTCTTGATCTAGTCTTTTAAGCTTGTCTTTATGGATACCAAGTCTTCTAGAGGAATAGTGACATGTTTAGCTAGTCACAACAATTCTGCGTCTACCAGGGGAACGTTTTCCAGATACTTAACTTCCTCTGCCTTGAAGGGGAATAATCTGAAGGATTTGCTTGACAAAGAAGTTTCAATGTCTACATTGCTCCCACAATGATATCCTTTGCTCTGAAAGGAGAGGGAAATTGGAGCGCTCCTTCCCCAGATGCTAAAAGAATTTCCTTTGATTAGCCGGGGGAATGGAAGTGTCTTCTCACCTAAAGGCCTTCTTTGACCGCTTTAATCCGCGGCAAAACTAAGACAAAGTCGAAGCCTCCGACAAACTCATCTCCCTCTATCTCGCTGTGCGAGGAATCAGGGGAGGCATTATAAGGCTGGAATGGGCCTGGATCTTCCTGGGCATCATCAGCCAGGGAGCCAGGTAACATGGTGGACTGGCTCCACATGCGGGATGTACCCTACTCCTTTAGGGATTTCTGCATCACACGCTTAACTAGAGACTCCATTTGTAGGACCTCAGTCTCTATTCCTCCGACCACCTGGGCATAGCATGAGTCACAAATCAATTTTGCCCTCCGGGACTCGTGTCCTGCATCCCCAGTAAGCTCCGCGATCGGAGCGACTGTGATGGCAGTGGGTGTGGTGTCAGGAGGAGGAATGGGATCATCTCCTCTGAATGCAGGAGGAATTGGAACACCTCCTTTGTCTGGAGGAGGAATGGGAACATCTCCTCTGATTGAAGGAGGAATGGGAACATCTCCTCTGATTGAAGGAGGAATGGGAACATCTCCTTTGTCTGGAGGAGGAATGGGAACATCTCCTCTAATTGAAGGAGGGATGGGAACATCTCCTTTGTCTGGAGGAGGAATGGGAATATCTCCTCTATCAACGGGCCCTTGACGGAGAATCACGTCTGGACCTGGATAAGGAAGGATGACGTTGCGGCCTGGCAAGGTCCCCGACTTCTCATACAATGAACTGGTGGAGCTAAAAATAGAGACGGGTAGGGAAACAAGAAGATATGGTAATGGGACATGTGTCCAGCCAACAGCGGACCTAGCCCCCTTCCTCACACCCCCACGTACCAAGAGCGTGAGGGCTGGCCGCACAGAGGCGGTGCCCTGTCCGTGGCACCCTGGAGGACTAGGCGACAAACCTACAGACTGAAGGAACACTCCATGTCCCAGAAGAAAGGAGTAAAGTGGCAGCATAAAAGGAATGTACTTCCCCTTTAAGAGACATCTGTCATTCTTCCCCCTCCTGCACCATGGTCCCAAGCTGGCGCTTATCTAATCCTGGGTACCTGGTGCCGGAAGAGACTGCCGTAGTCTGCGCCCAGATAGTCCCTAATGTGAGCCAAAGGGCTAGCAGGGATTTGAATTTCCCTGCTAAGGAGATGTCACCGCCGTGCCTCACACGCACCTGCGCCGTAGCGACTCGCCACAATGCGCCTGCGCGACCGCCAGGTCCCCCGCCGAGCTGAGCATGCGCGAACCAAGCCTCGGTTTCACCCGATGATTCGCGCATGTGCGGAAGCTCGCTGCGGCCGTAACCCCGGAAGAGAGAGATGCGTCCTGGAACGCAGAAGCATTCCAGGTGCCATAGCGATATCAGAGAATACAAACAATGTGAGTCGAAAGACACAATACAAACATACAAAAACTTCTGCCATGGAAAAGGTATTTTTATATGCTTCCAGACCTTGCCAGCCGATCCCTTGAAGACGTCTCAGTCCTGGGCACACGCAGGCTGTCCCTACCACTGGACACATATGCCTGAAGCCACACACCTGCCCATGGCTGGGCCTTGGGCTACCTTGACAGCAATAACATCATATGCCCGACACCAACCGCCTTGGGGCTTTCAATCGATCCATCTTTGGACATCAGAAAATGTAAGTTGTTGTAGGTCCAATGAGGAGGACAAAAAAGGAACACAGTCCTTAGCAGTGAGCTCAAACTTATAGGGTATGGGGTCCTATAGCATTGGAGAGGAGGCGGGGTTAACCCACACGTAGTCTGCCATGGAGTCTGTCAGGAAAGGAAAATTACGGAAAGGTAAGTATTCAATTTTCCGTTATATGGGGTCATCTCCACTCCCACCAAGGGGGGTAGAAATATATTACTGCCTAGTCCAGCATTTCTCAGCCAGGGTTCCTCCAAATGTCTCTAGGGGTTCCTTGAGAAATGAACAATTTCTGTCTCTCAGTGACAACTGACATCAATGATCTATAAGGGGAGCAATCTTCCCACTGACGATGATGTAAGAATGTCCTTCTCCCATTGGTTACCAATGTAAAGGACCACTACACTGACCACTGATATAAGGAGGTCTTTCTCTCATCAGTCTCCAGTGTATGGGGCCACTACACTGACCATTGATATACTGTTGTCCTTCTCTCATTGGTCACCAATGTAAGGGACCACTAAACTGACCATTGATATAAGGGGGTCCTTCTCCCATTGGTCACCAATGTAAGGGACCACTCCACTGATATAAGGGGGTCCTTCTCTCATTGGTCAATAATGTAAGGGGCCACTACACTGACTACTAATAAGGGGTCCTTCTCCCATTGGTTACCAAAGTAAAGGACCACTACACCGACCACTGATATAAGGAGGTTTTTCTCTCATCAGTCTCCAGTGTACAGGGCCACTACACTGACCACTGATATACGGTTGTCCTTCTCTCATTGGTCACCAATGTAAGGGACCACTACACTGACCACTGATATAAGGGGGTCCTTCTTCCATTGGTCACCAATGTAAGGGACCACTCCACTGATATAAGGGGGTCCTTCTCTCATTGGTCAATAATGTAAGGGGCCACTACACTGATCATTGATATAAGGGTGTCTTTCTCCCATTGGTCTCCAGTGTAAGGGACCACTCCACTGATATAAGGGGTCCTTCTCTCATTGGTCACCGGTGTAAGGGACCACTTCACTGACCACTGATATAAAAGGGTCCTTCTCTCATTGGTCACCAGTGTAAGGGACCACTACACTGACCACTGATATAAGGGGGTCTTTCTCCCATCAGTCTCCGGTGTACGGGGCCACTACAGTGACCACTGAAATAATTGGGTCCTTCTCTCATTAGTCAATAATGTAAGGGGCCACTACACTGATCACTGATATAAGGGGGTCTTTCTCCCATTGGTCTCCAGTGTACGGGGCCACTACACTGACCACTGATATACGGTTGTCCTTCTCTCATTGGTCACCAATGTAAGGGACCACTACACTGACCACTGATATAAGGGGGTCCTTCTTCCATTGGTCACCAATGTAAGGGACCACTCCACTGATATAAGGGGGTCCTTCTCTCATTGGTCAATAATGTAAGGGGCCACTACTCTGATCATTGATATAAGGGGGTCTTTCTCTCATTGGTCTCCAGTGTAAGGGACCACTCCACTGATATAAGGGGTCCTTCTCTCATTGGTCACCGGTGTAAGGGACCACTTCACTGACCACTGATATAAAAGGGTCCTTCTCTCATTGGTCACCAGTGTAAGGGACCACTACACTGACCACTGATATAAGGGGGTCTTTCTCCCATCAGTCTCCGGTGTACGGGGCCACTACAGTGACCACTGAAATAATTGGGTCCTTCTCTCATTAGTCAATAATGTAAGGGGCCACTACACTGATCACTGATATAAGGGGGTCTTTCTCCCATTGGTCTCCAGTGTAAGGGACCACTACACTGACCACTGATATAAGGTATACCTCCCAACTGTCCCTGATTTGGAGAAATGTCCCTCTGTCTCTCATTTCTCCTCATTTGGGTCTGATCCATATAGATGTATATAAAATGCAGCCTTACTGTGCCAACCATATACAGCCTCACTGTGCCTATAAAAGGCAGCCTCACTGTGCCAATCATATACAGCCTCACTATGCCAATCATATGCAGCCTCACAAGCAACAGGAGGAAATAATGTGAAGTGGGAGTGTTCCGGATGCATGGCTTGCGCTCTCATGACACTCCAAAGACTTTCCAGCAGAAAGCCAGACGTCCGGCAGACACACTTAAAGGACCACCTTTTTTTTTCATGTCTAGCTTTGGGGGGGGGGTGGCGATGGTGCGCCCCCTATTGACGGGCTGCCACTGCTGCTTGGAAAGTTGAAGGAGTACAATGTATGAGCTCATATCGGGGAATGACCACTGCACCCTGTACCCTGGGCTGCACAGTATATAGTTAGGTCATAATGACTGAATTCTGTACCTTGGGCTGTATATACCGTGGTCCATTTTTCAAAGTTAACTCTAAACTGATAACCTGTAAAGGCTTACAAAGTATCACCTCACCTATGAATAATTTTTGGATGCTGAAGTCTGTTGTCAATTCTCCGGCACACACACTTTTTTTTGTTCAGTAAAGTTTTTATTATAATTTTACTTTTAACAAAATTGCAATAAAAATCAGGAAATACAGTATTAAAGGTAGAAATCCAATTGGTCAGGAAAAATGACTTGTCTGGAATGTGGAGATATTGTAGAAAAGATCACACCATAGAAAATGGAAAAAAGTAGACAATAATGTAGGTGCAAGGTTCTCAACAGGGATCCAAATTGATGCCCCATTCATATATAGGGTTGTTGGTGAGCACTCAGTTCTAAGGCTGTTAAGGCAATAGGTCAATGGTAGTCTCATCTGCCAGACATTGGTGGCGATCCAAGGCCAGTTTTTTAGCTTTTATTAGGCGATCTCAATGTTGCTGCATCCATTCATTTGATGTGCCTTGAGTACTGGATCAGGTATCTGCAACAGCAAGTTCAATGGCACCTGACTGCATCAACCAAACATCAGAAAAGAGGGAGTGTATCCAGTAGCTCTGTGTACCGTGTTGCTATATTCCCACAAAACATCTCCAACATGTTGGGGATAGGGAACCCAGTAAATTTGTTCTAGGGTTCAGGTCAGGCTCAAGAATGTCTAATTGAAGCACTCACAGGCCTCATTCCCCTTTGGATGGTATCCGGTGATGTGTGACTTTCGGATACCACTTAGCCAACATAGGCCAGAAAAGATCTGTGACTTGTAGTTGGGGTTCTGGTCAGAAAAAATCATCCTTGGACAACCATAAGGGTGGACCACGTGGGTTCAGAAAAGCTTGGCTGTGGTAATGACTGTTTGGTTGCGAGTAGGGACAACAATAGTGAACTTGGAGAAAGGGCCCATGAACACCATGACATACTGAAGTCCTGAGAAGGCTTCAGCCATTGTTAAAAAGTCCATAGTAACCAGTTCAAATGGTTCTGATCTCAAGGGGAATAGTATGTTCGGGAAGCCCTTTGTGAAGTGTACAATTTTGGTATTCCCTGAAAATTGATCAGAGCCTCAGTCTGATCTACCCAAAAATGCACATCATGCCATGTATGACTTGGCCGATTTTCAGGGCAGTGGACTTTGAAATCACAAGTTGAAAGATATCTTGTTGTTTGGTCAGAATATGGGCCCTCTGGTACAACAGTCCACTCCGAATCACCAGATGAGGTCCCATTGTTGAAGTAATCGTCTGACTGGGGCTGAAAGCTTTCCTTGCTCTCTGATAGGTGGACCAATAGTCGTTGGATTTGTGCAATGTCAGGATCCTGCTGTTGCAGGGTGGCCCATTCATCTAGGGCAGGGATATGCAATTAGCGGACCTCCAGCTGTTGCCAAACTACAAGTCCCATGAGGCATAGCGAGACTCTGACAGCAGCAAGCATGACATCCAGAGGTAGAGGCATGATGGGACTTGTAGTTTTGCAACAGCTGGAGGTCCGCTAATTGCATATCTCTGATCTAGGGAATCTATTTTGACCACCAGTTGTATTGCCATTGCAACTTCTTGCTTGGCTGGTTTTACTTCAACGAGCGCTGCACAGTGCATTCTAAGCCCTGATTGGGCAAAGCTTTGCCGAATCAGGGCACAGTGAATAGCTGGTTGTTAATGAGTGGGTTGGGAAACCAGCTACAGCGTCCTTAACAACAGATGAATCATCAGCTGTCAACGGGCTTCCCAGCTGACAGCTGAATGAAAAAAAAACCCATTGGCGCCAATAGAAAAAACTGAAGAAAAAAAACAGTGTGGGGGTGGTATGGATTTTAAGGGAAACCCCACGCCAAAATGAAAATGTCCCCCCAAAATCCTTCTTAAAGAGGCTTTCAGACTCCGATAAGCCCCCTGTCCGCAGACCCCCACAACCACAGCCCAGGATTGTCGGGAAGGTGCCCTTGTCCCCATCAAAATGGGGACAAGGTGCTTTGAGGTGATGTTGAGGGCATGTGGCCTGTATGGTTCAGGAGGGGGGGCACTCACTCATCCCCCCTTTCCTGACCTGCCAGGCTGCATGCTCGGATAAGCATCTGGTATAGATTTTAAGGGGGACCCCACACCATTTGTTTTCATTTTGCCATGGGGTTCCCCCTAAAATCCGTACCAGACCCAAAGGGCCTGATATGGATTGTGGGGGGGACCCTCACCCCTTTTTTAATAATTTTGTTTTGCCGGCAATGGTATTGTATTGGCAATTAAAATTTAATTTTTGTTTCATTTATAAATGTCAGTTTTGCTGCAGCATACACGGTACAGATGTGCCACTTTATAGGCAGACTAAGGGGACCCCCCCTCACCAGGCACTATATTTTTCATCTTTATTGTTTCAATTTAAGCATCATTAACCACTTCAATACTGCCCATAGTCATATGACATCCACAGATGGGATCTCCCATCCTGGGTGCACATCATATGACGTCCTGGGCTTTGTGGGGGGATATTTGAATGATGCCTGCAGCTAGAGGCATCATTCAGATATCCTTCACTTCTGCGCACAATTAGAATGATCATATTGGCAGTTCCGCCGCTTGATCGTTCTTATAGGCGGCGGGAGGGGACATCCCCCCTTCCGCCGCCATCCGGTACTTCTCCGGGCTCTCCTGTGCCATCGGGGGCCTGGAGAATGAATCGTCTGGCGACGGATAGGAAGCATAGAGATGACTGGTGACCAGATGGTCACCAGTCATCTCTATGACCGTCGGAGGCCCGGGCGCGACATTATGACGTCACGCCCGGGTTATCAGAAGTAAACAAAGCCGCGATTGCGGCTAGTAAGCATGAGATCGGTGAAATTTTTTTCACGATCTCATGCTTGCCAGCCTGGAGGAGAGATGTGGGGTCTTATTGACCCCGCATCTCTCCATAAAGAGGACCTGTCACACACCATTCCTATTACATGGCAACATTGTAATATAACATATTATATATATATTTTATGAATATATATGTAGCGACCTCACCCCTCTCACCCCTTCTCATTCACAGCTTGTCTGTCTTGTCTAGGGGTTAACACTGGGGGGAGGGATGAGATACACCACGGCCCATGTCCTCCAAGGTGTAGAGGTGAAGGCCAGAACTATCGGGTTTTGTGTATGTGTCCCAGAGTCAAATCCTCTTCTCGGATTGACTCCCCTTTGCTCCTAGTAACCAGCGTTCCACACACTGAAAGGGTCCAACTCGTATTTATTCTTCTCAATAAATAGTCATACAGCACAGACCGGTTGAGACCCATATATTTGTGGGGAGTAGGCCAAGGCACAATTCTTCTAGATAGAGCTAACCACTGTAGTGTCACCAGTGGCGAATAGTCATTGCCACTGACTATATTGAACAGAACATAAATTACCTTTGCTATCGTAGCCCCTATCAGGGGAAGGACATCCGTCCAAGACAGTTACCAGAGGCCTCTCCGTCACCAGCAATGCTGCGCTGGACTCTCCGGAGAAGTTCCGCTCACCGGCCTCCTCGTCTCAGACACGGGCACCCAAGGAGTTAGGGCCCCCTCGGATTCCTACACCCTCGCGGAACTCGAAGGTACTGAGCTCCAGGCTTCCACCATAGTACCTCAACCCAGGCTAAAGGTGCCTGAGATGGACTCCATCTCCCGCTCCGGCCAGGTCAAGGGCACCTAGGCCCGGAACTCCGGAACGCCAGCACCCAAGCTGAAGGTGCCTGGGTGCGGCACTTCCCGCAGAATACCCGTTGTGTTCTGGGAGACACTCAGCTCCCAGAACACACGGGGACCAGTCAGAACGACGCAGCGTGACTCGGGCATGCGCCGTAGGGAACCGGGCAGTGAAGCCACAAAGCTTCACTGCCTGGTTCCCTCACCGACGATGGCGGTGGGGGCAGCAGAGTGACGAGCGATTGCTCGTCCTCTGCTGCGGACGCCGCTGGACTCCAGGACAGGTAAGTGTCCTAATATTAAAAGTCAGCAGCTGCAGTATTTGTAGCTGCTGGCTTTTAATATTTTTTTTTTCGGCGGAGCTCAGCTTTAATAAATACTGTACCTGCCTGTCTACTTTTCAAAAAAGGGTTATTTGGGGGATATTTGCACTGTCCTGACATTTTAGGGCCTCAAGACATGAGGCTATAACTATCAGTACATCAAGATTAATACATTTTTAAATATACTGTATATACCATAGTTTTTAGGATCTATAACTTTCACACAGACTAAATAATATACACTGATTTGGGTTATTTCTCATTTTTTGGAAATTCCTTTTTATTAGTTTTAAAAAATAAAACATCCAAAACAAAGCTTATTGGGCATACCCAAGCTTGAGAGACAAAAACAACACTACTTAGGAGTAATGGAGGAGTAGTAAAAAACTCTGTCCCACAGATTTTACGGATATACAAATACAGTTAAGGTGACATAGGGGTGATATAGTGGAGGTGACAGTATTCTTGGATTCTGTTCAGAGATCCCACACCTTGGAGAATTTAGTAGGGCATCTTTTGGACTTGTAGGTAAATTTGGATAGTGGCACTATTCTGTGGACTTCCAAAAGTCCAAAGTAGGAGCTTGAGGGGATTTCCTTTTAAGGAGTATAGTCTTGCGAGCATAAAATAATAAGAACCCTATCAGGGTTCTCAGGGCTCTGGAAGTGGCTAGTAAATGGATCAGGCCCGGCATACATACATCAATGGAAATGGGTACTGAATTGGTTGTGACTGGCCGGACAAATTTAGAAATATCTGACCAAAATTACCTGATGACTACACAGTCCCAAAATCCAAGAAAAAATGTGTAAGGATCTTCCAGACAACGCCAAAATTTGGATGGGTGGGAAGGAAAGATCGTGTGAAGATTTTGGTTAATAAAAACCACCAAACTAAAGTTCTATCTGTCTCTATAAAAATTTAATTTGGATACATAGTTATATGAGTAATTTCCAGTAAGTATGGGGACTGGAAGGGGGGTGAAACTTTCCAGACTTTAGGTGGTTAACACAGTAATTTCCTATGAGTGTCAACTCCATCTAGTGTAAGGTATCCAGATTTTTTTAAATGAAATCCGGGGACATATTTTTTTTTTATTAGTAATGGCGGCAATCAGCGACTCTCTGCCCGTCGCCGCTGCCTCCCGCCTCACAGCCCCGGCTACTACTGGGTGGGGAGCAGAGGAAGATCAGGAGCTAGGAGATAAGCAGGCAGGCGGCTGGCCGGGACTTGAGCCAAGGCAGAAGAACATGCGAGCGAAGCTGAATGGGCACCCGAAACTGAAGAAATAAACTCTCCGCTCCGACCAGCACATGATCATCAGAAAGGGGCACAGATAATGGAAAAAATACACCCCCTAAGCTAATAAGAGCGGCAGAGCGGGGGTGTGCAATTCAGATTTTTTTTTTTATTCTGCACTGATTGTCTTTGAAATTGCCCCAGCCCCTGTTCAAATCCAATCCGGGGACAAAACCGGGGACAGACTTGGTCCGGGGACAGTGTCCTCAATCTGGGGACTGTCTCCGGAAACCGGAAATGTCTGGTCACCCTAATCTAGTGGCTATAATGTGGTATGTTTCCACTGGCCACCAGATGGAGTCAATGATCACAGGAAATAACTGTATGGGCTCATTACATTTGCTTCAACTTCAACACACAATAAAGCACCTACCGCTTCAACATGTTTTTTGTGATGCTTTGATGATGCTTCAGTGATGCTTTAATGAAGCTTGGTAAATACCCAGTGTTGTGCTGATATCTCATAACTGCAATTTTTCTAAAACAAAGCAAAGCTAAAGCTAAATTAAAGCCTCTCAAAAGCTGCAGGTGCTTCAAGCGAGCTTTGCCATAGACTTCTATGGAGGCTTTGAAGATGCTTTGAAGCACTACTAAAGTGACATGGGGTGTAATTTTTTAAGCAAAGCCGAAGCAAACGCAAAGTGTGTAAACAGGACTGTAAACTAACCATTTTATTTATGACAGGAGCTTTAACTGGCCTTCAGAACAAAGTGTGTCTGAAACCATGTTTTGAAACAAGTGTAAAAGAGCCCTTTGAAATAAATAATGGCCAATATTCATCATGGCTGGGCGAATGCTGGTTACATTTGTTCAACTATTTTTTTTTTTTAAATGGACCTCTAAATATTTACAAAAGCTAACACTACAAAATGTACTCAGCCAATAAAAGGTAATGACTCAATTTTTATTCTTCTACTGCTATCAATGGCCAACACGGTACAACACTTCATCCATGTCTTTGGTGATCTCTGGTCTCCTTATGAAATGTTTCTTACATGATGAAGATCAGCCATGGAGTATATCTGAGGTGTATATCAGGGTGTGCTTCTTCCCCACATGAGAACTGTGATGTCCAGCAACATTCATATAGAAGACATTTCCCGCACTCAAGGCACTAATACACCTCGAGGGTTGTGTGGGATCCCCGATGTACAGGAAGACAGGACTTCGGTGACGAACAATTCCCTCACTCAGGACAGGAAAGCGGCTTCTCCCCCGTGTGAGATCTCTGATGTCTGTAAAGATTGGACTTCTGTGAAAAACATTTCCCGCATTCAGGACAGGAATATGGCTTTTCCCCCGTGTGCAATCTCTGATGTTTGAGAAGCTCTGATTTTTGGATAAAACATTTCCCACATGCAAAACAGGAGTACGGCTTCTCACCTGTGTGCAATCGTTGATGTGTGTAAAGATGTGACTTATCTGAAAAGCATTTCCCACATTCAGGACAGGAATAAGGTTTTTCCCCCGTGTGAGTCCTTTGATGTGTGGAAAGATTGGACTTCTTTGAAAAACATTTCCCACACTGAGGACAGGAATACGGCTTCTCCCCCGTGTGAGATCTCTGATGTACAGAAAGATTGGACTTCTTTGAAAAACATTTTCCACAGTCAGGGCAGTAATAAAGCTTTTCCCCCACGTGAGACCTTTTATGTGTTACAAGCTCTGATTTTTGTAAAAAACTTTTTCCGCACTCCGGACAGGAAAATGGCTTCTCACTTGCATGCATTTTCTGATGTCTGTAAACATGTGACCTATCTGAAAAACATTTTCCACACTCAGTACAGGAATAAGGTTTTTCCCCTGTATGAGATCTTTGGTGTGTGGAAAGGTTGGACTTCTTTGAAAAACATTTCCCACATTCAGGACAGGAAAAAGGCTTCTCGCCCGTGTGAGATCTCTGATGTACAGAAAGATTTGACTTCTTTGAAAAACCTTTTCCACAGTCAGGGCAGGAATAAAGCTTCTCCCCGGTGTGAGACCTTTTATGTGTTACAAGTTCTGATTTTTTTAAAAAACATTTCCCGCACTCAAGACAGGAAAGTTGCTTCTCATCCATATGAGATCTCTGATGTATGGAAAGATTGGACTTATCTGAAAAACATTTGTCGCACTTAGGGCAGGAATACGGTTTCTCACCTGTGTGAGATCTTTTATGCACAGTAAGACTGGATTTGAAATGAAAACCCTTCCCACACTCAGTACAGGAAAGCTTTTTAGCTGTTGGAAGGACGGCCCCATCCCGCACAGTCTGAGGTTCCTCAGGATAAGAGGAATACGATGGTCCATCTACACTGTGTGGTGCCGGATGGACATTTGAGGTAGTCGGGTTTTCTCCTGGACTATACTGTGTGATGTCCTCATCTTCTACTTTACAGTCTGGAGACAAAAGGAGACAATCCTCTGAGGTTTTCCTCATCTCCCGTCCATCTACTAAAATATAAATAAAAAGATTATTACTAGACATGAGCTGATTGGTTCCCCTAAACCAGGACTCCGCCCACATCAGGCAGCTTTGTCTCTGAGGATCTTACAATTCCACCCTCAAGGTAACTAGTAAATGGGTCCTCTGATCTCCTACGACAGTGGTTCTCAACTCCAGTCCTCAGGGCCCACCAACAGGCCAGGTTTGCAAGATAACTGAAATGCATCACAGGTGATATAATTTGCTGCTCAGGGATTGCAGTATTCTAGTCTGCATCTCACCAAGGTAATACTTAAAATCTGGCATGTTAGTGGGTCCTGAGGACAGGAGTTGAGAACCACTGTCCTACGAGAACTGTCTTTTGCAGAAGTCAGGCTTATGTAATGTATTGTACAGGATACAAGAGTTATGCCGCGTACACAAAGTGTGTATATATAGCAGTGGATAGAGGAGAGAAAGCAGAAGTCAGGACTATGTAATGTACAACATATTGTATAATATAAAGGACTATATAATATATATTGTAAGGGTCAGGGCTCACATGTATATATGAATCCACGGGCATGGGGTAAAAGACTCAAGACACATGTCCCACTTGCCTAGATCGAGCAATGCCTATAATAAAAATCAACATTTTGCTGTCAGCTGAACCCCAGAATCTCCATAAATCCAATCTAGATACATAAATTGTGTCTGCAGCACAGAAAAGGAAGATTATCCGAAAGAAATACAGGAATACAGGATGGGGAACACAGCTCAGGAAAGTGACCAGGGTATTACAGGCTGATATCACTCAGTCCTTTCCCTACTCTGGACCAATCAGTGAGCAGTATGGGTGGAGGAATTAATTTAGTGTTAATGACCCACCTGTGCTGATCTCTGTAGGAGTGTCCTCCTCTATAAATGTCCCCGTTATTCCATCCTCCTCCATAGTTTGCTGATCATCCCTCACACATCTCTCTTCTTCTTCTGCTTTAATCTCAACTTTTATATCTAGCAGATCTTCAACCTTAAAAAGAGAAGGAGAAAAATAACATCTGTAAAATATAAAAAAATATAAACACCATCTAAATATGTTCATGTTCCATTCCACCAACCTTGTAATGGTGAAAGATTGTGTGATCTTCCTGTGTGGAATCTCGGGAATACAGAGGACGGAGACATCTTTCTGGTGGGTTTCTGTTACTAGGTGATTCCATCATCATGTCCTTGTAAATATGCTGGTGTTCCCCAGAGAGCTCATCCATTATACCATACTCCTCACCCCCCTCTTCAAACTCTTCTTTAACAAGAATATTATAATCCCTGAGGTTTCCACTCTGAATAAGTAATAATACATTCATTGTAACAAAAAAGCTTGTGTATAAATCTTAACTATCAGTGATTGTTCCTCATCTACCTGATGATGGTGAGGGATGGTGTGACCTTCCTGTGTGAAATCCCAGGAATACAGAGGACGGGGACATCTCTCTGGTGGGTTCCCATTACTGGATCCATCTGTAGGAAACACACACACTGACTGAATACATTGTTTCTATGTGTTTATCAGATGATGGGGGATCTAGGTGGAGCCTCCGTACTGCTCTCTCCTTTACAATAAAGTCTCCTCTTACCCGGTGATGTGAGGGGCGGCTGATTCTCCATCATGACGTCCTTGTAGAGATCCTTGTGTCCTTCTAAATACTCCCACTCCTCCATGGAGAAATAGACAGTGACATCCTGACACCTTATAGGAACCTGACACACACAATGATACAGTCACCATCCAGACACACCCCTTGTCTGTTACTGGATAATGTCCCAGAATTCCCAGCACCACTCACCTCTCCTGTCAGCAGCTCCATCATCTTCTTGGTGACTTCTAGAATCTTCTGCATGTTGTTTCTGTCAGGTTTTAGGGAGTCACATGGAGGCACTGTGATGGCCATATGATCACCTGACTTCAGAAGAGGAAATCTCTGTATTGGAAAACCAATAGGAATATTATATTAAAATCCCAGAATCCTCCTCACCTCTCCGGTCAGGTCTGTGTTATATTGATAGAGATAGGAGTAATGTCATGTAACCTCCCAGAATCCTCCTCACCTCCCCGGTCAGCAGGTAGATGATCTCCAGGGTGAGGTTTAGTATCCTCTCAGTCATGTGACTCCGGTCCTCCTCTATCCTCATTGGTGCCATCATTTGATCTATACAGGTCTCCTTGTAGATGGATAAATTTGAAAAATGAAAATAAGAATTATTTGGATGGTATTGCTCACACAATAATAGGGTGTGGATGTGAGGGGGACAATAGGAGAGTTGCTGTCCATTTAAGGACTACTGTGAAGGAATGTGATAATCATAAAAATGCCTATTTTCTTATGTGTATACATGTTTCTATGCATCTTTTCTATACCATAAAGTCTATATTCTACTGTGTGTATATGTAAACTGCTTTAATAAAGTCCTTACTCAAAATGGCCTCTAGTACCCCCTCCCATCGAGCCAAGGATGGCTGAAGACAAATATGGCGTCTGCCCCCCTACTACCCACACATTGGAGGAATGAGGAAGTGAGAAGACTGGACAAGTGATGAGCAAGCTTCAGCCAACCAGATGTGCCTTTTTAGACTCACATTTGCATAGCAGTGACGTGTGCTCTATTGTTCTGAGTGTAAAAAGCTTGGCACTGTCTGTAATAAATCAGAGATTAGGAAGTAACTGAACTGTACGGATGTCCAGTGTGTTTGCTTCCTACGTGCACGTATCTCCACACAAATTTGAAACAGCAGCATAAATCCTCCCTGAACCCCATTGAGGTTCACCACCATTACAATTGGCGCCCAAAAGTGTGGGACTCCAGGCTCAGACTAACGGAAGACCGCAATTGAGGCTGAGTGGCTAAACAGGGCAGACCAAGAGGGACCTGCACAATCCCTGAGAGTATGGTAGGTACTTTTATACTTACCACTGTATAAATTGTTTCTGCCCAAGTCTAGCCGCTAGTCTTTGTTTGGCTTCCGGAGGTTATATAAGAGGCAGGTAATCTTTATTCCTCGACTGGGGCTGTTTTAACTAACCTGCCATTGTATTTCTACTGACTGTGTATTTGTTCAGTGTCCGTCATCCTGAGGGATAGCGACTCAGCAGACTGAAATTATAGTTGCAATTGAGTGTCTGTTTTCTGGTTCAGGTGAGCTGTTGGCCCCTGCAAGACGAAACTTTGCAACAAACGTCTTTGGACGGGTGACTCTAGGGTTAACGGTGTAAGGTTAACCCCTGAGGGTTTAGCTCAGCTGTTGAGGTTTCGCGGTGCAAGGGGCGGCAGGTGTAATGTCCTGTTCTGAGTGTATTTGTGCTGTACTGTTTTTGAATTGTACTGTACCCGTACTCTTTGCGGCGGAGGAACAGAATAGAGAGAATGAGGGAGGAATTTGCAGTATTCAAGGTCAGAAGATAACTAGCCAGAGAAAAGAACATGAAAGTGAATTGCACTAGAAGTGGACAGAATGTTAGAATTATTATTGAGGTTTGCTGGATGTGAGAAAGATAAAAGCCTTTGTAAGAAAGTCTTTGTAAGTTTAATCATTGTGAAGAGGAGAGGAGGTACTGAAGCGGTTAAAAAGTTAGCAAAAGTTTGTGAATTGGAAGACTGCCAGACTGTAGCCAGAGGTATTCTGTGTGATAAGAAACAAAGAAAGATGGAGATTGTGTTATGTATGTGTATTACAAAGCTGATAATTTGCAGGAACCACCCCCTTATTGTAGAACTTGGAAGAAGGGAGGGGAAAGACAACACTGCCCTCCGTATAACGCCCACTCCCTTCTCATCACTCCACCCCAAGCACAACCCACTGTGACAATCTGTGCAGCCATCTTAGTGCATCCATATCCTCACTTCCTGCCAAGCCCAGTGCATTTCCTCCAGGCAGCCATCTTAGTGCACCCATATCCTCACTTCCTGCAGGCGGCCATCTTGGTACACCCGGAAGGCCCAACCAAGCCCAGTTCTCCCTGTTTTAAACCAGTATGGTTCCTACCACACTCCTGTCTTCCCCAATACGAAAGTGCCACCTTCACAGGCCGGATACATTAATGATGAAGAAGCGTCCGAGTGGGAAGACCAACAGCAAGCGGCAAGGCCACCCGCTGATTTACCCGCGGACTCACAGTTCAGAGGGAATCTCAAACGTATGCTGGCAACCGTAAAGAACAGTGCCCCTTGTGAGCCTCCGCCCCAACACCAGTCTCGGTTGCCAGAAGGGGCACCGGTGATGTATGTCGCTTTTACCCCATCACAAGCAGCGGACTTAGTGACAAGTCTGCCTGACCCAGAGAAACAGCCAATGCCCTTCTACCGCAGGATGGTGAAGATACAAGAAACCTACTCAGCTGCTTGGAGAGATTTGATCAAATTAAAGCAGGACATGTCTTTTGGCCGGTCATGCAGGCGGCCTTCAATGATGCCTGCTTGACAAGTGCCACTTCCTATTCCTCGGGTGTGGAGTTCTGCGCCCAACTCCACGAATGGGCAAAGGAGAAATTGGTGGATCAGACTACCACAATCCAAGATCTTACCCAAGATAAAGGGGAGTCTGTGGAGAAGTATCATGCCAGACTCACCCAGGCCTTTGATGATCTGGGCTTCTCTCACTATGAAAAGGCACACACACACACACACACACGTTATCAACTGCTTTTGTCTCAGGGCTCAGAGAAGATATCAGAAAAGGCCTGATGGTGGCCCGCCCTGAATACCGCTCTATGAAGATGTCCGATCTACTGTTGCTGGCCAGAGGTATAGAAAACCAAAAAGGGAAAAAACCAACGCCCCTCATGGTAGCCCATGACGATGACCCCACCTACACTCGTCCACCACCACTGCCCAATTTCAGGGAAAGGATCACCTGCTACAACTGTGGGAAACAGGGTCACTTCAGAAGAGAATGTAGAGCCCCAAGACATCCCAGACAAGACAGGGACCCCCGTGAAGAGCAACGTGGACATCAACAACCACCACGCCCCAACTCTCGCTAGGAAATGGGCAAACCCGTGTCACCCCTTATGGCAGTGTCCTTAAATGGGACTGGGTGACCCCTTGCAAAGGTCACGTTACCTATACAGGGAAGACCTACCACCTTCCTCGTTGACTCGGGTGCAGCCAGGAGCGTCTTGAGGGCTGAGGACCTGCCTGCTAATTCTTTCCTTTCCAATATTGATGTTTCCTGCGTGGGTGTGGATGGGGTGCCCCGCTCCAGTCCACTTACTGAGCCACTCCAAGTGGGGACATTTCCTGATTTGCTTGCCAAATTTGTGGTGTCCTCTACATGTCCCATGAATTTATTGGGAGCTGATCTGCTGTCCAGACTACAGGCCTCAATCATTTTTACGCCCGAAGGGGAGTGGAGCTACATACTCCCCTATCCTTAGAGGACTCATCTGCCTTGTGTTCTCTGCCTCTCATGAAGATACTTCATGAAGCAATAACTCCAAGTTCAATACCACAAAAAGTACTTGACAGAATCCCTGCGTGCCTATGGTCCACGGGACCGGAAGACATCGGTCATTTGAAAGTACCACCAGTTTTAGTTAAGCTCAAAGATGGCGCATCATTGCCCCGGAAACCACAATACCCCTTGAAGCCAGCTCAATCGGCAGCTATTTCAAAACATGTCGAGACCCTTGTGTCCAATAGAGATGTGATACCCTGTACTTCCGAATGCAATACACCTTTGTTCCCAGTGAAGAAACGGACCCCAAAAGGAGGACCAGAGAAATACTGAATGGTCCAAGACCTCCGAGCAGTTAACGAAGCCACAGCGTTGGACACCCCAATTATGCCAAATCCCCACACCTTATTATCATCAGGTATACCTCCAACGACTGAGTACTTCTTTGTAGTGGACCTGGCAAATGCATTCTACAGTGTTCCCCTGCATCCTTCCTGCAGGTACCTCTTCGCTTTCTCCCATGACAACAAGCAGTACACCTGGGCAGTTATGCCACAAGGGGCGCAAAATTCTCAGAGCCAGTTTGCCAAAGCAATAACATCCATACTTCATACATGGCAAAAAGAACACCCTGCAGTGACTCTTCTCATATATATGGACTACCTTCTCCTCTGCGTAGATGACCAACCCGCTGCAGAAGAAAGTTCAGAAAGTCTACTATGCTACCTTGCGGAACAAGGCTGTAAAGCCTCCAAAGCCAAAGTACAGTGGTGTTCCAAGACAGTCACCTTTTTGGGCCACTGCATTTCCAAGGGCACAAGACATATCACTTCAGACAGAGTGGCTGCAATCCAGGATATTCCCCAACCACATGCAACTAAACAACTGCATGCTTTTCTTGGACTCATATCTTACTGCAGAGCGTGGATCCCTGATGCATTGATCCTCATGCAACCACTCTATGATGCTCTCAAGTCTGTGCCGTTTACCCTGTCAAGCGAGGCCCTGGATAATTTTTTTCTGCTGAAGCAAGCAATATCCACAGCTCCTGCTTTGGGCCTTCCAGATTATGGCATACCCTTTAAACTGTGTAATGTATAGGGTAGGGGGTGGTGGCGCTGCTAATGGGTGGTGTGTATGAGAGCTGAGTGGAGGGCATTGACAGGGGACTTACTTTCACTGTGATCATGCAGTTAACAATTGTATGAACATTTATGTATGTATTGGATGATTACACCAGCTGAGTTAATCTTTCCACAGGCAGTATACCTGATCACTTGGCAGCTCCCACCTGGGGCAGTGACCAGGGGACTCACATTTTGATTTATCTAATTTTCAATGGATGTGCAAGTAGATCACATTCCTACATTGTACTTGGATCCTATGATTGTTATCACCATTTAGTCCATATATTTTTTTCAAAACTTTATTTTTTTCAAAACCTTATTTATTTTCACTTTTTGTGCACAGAAAAGTGTGGAACACAAAATAGCCGGTACACTAAAATACCGGACAGATCACAGGTATCACACAGACTGCTAAGGATAAGCAGCAGACACTGGCAGGGTGTTCACTAAATTTATAACAGTGTCATTTTATTTTATTTTATTAAATGGTTAGAAGGTTTAACACTTTACCCACTAGAAGCACAGATACACAGGGTTACTTACCTGAGCTCTCGTGGAATTAACCCTTTTCCCATTCCCACCACTTATATTAGAGCGGCTTCCACATTGCTTTATCAGTCTAGGCTGGCTTAGGAAGGGAATTGCACACCGGGGGACTACCCTATGACGAAAAGGGGCCCACCACGGCACCCCACTCAGCTCTCATACACACCACCCATTAGCAGCGCCACCACCCCCTACCCTATACATAACACATCTACCAGTAACCTGTCTTTTGACAGATTATAACAGGGGGGGGCAGCAGCTTAATTGAGTCCATTTAGCGCAGAGAATCACTAATTTACATACCCTTTAAACTGTTTGTGTCGGAAAGAAAAGGCCACGCCACAAGGGTCCTAGCTCAATCACATGGAGGACGGACTAGACCCATTGGGTACTATTCATGCCACTTAGACCCCGTGGCTAGGGGTGGCCCTTCCTGCTTAAGAGCAGTCTTTGCTGCCCAAGCACTGCTGGACAAGACTTCAGAACTCGTTTTAGCACACCCCTGCTTCTTCTGACACCGCATGACATTGCTGCCATCCTAAATCAGGTGCAACCCCGCCACCTGTCCACCATCAGACATCTTTGGTTGCAAATCTCCCTCCTCCTTCCTGTCAATGTGACCCTCCAAAGGTGTCTTCACTCTCAAACCGGCCACCCTTCTGCCATTTTTCGAGGGGGGACAAGAAGGAGAAGGTGAAGACGGAGAAGGTGAAGAAAAAGACCCCTGTACTACTCCACATGACTGCCTTGAAATGATGCGCATGGAAACCACACATTTACCTACAGTGAGTGAAATTCCTCTGGAAAACCCTGACTATACACTTTTTGTGAATGGCTCCAGATATGCAGATGAAGGAGGCAAGTACCACACAGGTTATGCTGTGACCTCTGAATTTGAAATTATACAAGCAGGAGCATTACCACCAACTGTATCTGCTCAAGAAGCGGAGCTCCAAGCCCTCACTACAGCGTGTAAGATAGCAGAAGGTAAAAGAGCCAACATTTACACAGACTCAAGGTATGCCTTGGGAGTGGCTCATGACTTCGGTATCATCTGGAGGGCTAGAGGATTTCTGACAGCGGCCGGAACACCAGTGAAACACGGCCCAGCCATCAAGGAGTTAATGGATGCACTACTCCTGCCTGACCAAGTGGCTGTCTTGAAGGTTAAAGCACACGGCAAACTGAATTATCAAGAAGTCAGAGGGAACCACCTGGTGGATATAGCTGCCAAACAAGCAGCGAAAGACCAACGGAAAATGGCTGAAGTGGCCGAAGAGGAGAGTTAATCTTCCGAAGAGGAGAGTGAATCTTCAGTGCAGATGCCTTTGGCAGTGCATGTGCGGTCTGACAGGCTATACCTAGCCTCTATGCAAAGGGCGGCTTACACCGAAGATCATTTGGAATGGATCGATAAAGGAGCAGACTACGATGGAGATCTGTATCTGATGAGAGGGAAAACCTGTTTACCAAAATATATGTATCCAGCAGTCGTCCAATGGGCACATGGACCTGCACATCTCTCTAAGAACTTAATGAATTCGCTAATCAGCAAGTATTACTTGGCCCCAGGGATAACCACCCTAACCAGAAATTACTGTGCCTCATGTGCAGTATGTGAAAAATGCTACCCGGGGAGGACAGAAAAGACACCGCAGAAGCATTTGGCGAAACCCCTCTATCCATTCCAGAGGATACAGATTGATCATATACAGATGCCAAAAAGTGGCCGATATGAATATGCCCTAGTGATGGTGGACATGTTCTCCAGCTGGCCGGAAGCCTATGCTGTTACAAACATGACAGCCAAGACCATGGCTAAGAAACTACTGAGTGAGTTAGTATGTAGATTTGGGGTTCCAGAGGTGATCAGGGCCCAGCATTCACAGCAACCCTTACAAAAGAGATTTGGGCAGCACTGGGAGTTCAATTAGCTCTACACACCCCATACCATCCTCAAAGCAGCAGGAAGGTAGAAAGGATGAATGGGAATCTAAAAAACAGGGTGTTAAAGATGGCCCAAGAGACTAACATGAGTTGGCCAGACAGTTTGGCCATTGCCCTGTTCAGCGTCAGATACACCCACCGGGGGAAACATACCCTGTCCCCTTATGAAATTTTGTTTGGTTCAGCACCCAGACCTGGCTGTTATTTCCCACAGCAGTTGCCGTTACAATCTGATGTGTTAACTAGCTATGTTACACGTTTGTCTAGAGCATTAACTAATATCCATTCTCAAGTGTTTTGAGCCAAGAATGTATGATGGCCCGTTTCAAGTTTTGCTGACCACAGCTACATCATCAGTCAAGCTAGAAGGGAAAAGTACCTGGATACACGCTTCCCACTTCAAGAAAGCCCCATCTTCTGAATGATGGTGTTGTATATCCTTTTTCTAATAAGTTTGATAAAAGCTCAGCAGATGGTTATCACTAAAACAGGTACTCAACAGGCGGCCATCACTAAGATGAATGGCATCACCACATTTTGGTACAATTCATCCAGCACACAAGTAGTTGCGTTTACCTTTGATTGTTGTAGTATAATACCCAGGTATTGCAACAGGTATGGACCGGGAGGGGCACAGCGGGCTTGCATGACGCCTAGCCCGACTCAGATATACATATGTATAACGGATGACTATTGGGGACAAAACTGTGACAGTTGGGGATCAGTGGGATGGAGTACCGGAGCAGGCTGGGGGTATCAATCACAGAGCGCCTTACATAGGAAAATATAAGATGGGGAAGCCTCTCATTAAGCGTATGTCCATAATTTCACAGTCCTATAGGGTTAGAGGGATAGGTAGCACCTGGCTGCCCTTCTCCAAGCTGTATTGAGGGGGTAGTGAACTAGTTACTGCCCATCTCTATATACAGTCTAAAAGAGTTGCTGAGGAGAATGTGCCAGGTTAGTAGGACCTTTAGTATGAGGGACAGATAGAAAATAGCCATTTTAGGGGGGACTGTGAAGGAATGTGATAATCATAAGAATACATATTTTCTTATGTGTATACATGTTTCTATACCATAAAGTCTATATTTTACTTTGTGTATATATATGTAAACTGCTTTACTCAATTTACTCAAAATGGCCTCTAGTAACACCCCCTCCCATCGAGCCAAGGATGGCTGAAGACAAATATGGCGTCTGCCCCCTACAACCCACACATTGGAGGAATGAGGAAATGAGAAGACTGGACAAGTGATAAGCAAGCTTCTGCCAACCAGATGTGCCTTTTTAGACTCACATTTGCATAGCAGTGACGTGTGCTCTATTGTTTTGTGTGTAAAGAGCTTGGCACTGCCTGTAATAAATCAGAGATTAGGAAGTAACTGAACTGCACAGATGTCCAGTGTGTTTGCTTCCTACGTGCACGTATCTCCACACAAATTTGAAACAGCAGCAGAATTCATCCTGAACCCCATTGAGGTTCACCACCATTACACTACTGCCTCCATGGGAACACATTTAGTTTGGACTGTTTAATGTTTGTTACCTTTTAAAGGACCCAGAATCCTCCTGACCTGCCCCTCTTCTCTGTTTTGTGTCTGAACTGGTTTTGTTCAGTGTTAGATCAGCGAACAAGGAATGATAAATACAATCCTTCTGCCTTCTTGCTATTTTCCTCCCTCCGACACCAATGTTGGAATATATTCTTCATGACAGACTTGGGGATGTTTTCTTCCCACTGACCAGCAATGTAAGGGGCTCTATGCTCCATACTCCTGACCCCTGCACTCCATCATTGTGTTGGCTGCATATTGTAATGATTGCCCATTGGCTGCCTGTGTAGTGTAATAATTGCCCTTTGTAGGCCATGTATGGTCAGGATGGTCATTGTCTTGTCTATTTATTGTCAGTGGTGTTTGTTTAGAGGAACATAATACTAGAATTTATCTCCAAAATGAAGATAATGTTCCGGCTCTGTAAGTGGGGAAATGTTCTGCCCCTGAAGGGGTTAATCTAGGTTTCCACACTATATATGTGTGTATCATCATCTGCTGGAGATAAAAGACATCACAGTGACTATGGAGGAAGAGGACGGACATGACGGGGTTACTGGGTGTAAATAGAAAATAAGATCTTCTTACCTCCTCTGCTGCCACTTCCAACAATGTCTTCTCTCTACTTCCTCCCGACTCACCTCTCACCCGGAACTTCCTCTCTGCACCTGACATCACTTCCTGTCTGTATTCCATGGAGACTTCCATTCTAAGTATAAGTGAGATCACCATCTTGTGGAGCTTGGAGGAGCTGCAGCCCTGAGAAACATCTCATCGTTTGAATATGGCTTTGTGCCGTGTGTGTGTATGTATTGTCCTTATAGACTTTTTTCGTTTGTAAATGTCAGCACTTTATGTATATCACAGAAATGCCCCTTCACAGACAGGATTAGGACATCCACCAAGGAATGTTATGTAGCGGACCCCCCAATAATAGGGGTCGCTATGCCTAAATTTAGAGAGTAGCCTGAGCTAATAGTTGGGCTCAGGCTGTTGAATTCTTCAAACTGGCTTCTGCTCTAAGGTAATGTTACCTGGCAGTGCAGTTCCCTGTGGCCTGTGGGTGGCACTGTTGCCCTGGGCTCGGGTTGAACCACGGGTAGCGTTGCAGTGCTATTGGGTGTCCTCTCTCGGCGGCCGTTCAGTGGACATGGTCTACCCGCTGTGCATGTCGGGAGAGGGTACTTAAGGAGCAGACGCCATTAGGCGGGGAGTTCAGAGGTGATCCAGAGGACCCCTTGGTCCTAGGCACGTACCCCTCCTTCGGTGGTCCTCATGGCCAGGGGTACTTGCATGTGTATTCAGTCCCGGGCACCTTTAGCCCGAGGCTGCATCGTTCCAGGTAGGCCCAGCACCTTTAGATGAGGCCTACATTAGAAGAGGAGTCCCAGGGTGCTCAAGTAGAGGTAACCCGCTCTGAAGGAGAGGAAACCAAAGGAGGACCTATCCAAGGTGAAGGATGTCACTGTCTCGGGAGAGGCCTGGTTACCTATCAGAGGGAAGGACTCCATAATCCGCCACAAGCCTTGTAACGTGCCCCATTGGCACCTAAGGACTTAGCTATTACAAGTGCTGGGAAGTTTAAGATTTGGAAGCTGTCTTTTGATCGTATCCCTAGGAAATTTCAAGTGAAAGTTCCGTGCTCCACACCGGCTGCTAGAACCGTGAGAGGGAACCATCAGGGTGAGAAAATCCCACTCAGGCCTGAGTGGCGATGATTGTTAGTTAAGTGCCGCGTGCCTGAACCTACCTTCCTGTTCATTTTTCTCTATCTCCAACTTTCCTGTCAAGTTATCAAGCAAGCAAAATAAACCTTTCTTTATTGGGTTTAACACTGTCTGGACATTGGACTTCTTGAAATATAGAGAGAGAATAGACTCTTCCCTACACTCTAGGGAAGAGAGCCAACGGAAGGAGGTAACTCGCTGCAGGACCCAAATCAGAGAACACCGCTCACCCTCTTCAACAAGGAGGACACTGGGCATGTGGCATGGTGTGTCCCACCTGCTAGCGGAGGTAAGCAAGGAAGGGATCTGTGTGCTACAGTTATTTAACTACTTAAAGCGGTAGTAAGCTCAGATCATCTGCACCTAAATTTCAAAAAAGGAATAGTCTTAAATTATTTTAAAACATTGCGCTGAAAACTAAAGCCACATTGGATGTTTCTTACTTGTATTTTCCTAGTTTAAGCCTCTGCTCTTTTCCGGGTATAGCCGCCACCATATTAAGTGTTGTCTTCTATGTCTGAACTTCCACCCTTTCTCCTTCTCCCTGTCCATAATCTTGCGCATGAAAAAAAAAAAAAAAAATCCCCATTAAGACCATTGGGCATAAATGACGTTTGATGTCGCTTCCAACATCCAATGGTATGGAGCCGAGTGGGGGCCACCTTTCCCTCACTTCTATTCTATCCTGCAAGTTTGGTGCGCGTTATGAAAGCGTACCACACCCGCAAGATATAATGGAAGTCCATGGCAAAGCACAGCTAAACCACAGGAAAGCTGCAGGTGCATTACGCTGCACCCACAGTGCGGGTAAACTTAAGCACATCAGTGTGAAAGCAGCCTTATAGGGCGCTCAGGACAGTAAGGGCTTGTTTACATTTGTGGTTTGGGGGGCAGTAAAACCCCATAGTTGTTTTAAACCCCCCCCAACCTTTGGTGTAGCCTCAGGAGTCGCACTGGTGACCCTACCCTATGCTCCAGGGGGCCTGTGCTGCCTCCCTGTCACATTTTAATTTACACTTGGACAGGAGGAGCCACAGGGGTGCCATATACAGGAACAGATCCTATCCATTTTCCTCCTGCAACCACTGAAACCTCCTCCCCCTTCCACTGGCAATCAGTGGCTGCGGGAAGAAAATGTTCACCTCAGGTGTGAGCAAGAGAGGGTGGCTGCGTACCTACATACATTGGGACCTAGCCACCTTCTAACACAAAGTTGGATCAAAGCAACAAACCAAAAAAAAAAAAGAAGAAAAGGAACTTGGAGATTTCGGGGGAAGCTGAGAGCAATAAAAGGGGCTTTCTTGAGCTACGAATACATACTGGAATAGATTATTTTATTTTTTTAGCTATTGAAAATAAAAAATTCAAAATTCTGAACCATTTAATTTCATTGTGGACCGTGACCAGTTACCAAACCACTTATGTGGCCCTGACTTTTTAAAAGGTTGAGCACCCCTGGTCTAAAGGAACAGACAAAGTTTTTCATGAAGAAGCCAGGAGGCTGAACACGATTGCTTTTGTGTTGTGAAGTGATGTTGGAAACCACTGTGTGGGAAATCCTAATATAAAGGATGTTTCTTTTTATAAAAGGGGGTAGTGAAAGCCCAGAAGTGCAAATTAATGCTCAACCCTTGATTGTAATCTTCACACCACATAGTACATGTTATAAGCATGCGTCTGTATCATGCTCCTTCTTCTACTGCTCAGCCACTCACATTCCCATTATTGGGCAATGAGGACAGTGCCCACTCTGGGCCAATTGGAAAGAAGCAGCAGGCCCATGCTTGGCATCCTCATTTCTAGGCCCCTGTCACTTGGATTGGTCAGTAGACACACGCCTGTCTCTGGTTGCCCTGATTGGTTGCACTCCTCTGATGCAATATTTATGCATCACAAGCACCGGGGCTCTAGGCTTGTCATAGCGTCTGCTACCTAGCTCCCTTCCCGTCATGCCCTGGCTGCTGTGTCACTTGGGTTCCTGTAAACAAAAACACAGAATATCCAAGCTCAACTTACCAACCAATCAGCAACCAACCGTATTCATCTGTCTAACAGTGCGTTTAAAAACAGGGGTTTAGTTGCACGCATTTGCAAATACATGTGTAAGCTGCAGGCCTCGTCAAGGCTCCCTGTGTGCTGCAGTCCTAACTCTAAAATTTAAGGTCTCCTCAGTGGAAGCACATGTATGCTGATGGATAGATAAAGGGCAGATGACTGGAGGGAGCCCACCCTCCTTAAAGGGGCAGGAGCACACTAGGCACCCAGCACATAGAACAGTGGCTCTCAGTGGGCCCTGAGGACAGGAGCTAACAGGCCAGGTTTGCAAGATAACAGAACTACATCACAGGTGATATCATTTGCTCATCAGTGATTGAAGTATTCTAGTCTGTATCTCCACAAGGTAATACTTAAAAACTGGCCTGTTAGTGGGTCCTGAGGACAGGAGTTGAGAACCACTGACATAGAAGCAAAGGTGCTAGTGCGTTGCCTGACCACAATGACAATACAAAAAACAAATGTCACTGCCCCCACCTATGACTGGTCTTCACAGCAAGGCGTTTTTAAACGCACTGTTAGACAAGTGAATTTGGTTGGTTACTGATTGGTTGGCAAGTTGAGCTTGGATATTCTGTGTTTTTGTTTACATGCGTTCGCCCCTTCCAGTGCTCCTTGCTGTGAAGACCAGTCATAGGTGGTGGCAGTGACATTTGTTTTTTGTATTGTTGTCATTGTGTTCAGGCAACGCACTAGCACCTTTTTTCAAACCCGGGCACCCCTTCCATAGACTCCCATGTTAAACGGTAATTTCTCTGGTGAATTGGGGACCTAGTACCGGCCGATCGTAGGTCCCCTGGACCCCAAACTTGGCACGCATGTAGCCCCACTCTTCCTTCACAAGTGTGCAAAGTTTGTTGTCTGGGAGACCTACAGCCGGGGAGCACCGAATTTTCAAAGCCGGGCACCCCTTCCATAGACCTCTAATGTTAAACATCGGTCTAGTCATGGGCACAGTGAGGCATGCAGATGGACACCCTAGGCTTCTACTCGAGTCAATAAGTTTTCACAGTTTTTTGTGGTAAAATTAGGTGCCTCGGCTTATATTCGAGTGTGTGTATATATATGTGACAGACCTAGCCGGGCCAGAGGCTTTTGGAGAGGACTGAATGCTAGCCTCTTGCCTTCCGATTATGGGCCAGGGCCTCAAGACAGGAATGTGGATGGGTTATCCCGGCAGACAGACCTGGAACTTTAAGACTACTTTTCCAACATCCTTGAGTTGACCCGTTCGGGGTCCCACTGTGGATGTTGGACTATTTCCCAGGATGGAGTATTGTCATGAACCTTGAAATACTGAGGTATTCCTCCTTTGAATCTATTACATAGTGGTGGGATTTCTGCCCGGTCTTAAGGCTAACCCCCCTCCAGACGGCTTCATGGTCTGGAAGAAAAGCATTGTTCTGTGTTTGACTGTTTGTTTATGTACTTTAATTACCCCCTGGGGCTTCTGTGTCAATACACATCTCAGTTCTCCTATTCAAGCTATCGGACCAATCCCTGCTGACCCTGTTTCAAGTCCTCATTTGCATGGCCAAGAGAACCTAATTGAGAACTACAATGGACATTACAATTGACCAATAGGAAAGTGGTTGTTGGGGGCAGGGTGTTCAAACTGCTGTATAAGAGTGTGTGTGTGTGCATCCAATAAAATGAGATTCCTGTTTGAACTTACATACAGCCTGCCTGGTGTTTGTTCTGAACTATCACAAATGGATTAGAACGGCACATAGCTGTAGTTTGAATCCTGGAGCATCGGATGACCGAACCATCAGATGTTGCGATCTGCAATATGATCCAATAGTAGCAGAGGAGTGTTGGGAGAGTGGAACCGAGCGAGCAAGGGGCTTGTTACAATATATATATATACACATATACACACACACACACACACACACTATTATATACATTTTAAAAGTGAATCTGCATTAATAATTGAAAACGTTAATATAAGATTTAAAACAAAGTGTATTTTTTGGAAACAAATTGCGTTTGAAAAACCGCTGCGCAAATACCAGGTGACATAAAAAATTGCAACACCCACCATTTTATTCTCTAGGGTCTTTGCTTATAAAAATAGCATTTACTTCCTGGAATCTATCTGCCCTTAGCTCAGCCATGCAGGCAGGAGGGTTTGCTTAGCTAAGAAAACTCCTCCTCCCCTCCGGAAGACTCGTGGGATGTATGACATTATATTCAAGGTCTATTGTACCCATAGGTGCATGACTATGAACTCTCCGTTTTCTGTATGAAACCATGCCCAACAAAGAAAACAAAGGGGTCTATTTATTAAAAATGTGCTGGATGAATTTGACAAGCACCCGCCTAGCCATACCAAATTCTGCATATAGAAAGAGTATGGAAAAACTGCGCTAAAAGGAATACAAAACCAGATCAATGAAGACAAGCAGCAATTCTCCTGTATGACATAAAGCACAGTATAACAAATAAAAAGAAAATAGAATTGTGCTAAATCAATATTCCACAAATCAGTCTTTCAGATTTATAGATATAAAGTTTTTTATAAAAAGTCCACCAGTGCTTCTAACTAGAAGCTTTTCAAAATTTGTGATGAAATGGTCCACCAGGTACCACCATATGTGAGGAATCCACCATCAAGTAATGCGGTTTACTTCTTACAAGCTCCAAATGACCCCCCCGCTACAGAGGATCAAAAAGTGCGTTTAAGATAAATACAGCCCGGGTATTTCTCCCAATGCAAGCATGCATCTGCACCTCTCATTCACTCATAAAGATGGATAAATAGATTTCTGTGAAAGACAAGAAAGCTCCATATAGCGTAAAATCTTTTTAGTATTTATTAAAAAACACAGTATTGCACTTACATATAGATGTACGTTTAAAAGCCTTAAAGTCTGCTGTGCCGGCCGGCGCACAAACAGACAAACCCGTTCTCCGGGACACGAAGGAAAGCACGGAGGTGACGTCAGCGCGTCGCGCCCACCTACGTGTTTCGTCAAAGATGACATCGTCCAGGGGCACGGGCGGAGCGCTGCGTCACCTCCTTACATAGTAAACAAAACAAACCTAGCCTCGATCTGCCCCTATTTTATTTGATAGAATTATTTCCCAAGATCCTCAGCGCCATCTAGTGGTATTTTTACTGAAATACCTCAATCAGGAAAAATACTGCTATAGCGCATTATAGCCACTAAACGGAGCTGATGATCATAAGAAATTACTGTATGAAAAAAAAAATACAGCCAGAATTTGTGACAGATGGATGAATGATTATCACATTTGTCCAACAACTTTTTAATAATCAGACCCCTTAGTTTCCTTCGATAGGTATGGCTCCAACTAATTTATTCTAAACAGACCTCAAGTGTTTGTGAAATCTTACACCATAAAATGTACTCAGCCAATGAAAATGACTCCATTTTTATTTTTCTACTGCTATCAATGGCCAACACTGTACAACACTTCATCCATGTCTTTGGTGATCTCTGATCTCCTTATGAACTGTTTCTTACATGATGAAGATCAGCCATGGAGTATATCTGAGGTGTATATCAGGGTGTGCTTCTTCCCCACATGAGAACTGTGATGTCCAGCAACATTCATATAGAAGACATTTCCCGCTCCCAAGGCACTAAGACACCTCGAGGGTTGTGTGGGAGATCCCTGATGTACAGGAAGACAGGACTTCAGTGAGGAACAATTCCCTCACTCAGGACAGAAAGAGGGCTTCTCCTTCATATGCATTCTCTGATGTTTGCACAGATGGGACTTCTGTGAAAAACATTTCCCGCACTCAGGACAGGAATACGGCTTCTCCCCTGTGTGAGACCTCTGATGTCTCTGCAGATTTGCCTTTCGCTCAAAACATTTCCCACACTCAGAACAGGGATACAGCTTTTCCACCGCGTGCAATCTCTGATGTCTGTATAAAGTGGACTTCTGTGAAAAACATTTCCCGCACTCAGAACAGGAATGCAGCTTGTCCCCCGTGTGCAATCTCTGATGTTTGCGTAGAGACGACTTCACTGAAAAACATTTTCCGCACTCAGGACAGGAATACGGCTTCTCACCCGTATGCAGTCTCTGATGTGTGTAAAGAGAGGCCTTCACCGAAAAACATTTCCCGCACTCAGAACAGGAATACGGCTTCTCACCCGTGTGGGATCTCTGATGAATAGAAAGATTGGACTTGTCTAAAAAAGATTTCCCGCACTCAGAACAGGAAAGTGTCTTCTGCCCTGTGTGCAATCTCTGATGTCTGTAAAGATGGGACTTCCATGAAAAACATTTCCCGCACTCAGAACAGGAATATTGCTTCTCCCCTGTGTGAGATTTCTGATGTCTGTAAAGATGAGACTTCTCTGAAAAACATTTCCCGCACTCAGGACAAGAGTATGGCTTCTCACCCGTGTGAGATCTCTGATGTGAGACAAGAGCTGATTTTTGCACAAAACATTTCCCGCACTCGGAACAGGAAAACGGCTTCTCTCCTGTGTGAGACTTTTGATGTAGAGTAAGTCTGGATTTTTGTACAAAGCATTTCCCACACTCAGAACAGGAATATGGTTTTTCCCCCGTGTGCAATCTCTGATGTGTGTAAAGATTGCATTTCTTTGAAAAACATTTCCCACAATCAGAACAAGAATATGGCTTTTTCACTTTGTGAGATCTTTGATGTCTGTAGAAATTGGAGGTCTTTGAAAAAAATTTCCCACACTCAGGGCAGGAATGTGGCTTATCATTTGTGTGAGTTCTTTTATGCACATTAAGATTTGATTTAAAATGGAAACCCTTCCCGCACTCAGTACAGGTAAAGCTTTTATCTGTTGGAAGAACGACACTTTCCCTCACGGTCTGAGGTTCCTCAATATAAAATAAATACAATGTTCCATCTACACTGTGTGGTGCCGGATGGACATTTGAGGTAGTCGGGTTTTCTCCTGGACTATACTGTGTGATGTCCTCATCTTCTACTTTACAGTCTGGAGACAAAGTGAGACAATCCTCTGAGGTTTTCCTCATCTCCCGTCCATCTACTAAAATAGAAATAAAAAGGTTATTACTAGACATGAGCTGATTGGTTCCCCTAAACCAGGACTCCGCCCACATCAGGCAGCTTTGTCTCTGAGGAACATACGATGAGGAGATCATAGAACGAGTGTCCCCACCCCCTCTATCACTCATTGCCATCTTCCCAACACAAGAAGTACTGCACTTCCTTATTTAGTCCATGATTTAGTCATAAATAACCGCAGGGCTGAGCCCCACCAGAGGTCAGAGAGTGAGGATGGGGGAGAACAACCAAGATGAAGACTGGACTGATCCTGAAGACCTCCATCATTGGGTTATTGACTTCTCCCTTATTATCACTTTCTGTTTAAGGGTCCAAAGTGTGAGGATGTTATCACATTATTATCACCATGTAAAAGTCTGTGCTCCAATCAAATCGTCAGATATAAAATGTCCAGCTGGTAGGAGATGGAAGTAACAAAAGAGAATACATATTATATGTAGCAGTGGGTAGAGGAGAGAGAGAGCATAATTCAGAACTTTGTAATATATATCATATTGTATAAGATACAACAGATAGGACTATATAGTATCAGAATAATGTAATGTACAACATAGAGTAGTATATAGTGCAGGGGTCAGGAGTATTTAATGTGCAACATAAATTATATAGTGTAATGGTCAGGACTCCTTATATTGGCATTTATTAATCAGTGGAAGCTTAAATGTTTACATGAGACAAGTTGCAGAGGTCCCACGCCGCTGCCTCCCATCTCCTGAGACTGCACTCAGTGACTTGGGTCTGAGACTATACAGACATATCCCTCCACCCGGCACAGCCAGCAAACAATAGAGCAGAGTACGTGCTAGATCTGGCCACGGGGGAGAAACCCAGTCTGGATAGAAATTAAGTCTCAGAGAGAAAAAAAAATGTTATGTACAGGAATACAGGACGGGGAACACAGCTCAGGAAAGTAACCAGGATATTACAGACTGATATCACTCAGTCCTTGCCCTACTCTGGACCAATCAGTGAGCAGTATGGGTGGAGGAATGTATTTAGTGTTAATGACCCACCTGTGCTGATCTCTGTAGGAGTGTCCTCCTCTATAAATGTCCCCGTTATTCCATCCTCCTCCATAGACTGCTGATCATCCCTCACATACCTCTCTTCTTCTTCTGCTTTACCCTCAACTTTTATATCTATCAGATCTTCACCCTAAACCATAAGAAGGATAACAATAATAACATCTGTAAAACATCAGCATTAAAAATAAGACATCACATCAAAAAATCCATGCATTGTCCATTTATTTTAGGTGATGTCCCACCAACCTTGCAACAGTAAGGGATGGTGTGATCTTCCTGGTTCCTGGTATTAGGTGGCTCCATCATATCCTTGTGTTCTTCTGAAAACATCTCCATCACTCCATACTCCTCATCCTCCTCTTTATTCTCTTCTTTGACAACAATATTATAATCTTTGAGGTTTCTACTCTGGAAATATAATCACATATTGAATGTAACAAACATGTTGTGTATAAGTCATAACTACCAATAATTGTTTCTGATCTACCTGATGATGGTGGGGGGTGGTGTGACCTTCCTGTGTGGAATCCCGGGAATACAGAGGACGGGGACATCTCTCTGGTGGGTTCCTGGTATTAGGTGGATCTACCATAACCTTGTGTCCTGAAAACTCCATCACAAAATACTGCTCATCTTCCTCTTTATACTCTTCTTTAACAATATTATTATTGTCGAGGATTCCCCTCTGAAAGATATAATAAAACATTCATTGTAACAAACAAGCTTGTGTGTAAATTAGAATTACCAATAATTGTTCCTCATCTACCTGATGATGGTGAGGGATGGTGTGACCTTCCTGTGTGGAATCCCGGGAATACAGAGGACGGGGACATCTCTCTGGTGGGTTCCCATTACTGGATCCATCTGTAGGAAACACACACACTGACTGAATACATTGTTTCTATGTGTTTATCAGATGATGGGGGATCTAGGTGGTTCCTCCGTACTGCTCTCTCCTTTACAATAAAGTCTCCTCTTACCCGGTGATGTGAGGGGCGGCTGATTCTCCATCATGATGTCCTTGTAGAGATCCTTGTGTCCTTCTAAATACTCCCACTCCTCCATGGAGAAATAGACAGTGACATCCTGACACCTTATAGGAACCTGACACACACAATGATACAGTCACCATCCAGACACATCCCTTGTCTGTTACTGGATAATGTCCCAGAATTCCCGGCACCGCTCACCTCTCCTGTCAGCAGCTCAGTGATCTCTCTGGTGACTTCTAGAATCTTCTTTGTATTTCTCTATCCTATCAGGGAGGGAGGTGGAGGCAATGTGATGGTCATATGATCTCCAGACTTCACAGGAGGAAAACTACATTTCAATCACGTTGTTGGTGACTTCTAGAATCTTCTCCATGTTGTGTCTCTCAGGTTTTAGGGAGTCATATGGAGATACTGTGATGGTCATGTGATCACCAGACTTCAGGACGAAAAAACTCTGTAGGGAGAAACCAATAGGAATATCAAGTTAGATCCCCAGAATCTTCCTCACCTCTCTGGTCTGTATTTTATAAAGAAAAAAAAGTGATGCCATGTGACCTCCCAGAATCCTTCTCACCTCACCATTCTGATCTCCATTTTATTACAGTCCCACTTTAGGTTGAGGTGCCCCCCCCCCCCACTCCTCACTACGTAGGATAAAAGCTTTGTTTCAGGCATTCTGATGCCATTAAATACAATACAGGACCGACAGGCCTTGACCATAAAGCTCTATTTTGGTATTGTCTGACAAAAGCTGTGTGATGTGTCAAGGTGTTGTCGGGTATATTGTAACCAGGCTTTTTATGTGGTATTGGCCCAGCAACAGCTTCTTTCTAGCACCTCGATCATACAGCTCATTTATGTATCGTCGTATTGTGATCTTTGAAACAACCACACCTTTTTCCAGAGCAGCCTGTATTTCTCTTGGTTACCTTTGGGGTTTTCTTTATATCCCAAACATTTCTTCTGGTAGTTGTGGCTGCAATTTTTCTTGGTGACCTTGGCTTGGCATCAAAAGATCCCCAAATTTTCCACTTCTTGAAAAGTGATTGAACAGAACTGATTGGCATATTCAAGGATTTGGATAGCTATTTATATAATTTTTCATCTTAGAAAGCTCCATTACCTGGTTACACAGGTCTTTTGACAATTCTTTTTTGCTCCCATGGCGCAGTATGAATAACCTCCTCAGTGCATCCACATGAGAGCAAACAAACTTATTGACTATTTATATACAGACACTTAATTACAATTTAAAAAGACACAGATGTGGGAATTTAACCTTTAATTGGCATTTAACCTGTGTGTCACCTTGTGTGTCTGTACCAAGGCCAAACATTCCAGGGGATGGAAACTTTTCATCAGGGCCATTTGGGTGATTTCTGTCATCATTATGATTTATGTTTCAATAATTTTTATTAAAGTTTACAAGTTTACAGTAAAAAGAAAAAAAGAAAAAAATTATCTCGGCTTACATTGTGTATCATATAACATCTTTAGGGAGTCATGTAATATATTCGAGGAATCCCCTACTTATAGCCTGCATAGCGCTTCATCATATCCTAATGCGGACTGTACCGTAATTGCTCAAATGTTTATCATGCACCGGTCATGTTCTGCCAAAGTTCTTACTCTGTATACAGTGCGACTTTATTCGTGACCTGATGCGTGCTCCCTATTATCCGCCATAGAGTGTGTCCCACCCGCTGGGAATAACCAGCTCCCCATCTGTCTATCGGGGGAGCCTAGCTCTTCCCGTCGCGGGGGGTACCCCGAGGGTGAAACAAGGGCAAAAATCAAAAGAAGACAAGTATAATTTGTAATAATGAAGAGAAAAATAGAGAGAAGAGAAAAGAAGAGAAAGTAGGGGGGGGGGGGGGGGAATTATGGCTCCGTGCTTAGGGACTTATCTGCTAGGGACGAATCTAATTTCTAATTGTTCTGGGGTCATTTGTCAGGTATCTGATCCATGGGTCCCACACTTTATGAAACAACTTCATCTCATCTTGTACCAACCTTTCGTTCAACATAAGCCATGACAGTTTGTGTTTAAGCTGGTCGAAGTGTAGGGCGGCCGACCTCCAATTTCTGGCTATAGTTATTTTAGCTGATATGAATATAAAAGTAAGAAGCCGTCTTTGGAGTCTGGATGCTTCAGCTACCCTGCCACCCAGGAGTGCGTGTTTTGCGGATTTTGTCAAGTTAATCTGGGTGAGGGTATATATAAAATTGTAGACCCTGATCCAAAATCTCCTGACCTTCGGACATGTCCACCATATATGATAGGTGGATTCTACCTGGCCGCACCCCCTAAAGCAGCCCGAGGTGGCACCAGGTACAAAGGTGGCCAATCTGGCCGGTACCATATACCACCTCAATAAGACCTTGTAGTTAGCCTCTATAATAGAGGTATAAGTAAGCAAACAAGATGCTGTCTCTGATAGTGCATGCCATTCCTCAAATTTTGTTCCCATTGGAGCATATAGTTCAATTTAGTCGAGACATACATCAAGATGGTATATATAGCAGAGACCCCTGATGTTATCATATTGTCTGCACAAGTGTTCCATGGGAGTCGTTGTCGCTAAATCGCCCTTACGAGCTACAGTTTGAACATAATGGTGTATTTGGTTAAATCTATATCGTTCCGTGGATGGCATTTGGTATTTCTTTCTCGTACATCACGGGACACAGAGCGACATAGTCATTACTAATGGGTTATATAGATACCGTCAGGTGCTGGCACTGGCAACTTCCAAAACCGGAAGTACCCTCCCCTATATAAGCCCCTCCCATCCGGGAGCACCTCAGTTTTTTGCCAGTGTCTAAGGTGTTGGCCAAGAAGAAACATGTGTTTTTCACTGAGCTTGCGTACAGGTTCTTTTGGGCCTCAGTAAGCTATTCCGGATCCGACCAAAAAAGCTTCATAGCTAAACGGTCGGTACCCGGGCCTTGCAGAGAAGAGCAAGGTTTTGCCTGTAATGCTTCTCTTAGGAGAGCTGGACCCTGGGATCCAGAGCTCTGGTCATACCCACGACCAAGATGTTTTCTGTGCAGGGTGCTATACAGGTCCAGGGGAGTGGAATCCTTGGGAACCCGGTCCCTGAAGGTTTGATTACAATGCCTGCCGTGATAGGTGAAGTTTGGGCTTTTGTGGACCAAACAAAGTCCTGCGGCGGGGAACAGGTAAGTGGGGGCCCCCAGGAACTTGGTTCTATTGGGGGACCCCCAAGCCTAATTTGTCTTTCTGTCTGTTACCTAACGGTATTCCCGCTAATATTCTGTGTATGCCTGTTACTACTGAGAAAATGTAAAAAATTTAATAGTAGGCAAGAAAAAAAAAAAAAAAAAATGTAAGACCGCGGTACCTGTGTTAGACACTAGAGGCCGCTATGGTTCTTTTTCTTGTAATGTGGATTTTTTTCTTCCAGAATCAAATCCAGGCAGTTGGTATGTTCTCTGCTGGGAAGCTGTCTCCTCTGCCCTGTTGCTGCGCTCATCCATCCCCGGGCCCTGCGGCAAAGGGACCCTGGCTCCCATCTAGCTCCTTGTTGTTTTCAAAAATTCATAGAGGCGATCTGGAAAAAGGGGCGGAGCGGGTGGATGACGCTCAGGTGTGCGCCGCGGCGCTACTGCGCATGTGCGGGCATCCAGCGTGTTTTGAAGCACATTATAGCTGGCTGTTGAAGTGCACAGACAGAGCTAGCAACAATATAAAGGCACATAGAGGCGGTTGATGCAGGCATCCCCTAGAAAGGCACTTTAGTAGACACCAACTGTGATATAGCAGCAATTGTGCTAGACTATTCTCAGTAAAAGTGGTGTATTACGGCTGGAATACCTCAGCTTTAGGCTTAGGAATATGCCGTCCAGAAGCTCCGGAACTGAATCTTCCAGGAAGCGAAGGGGGTCTCATCGGGCTCTGAGGATCTTGGGCATACTTCTGCTGCACCAGTCTCCCCTGAAGTTCAGAGGTAAGTGACCGTAGAGACCCCGCAGGGGTACTTGGTACTGTGGCTGTCCTCAGTTCACCTGCTCCTGTGTATGTAACAGAGGAGGTTTTTTCCTCAGCTCTGGGAGGATTAGAGAGAGATTGTCAACATTGATCGCTGCCTCCCTGTCAGGGAAAGCACGCCGATCTCCATCTCCTCCTTCAAAGTGCCTGTTAGCAGAGCAACAGTCCCATACAGGGATCGACCTGCCTGAAGGGGATCAGGATAAGGTTGATTCTGTTATAGAGGAGTCAACAGTGGGGGAACCTTTTCTCAGCATCTCAAGCTGAAAGATTATGGGTTCAGTCTCTGACTAACATGGTCCGATCAGCATTTAAAAATGCACCTTGCGGAACCATCAACCACTACTGTATCCTCGTTGGGGTCGCTAGAAGCCCCCAGACTGTCTGTTCTTTTCCACTTCACCCTTTACTGAAAGGGCTCATTTACCAGGATTGGGAACGTCCTGAGAAAATATTTATTCCCCCAAGAGATTTCCGGTGGTCTATCCCATGGAGGATAAGTTCATCAAAAAAAAAAAAAATGGAAGGTCCCTACAGTGGACGCAGCCATCTCTTGTATGTATAAATCACTGACATGTCCAGTGGATAATGTCCAAATGTTCAAGAACCCAATAGATAAAAGATTGGAGTCCTTATGAAAGTCTGCTTCTTTCTACAGCAAGCTTGGTGACACAACCAGCAGTAGCAGCTATTGGGGTCTGCCAAGCAGTGA
The DNA here is from genome assembly GCA_029206835.1 of Rana muscosa. Lineage (NCBI taxonomy): Eukaryota > Metazoa > Chordata > Amphibia > Anura > Ranidae > Rana > Rana muscosa. The sequence continues at coordinate 28,872,432 of JARGYO010000094.1, forward strand.
AGGATCAGTTGAAACAGGTCTTGAGGGACTTGACAGATCAGCAGGCTTTGCCCTAGCTGATCTACCTAGAGCCTTAGGCTTTGCGGTTGACGCCATAAAGGATTCAGTCCATCAGGCCTCCCGCCTTACGCTGTCTATAGTACATATGCGTAGGCTTCTATGGCTCAAAAACTGGTCTGCTGAAGCTCCCTGTAAAGAATGGCTGGTTAGCGTCCCATTTCATGGTGAACGCTTATTCAGGGAAAACCTGGACAAATATATCCAGAAAATTTCCAGCGGTAAAAATACGCTCTTGCCGGTTAAAAACAGAGTTAGAGGTCCCTCTTTAAGAGGCCTGCTTCTCCAGTCCCTGAGGCATCGGCTGTGTAACAGTTCCGACGGCCTCCTCGGTCAATTCCCGGGGGTAAAAAACAGGGACAATAGCAGGGTAATGAGAAACCCTGGGTCAGGGGAGGTACAAAACCTCCCCCAAAGTTAAATTCATTGAAGGGTTGCCCCCACTCAGTCGGGTGGGGGGAGGACTCCAGTTGTTCGCAAGAGACCTGGCGGGACACGATCAAGACAGATAGGTGCTCTCCGCAGTATGTTTGGGATACAGTTTGGAGTTAAAAGACTCTCCTCCTTCCCATTTTTGAGGTCAAACGTGCCAAGGGATCCCCGGAAGATAGAGTCCCTCTTGTTGGCACTAGAACAACTATTGCTCCAAGGAGTAATTATGGAGGTTCCCCTGGAAGAATGGGGGTTCGGGTTTTACTCAAACCTCTTTACAGTCCCGAAGCAAACGCGGACGGGAGGCCCATATTAATTCTAAAAAGGGCTATACAAATTCCTGTATATCAGGACTTTCCGATGGAGTCGATCCGATCGGTGGCCACTGCCCTACAAGGGGAGGATTGGTTAGCCGCGATCGACATCAAAGATGCTTATTTGCACATTCCCATCTTTCCAGTCCACCAAAAATTTCTACGCTTTGCAGTAGAAGGGCGCCATTTTCAGTTCAGAGCCTTACCCTTCGGTTTGGCCACAGCACCACGAGTGTTTACAAAAATTCTGGCCCTTTATTGGCCAATCTAAGAACACAAGGTGTAATGATAATGGCATATCTAGATGACTTGTTGCCGATAGACCACTCAGTGAAAAAACTAGACGTGGTCGTTCACAAGACAATCAAGTATCTGGAATCTCACGGTTGGATTATCAACCGAGACAAGTTAGCCCTAAAAACCAGTCAAAAGTCTGGAATACTTGGGGCTAAGGTTGGATTCAGGCCAGAGAAAAATATTCTTGCCTCGAGGAAAGGTGTTGTCTTTGAAAGATTTGATCCACTTAGTGGGTACAAAAAAGACAGCCGTCCATACGCCTGTGCATAAGGCTGCTGGGAAAAATGGTGGCATCATTCGAAGCAGTACCCTACGGTCAATTCCATTCAAGGAATTTGCAGGGGGCCATACTGTCAGCCTGGAACAAAAAAGTTCAGGCCCTAGACTTACAATGTCCTTGTCCCCTTCCGTTCGCAAGAGCCTCCGTTAGTGGTTGGTTCCCCAGAATCTGGAAAAAGGGAAATCCTTCAGTCTGATTTCTTGGAAGGTGGTCACTACAGATGCCAGCCTTATAGGCTGGGGAGCAGTACTGGAGCAATAGTCTCTCCAGGGCAGATGGTCGGATGCAGAAAAGGCCCTGCCCATCAATCTCTTAGAGATACGAGCAGCCCGGTATGCCCTAGTAGCATGGACATCCAAACTCCAAGGGTCCCCTGTCAGAATTCAATCATCAGGGGGGCACCAGGAGTCGTGCAGCCCAGGGGGAAGTAAATTACATCCTGAAATGGGCAGAAAAATATGTCCCAGCCATATCTGCGGTATTCATTCCAGGAGTGGAGAATTGGAAGGCGGACTTTCTAAGTCGCCAGCAATTAGGCCCAGAGGAAGGGTCCCTTCACCCCGAGGTTTTCTGGACAATATGTCAGCGGTGGGGAACACCGGATGTAGATCTTCTAGCATCCAGATTCAAACGCAAAGGGGGACAGGTTTGTCTCTCGGACAAGGGATCCCCTAGCTTGCGGCTCGGATGCCCTAGTGTTCCCTTGGGATCAGTTCAAGCTGATATATGCATTCACACCGCCACAATGGTTACCTCGATTACTCCGCAGAATCAGGGTAGAAAAGAAACCAGTGATTCCGGTGGCTCCAGCGTGGCCCCGAAGAGCGTGGTACGCGGAGATTGTAAAATTTCAGTGGGGAGTCCTTGGACTCTCCCACGTCGTCCGGACCTGCTTTCGCAAGGACCGATATACCACCCTTCCTTACCAGCCCTAGGTTTGACGGCCTGGCTATGGAAGCCCACATTCTAAAAAAGAGAGGGCTCTCTAATCCTGTGGTATCTACCATGATCAATGCCAGGAAGCCGGTATCCAGGCAGATCTAATATAGAATCTGGAAGGCGTACATCGCGTGGTGTGAGGCCAAGAAATGGCATCCACATAAGTACGTAATAGGTAGGATTCTGGACTTCCTACAATGGGCTGTAGATAGGAAGCTTGCCTTGAGTACTATCAAGGGTCAGATTTCGGCCTTGTCAATATTTTTTCAAAGGCCCTTGGCTTCGCATTCACTAGTCAAAGCCTTTATACAAGGAGTGATGCGTATTAGTCCTCCGGTTAATATTCCCATATGTCCATGGGATCTAAACTTGGTTCTGTCGGTTCTACAGAAACAACCATTTGAACCATTACAGCATATTTCTTTGGTGCTTCTCACCAGGAAATTGATTTTTCTAGTAGCCATTTGTTCGGCTAAAAGAGTGTCGGAATTAGCAGCTATGTCCTGTAAGGAGCCATATCTGGTTATCCATAAGGATAGAGTAGTATTACGTCCTCATCCAGCCTTTCTTCCTAGGGTGGTACCGAGGTTTCATTTGAACCAAGATGTGGTTCTTCCTTCTTTTTTCCCCAAACCTACTTCGGTAGAGGAAAAGTTATTGCATTCTTTGGATGTAGTAAGAGCAGTTAAAGCTTATCTAAAAGCCACTGCTCAGATTCGCAGAACGGATACTTTGTTTATTCTGCCGGAAGGCCCCAGAAAGGGTCAGGCAGCGTCAAAATCTACTTTAGCCAGGTGGATTCGACAGGTCATAATACAAGCCTATGGCTTGAAAAGGAGACCGCCTCCGTTCAAAGTTAGAGCGCACTCCACGAGAGCAGTTGGAACTTCATGGGCAGTGCATCACCAGGCCTCCCTGGCTCAAATCTGTAAGGCCGCAACATGGTCTTCAGTACACACGTTTACTAGGTTCTACCAGGTGGACGTTAGAAGTCAGGAGGATGTCGCCTTTGGGCGCAGTGTGTTGCAGGCCGCAAAAGATCCTCATGTCTGATAGCGCTCAGCTTATATATGGTGTATCCCCCCCCCTCATTTGGCATTGCTTTAGGACATCCCATTAGTAATGACTATGTCGCTCTGTGTCCCGTGATGTACGAGAAAGAAAATAGGATTTTTATAACAGCTTACCTGTAAAATCCTTTTCTTAGGAGTACATCACGGGACACAGAGCTCCCGCCCCTCTTTGGGGACACTTATTGCTTTTCTACAAAACTGAGGTGCTCCCGGATGGGAGGGGCTTATATAGGGGAGGGTACTTCCGGTTTTGGAAGTTGCCAGTGCCAGCACCTGACGGTATCTATATAACCCATTAGTAATGACTATGTCGCTCTGTGTCCCGTGATGTACTCCTAAGAAAAGGATTTTACAGGTAAGCTGTTATAAAAATCCTATTTTTTCTACCAGAGTTCTTTCAGATAACATACCCTTATGGTTGCAAAGATCAGCTATCCGTATTAAGCCCTTATTGGTCCACCATTCGAATGCGGGGGGAGTGAGGCCATGGGTGATTTCCCTATTTCTCAATAGAGGTGCTAGTGGATTGTGGGGTGATTTGAATTTCTGAGTCCTTGAGAGTATCTCAAATTTCTAGCGAAAAGGAGAGAGTAGGACATAGTATAATCGGTCTCTCCTTCATTGGGAGCCACATAATATGAGTAATTGGTTCAGGGCGACAGGAATAAGATTCCATAGTTATCCATATTGCTCGGGGTTGCTGGGAGTGGAACCTCGTGAGGTGAGCCATCTGGGCCGCATAAAAGTATTTCTGTAGATTGGGCAGGCCAAGTTCCCCTTTCTGTTTTGGAGTATACATCGTACCTTTGTTCACCCTAGGCCTCTTATCGCCCCAAATAAACTGGAGAATTTTATATTGAAATAATTGGAGGTCAGCTCTAACTAATGACACAGGTATGGTACAAAACAAGTATAAGACCTTCGGTAGTATGTTCATTTTTATCGAGTGTAATCTGCCAAACCACGACAGGGGGGTGAATCTGCCATCTGGCCAGGTCGTCAATCAGCCGTTTGAACAGAGCAGGGTAATTTATACAGCGTTTGAATAGATGGGGTCAGACGTGTACCAAGATATGGAAGAGCCTCCGGCTCCCAAAGAAACTGGTAGGACTGTTTTAGTGTTTTCTGGGTGGAACTCTGCAAAGAGAGATTTAATGCCCTAGATTTGCTGTGGTTGCATTTTAGACCTGAGATTTCAGAGAACGGTTGTAAAATTGCATATAAATTGGGGAGGGAAGTGATTGGTGACAAAGCCAGCAGCAGGTCATCAGCAAAGAGTAGGCATTTATGCTCAGCATCCCCACAAACTATTCCCCTGATGTCCTGGCTGGTGCGAATCTTTATGGCTAGGGGCTCAATTGCTAGAGCGAATAATAGTGGGGACAGAGGGCATCCCTGCCTAGTACCCCTATTAATATTGGGAAGAGTATCCCCTAAGCATTAAAGATGCTGTCGGGGTTTCATACAGCGTCCGAAGGAGGGCCAGAAAGCACTCTCCAAATCCAAAGCGACGCAACACGTCAAATAATCCCAGGAGAGGGAATTGAACGCTTTCTGGATGTCCAACGAAAGCAGCATTCCCTTTCTAGGTCCCTTACTGTCCCAGTCAGACTGAAGAGCTGAAATTAGATTTATTATCCTGTGGGTCTGATCTGACGCCTGGCGGTTTTGGACAAAGCCTGCCTGGTCTAGATGAATATAGTGTGGGAGGAAAGAGTTTAATCTAAGGCCTCGTACACACGACCGAGTTTCTCAGCAAGAAACTTGCTGGCAGAGATGTCTTGCTGAGAAATTCGTTCGTGTGTATGGTTTCTCGTCAAGAAAACCGACAAGTAATCTCGACGAGAAAATAGAGAACCTGCTCTCTATTTTCTCGTCGAGATTCTCGTCGGCATGCTTCTCGACGAGAAAAGTGAGTGTGTGTGTACACTTACCTGTCCTCCGGGAAGCCCGCGCATGTTCGAAATTAATTCGACGCATGCGCGGTAGCTTCCTAGGCATAGGTAGGGTATACCAAGATGGCGGCGACGGCATCGAATGTGACGAGCGTATGCTCGTCGTAGTCGATGACGTCACCGCGTACGCTCCATTCAAAGAACCGCGGGTTCTTTGAATCGAGCGTCTGTACACTCGGCCGGGACAAGTTTCTTGTCCAAGAATCTCGTCGAAAAAAACGACATGTTTTTTTCTACGAGAATCTCGGCCGTGTGTACGAGGCTTCAGGGCCATTACTTTAGTTAAAAAATTTAGATACGTGTTGATCAAGGAGATCGGACGGTAATTAGCACAATCACCGCGATTCTTTCCCGGTTTTGGTATTACATGTAGATAGGCTGCGTTCTTATGATTGGGTATTTTATTCTCCCGTCTCAGGTCGTTAAAATAGGAGCATAAATAGAATCTCTTGGTACTTTCTATAATAATGACCTGAGAAGTCGTCTGGCCCTGGGGCTTTAGAAGGGTGGATTGTTTTTATGGCCATACTAATCTCTTCTTCGGTTAAGTCTTTGTCCATCCGGTCTATGTGAGCTTGAGTTAGTTTGGGTAACTGGACGTCGCGAAAAAACTCATCCGCCTTAGTTGACCCATATTTTGTCGGTGGGCTATACAGTCTGGCGTAAAATTTGTGGAATTCCTTGAGGATCAATTTGGGATTTTGAGTGGGGTGCATCGTTATGATTTAAAAAAAGGAGCCAAACTTAATATGGCTTCATATCATCACTATCCTTCAATAAAGTTTTATTTTGACAGTTTTATTGGCATGATCAGTCAAAGTTTCAATAGCAATGCCCAAACTTCATGATTTCTGCCATGGTGTGCAAAATTTGGAGCACAATTATAAATTACAAATACCGTTTTGCACACACAGGTAGCACAACATGTGTACAATCAAAAGAAATTATTTTCAGCTATCTGCAATTAATATTTTAGCTTTTTGAGAGCTGATATTGATACAAGTCAAAGCTAGCAGACAGTCTGGGGCTTCTCACTGTCCCCTGCTGGTTCTTGTAGCCAAAATGACTAGGACTTTTCTTTTGAGGCTTCGGGAAGGTGACAATTTTACACCTACAAGGATAAGAATTTTATTGGCATCTAGGTGTCACTCCTGCTTTAGAGGCTTGTTCTGTCCTTTTCAAATGCTAATTTATGAAGATTTGTCTATGATTGTTTACTGATTAAAGTTTTTTTTTTTTTTTTTTGCTGTCACAATGTAGAGTATAAGATTTCCCATCATCTGTGCCCAGTCTTGCCACAAAGAGTTAATCCAGCTCTGAGCAATCCTCTTTTCTTTTTTCAGTGAGATAAAACGGACAAATAGGAAAACCTTTGTCCGTTCCGCCCCTTTGCTGTGAGTGACAGGTTATTTACATATCTCATGCACTAACCCTGAGACAGGCATTATTTTTTAATTCCCACCCCCACTCCTTTTCTGAAGTCATGTGGTTACTTTTCTGGATTTTGACTGGATGTTAGTGATCATAGCAGAAGGAATACACAGGAGAAAATGCATGTTGACAAGGGGAGTGTAGAGGTGGGCGGGGAGTCTACTGACATCACGACTCCACCCACCGAGCTCCAGACAACAGATCCACCCACAGAATCTGCAGTTTTTCAGTTCTTATAAACAGACAGAGGGGAGACATTTGACAGGTAAGGATACATGCAGGAGGCATCTATATCCTTATAGATCAGCACTATGGCAGTAGTTTGGAAAGGATGAGAGTGGCTTTACATCCACTTTAAGGGAATACTATATGTTTAATACCACAGAATTAAACAATATAATCATACTACTTTTATAGATCACATCCCCTCTCGGCTATTGGCAAAACTACCCCACTGTAACTGGTGTGGTGGTGATCTGATCAGGGGCACTGCAACCAATACAGCAGGGATAAGGGACACTGTGAGTGGGTGGCAGTGATTAGGGACACTGACTGGCAACAGTATTAAAATATATATATATATATATATATATATATATATATATATATATATATATATATATATATATATACACACACACACACACACACACATATATATACACACACATACATACATACATACATACATAGTATCTCACAAAAGTGAGTACACCCCTCACATTTTTGTAAATATTTAATTCTATCTTTTCATGTGACAACACTGAAGAAATGACACTTTGCTACAATGTAAAGTAGTGAGTGTACAGCTTGTATAACAGTGTAAATTTGCTGTCCCCTCAAAATAACACAACACACAGCCATTATTGTCTAAACCGCTGGCAACAAAAGTGAGTACACCCCTAAGTGAAAATTTCCAAATTGGGCCCAAAGTGTCAATATTCTGTGTGACCACCATTATTTTCCCGCACTACCTTAACCCTCTTGGGCATGGAGTTCACCAGAGCTTCACAGGTTGCCACTGGAGTCCTCTTCCACTCCTCCATGACGACATCACAAAGCTGGTGGATGTTAGAGACCTTGCGCTCCTCCACCTTCCATTTGAGGAGCCCCACAGATGGTCAATAGGGTTTAGGTCTGGAGACATGCTTGGCCAGTCCATCACCTTTACCCTCAACTTTTTTAGCAAGGCAGTGGTCGTCTTGGAGGTGTGTTTGGGGTTGTTATGTTGGAATAATTCCCTGCGGTCCAGTCTCTGAAGGGAGGGGATCATGCTCTGCTTCAGTAAGTCACAGTACATGTTGGCATTCATGGTTCCCTCAATGAACTGTAGCTTCCCAGTGCCGGTGTTCTAACAGTATGGGTCCCCTATCAGATAGTGCCCGGGTTGGACTGTGCATGCGCAATCTGAGAATCTGAGACAAAACATCTGTTACATCAGCTGTTGGAGCATGCGCAGTTAACACACGCTCGCTCCCGCCCCATCTAGATAGAACAGCGCTGGCCGTGCTCAATACAGCAAGGGGCGGGATGGTTATATAAAAGGGGCGGGTGTATTTGATTGAGCGTGGCCAGCGCTGTGTAGTTTATTCTGAAAAGCATCCTATCAAAAATTACTGCTCAATAATACACCCGCCCCTTTTATATGAGTGAGCGCGGCCAGCGCTGTTCTATCGAGATGGGTCCCCTATCTGATAGAACAAGTGGCGGGAGCGAGCGCCAACAGCTGATTGAACAGAGCGAGCGCCGTGTTAACTGTGCATGCCCCAAAACCAGCTGATTGAACAGATGTTTATTTTCAGAGATTTCCGTGATATGGGACTGCGCATGCGCATTACAATCCGGGCACTATCTGATAGGGGACCCAGAATGATAGGACACCGGCAGCACTCATGTAGCCCCAGACCAGGACACTCCCACCACCATGCTTTACTGTAGGTAAGACACACTTGTCTTTGTACTGCTCACCTGGTTGCCGCCACACACGCTTGACACCATCTGAACCGAATAAGTTTATCTTGGTCTCATCAGACCACAGGACGTGGTTCCAGTAATCCATGTCCTTAGTCTGCTTGTCTTCAGCAAACTGTTTGCAGACTTTCTTGTGCATCATCTTTAGAAGAGGATTCCTTCTGGGATGACAGCCATGCAGACCAATTTGATGCAGTGTGCGGCGTATGGTCTGAGCACTAACAGGCTGACCCCCCACCCCTTCAACCTCTGCAGCAATGCTGGCAGCACTCATACGTCTATTTCCCAAAGACAACCTCTGGAGAGGGCGCCGAGCACGTGCACTCAACTTCTTTGGTCGGCCATGGCGAGGCCTGCTCTGAGTGGAACCTGTCCTGTTAAACCACTGTATGGTCTTGGCCACCGTGCTGCAGCTCAGTTTCCGGGTCTTGGCAATCTTCTTATAGCCTAGGCCATCTTTATGTAGAGCAACAATTCTTTTTTTCAGATCCTCAGAGAGTTCTTTGCCATTAGGTGCTATGTTGAACTTCCAGTGAACAGTATGAGAGAGTGAGAGAGTGAGAGCGATAACACCAAATTTAACACTAACGAGTCACCGGAGAGGAAAATGGCTAATTGGGCCCAATTTGGACATTTTCACTAAGGGGGTGTACTCACTTTTGTCATTGCTTAAGTGTTGTCACATGAAAAGATATAATAAAATATTTACAACAATATGAGGGGTGTACTCACTTTTGTGAGATACTGTATATGTGTGTGAGGTATCTGTACACACAATCATTTCACAAGGGTGCGTCCCACCTCTCTGAAAGATGAACGTTGGGCTTTGTCAGGACACATCATATTCCTGTGATCTCCGTGTACTCCGGAGACTTTACTGATCACATTTTAGGATGAATATCTGAGACTGAGATCATTATGGAAAAGTTTGTTTTACTACAAATTAAAATTTTCTCTCTTTCTTCCTATTTGAATCTTTACTTTATAAGACATACATATTCCAATCCCCCCTAAATAAACCTCCCATCCCCCACCACTAATAAAAGTCATACAATCCGTTAGTATAGATGAGGTGAGAAGGTGATTGGTAGGAAAGTTGACACATCTCCAAAATGAAGAGAATGTTCCGGCCCTGTAAGTGGGGAAATGTTCTGAAGGGGTTAATCTAGTGTAGCGCCCACCCCATTTAGGGGTGCTATATACCCAAATTTAGGGGCTGGTCTGAGATAGTAGATAGGCTCAGACCGTTCTCAATTTATAGGTTGTGCGGTTATATTTCCAGGTGGTATACTGGTGTGCAGTTCCCTGAGGCCTGTAGGTGGCACTGCCATAATGGGTCAGGGTTGAACCGCTGGTAATAGTGCTGTGCCTTGGGTGTCCTCTCTCGGCAGCGGTACAGTGGGTGTGGTCGACCTGCTGTGCATGCTGGGAGAGGATACATAAGGGGCAGACGCCGCCTGGGAGGGGTTTTCGGAGGAGGAGAGGAGTCGAAGTCCAAGTGCGTGGCATGGTGCACCAGTCCCAGGCACCTTTAGCCCTGGGGCTGCATCTTCATCACTGGGCCCAGCACCTTTAGCTGGAGCCCGCTTCTGGGAAGAGGAGTCCCAGGGTGTTCCTTGCGAGGGAACCCGCTTCTAAGAAGAGGAGGCCGGGGGAGGACCTTTCTGAGGGACCGGTGAGAGTTCACGGTGAAGGAAGGGGCCCGGTAACTCTCTGGAGGGATTCTTCTATCCACCAAGGGCCTAGTAATGTGCTGCTGCTGGCACCTGTCCTTAAGTATCCAGAAGCTAAGCGGTTCGGGGTCTGATAGATTCTGTGGCAGAGAGTCTCCCGATCACATCTAGGAAAAGAACTTGATCAAACGTCCGAGCATCACTTAGGCTGATAGGATACACTTGTAGGAGACTATCCGGGTGAGCTAAACCTACTCAGGGATAGAGTAGTGATTGTGCTATCCATTGTGCCTGGACCTACCTCCCAAACCTTGCTGTCCTGTCTCTTATCCACCCTTTCCTATCTGCTGAACATTGAGAAAATAAACTCAACGTTGGAGTTCAGAGTGGTGTGGACATTGGAATTACTTGGGGGGAAATACAGAGACTTGTCCCTACAAACTAGGAGATGAGAACCAGCCGATGGAAGAACCTAGCTGTGGGACCCAAATACATAACACCGCTTAACCTCCTCATCCAGGAGGGTACGGGCATATAGTACGTGTGCCTTTTTCCTGCAATTGAGCCAAAGCAAGGGAAAAGGGTCCGTGTGCTAATCTAGGTCTCCACACTATATATGTGTGTATCATCATCTGCTGGAGATAAAAGACGTCACAGTGACTATGGAGGAAGAGGACGGACATGACGGGGTTACTGGGTGTAAATAGAAAATAAGATCTTATTACCTCCTCTGTTGTAACTTCCAGGAATGTCTCCTCTCTATTTCTTTCCGACTCACCTCTCGCCTGGAACTTCCTATATATATATATATATATATATATATATATATATCTTACATCACTTCCTGTCGGTCTTCCATAGAGTTGTCCTGTCTGGGTAGAGATCACCACCTTGTGGAATTCAGAAGATCTGCAGCCCAGAGAAATGTCTTCTATAGAGTGAACACGTCCTTGTGTGTATGTACTGTACACTCATCAACCATAACATTATGACCACTGCCGGGTTAAGTGAACAACACTGATTATCTAATTACAATGACACCTGAAAGTGTGTGGGATATATTAGGTTGGCATAACTCATCCATATTTAAGGGCTGACTCAACCACCCTGCCAGGTCCAGGCCTGGGGATTGACCAAGTTCCCCAAAGTATGCAGACTACCCCTTCTGGCCTCCGCCCACTAACATGTAGAAGTTTCTAGAACCAGGGGGAGGCACAAGAGATCTGCCTGTATAAGTCATTAAGCCTGGCCTGCAATAAACCCTGACCCAGATTCCAGACTCACATTTACCATGAGCCAAATAAATTTGCCTGTACTTAAACACTAGCACACTAGAGGGTGCTACAATACAAATTTGCAACTATCACTATTTTTATTCTACAGGGCCTTTGCTTTCAGAAAATATATACTGTTCTGTGGGTTTAAAGCGGAGGTCTGCCAACCGCTGCAAAAATAAAAGCCAGCAGCTGCACATACTGGAGCTGCTGACTTTTAATAATAGGACACTTACCGGTCCTGGAGTCCAGCGATGTAGACACTGCAGCTGATGTTTCCATCAGCTGTCGGGTGCATGCCCACTCCATTGCGAGTGGGAACCTGGCAGTGAAGCCTTATGGCTTCACGCTGGGAACCCTACTGCGCATGCGCGATGCTCCGCTCCTTTATCCTACTGGCTCGGCGGCCGTGGGAGGAAGGAGGAGGGAGCCCCAGTTGTGACGTCAATACCCGTGGCTGAGGCTCCCAGAAGTGGGAACAGGATACCTGTGAAAAACAGGTATCCTCTCCCCCCTCCCCCCCAAAGGTGCCAAATGTGGCACCGGAGGGGGGAGGAGTACAACGAGCGGAAGTTCCACTTTTGGGTAGAACTCCGCTTTAAGTATTTTATTGCTAACAATTAGGAATTCGTTTTTTAAACGTATTTCAAAAGAAATCCTCTGCACCTTTCTCCAGTACTGCATCAATATCGTCTTCATTTTAGGGCTGCTGTTAGAAATCATGGGGCCCCGTACAATAGGGTGACCAGACATCCCCGGTTTTTGGGGACAGTCCCCGGTTTGAGAACACTGTCCCTGGACCAAGTCTGTCCCCGGATTGGATTTGAACAGGGCCTGGGGCAATTTCAAAGACAGTCAGTGCAGAATAAAAAAAAAAAATCTGAATTACACACCCCTGCTCCGCCACTCCTACTAGCTTAGGGAGGTGTATTTCTTTCCATTATCTGTGCCCCTTTCTGATGATCATGTGCTGGTCGGAGCGGAGGGAATATTTCTTCAGTTTCGGGTGCATGCCCATTCCGCTCCCGCTTACATGTTCTTCTGCCTTGGCTCAAGTCCTGGCCAGCCGCCTGACTGCTTATCTCCTTGCCTTCCCTGGCGGAGTGATCTTACCAGTAGTAGCCGGGGCCCGGAGAGTAAGACTTGACAGGCTGCAAGGCAGGCGGCGACGGGCAAAGAGTCGCCAATTGCTGCCATTACTAGTTGTAGCGGGCTCACCCCTTCTACTTCTCGGCTTGCTGTCTTGTCTAGGGGTAACCTGGGGGGAGGGATGAGATCCACCATGGCCCATGTCCTCTTCTAGATAGAGGTGAAGGCCCGAACGTATTTTTCCTCGGGTCGTGTGTATAACCCAGGGTCAAGTCCTTTCACCAACTGACCCCCCTTTGCTCCCAGTAACCAGAGTTCCACACCACTGAAAAGGTCCAACTCTTATTTATTCTTTAGCAGCAATAAATCGTCACTTAGCACAGACAGGTTGTGACCAAAGAACAGTTCAGTATAGGTGGGGAGTAGGTCAAGGCACAATCCTTAATCAAACTAAACCATTGAGATGTCACCAATGGTTATAACGCACAGTGGCTGTGAATGTACTTCTTTCCTTTTCTGAGTCTCTACCAGCCACTCTGACGAACATGAAATAGGAGTTACCTTCTTCAAGCTGTGGCCCCAGTCTGAGGGAAGACATCTTTCCGAGAGAGTTACCGGAGGCCCCACCGTCACCGGCAAATGCTGCACCGGGCTGTTCGGAAGGGTTACACTCCCGGGCCTCCTCATCTCAGATTCGGGCGCCCAACACCTTAGGGCCCCTTGGACTCCTCCACCCTTGCGGAACCCAGTTGAAGGTACTGGGTCCCAGGCCTCCTCAATAGTACCTCACCCCAGGGCTAAAGGTGCCTGGGATGGACTCCATCTCCCGCTCCGGCCAGGTCAAGGGCACCTGGGCCCGGAACTCCGGATCGCCCGCACCCAGGCGGAAGGTGCCTGGGCGCGGCTCTGACCTCCGACTCTGAACCCTGTGTTCAGGGCGTCCGCCCCTTTTATCTCCTCTCCCTTTGCGTCACAGCAAGTTCCCCGCCCCGCTGTACAAGCGCCGGAAAAGGACAAAAAGGGATGCAGTCTTGTGGTGAGGGTTCAACTCCGGCCCAGGACAACAACGCCACCTGCAGGCCGCAGGGAACCTCACACCACCAGAGTCCTCCAAGAACCATAAAAGGGTCCCAGATTCCCTAACAATCAGTGCATCTGGGTTACACTACCACCCAGATGCCTCCCCTAAATTCAAATACCTGCTACATAGTAAAAAAAAAAAATGTCCCCAGATTTCATTTTAAAAATCTGGTCACCTTACCGTACAACCTACCTGCCCCCCCACTCCCAATGTCTTAATGTCTTCTGCTACTCCCCCTTGTTAATGTCTTCTGCTGCCCTCCATAATAATTTTTCTTGTTCCCCCATGTTAATGTGTCCTGCTGCACCCCATGGTAATAAATCCTGCTGCCCCATGTCAATGTGTCCGGCTACCCTCATTAACATGGGAGCAGCAGGACACATTATTATGTGTCTTGCTCCCCCTCCATGTTAATGTGTCCTGCTTCCCCCCCCCCCATTTTAATGTGTCCAGCTGCCCCCCATGGTAATGTGTCCTTCTGCCCCCCCCCATTTTATTGTGTCCTGCTGCCCCCCCATTTTAATGTGTCCTGCTGCCCCCCCTTGTTAATTTCTTCTGCTGCCCCTCACAATAATATTTCCTGCTGCCCCCCATGTTAATGTGTCCTGTTGTACCTCCCATGTTAATGTGTCATGCTGTACTCCATGGTAATAAATCCTGCTGCCCCCCTATGTTATTATGTCCTGCTACCCCCCATATTAATGTGTCTTGCTACCCCACCATGTTAATGTGTCCTGCTGCCCCATGAGCTAGAGATAAAACCACAGATACCAGGGTACCGTGACAAGGCTCTGTGGCTTACGTATGTATTTGCAAATGTGTGCAGACTAAACCCCTGTTTTAACGCGTACTGTTAGATAGGTTGATTTGGTTGTCAGCAGGCTGGCCGGTGAGTAAAGCTTGGATCTTTCCTTGGATTTACCCTTGGTCTTGTTTTATATCATATGTTGCCTTCCTATGCTACTTAGTGCAAAGGCCAGTTATAGGTGGGGGTGGTAGACACCGTTTTTTGTTGTTATGTTACTGTTATATTGGTCAGGCAACGCACTGACACCTTTGCAGCCATTGTGCGATTTGCTGGGTGTTCAGTGTGCTCCTGTACCTTTAAGAAGGGGTGGATCTCTTCAGTCCACCACCTCCACCTATCCATCAGAATGCATGTGCTTCCATTGTGGAGTCTCTCATAAGCTAGAGATAGGACCACAGATACCAGGGTGCCGTGACGAGGCTCTGTGGTTTACGCATGTATTTGCAAATGTGTGCAGACTAAACCCCTGTTTTAATGCGTACTGTTAGAGAGGTTGATTCGGTTGTCAAAGGGCTGGCCGGTGAGTAAAGCTTGGATCTTTCCTTGGATTTATCCTTGGTCTTGTTTAAAAATAATGTGTCCTGCTTCCCCCACCACCATGTTTATATGTCCTGCTGCCCCCATGTTAAAAATGTCTCATTCCCCATGTTAAGGTGTCTTGCTGCTCATCCCTTGTTAATGTCTTCTGCTGTCCCTACTGTGGAGGTTAGCTCAATGGGGATCACCTTCCCTGGGAAAAAGGCTAGTCCAAATGGCAGGTTTTCTTAAGATGACTACAGTATGGGCCATAATTGCCGGGAGGGCGTCCATGGACGTCCTCCCATGTATGAGCTGCCTTTGCGTCCCTGCGGGTCGCGCTCTGTGATCATCGAGTCTATGAGACTCGGCTGATCACAGATCAGTGTAAGGGGCCGATCCCGGCCCCTTACCACGTGATCAGCTGTCAGCCAATGACAGCTGATCACATGATGTAAACAGAAGATCGATAATCTGTATTTTTTTCCCCTTATACTGACAGCGTGAGAGGAAAAAAAAGCTGATCACGGCTTCTGTCAGAGGGACAACGGTCCCTCACACAGAGAGCCATGGCTGCCTCATCAGTGCCCACCAGTGCCACCTATCAGTAGCCACCAGTGCCACCTACCAGTGCCCACAGATGTCACCCATCAATGCTCACCAGTGCCTCGTCATCAGTGTCACCAATCAGTGCTGCCTATCAGTGTTACCTACCAGTAGGGATGAGCTTCGAGTTCGAGTCGAACTCATGTTCGACTCGAACATTGCCTGTTCGCCCGTTCGCCGAATAGCGAACAATTTGGGGTGTTCGCGGCAAATTTGAAAAGTCTATGGGAGAAATCTAAAGTGCTAATTATAAAGGCTTATATGCAATTTATTATCATAAAAAGTGTTTGGGGACCGGGGTCCTGCCCCAGGGGACATGTATCAATGCAAAAAAAAGTTTTTAAAACGGCTGTTTTTTCGGGAGCAGTGATTTTAATAATGCTTAAAGTGAAACAATAAAAGTGAAATATTCCTTTAAATTTCGTACCTGGGGTGTGTGTATAGTATGCATGTAAAGTTGCACTTGTTTCCCGTGCTTAGAACTGTCCCTGCATAAAGTGTAATTTCTGAAGGGAAAAAAGGTCATTTAAAACTCACTCGCGGCTATAATGAATTGTCGGCTCCCGGCAATACATAGAAAAGTCATTGTTAAAAAAAAAAGCGTGGGTTCAATTACCAGGCCCTTCAGGATATTAAGGGGAACACTGCCGCAAATGTAAAAAAAAAAAAAATGCGCGGAGTTCCCCCAAATATCCATACCAGGCCCTTCAGGTCTGGTATGGATTTTAAGGGGAACTCCACCCCAAATAGAAAAAAAAATGGCGTGGAGTTCCCCCAAAAATCCATACCAGACCCTTTATCCGAGCACGCAACCTGGCAGGCCGCAGGAAAAGAGGGGGGGACGAGAGAGCGCCCCCCCTCCTGAACCGTACCAGGCCACATGCCCTCAACATGGGGAGGATGTCCCCATGTTGATGGGGACAAGGGCCTCATCCCCACAACCCTTGCCCGGTGGTTGTGGGGGTCTGCGGGCAGGGGGCTTATCGGAATCTGGAAGACCCCTTTAACAAAGGGGACCCCCAGATCCCAGCCCCCCACCTATGTGAATTGGTAAGGGGTACATTGTACCCCTACCATTTCACAAAGAAAGTGTAATTTTTTTTTTTTTTTAAAACACACAGACACACCTTGGAAAAGTCCTTTATTAAAAAAAAAAAATAAAAAAAACCCATTCCAGCGATGAAATCCAGTGTCCCACGGCGATCCGATGTCCAGCGCTGTCCACACGAAAAGTCATTGGCTGAGCCTGAGCGGACCTGATGGGGAACTTCCTCCGCAGTGTATTAAATGAATAGACCCGCCCCTTCTAAAGTTCCCCATCAGGTCCGCTCAGCCAATGACTTAGGTGTAAGGCTGAGGACCTGATGCGGAACGTGAGAAGGGGCGGGTCTATTAATTTATTACACTGCGGAGGCAGTTCCCTATCAGTTCCGCTCAGCCAATGACGTAGGGGGGGGGTCTGACATACGAGGGGGCGGACCTGATAAGGAACTTCCTCCACAGTGTAATAAATGAATAGACCCGCCCCTTCTCATGTTCTGCATCTGGTCCGCTTAGCCTTACACCTACGTCATTGGCTGAGCGGACCTGATGGGGAACTTTAGAAGGGGCGGGTCTTTTCATTTAATACACTACGGAGGAAGTTCCCCATCAGATCCGCTCAGGCTCAGCCAATGACATCTCGTGTGGACAGCGCTGGACATCGGATCGCCACGGGACACTGGATTTCATCGCTGGAATGTTTTTTTTTATTTTTAATAAAGGACTTTTACAAGGTGTCTGTGTGTTTTTTTCATTTTTTTTTACACTTTCTTCGTGAAATGGTAGGGGTACAATGTACCCCTTACCAATTCACATGGGGGGGCCGGGATCTGAGGGTCCCCTTTGTTAAAGGGGTCTTCCAGATTCCGATAAGCCCCCTGCCCGCAGACCCCCACAACCACCGGGCAAGGGTTGTGGGGATGAGGCCCTTGTCCCCATCAACATTGGGACATCATGAAATTATATTAAAAAAGTGTATTACTGCATCTACTAAATGCAGCAAAGAAATGAATACCTAAGTATTGGAAGCAGGTAACATGTCCCACTATGATAGAATGGAAAAAGGAAGTAGATATAATAAGGGAAGCAGAAAGGTGGGTGTATAAGATAAGAAATCAACAGGAGGAACATAGGGAAATATGGACAGGATGGGATTTACATGCCCCAGAAATAGAAATAGAAAAAGGTTAAGAATATAATAACAGAAAAGATAAGTGGTATAGACAAGATATTATCCCACAACCCCCCCAAAGGAAATAAAACATGATGGTATATATACAGGATAGACTGCAACATTTTTAAGAGTATGTATTGGAGTTAAAGGAGTAGTAAAGTTACATGTTTTTTCACCTTAATGCATCCTATGCATTAAGGTGAAAAAACATTCGACAATACCGCCCCCCCCCCCCCGAGCCCCCGTTTTACTTACCTGGCCCCTCGAAAGTCCCACGCTGGTCCCCGTCATCCTCTTCGTTTTTCAGCCTGGCCGCCGATTGGCTACACTGGATGGATTGAAAGCAGCGCAGCCATTGGCTGGCGCTGCTGTCAATCACATCCAATGACGCGGCGCGCGGGGGGCGGGGCCGAGTGATACAGTCGGTGGCTATGGCCGCCGCTGTATCACGGGAGCGCGCCCGCAATCACTCCACACCATGCGAGCTCACTCGCATTATGGTGTGGAGTCCTTGCGGGGAGGAGCCAAGACAGCCGCCGAGGGACCCCAGAAGACCAGGATCGGGGCCACTGTGTGCAAAACGAGCTGCACAGTGGAGGCAAGTATAACATGTTTGTTATTTTTAGGCAAAAAAAAAGGGAAGCTTTAGTGCTCCTTTAAGTCTTGATGTATGTGGGGGGGGGGCCTTCCCCCCTCCTCCGACATCTTCGGCTTGTCCGCCCAAGTACGGGGGGGGGGGGGAGTATCCAGGGGAGGGGGAGGGAGAGGAGGTGGGAATTTTTAGTAATTTATTCCCCCTTTTTTTTTATAGAAGGGCAGAAGGGTCACTTTACTTTATATAAATAATAATGAATAAGTAATTAATACACATATGATATATAATGATTGGCTTGACAGTCCCTAGATAGTAAGTAGATAACAGATACACTAAATAAAGGTGGGGTTATTTGTAGGGTCACATTCTTAATAATAATAAATTATGTTTTATAATACAGAGAGCACAGTAATTGGACTGAGAGGTAGGGTATATGATATTCACGTTGAATAGAGATGAAGGGGGTGGGGTGAGAGGGGTTTCCCTCCTTTCCTTTTTTTTTCCTCTCACTCTCTCTCTCTCACCCTCTCTCTTCTTTCCCTTCCCTCGCATGATGGGGGGGGGCTTTCCCATTTTTATATGGTTTATGTAAGATTATGAATGGTATATATGTTTGTAATATATGTAAAAAAAAATGTTTAATAAAATTTGAATTATTAAAAAAACATGGGGACATCATCCCCATGTTGAGGGCATGTGGCCTGGTACGGTTCAGGAGGGGGGGGGCGCTCTCTCGCCCCCCCCCCTCTTTTCCTGCGGCCTGCCAGGTTGCTTGCTCGGATAAAGGGTCTGGTATGGATTTTTGGGGGAACTCCACGCCATTTTTCTTTTATTTGGGGTGGAGTTCCCCTTAAAACCCATACCAGACCTGAAGGGCCTGGTATGGATATTTGGGGGAACTTCACCCTTTTTTTTATTTTAATTTGCGGCAGGGTTCCCCTTAATATCCATTCCAGACCTGAAAGGCCTGGTAATTGAATTTGGGGGGAACCCCACGCTTTTTTATTTTTTATCAATGACTTTTCTATGTATTGCTGGGAGCCGACAATTCATTAATAGTCGCGAGTGAGTTTTAAATTACTTTTTGTCCTTTTGTGCAGGGACAGTTCTAAGCACGGGAAACAAGCGCGACTTTACAGGCATACTATAGACACCCCCCCAGGTACGAAATTTAAAGGAATATTTCACTTTTATTGTTTCACTTTAAGCATTATTAAAATCACTGCTCCCGAAAAAAGGCAGTTTTTAAAACTTTTTTTTGCATTGATACATGTCCCCTGGGGCAGGACCCGGGTCCCCAAACACTTTTTAGGACAATAACTTGCATATTAGCCTTTATAATTAGCACTTTTGATTTCGAATGTTCAAATTCATTGTATTTAATAGGGTTCTAAAGTTCATGCGAACATTCTGGCTGTTTGCAGGTTCTGGTGCGAACCGAACAGGGGGGTGTTCGGCTCATCCCTACCTACCAGTGCTACCTATTAGTGTCCTTCAGTGCCACCTATCAGTGCCAACCATTAGTGTCACCCATCAGTGCCAGCTCTCAGTGCCGCCTCATCAGTGCTTATCAGTGCCACCTATCAGTGCCCATTAGTGCTGCCTTATCAGTGCCTATCAGTGCAGCCTATCAGTACCCACCAGTGCAGCCTCATCAGCGCACATCAATGAAGGAGAAAAAATACCTGTTTTTAAAATTTTATAACGCACTGAAACAGTTTTTCGTTTTTTTTTTCAGAATTTTCTTTTTTTTTTAAAGAAAAAACTCAATCTCAGCAGTGATTAAATACCACCAAAAGAAAGCTCTATTTGTGTGAGAAAAAAGAATCATATGGGTGCAGTGTTACATGACCGCGCAATTGTCATTCAAATTGAGAGAGCGCTGAAAGCTGAAAATTGGTCTGGGCAGGAAGGGGGTTTAAGTGCCCAGCAGGCAAGTGGTTAAATCTGACTTATAGCCAGTTTTATTTTTAAAAGTTTGCATGAAAATCAAATAAACAAATCAGAAAATAAATCCTTGCCACCCAGGCACTAACTAAACAGTTCAGGTTTTGGATCTGGTTGGAGGTGTGGGTGGGCGGTGAGGTGAGACTGGTTGTGTGCATGTGTGTGTGTTAGACTGTATGAGTAAGACTGTAACTGCTATGTATCTCTACTGCCTATTATGCTATGACTTACTGTGGTGGGGCCCTAGGTGATCCACTTTGGCTACCCTGTCTCACTTGTTGTTTTGGATTTCCTCTGTTGAGGATCCGGGGTTTACAATAGTCTCAGGATATTGTTGTGGAAAATGTTATTAATGTATGTTGTCAGATTTCCCCCAGTGTCGGTTTTGCTGTAATGCGCTCATGTGAACGTATTCGCACATACAGACGTTGGTGGAAGACTGGTGGCGGGAAAATCTTCCTGTGGACACAGTGACGTTTGCTCTTTTAGGGATATTTGTTTTATGCATCACCAAGGGACTGGCCACTTCTTGTCGTTGGCATTAAATGACTCCGAGCGGACAGATCTGCGTCCACTAGAACTATAGCATAACTATATGACAATTGTGAGCCATAGCTTTCGTATGGTTCCTGTCATTGGAAGCGGTGCACGTCACTGCTAGTCTATTTGAATGTATACATGTCTGTGATTGGTTCTTTTGTTGTATTATATCCTTATATGGTCACTTCCTATGGAGGAGGTCACATGTTGTGACATCACTTCCTGCTGGGAGTTTAATAAAAGAACTTTTGAGGGCGTCGACAGTCAGTGAGGCTGTGATGACGAGATGATAAGGACAGGGTGGTCATGTCTCTTGACTTGAATGAATGGCAAATCGAATGAATGGTGAGTGAATTTTAGCTTAAGAAGCATTATTACATTGAGATGAAATCTGTGATATTTAGACCAGGAAAAATAGGCTGTGTGCTCTGCATACAACCTATTTTTCCACAACAATATCATATTACCCTGATGTGATATTCTTCTTTTGCACTAATCTATACATGTGATGTAGCCGTTTATGTGCCTAATTGATAGTTGTATTTGCAGAAAATCAATAAACAAAGTTTGAAAAAAAATTAAAACAAAAAGTTTAGGATCCTAACTCACAGGTGACGGGCTTCTCCCAGTCACCCACAAAACAAAGATAATGCAAACTTTTTTCTGTCTTTAACAAAGCAGACATCACATCAGTAGCTCTCTCTCTCTCTCAGGTATGGCTTCCTGAGTCCCAGGCCAAAAGCAATTCTTTGCTCCAGTCCTGCTTTATTTATACCACCTGTTGGTGGACACAAGTGGACCGCAAAATCGGACCGGATTCCACCTTTGTTCACTGCAAATGTACCCATGGGAGGTGAAACATAATGTCCATCAATCGCCTCGCCTTTCATAATGTCACATGTCCCCCCCCCCCTGCTCAAGCCCCTGCGGCTCAGCAACTGTCCCAACCAGACAATGGACCCGGGAAAGGGCATCTGCATTATTCTGGAGTTTCCCAGCTCTATGCTCCACTGTGAACTTAAATACTTGAAGGGCAAGGAACCACCTTGTCACACGACTGTATGTCTCCTTGTTATCACACATCCATTTAAGAGGGGCATGATCAGTGACTAGTTTGAATGGCCTCCCCAACAAGTAATATTTCAGGGCATCTAAGGCCCATTTGATAGCTAAACATTTCTTCTCAACAATGGCATAGTTTTTTCTCATGTCTGTTAAAGAGGAAGTAAACCCTCTAAAAGTTTTTCTGTAAAACTAACCCTTGCAAGAGAAAGGCATAATGAGCTAGTATGCATAGCATACTAGCTCATTATGTGTCACTTACCTGAAATCTAAGCCCCCGAAGTCCTCCTCGTTCTCCTCCGCCATGTCCCCTCGGAGCTTCTTCCTGTTATCGCCGCTCCAGCGCTGTGATAGGCCGGAGCGGCGACGACGTCGTCACACGCATGCACGCAGGGCCGGCATGATCCCATTGAGAAAACCGGCATGATCCCATTCATGCAGCCGGCCTGCTAGTGCGCCTGCGCCCCTGTCTACGGCGCGCATGCGCCGTAGACATCAGTGCTGTGTTTTCAGCAAATATCTCATTAACCATGTAGTTTAAGGAGATATTTCTTGCACCTACAGGTAAGCCTTAATCTAGGCTTACCTTTAGGTGCAAGATGTCAAAGTGGGTTTACAACCACTTTAAATTGGTTGTAAACCCACTTGTTGGACTTCTACCTATAGGTAAGCCTAGAATAAGGCTTACCTATAGGTAGTGGAAATATCTCCTAAACGTGCGCCGTTTAGGAGATATTTCACGTGTAGCCTGCTGAAAATCTTCACTGCGCATGCGTGGGGAAGAAACGAAAGTAAGTGCCGTTTCTTCCCCAGCCTGTGCCGTGAATTGCGGCTCCCGTGCGCATGCGCGGGAGTGACGTCACGCGTCTCTGGCAAATCACAGCGCCGGAGTCAGCGGCCCGGGAGGAAGAGGGGACAGAAGATGGACGCTGCCTACTGTGGGGACATCGCTGGATTCTTTTGCAGGTAAGTGGCACATAATGGGCTAGTATGCGATGCATACTAGTCCATTATGATTTTCATTTGCAGGCTTTGCAGCGGACTAAAGAGGAAGTAAAACCCATCAGGGTTTACTTCCTCTTTAAGCTTTCTGCTCAGTTAGACCACTAGGTGCTCCTCCCCATCTCTGATTTGGGATAATACAGCACTCAGTCCAACATCAGAGGTGTCTGTCTGTACCACAAACTCCTTTGTGAACTCTGGGGTCACGAGCACGGGTTGCACACAAAGAACTTGCTTCAACATTTGAAATGCCTTCTGTGCCTCAGGATTCTACTTAATCATGACGACCCTCTACACTTCGTCAGATCTGTCAGTGGGGCTGCAATGGTGGCAAAATTGGGTATAAAACGCCTGTAGTACCCTGTGACCCCAAGAAATGCATGAACTTGCTTTTTATTTATAGGTCAGGGCCACTTTTGAACCGCTTCAATCTTGTTGATCTGAGGCTTGATCAGCCCTTGAACCAATAATGTAGCCAAGGTATTTGGCCTCCTCCAAGCCTATGGCACACTTTTTGGGGTTGGCAGTGAGTCCTGCTTTCCTAAGGGAATCTACTATTACTTGCAACCTGGACAAATGTGATTCCCAATCTGGGCTGTGGATGACGACATTGTCTAAATAAGCAGATGCGTATTGGCGATGTGGTCTCAATGTCTTGTTCATCATTCTCAGGAATGAGGCAGGAGCACGATGCAAACCAAAAGGCATCTGCTTATACTCAGTGGTAGAAATGGCCACCTTCTCTTTTGCAGATTCTATTGGAGGTATCTGCCAATAATCTTTAGTCAGATCCAAAGTAGTTACCGTATGTACCGGGCACTTCCCAATCTTTCAACAAGCTCGTTGACCCGAGGCATTGGGTACGCATCGAATTCGAACACGCTGTTAAACTCCCTGAAATCATTACAAAACCTTATAGTGCCATGTGGCTTTAGGACCAACACTATGGGACTTGACCAGTCACTATGGGACTCCTCTATCACGTATAACTCTAGCATGTTCTTTATTTCATTTGCAACTGCTTCTCGCCTAGCCTTGCGTATTCTATAGGGCTTTACATTTACATGGACCCCTGGTTCCGTAATTATGTCATGCTTTTCAGGTAGGTGAGAGAAAAAGTCTCTATTCTTACTCACAAACTCTTTAACGTCCTTCTGTTGGGCCACTGACAAGGTTTCAATTATGGGCACGTGAGTTGTCACGAGGGCCATTTCCTTTTGGGGGGTTGGCACTGCTAGTAAAGTCTCTCTGTCCTTCCAAGGTTTCAAGAGATTAACGTGATATATTTGCTCTGGTTTCCTTTTCCCTGGCTGGTAAACTTTGTACTTTTCTTCCCCCTACTCTTTCCATAATTTCAAGAGGACCTTGTCACTTCGCTAGGAATTTACTCTCAACTGTGGGGACTAGTACCAGCACTCTATCACCAGGGTTGAAGGTTCTGGTCTTGGCACCCCGATTATAAACCCTTCTCTGGGCCTTCTGGGCTTGCGCCATATGGTACTGTACAAGCACCATTACATAGGCAATACTATCTTACATCAGACTATTACAGCAGATTAGGGCTGGCAAGATGGCGGCCGTCACAAGGTCCCGGCCAGATCTGTAGGCAGTGTCCACCTAATAGACCACTACACCGCGGCAGGGAGGCACGTAGGTCAGGGGAATAGTTTGGCTGGCAGTCCCCCGTTCCCGGGGCTCAGGATAGAGGAGGGTCAGCGCGCATCGGCGAGACCAAGGCCTGGAAGATGGCTGCAGCCGCGAGTGTGTGTGTTCCGTGGCGGCCTGGATATCATCACGGGCAGACAGTAGCCCCTCTCAATATCTGGCCCAAGCCAAGGCAGGGGATGTGGTGGAACGGTCTGGGTGTTTTTCTGGGCTCACCAGACCAGGAGATGCACAGATGGTGGAGGATTGCAATCAGAATGCCCGAAGCTCCTCTCCAACACGTCCGCCGCCACTGCTCACATCAGGACACGCCCAATATATTCTATTATTTAATGTTATTTCTTAAAATAATTGTTATTATATCAACTGTTTTATCTCTGATCACACCAATGTTCTGTGAGCTATAGATCTGAACGTTATTTTAGGGGTTCCCCAAGATCTCAAACTTTTTGCCAATGGTTCTTCCAAGGTTGAGAAACCTCGATCTAAACTGATGACCTGTAAAAGTCATTTTTGGATACCTACATTTTTTGTCATTGATCCGGTGTTGTAAAAAAAGTCTCGACCCATGCAGGATCTCGACAGCGCCACTTCCTGTGCGGCTCCGTCACTCAAACAGCTGACGGCGGGGCCTTACTGCGCATGCGCAGGAGCTAGCCGCGCTCCAGAAACATTATAGTCTCGAGCAGGCGGGCGGGAGGAGGGATGCTTAAACGTCAGCAACAGCCTCGCCCACCCCACTAACACGCCCCGAATCGCGCATTCACGAATCTGATGTTTATCCATGGTCGAGAAAAATTCTGGACTGGAGGGAACTTGCAGAGGCGGAGAGTTGGGGGGAGCTTGGAGAGGGGGGCGGGCCCTTGTGCATAGCACTGAGTCCAAGTACAGTACTGTACATTGTTCTGCCATCAAATACGCTACCTCACTGTGCCCGTCAAATGCAGCCACTGTGCCTGTCAAAGGCAGCCACTGTGCCCGTCAAACAGCAAACGCAGCCACTGTGCCCGTCAAACAGCAAATGCAGCCACTGTGCCCATCAAACAGCAAATGCAGCCACTGTGCCCGTCAAACAGCAAATGCAGCCACTGTGCCCGTCAAACGCAGCCACTGTGCCCATCAAACGCTGCCACTGTGCCCATCAAACGCACCCACTATTGCCGCCACTGTGCCATCAAACGCAGCTACTGTACCCATCAATTGCTGCCAGTGTGCCCCATCAAATGCTGCCAGTGTGCCCATCAATTGCCACTAATGAGAGTGGGGCGGGCCCCAGTGCATAGCACTGAGTCCAAGTACAGTACTGTACATTGTTCTGCCATCAAATACGCTACCTCACTGTGCCCGTCAAATGCAGCCACTGTGCCTGTCAAAGGCAGCCACTGTGCCCGTCAAACAGCAAACGCAGCCACTGTGCCCGTCAAACAGCAAATGCAGCCACTGTGCCCGTCAAACAGCAAATGCAGCCACTGTGCCCGTCAAACGCAGCCACTGTGCCCATCAAACGCTGCCACTGTGCCCATCAAACGCACCCACTATTGCCGCCACTGTGCCATCAAACGCAGCTACTGTACCCATCAATTGCTGCCAGTGTGCCCCATCAAATGCTGCCAGTGTGCCCATCAATTGCCACTAATGTGCCCCATCAAATGCTGCCCGGCACTTACCTGTCTCGCAGCAGGTCAGCGGCGGTGTCCTGCACATCCTCCATGTCTTCTTCCGTCCTCTCTCAGGCATCCAATCACAGCGCCTGACGTTTCAGCCAATCAGGGGACCGGTAACAGACCCGAGCACCCGATTGGCTAAGAGGCGGTTCAGTGTTAGCAAAGCAAATTCCTTTGCTTTGCTAACACAACGCTGAGTGAACAGCGAACGCACAGCATGGCGCCCGCCCTTCACCTTTTTGGGCGCCTATTAGAGCCTGGGCGCAGTGGCTGCGTTTGACGGGCGCAGTGAGGCAGCGTATTTGATGGCAGAACAATGTACAGTACTGTACTTGGACTCAGTGCTATGCACAAGGGCCCGCCCCCCTCTCCAAGCTCCGCTCTATGTCCCCCTCCCACCAACTCTCCGCCTCTGCAAGTTCCCTCGAGTCCAGAATTTTTCTCGACCATGGATAAACATCAGATTCGCGCATGCACGATTTGGGGCGTGTTAGTGGGGTGAACGGGGCTGTTGTTGACGTTTAAGCATCTCTCCGCCTACGCCCGCCCGCTCGAGACCATGTTTCTCGAGCGTGGCTAGCTCCCGCGCATGTGCAGTAAGGCCCTGTGAAGTCGCTTGTGCGCAGTAAGGCCCCGCCGTCAGCTGTTTGAGTGACGGAGCTGCACAGGAAGTGATGCAGTCGAGATCCTGCATGGGTCGAGACTTTTTTTACAACACCGGCACACATCATTTTTTTTTCTTTCAATACATTTTTTATTATAATTTTTTCTTTTAACAAGATTGCAGTAAAAAATAAATAAATCAGGAAATAGTAAAGATAGAAATCCAACTGGTCAGGTAAATGACTTGTCTGAAATGTGGAGGCGGAGTCATTATTAATTTGTGTACAATACAATAAACAACGTGTAACATTATTATAACAAAGTATTGTAGAAAAGATCACACCATAGAAAATGGGAGAAAAGTAGAAAATAAACCCGGATATTAAGGTGAGATTTGTGTATAAGGAACACTTTAACAATTATCACAATTTTATTCTCCAGGGCCTCTGCTGTCAGAAAATATATGTTTGGAGGTTTTATCTAATCTTCAGGCCCAAAATCTGCATTTTACCATGTGTGCAAACATAATGCAAAAACAGCTCTGGCAGTGAAAGGGTTAATGTGAGCTAGATGGGATCACTCTGCTGTGGTCACACTCTAATCATTAGAGCTCCCCCTAGCTGCAGCCTGGTAATAACATTGCTAGGAGGTCTATTCATTTATTGCTACATTCTTCCCATCTTTATATAGACCTCTCCTGACATTTAAGGGTCTATTCAATACATAGCGCCATCTAAAGGGCCAAATGTGGAATTTTAAATCAATGATTGTTTAAATACTAGCAAACAGGAACAAAAAAGTCTTCTGGATAGCAGCACTCCAAAAATAAAAGCCTTTATTTTAAAATTCAGGGATCCAAATACACACTGCACATCACGTCACACTGGTCAAAAACTATCCAACGCGTTTCACGCTGTACTAGTGCTTATTCATAGGCGTTAGCTAGTTTTTGACCAGTGTGACGTGATGTGCAGAGTGTATTTGGATCCCTGAATTTTAAAATAAAGGCTTTTATTTTTGGAGTGCTGCTATCCAGAAGACTTTTTTGTTCCTGTTTGCTGATATTGGCATTGCCTGCACCCTTGGCTGCTGGGAGGAGGTAATTTGGAGGATTTCTACACCTGAGCGGCTTCCTTTTCTCTGCTTTTCATTGTTTAAATACTGTTGACTTATGCTCAACTGTAATCATAAGTGCACGAGTATGATCGCAGTCTTTAGTATGAAACCGTGCCTGATGGAGGAAACAAAATGGTCTGCTCAAAAAAAAAAAAAATTGTTGGATGAATGCGACAAGCATTTGCCCAACCGTTACAAATTCTGGCTGTATTTTAATTAACACATTTAATTTCCTATGATTGTTAGCTCCATCTAGAGGCCAAAGTGCAGTGTTTTTTCTGAAATACCTCGATCAGGAGGAATACTGCAATATGGCATTGTGGCCACTAGATGGAGTCAATAATCATAGGAAATTACTGTATGACATAACATACAGGCAATATTCGTTATGGCTGGGTGAATGCTTGTTACATTCGATTAACATTTTTTTTTTTAAATTGGACCACTAAGTGTTTGTGAAGCCTTATGCAGCTTACACACGATCGTTTTTCATGCCATTTTTTTAAACCAACGTTTTTCTCGTCGTTTTTTTTTCATGTTTCCTCTCAAGCCTGTCTTGCGTACACACGATCATTTTAAAAAACGTTCAAGCAAAGCGCAGTGACGTACAACACGTACGACGGCACTATAAAGGGGAAGTTCCATTCGGATGGCGCCACCCTTCTTGTTAGTAAATTTTGTTGAGCGACGATTCGCGCTTTTCAGTCCGTTACAGCGTGACGAATGTGCTATCTCCATTACAAATGCTAGTTTTACCAGAACGAGCGCTCCCGTCTCATCACTTGATTCTGAGCATGCGCGTTTTTTTTTCACCTCGTAAAAGCCTACACACTATCGTTTTTCACGTCGTTAAAAAAAACGACATGAAAAATGACGTGAAAAAATAGAGCATGTTCGAAATTTTTAATGGCCGCTTTTCACGTCGTTAAAAATGCTCTGGAGCCTACACACGGTCGGTTTTAATGGCCAT
Organism: Rana muscosa; assembly: GCA_029206835.1. Taxonomy (NCBI): domain Eukaryota; kingdom Metazoa; phylum Chordata; class Amphibia; order Anura; family Ranidae; genus Rana; species Rana muscosa. The sequence continues at coordinate 28,901,607 of JARGYO010000094.1, forward strand.
TTTTAAAAATGGCATTTTTAACGGCATGAAAAACGATCGTCTGTATGGGGCATTATACCACAAAATGTATTACGTCAACAAAAGGTAATGACTCCATTTTTATTATTCTACTGCTATCAATGGCCAACACAGTGAACTCTGATCTCCTTATGAAATGTTTCTTACATGATGAAGATCAGCCATGGAGTATATCTGAGGTGTATATCAGGGTGTTCTTCTTCCCCACATGAGAGCTGTGATGTCCAGCAACATTCATATAGAAGACATTTCCCGCACTCAAGGCACTAATACATCTCAAGGGTTGTGTGGGATCCCTGATGTACAGGAAGACAGGACTTCAGTGAGGAACAATTCCCTCAATCAAGACAGGAAAGCAGCCCCCCCCCCCCCGTCCGTGTGCGATCTCTGATGTCTATAAAGACTGGATTTCAATAAAAAACCTTTCCCACACACAGTACAGGAATACGGCTTTATCTCCGTGTGAAATCTCTGATGTTTGTTAAGATTGGACTTCTTCGAATAACATTTCCCGCACTCAGGACAGGAATATGGTTTCTCACCTGTGTGAGATCTCTGATGTGTGTTAAGACTGGACTTCTGTGAAAAACATTTCCCACACTGAGGACAGGAGTATGGCTTCTCCCCTGTGTGAGACCTCTGGTGTGTGACCAGCTTAGATTTTTGTACAAAACATTTCCCACACTCAGAACAGAAATAAGACTTCTCACCTGTGTGCAATTTCTGATGTCTGTAAAAATGTGACCTATCTGAAAAACATTTTCCGCACTCAGGACAGGAATACGGCTTCTCACCGGTGTGAGACCTCTGATGTAGGAGAAGTTCTGATTTTAGTACAAAACATTTCTTGCACTCAGAACAGGAATGGGGCTTCTCCCCCGTGTGAAACCTTTCATGTGTTGCAAGATCTGCTTTTTGGATAAAACATTTCCCGCACTCAGGACAGGAATACGGCTTCTCCCCCGTGTGAGCTCTCTGATGTCTGTAAAGATTGGACTTGTCTGAAAAAAATTTCCTGCACTCAGGACAGGAAAATGGCTTCTCACCCGTGTGAGATCTCTGATGTCTGACAAGTTCAGATTTTTTTAAACAGCATTTCCCGCACTCAGGACAGGAGAACAGATTTACCCCTGTGTGAGATCTCTGATGTGACACAAGTTTAGATTTATGGAAAAAATATTTCCCGCACTCAGGACAAGAATGTTGCTTCTTACCCGAGTGAGACCTCTGATGTCTGTAAAGATTGGACTTCTGTGAAAAACTTTTCCCGCACTCAGGACAAGAATGCAGCTTCTGCCCTGTGTGAGATTTCTGATGTGACAGAAGTTGGGATTTATGTAAAAAACATTTCCCGCACTCAGAACAGGAATACGGCTTCTCACCCAAGTGAGACCTCTGATGTCTGTAAAGATTGGACTTCTGTGAAAAACTCTTCCCGCACTCAGTACAGGAAATCGTCTTATCTGTTGGAAGGACGGCACCGTCCCTCACAGTCTGAGGTTCCTCAGGATAAGAGGAATACGATGGTCCGGCACCGTCCCGCACAGTCTGAGGTTCCTCAGGATAAGAGGAATACGATGGTCCGGCACCGTCCCGCACAGTCTGAGGTTCCTCAGGATAAGAGGAATACGATGGTCCGGCACCGTCCCGCACAGTCTGAGGTTCCTCAGGATAAGAGGAATACGATGGTCCGGCACCGTCCCGCACAGTCTGAGTTTCCTCAGGATAAGAGGAATACGATGGTCCGGCACCATCCCGCACAGTCTGAGGTTCCTCAGGATAAGAGGAATACGATGGTCCGGCACCGTCCCGCACAGTCTGAGGTTCCTCAGGATACGAGGAATACGATGGTCCGGCACCATCCCGCACAGTCTGAGGTTCCTCAGGATAAGAGGAATATGATGGTCCGGCACTGTCCCGCACAGTCTGAGGTTCCTCAGGATAAGAGGAATACGATGGTCCGGCACCGTCCCTCACAGTCTGAGGTTCCTCAGGATAAGAGGAATACGATGGTCCGGCACCGTCCCGCACAGTCTGAGGTTCCTCAGGATAAGAGGAATACGATGGTCCGGCACCGTCCCGTACAGTCTGAGGTTCCTCAGGATAAGAGGAATACGATGGTCCGGCACCGTCCCTCACAGTCTGAGGTTCCTCAGGATAAGAGGAATACGATGGTCCGGCACCGTCCCGCACAGTCTGAGGTTCCTCAGGATAAGAGGAATACGATGGTCCGGCACCGTCCCGTACAGTCTGAGGTTCCTCAGGATAAGAGGAATACGATGGTCCGGCACCGTCCCGTACAGTCTGAGGTTCCTCAGGATAAGAGGAATACGATGGTCCGGCACTGTCCCTCACAGTCTGAGGTTCCTCAGGATAAGAGGAATACGATGGTCTGGCACCGTCCCGCACAGTCTGAGGTTCCTCAGGATAAGAGGAATACGATGGTCCGGCACCGTCCCTCACAGTCTGAGGTTCCTCAGGATAAGAGGAATACGATGGTCCGGCACCGTCCCGCACAGTCTGAGGTTCCTCAGGATAAGAGGAATACGATGGTCCGGCACCGTCCCGTACAGTCTGAGGTTCCTCAGGATAAGAGGAATACGATGGTCCGGCACCGTCCCTCACAGTCTGAGGTTCCTCAGGATAAGAGGAATACGATGGTCCGGCACCGTCCCGCACAGTCTGAGGTTCCTCAGGATAAGAGGAATACGATGGTCCGGCACCGTCCCGTACAGTCTGAGGTTCCTCAGGATAAGAGGAATACGATGGTCCGGCACCGTCCCGTACAGTCTGAGGTTCCTCAGGATAAGAGGAATACGATGGTCCGGCACCGTCCCGCACAGTCTGAGGTTCCTCAGGATAAGAGGAATACGATGGTCCGGCACCGTCCCGTACAGTCTGAGGTTCCTCAGGATAAGAGGAATACGATGGTCCGGCACCGTCCCGTACAGTCTGAGGTTCCTCAGGATAAGAGGAATACGATGGTCCGGCACTGTCCCTCACAGTCTGAGGTTCCTCAGGATAAGAGGAATACGATGGTCCGGCACCGTCCCGCACAGTCTGAGGTTCCTCAGGATAAGAGGAATACGATGGTCTGGCACCGTCCCGCACAGTCTGAGGTTCCTCAGGATAAGAGGAATACGATGGTCCGGCACCGTCCCGCACAGTCTGAGGTTCCTCAGGATAAGAGGAATACGATGGTCCGGCACCGTCCCTCACAGTCTCAGGTTCCTCAGGATAAGAGGAATACGATGGTCCGGCACCGTCCCGCACAGTCTGAGGTTCCTCAGGATAAGAGGAATACGATGGTCCGGCACCGTCCCGCACAGTCTGAGGTTCCTCAGGATAAGAGGAATACGATGGTCTATCTACACTGTGTGGTGCCGGATGGACATTTGAGGTAGTCGGGTTTTCTCCTGGACTATACTGTGTGATGTCCTCATCTTCTACTTTACAGTCTGGAGACAAAGTGAGACAATCCTCTGAGGTTTTCCTCATCTCCCGTCCATCTACTAAAATAGAAATAAAAAGATTATTACTAGACATGAGCTGATTGGTTCCCCTAAACCAGGACTCCGCCCACATCAGGCAGCTTTGTCTCTGAGGACCTTACAATTCCCCCCTCAAGGTAACTAGTAAATGGGTCCTCTGATCTCCTACCAGATCATTTCTTTATTCATGGACCTTAGTCAGAGAGTGAGGAGACAACGAGAACTGTCTTTTATAGGAGTCAGGCTCATGTAATGTATTGTACAGGATACAAGAGTTATGTCGCGTACACACGATCGGAAATTCTGACAAGAAATGTCCGATGTGAGCTTTTGGACAGAAATTCCAACCGTGTTTATGCTCCATCGGACTTTTGCTGTCGGAATTTCCACCAACAAAAGATTGAGAGCTGGTTCTCAAATTTTCCGACGTAAAAAATTCCAATCCCAAATTCTGATTGTCTGTCTGTAGCAATTCCGACGTGCAAAATTCGGACGCATGCTCGGAAACAATTCGACGCATGCTCGGCAGCACTGAACTTCATTTTCTCGGCTCGTCGTAGTGTTGTACGCCACCGCGTTCTTGACGGTCGAAAGTTCAGAGAACTTTTGTGTGACCGTGTGTATGCAAGCCAAGCTTGAGCGGAATCCCGTCGGAAAAACCATCCAAGGTGTGTACGCGGCATTAGGACTATATACCGTATATACACGAGTATAAGCCGAGTTTTTCAGCACATTTTTTTGTGCTGAAAATGCCCCCCTCGGCTTATACTCGAGTCACCTTTTGGCGCCTGATCTCCCGGACTTTGCGGACCCGCTACCGGCACACACATAGCCCTACTCTTCATCTACAAGTGTGCTAAGTTTGTTTCTCTGGTGAATTTGGGGACCCGGTACCGGCCGGTCGTTGGTCCCCTGGACCCGGAACTTGGCACACATGTAGCCCCATTTCTCCTCTACAAGTGTGCAAAGTTTGTTGTCTGGGGAACCTACGGCTGGGGAGCACCGACTTTTCAAAGCCGGGCACCCCTTCCATAGACTCCCATGTTAAACGTCAGTCTAGTCATGGACACAGTGAGGCATGGGCACAGTGAGGCATGGGCACCCTAGGCTTATACTCGAGTCAATAAGTTTTCCAAGTTTTTTGTGGTAAAATTAGGTGCCTCGGCTTATATTCCGGTCGGCTTATACTCAAGTATATACGGGTACTATCAGAAATATGTACAGTAATGTAGAACAGCATATATAGTGCAGGGGTCAGGACTATGTAATGTGCAATACAATTGATATAGTGTAATGGTCAGGATTCATAATATTGGTATTCAGTTAATCAGTGGAAGCTTAAATGTTTACATGAGACAAGCTGTAGAGGTCCCACACCGCTGCCTCCCATCTCCTAAAACTGCACTCAGTGACTTGGGTCTGAGACTATACAGATGTATCCCTCCACCCAGCACAGCCAGCAGACAACAGAGCAAGTAACCCTGGGAGAATTGTTCTGTCAGAGATCTTACTAGAACCAAGCATGGGCAGAAGAACTAAGACACATGTGGCTAGGTTGAGTAACACCTATGTTGAAAATCAACATTTTGCTGCCGGCTGAACCCAAGAATCTCCATAAATCCAGTCTAGATACATAAATTGTGTCTGCAGCACAGAGAATGAAGATTATCCGAGAGAAATACAGGAATACAGGACGGGGAACACAGCTCAGGAAAGTGACCAGGGTATAACAGGCTAATATCACCCAGTCCCCGCCCTACTCTGGACCAATCAGTGAGCAGTATGGGTGGAGGAATGTATTTAGTGTTAATAACCCACCTGTGCTGATCTCTGTAGGTGTGTCCTCTTCTATAAATGTCCTTGTTATTCCATCCTCCTCCATAGACTGCTGATCACCCCTCACATATGTCTCGTCTTCTTCTGATTTAACCTCAAATTCTATATCAATTGGATCGCTACTCTAAATCAAGAAAATTAGAGAAAATAGCATCTGTGAAAATTAAGCTTTAGTATTATGACATCACATCTAGATGCTCCATCCCACCAACCTTGTAATGGTGAGGTATGGTGTGACCTTCCTGTGTGGAATCCCGGGAATACAGAGGACGGGGACATCTCTCTGGTGGGTTTCTGTAGCTGGATGACTCCACCATGGTGTCCTGGTACAGATCTTTGTGTACTTTTAGACGCTCTGACTCTTCCATCACCCCATCCTCATCATCCTCCTCTTTTATCTCTTCTTTAATTTCAACTTTAGACTCTCTCAAGTTTCCACTCTGAATATATAATAAAAATGACATCAATTGTAACAATGCAGATAATGTACAGATCCTAATGATACTATCAGTGATTGTTCCTCATCTACCTGATGATGGTGAGGGATGGTGTGACCTTCCTGTGTGGAATCCCAGGAATACAGAGGACGGGGACATCTCTCTGGTGGGTTCCCATTACTGGATCCATCTGTAGGAAACACACACACTGACTGAATACATTGTTTCTATGTGTTTATCAGATGATGGGGGATCTAGGTGGAGCCTCCGTACTGCTCTCTCCTTTACAATAAAGTCTCCTCTTACCCGGTGATGTGAGGGGCGGCTGATTGTCCATCATGACGTCCTTGTAGAGATCCTTGTGTCCTTCTAAATACTCCCACTCCTCCATGGAGAAATAGACAGTGACATCCTGACACCTTATAGGAACCTGACACACACAATGATACAGTCACCATCCAGACACATCCCTTGTCTGTTACTGGATAATGTCCCAGAATTCCCGGCACCGCTCACCTCTCCTGTCAGCAGCTCCATCATCTTCTTGGTGACTTCTAGAATCTTCTGCATGTTGTGTCTCTCAGGTTTTAGGGAGTCACATGGAGGCACTGTGATGGTCATATGATCTCCTGACTTTAGAAGAGGAAATCTCTGTATTGAGGAACCAATAAGAACATCATATTAGAATCCCAGAATCCTCCTCACCTCTCCAGTCAGGTCTGTGTTTTATTAATAGAGATAATAGTGATGTCATGTGACCTCCCAGAATCCTCCTCACCTCTCCGGTCAGCAAGTAGATGATCTCCAGGGTGAGGTTTAGTATCCTCTCAGTCAAGTGACTCCGGTCCTCCTCCATCCTCATTGCTTTGGTAAATGAAAGTAAGAATTATTGCTGTACATTTTAGAACTACTGCCCCCATGGGGACACATGTAGTCTGAATTGCTTTTGCTACATTTCCATTTTCTCTGTTGGGTTTGTTTTGTTTCTGAACGGGTTTTGATGTGTTTTATTATGATTATTAGTTGAGGCAGTGCTGTGAGGTCAATGTCGGGCCATTATGATGTCTAGGATGGGGAAATTACTGATTTTTGGACAGATTTTCCAGCTAATCAGGATAATTGCCAGAATTCCAATCTCCGTCAGCCTGCTGACTGACAGAAGTGATGTCACTGTCACTCAAGTAATAGAAGGGATTGGATTGGATAGCAGGAGGACGCTGCTGGTGGGGTAGAGAGCTGTGAGCTGAGCTGTGAGGGGGGAGTCTGTTCTCTGTCCTCCAATGGTGGCCCAGTGTGGGTAGGAGGAGGACAGCAGGGGGAAGGGGTTTGTTCTCTTGGTTGCCAAGTGTATTTTAGTATCCAGGACATTGTACGATATATATCAGTGGGTTTCCAGTGTTCTGAATTTCAGCACAGGGCACTGCCAAAGCCTGTATCATGGGAAGGTATTAGTCTGCCTCCCCCAGATGCAGAGCACTGAGCCCCCGCCTTCTTCATTCAACTTGGTATCCTGGAAATTTTTATTTGATCAGTGAGATGGTAAGAAGGTGAAGGTTGCCTTAATTTCCTGGAAGAAATTATGTAAATGAAATGCAGGTGGGAGGGCCATCATAGACAAAGAGCCCTTCTCTCTACTTTAGAGTCCCCTTGAGTCCTACAACCTCTTTTTCCCTCAGAGCCCTGCTGTCCACTAACCTTATCAAGGGCCCAAAGTCCTTCAGAAACATTACCCACTCAAAAACATTGAACCCCACTACCCTATTACCCTATCAGGGGCACCCAAGTCGTTCAGACTTAGTACCCCCTCAGAAACCACTCAGCTCCTCTACTTCCCTCAAAACCTTCAGTATTTTCCTCCCTCTGACACCAATGATGGAACATATTCTTCCTGGCAGGCTGGGAAATGTTTTTTTCCTCCTGACCAGCAATGTAAGGGGCTCTATGCTCCATACTCCTGACCCCGGCACTCCATCATTGTGTTGGCTGCATACTGTAATGATTGCCCATTGGCTGTCTGTGTAGTGTAATAATTGCCCTTTGTAGGCCATGTATGGTCACTGCTTGTCTATTGTCAGTGTGTTTAGAGAAACATATCACTAGAATTTTGGTCTAAAATTAAGGAAACTCCCTTAAACAATCAGGAAGCACAGAGATTCTACCCCCCCCATGGAAATAGTACAATCATTGACAGTGGGAAGCTGTCATGTGTAATTGCGGAATGCCCAAAAAGCCAAAGTTCAGTCTGGACTTGTGTTTAGACCAAGCCTTGCACTCCATAACCTCTAAAATTCCTAGATCGTAAGCTCTAATAAGCAGGTCAGTCTGATTCCTCCTGTATTGAATTGTATTTGTACAGTCTGCACTACTGTTGTAAAGCTCTGCACAAACTGTCGGCGCTATATAAATCCTGTATAATAATAGGGATGAGCTCCGGCGTGTTCGCATAGTACACGTGCAGAGCCCGCCAGGATGTCGGCACCATGCTGCGCTAATGACAGATAGGGAGATATTTCCCGATGCGCGGCTGCAGAGATCGGGAAATGTCTCCCTGGCTGTGATTAGTGCAGAGCGGTGCCGACTTCCTGGCAGGCTCTGCACGTGTTCAATGCGAACATCCCTATATAATAATAATAAAATTAAGTGACTGTTACGGCCCCGTAAGTGGAGAAATGTTCTTCCCCTGAAGGGGTTTCCACACTATATATGTGTGTATCATCATCTGCTGGAGATAAAAGACATCACAGTGACTATGGAGGAAGAGGACGGACATGACGGGGGTTACTGGGTGTAAATAGAAAATAAGATCTTATTACCTTCTCTGTTGCCAATTCCAGCAATGTCTTCTTTCTACTTCCTCCCGACTTACCTCTCACCCGGAACTTCCTATTAATATCTGACATCACTTCCTTTCTGTTTATAGAGCCTCAGCCTACCTTTCTCAGTATATGTGAGATCACCACCTAGTGGACCTCAGAGAAACTGCACCCCAAAGAAACGGCCGTAATAATAATGATGCGCTGGTGGCCTTTCAACTGCAGGCCTTAAAGTGGAGCTCCACCCTAAATTTTGAATTGTGCTGATCGGATTCCTCCCCCCCTCCGGTGTCACAATTGACACCTTTCAGGGGGGAGGGGGGTGAAGATACCTGTCTAAGACAGGTATTTTCACCCACATCCGGGAGTCCTCTCTCCGGGAATCTGCGGGAGTGACGTCACTTCCCGCAGACTTCCCGTAGTGTTCTGGGAGACACTCGGCTCCCAGAACACAGGAGCACCAATCAGTACGCCGCAGCGCGACTCGCGCATGCGCCGTAGGGAACCGGGCATGAAGCCGCAGGGCTTCACTTCCTGGTTCCCTCAGCGAGGATGGCGGAGGGAGCAGCAGAGCGACGAGCGATCGCTCGTCCTCTGCTGCGGACGTCGCTGGACTCCAGGACAGGTAAGTGTCCAAATATTAAAAGCCAGCAGCTGCTGTAGCTGTAGCTGCTGGCTTTTAATATTTTTTTTTCCGGCGGAGCTCCGCTTTAAATGGCAAATACAGACATCTCAAGTGTCCCGCGACTCGCGGGAGTATCCCGCATTTGACGGCGGGCTCACGGACACGATCTCCCGGCTGACAGCCACAGCAGCCGAGCCGCTAGGGCAGGGTGACCAGACATCCCCGGTTTCAGGGGACAGTCCCCGGATTGAGGACACTGTCCCCAGACCAAGTCTGTCCCCAGTTTTGTCCCCGGATTGGATTTAAACAGGGGCTGGGGCAATTTTAAAGACAGTCAGTGCAGAATAAAAAAAAAAAATCTGAATTACACCCCCTGCTTCGCCGCTCCTACTAGCTTAGGGGGTGTATTTTTTTCCATTATCTGTGCCCCTTTCTGATGATCATGTGCTGGTCGGTGTGGAGGGAATATTTCTTCAGTTTCGGGTGCATACCCATTCAGCTCCGCTCCCATGTTCTTCTGCCTTGGCTCAAGTCCCGGCCAGCCGCCTGCCTGCTTATCTCCTTGCCTTCCCTGGCGGAGTGATCTTCCTCCGCTCCCCACCCAGTAGTAGCCGGGGCCCGGAGAGTAAGACTTGACAGGCTGTGAGGCTGGCGGCAACGGGCAGAGAGTCGCTGATTGCCGTAGTGTGTTGGCGTGCAGGGAAAGAGATACATAGGCAGGGACAGTGTGTTCTATGTTCTGTTTTATTTTCTCAGGCATCTGCAGGAGTTAGTGGCACAGTATACACCTGTATATCCGTCATTGCTGTTCTCAAATACAGGCATCTGCAGGAGTTAGTGGCTCAGTATACACCTGTATATACCCATCATTGGTATTCTATAATACAGGTGTAGTGGGGGTCTAAATCTAGGGGGAGCACCTGGGTGGTAGTATGATCCAGGTTGCACTAATTGTGAGAAGATTTGGATCATTTAAGTCGTGGAGGACTTTGGTGGCGCTGTTGTCCCAGGTCGAGTTAGAGCTACCGTCACAGTGCTGCACCTTTTTGTCCTGCTCTGGCAGTGGTACAGCGGGGCGGGGAGACCTGCTGTGTCTGCTGGGGGTAGGGCATAAAAGGGGTAGACGCCCTCGCCACGAGGTCCTTTTTTGCTATTCCGCGCCCAGGCACCTTCGGCCTGGGTGCTGGCGGTCCAGAGTTCCAGCCCAGGTGCCCATGGCCTGGCTGGAGGCGTGTTGGAGTCCATCTCAAGCACCTTAAGCCTGGGGTGAGGTACTACACCGGAGGCCTGGGGCCCAGTGACTTCGACTGGGCTCCGCGAGGGTGGATGGGTCCGAGGGTCCCTGAGGTGGATGGGGCCCGTATCTGAGGCGAGGAGGCCGGGGAGGTTACCCTTCTGAAGAGCATGGAGCAGCATCAACCCGGTGACAGAGGGGCCTCTGGTAACTCTCTTGGAGGGACGCTTTCCCCCTGACAGGGGCCGCAACGCAGCAAAGGTACTCCAGTTCCTTTTACCTAGAGTCGCTGGTAGAGACTCTGAAGATTTAAGTTCTCTCAAGCCGATGGGCTTTAGCAACCGCTGGTGAAACCACAGTGGTTTAGTTTGATTGTTAGGACTGTGCCTCGACCTACTCACCCCACCGTGTTGAACTGTTTATTGGGTCCCAACCAGTCGGCTGACAAAGGACTGTTTATTCATGTGCTATAATAAACAAGTGTTGGACCCTTATCGGTGTGTTGTACTCTGGTTAATGGGAGCAAAAGGAGGTATCAGCACAACAGACTTGGCTCTTAAAGAAACACACAGGCCCGAGGAAAAACAACAGGTACTGGCCTTCACCTCCCCTAAAGGCATGGGGAGGACATGGGCCGTGGCGCATCTCACTCTCGCAGTCAAGATACCCCTAGACAAGAGCTATCGGACAACAGATAAACAAGTGAAGGGAGTGAGGCCGCTACACGTGGGGGCTCGTAAGTCCGGGATCGTGTGTGCTTTGAGTATGGAACTGAGAACGTCTGTGTTTGAACTTTGCTGCCCGGAGGAGTTCCGAGTGGGTCGGCCATATTACTGGCCAAAGTGCATCCCTGCTCGAAGTCGTGGACATTTCCCTAGGACGGGAAAGGCCCATGCAGAAGAGCGAGAAGAGGGAGAAGTCCAGCCGTGTGACGTACTACATGTGGGGGCTTTTACTGCACTGCGCCATGAGGCACCCCATAACTGCACAGTTCGTGGGCGGAGGCTGCTGGAAGCCCGCGAAAACGTGCAGATTATGGGAGGAATCTGGCCATGTGGGGAGATACACGTGGAGACTCCGGCGCGAGGTCAGTGCGTGATGGAGCAGCAGATAGTCGGGATGACCTCAAGTTCCCCGTGGATTCCGGTTCCCTACCCCACGAAGATGACTGCTTTTGCTGCTCCCCTTACAGACATGGGGATAAGACTTAGGCCCCGAGGGCAGTTGGCTCTGTACACCTGCAGAGACACGGGGGCCCTCGGTGTGATCTGTCCCGGATGTTCGGGACTGGTGGTCCACCTGAAGCCATTCGGGCGTTGCGAGGCATGCAAAGAGTTCTTATTCGAGGTGGAGCCATCCACAGTAAGGCCCCGGGCCCTTCGCCTCAACTGCCTCACATGTACCGCTACTCCGGAAGGGGAGATCCAGGCCTTTGGGGAGGTTCCCGTACGCACTGACCAGGGCGATGTGACTGCCCAACCAGAGACAGAGAGAGAAAAATCCGAGGATGCTGCTTCGGTCGCCACAAGCTCCCTGCTCCCACCTCCGAAGAGGAAAGTTGGCCTCGTACAGGCATCCTGTGGTCGTGGTCGAGCTTCGCCCCGCTGCTTGCCTGGCCTGAATGGATCCGGTCGAAAGAGTCCTGGACATCCCTGTTCTTCCAAGGGCCCAGGTGAGCCAGGGGTTGGGACTGTGGTGTTGGTTGGAGGTGTCGGGAGTCCACAGTCGGTGGAGCCCGCCAGGGAGGGTGGTTCCGTGTCTACTGGGAATTACCTACCCGCAGAGATGTACGACACCTCCGACCTAGAGTCGCTGTCGGACTGTGGAGATGATGGTGATATCGATGAACTCTTTCATCGCAAGGGCTGGGACAAAATGCCATTGCTTGCGCTACGTGCGCCACAGGATCCACCTATGTCCACAGGAGAAAGTTCACCCCGGGTAGAAGCCCCGGAGCTTGCGAGAAAGCCCAGTCCTCTGCTTGTTCCTCCATCACCCGCAGCATCATCCGTTCCGGTAGCAGGAACACAGCGTGCATCACTGCGGCTGCCAAGGCCTAAACCTCAGGAGGTAGTTAAAGTACCTCGGCATCCAGAAGCCATCGTTCCGCCTGGAGAAGGAGAGCGGGCCACGATGCCACCTTTGGCCCGACTACAGCGGCTCTTTTGTCAGAGGGTTGCCCGTGAATATGGATGGGAGTACCCATATTTGCCTCGGGACTTGCTTTTTGAAGTCGAAGTCTTGCGGCAGCGGTGGTACGATGAGTTCGTCTGGGAGAAACTCAAAGTACCTCATGCTCGCCGGTACTTGTCGTGTTCACCTTCTGTGTCTAAGCAATTCAGGGACTGCAAAGCGGAGTGGATGCTGGGTCGGCACATCCATGCAGACAAGGTGCTTATCTGCCGGAAGGATGGAGAGGACATTGAGTACAACGTTGAAACTTTTGATAAGCACCTTAAGCCCTTGTTCTTGCCGCATCCGAAGTTTTACTTGTAGGAGAAGAAAGACTCCTGTGTGCTGTTACACATTTGTTTGCCGTGGAACTCCCTTGAACACAAGGACTGTGCCCTAGTTTTTTATTTGGACTTTTCTACTCTTTGGAGAAATGGGAGCTGTTTTGTTTTGTTCTCCCTCTTTTTCCATGCATCAAAGACAAAGACTTTGGGGTAGAATCAGAGTAGGGACACAGCCAGAAGAAGGAAGGTTGTCTGGAAGATTCGACCAAGTGTCATTACCGCGGCACTGTCACCAGGTGGCAGTGCTGCGCAACGGCTGTTTGTTTTTTTTTACACTTGCACCACCTTACTCATTGGAGCGAATGGGCCTCCCGGCTGATAGACCCATTCATTCCAAGTCAACACACATGTGTTAGGATGTTGTGTTTTGTTTCCCTTCTACAGGAGATTCGTCTGTCAAGGCTGCTGAGTATGGGGTGGTTCTTAGACAGTGATGGGAGGGATTGTTTATATGTGTACATGTTCAGACTGTCTTATTGAAAGGTTTATCATTTTATGTTCCCTTCCCTCGAGTAGGTCTTGGCACAAAAATTGGGGTTTGAGATTGAGGGATGGCCTCTGGGGTTGAGCTCATGTTACCACTCCTTGGGAGACATGGGTTTGCGCCAGATGCTGGGGACCAGCGTCAAATCACTAGGGGGAGAGTGTAGCGGGGGTCTAAATCTAGGGGGAGCACCTGGGTGGTAGTATGATCCAGGTTGCACTAATTATGAGAAGATTTGGATCATTTAAGTCGTGGAGGACTTTGGTGGCGCTGTTGTCCCAGGTCGAGTTAGAGCTACCGTCACAGTGCTGCACCTTTTTGTCCTGCTCTGGCAGTGATACAGCGGGGTGGGGAGACCTGCTGTGTCTGCTGGGGGTAGGGCATAAAAGGGGTAGACGCCCTCGCCACGAGGTCCTTTTTTGCTATCCCGCGCCCAGGCACCTTTGGCCTGGGTGCTGGCGGTCCAGAGTTCCGGCCCAGGTGCCCATGGCCTGGCCGGAGGCGTGTTGGAGTCCATCTCAGGCACCTTAAGCCTGGGGTGAGGTACTACACTGGAGGCCTGGGGCCCAGTGACTTCGACTGGGCTCCGCGAGGGTGGATGGGTCCGAGAGTCCCTGAGGTAGATGGAGCCCGTATCTGAGGCGAGGAGGCCGGGGAGGTTACCCTTCTGAAGAGCACGGAGCAGCATCAACCCGGTGACAGAGGGGCCTCTGGTAACTCTCTTGGAGGGAGGCTTTCCCCCTGACAGGGGCCGCAATGCAGCGAAGGTACTCCAGTTCCTGTTCTCTAGAGTCACTGGTAGAGACTCTGAAGATTTAAGTTCTCTCAAGCCGATGGGCTTTAGCAACCGCTGGTGAAACCACAGTGGTTTAGTTTGATTGTTAGGACTGTGCCTCGACCTACTCACCCCACCGTGTTGAACTGTTTATTGGGTCCCAACCAGTCGGCTGACAAAGGACTGTTTATTCGTGTGCTATAATAAACAAGTGTTGGACCCTTATCGGTGTGTGGTACTCTGGTTAATGGGAGCAAAGGGAGGTATCAGCACAACAGACTTGGCTCTTAAAGAAACACACAGGCCCGAGGAAAAACAACAGGTACTGGCCTTCACCTCCCCTGAGGCATGGGGAGGACATGGGCCGTGGCGCATCTCACTCTCACAGTCAAGATACCCCTAGACAAGAGCTATCGGACAACCGATAAACAAGTGAAGGGAGTGAGGCCGCTACACAGGCATCTGCAGGAGTTAGTGGCACAGTATACACCTGTATATCCGTCATTACTGTTCTCAAATACAGCATCTGCAGGAGTTAGTGGCACAGTATACACCTGTATATCCGTCACTGCTGTTCTCAAATACAGGCATCTGCAGGAGTTAGTGGCACAGTATACACCTGTATATACCCGTCATTGGTGTTCTATAATACAGGCATCTGCAGGAGTTAGTGGCACAGTATACACCTGTATATCCGTCATTGCTGTTTTCAAATACAGCATCTGCAGGAGTTAGTGGCACAGTATACACCTGTATATCCGTCATTGCTGTTCTCAAATACAGCATCTGCAGGAGTTAGTGGCACAGTATACACCTGTATATCCGTCATTGCTGTTCTCAAATACAGCATCTGCAGGAGTTAGTGGCACAGTATACACCTGTATATACCCGTCATTGGTGTTCTATAATACAGGCATCTGCAGGAGTTAGTGGCACAGTATACACCTGTATATACCCGTCATTGGTGTTCTATAATACAGGCATCTGCAAGAGTTAGTGGCACAGTATACACCTGTATATCCGTCATTGGTGTTCTATAATACAGGCATCTGCAGGAGTTAGTGGCACAGTATACACCTGTATATTCGTCATTGCTGTTCTCAAATACAGGCATCAGCAGGAGTTAGTGGCACAGTATACACCTGTATATACTCGTCATTGGTGTTCTATAACACAGGCATCTGCAGGAGTTAGTGGCACAGTATACACCTGTATATCCGTCATTGCTGTTCTCAAATACAGCATCTGCAGGAGTTAGTGGCACAGTATACACCTGTATATCCGTCATTGCTGTTCTCAAATACAGCATCTGCAGGAGTTAGTGGCACAGTATACACCTGTATATCCGTCATTGCTGTTCTCAAATACAAGTGTAGCGGGTATGTACTTCAAAACTGGTGGGGGACACCAGTGATGCATGGTTCCCTGCGGCCCAGCAGGTGGCGCTGTCACTTTGGGCCGGGGTTGAACTATCGCTGCAGGGCCGTACCCTTTGTGACCTCTCGCAGCGGTTGTACGGCGGGGCGGGGAACCCGCCATGCTTGCTGGGAGAGGGTATAAAGGGGGCGGACATCTTCACCACGAGGTTGGAGTCCCGGGCACCTTCAGCCTGAGGGCGGTTGTTGCGGTCGGTGTCCAGGCGGCCTAGGCCTGGACACCTGGAGTTCGTGTTCCATCCCAGACACCTTCAGTCTGGGGTGAGGTACTCAGCCAGAGGCCTGGGGCCCAGTACCTTCCGCTGGGTCCCGTGAGGGAGGGATCGTCCTAGGGGGCCCCGGGAGTGGGGAACACGAATCCAGAGGCGTAAGGGACCGGAGGAGGGACTCGCCCGAAGACCTGGTGCAGCAGATTGCCAGTGCCGGGTGAACCTCTGGAGACCGCCCGGAGGGATATCTTTCCCGAACAGGGACCAAGTTCAGAGAGGAAGTTCAGTCCACGTTCAATGACCGGTGGCAGTAGTCCAGCTATTCCAATCAGGTCAGTGGCAGAGACCTGCTATTAGGCCTGTGGCAGGGGCCTCAACAGTTTACCCGGTCGGTGGCAGCGACCAAAACTCACGGTCGGTGGCAGAGACCGTGCGCCAGGCCTATTCGCTAACAAAGGAATAGGAGAATTCAGTTGTGCCTGGGCCTACTTGTTCCCACACCCCCATGTTCGTCTGTTATTGGAAGTTCAACTGATGGTGTTCACCCTATTGTATGAGAAATAAAGGAGTGTTGGACTTTTGATTGGTGTGGGGCTCTATTATTGGCAGACACGTCTCCATGGAACAACTGAGGCTTCGTATGCAGTGGACAGACCCGGAGGTAAATCAATTAACTCTGCTCAACCCTCCTACACACACGAGGGGAGAGCTTGGCGTAGTGTTCCTGCACTCTCCTCTCCCAGGTACCCCTAGACACAAGCCCCTCATACGAGGAATTTCAGAGAAGGAGAGTGAGGCTCCGCTACACAGGCATCTGCAGAGGTAATTGCCACAGTATACACCTGTATATACCCATCATTGGTGTTCTATAATACAGGCATCTGCAGGAGTTAGTGGCACAGTATACACCTGTATATCCGTCATTGCTGTTCTCAAATACAGCATCTGCAGGAGTTAGTGGCACAGTATACACCTGTATATCCGTCATTGCTGTTCTCAAATACAGGCATCTGCAGGAGTTAGTGGCACAGTATACACCTGTATATACCCGTCATTGCTGTTCTCTAATAAAGGCATCTGCTGGAGTTAGTGGGTGCGGTGTGCCTCCAGCACAATATACACTACCCAATTGCTGGTTTTCCCATCTCCCTGCAGGCCATTACTATGTCTGGAAGGCCAACAAGGAGAGGCAGACAGTCATGAGCCAATAAAAGAGGGCAAGCAGGCTCTGTGTCTAGAGACAACAGTGCTGGTCGTGGACGCGGTGCATCGTCATCAGCACGTGGCCATGGGACACGCATCATGCCGAAGACTTGGTAGAGTGGATGATTAAGCCCTCCTCATCCTCCTCATCCTCTCTCACCCAGGCTCAGGGTACTGGCAAAGAAGCTGCCAAAGCGTCCTCAATGTCCTCATCAGTCACTCCTTCCCTAGACCCACCGTGTCCTCCTGAGGAGTCCCCCGAACTGTTTGAGCACAGTGTTGGGTACATTCTCCAGGAGGATGCCCAGCGTTTCGAAGGGTCTGAAGATGATACCCAGCTAGAGGTAGGCAGTAGCGTGAGAGCAGAGAGAGGGGATGCTCAAGAAGGACACCAATCTGGCAGTCATGTTCCAGCAGCTGCAGCATACTGCCAGATTGGCTCCAGTGATGAGGAGGGAGGGGATGATGAGGTCACTGACTCCACGTGGGTGCCTGATAGGAGAGAGGATGAGGAGGAGGCACATCTCCAACGAGGCAGGATGCCCTCCGGGGGCCAGCATAAGGGCAGCACACCGACTGAATCACACCACAGAGCTACGCCTGTGCAGGGTGCTGCCTCTGCCCGTTATTCCAAAAGTTCCTTGGTGTGGGCCTTTTTTGAGTCGAGTGCATCAGATCGCACCGCTGCTGTTTTCAACATATGTCTGAAGCGTATCTCGCGTGGCCAAAACATCAGCCGCTTGGGCACCACATGCTTGACCAGACATATGTTGACCTGCCATGCAGCTCGTTGGCAAGCGTATCTTAAAGACCCACACCAAAGAACAAAGCGGACCTCTCCTTGCTCCTCATCAGCTGGGATCTCCAACCCCACTGTACCTTCAGTTCTCTCTGAAAATTGCACTGAGAGGAATGAAGGTGTAGAATTAGGAGTGTCACAGCCAAGTACTTGCGGGCACTCTGCTAGCAGTACACCGACGTCCGATTATAGCAAGCAAATTTCCCTGCCCCAGCTGCTGGACCATCGAAAGAAGTTCACTCCCAGCCATCCACATGCCCAGCGGTTGAATGCTAGCTTGGCTAAATTGCTAGCACTTCAACTGCTGCCTTTCAGTTGGTAGACTCGGCCCCCTTCCGTGAGTTTGTGCAATGTGTGGTTCCTCAGTGGCAGGTTCCCAAACGCCACTTTTTCTCACGGAATGCGATTCCGGCTCTCTACCAGCATGTGGAAGGCAATGTCCATGCCTCGCTGGACAGGGCGGTCAGCGGTAAGGTGCATATTGCCGCTGACTCATGGTCCAGCAGGCATGGACAGGGACGTTACCTTTCTTTCACGGCCCATTGGGTCACTCTTTTGGCAGCTGGGAAGGATGTAGGACAAGGTGCAGTAGTGTTGGAGGTTGTTCCGCCGCCACGCCTCCAAAATGCTACTACTGGTTGTGACACACCTCTCTCCTCCACCCCCTCCTCTTCTTCTTCCTCCATGGCCTCTTCCTGTGCTTTGTCAGCGGTGCTCCGTAGGCGTTCAAGGGGCTACGCAAGTACACAGGCAAAAAGATGCCATGCCGTACTTGCGCTGGTGTGTTTGGGGGACAGGAGCCACACTGGGGCAGAGGTTCTGTCTGCTCTGCAGGGGCAGGCCGAGAGGTGGTTGACACCACGCCAGCTTAAGCCAGGAATGGTGGTTTGCAACAATGGCATCAACCTCCTCTCTGCCCTCTGACAGGGACAACTGACCCATGTGCCCTGTGTGGCTCACGTCCTTAACCTGGTGGTGCAGCGGTTCTTGGGCAGGTACCCGGGCTTACAGGATGTCCTGAGGCAGGCTAGGAAAGTCTGTGTGCATTTCCGCAGATCATATAATGCCAGTGCTCAGCTGGCTGAGCTGTAAAAGGAGTTGAACCTGCCCAAGAACTGCCTTATATGTGACATGCCCACCAGGTGGAACTCAACGTTGGCCATGCTGCAGCGGCTGCATATGCAGCAGAGGGCCATCAATGAGTACCTGTGCGACTACGGCACCAGGACAGGGTCAGGGGAGCTCTGTTTTTTTTTAACCATGCCAGTGGGGCATGATCAGGGATGCATGCACTGTCCTGGCACCATTTGAGGAGGCCACGAGGATGGTGAGCAGTGACAGTGCGTGCATCAGTGACACTGTACCTCTTGTCCACCTGTTGGAGCATACGCTGCGTGGAATAATGGACAAGGCACTTGAGGCAGAACAGAGGCAGGAAGAGGAGGACTTCATTGCCTCTTAAGGCCCCCTTTACCAAGACAGTGTTCCTTGTGTCCCACCCATCACACAGGAAGAGGAGGAGGAGGAGGATTGTGTCAGCATGGGGGTGGAGCATGGCACTCAGCATCAACAGCAGCAGTCTTTTAGGGATGATTTACAGTCCCAACAAACCCGTGGACTTGTATGTGGGTGGGAGGAGGTGGCTGCGGATCATGACGTCCTTAGTGACCCAGAGGACTCCGGACCGAATGCCTCAGCTAACCTACGCTGCATGGCCTCCCTGATCCTGCAAAGTCTGCGGAAAGATCCTCGTATTCTTTGGATCAAGGAGAGGGACCATTACTGGCTGGCCACTCTCCTTGATCCACGGTACAAGGGTAAGGTTGCTGACCTTATCTTGCCGTCCTAGAGGGAGCAGAGGATGAGACAACTCCGGGAGGCCTTGCAGAAAGGTCTGTGCAACGCGTTCCCAGAGACTGGGAGGTTACAAACTCCTGGTCCTGGACAACGAGTTGCTGAGGCTTCGGTCAGTCAAAGAAGGAGCGGTGGGGAAGGTGGCCGTCTGACCGATGCGTTCAGACAATTTTTTAGTCCGCAGCCCCAAGGTATGATCGGTTCCAGCAACCATCGCCAGCGTCTGATATACATGGTGCAGGAATACCTAGGGGCAAGGTCAGACTTCGACACCTTTCCCACTGAAAATCCTCTGGCTTACTGGCTTACTGGGTCTTGAGGATGGATCACTGGCCAGAGCTTGCACAGTATGCAATTGAACTACTGGCCTGTCCTGCATCCAGCGTTCTTTCGGAACGCACATTCAGTGCTGCTGGAGGCTTTGTCACGGATCACAGGGTGCGCCTGTCCACCGACTCGGTTGATCGACTGACCTTCATAAAGATGAACCAGTCTTGGATCACCACCAGCTACCAAGCACCTGAAGCTGATATAACAGAATAATTTATTTTCAAATGTCACATCCCTTCAAGACTGATGCTGATGCTGAGTGACTGTCCTGTTATGTTGACTGACTATCCTCCTCCTTCTCAATGATTTAAATCTTGATGATAGCTTGGAAGAACTTTTTTGTTTCTGGGTGCCGCCACCAGTGGCTAAGGCCCAATTTTTAAGCCCCTGTTTAACAGGGGCGTGTAATTACAATTTTTGATGCAATGCTTTGCAGCAGGGCTCATTCCTGCACTCCAACTAGAGTATCTGGGAGAGGTTGCAGTGTCGTGGCACCAGCACCAGTGCCTAAGGCCCAATTTTTCAGCCCCTGTTTAACAGGGGCGTATAATTACAATTTTTGATGCAATACTTTGCAACAAGGCTCATTGCTGTGCTCCAAGTACAGTATCTGTGAGGGGTTGCCATTTTTCTCAAAGATTTTCATCCATATTACCGGGACCAGACATGACATTAAAGCCGCAAGCAATTTTAAATGGCTTTTTTTTCCTTTAGAAATGTCATTTTGTGCAGGGACAGTTCTAAACACGGGAAACACGTGCCACTTCACAGGCATACTTTAGACACCCCCGGGTTTGATATTTAAAGGAATATTTCACTTTTTTTTTTCTCACTTTCTGCATCATTAAAATGACTGCTCCCGAAAAAACGGCCGTTTTTAAAACTTCTTTTTGCATTGATACATGTCCCCTGGGGCAGAACCCGGGTCCCCAAACCCTTTTTAGGACAATAACATGCTTATTAGCTGTTATAATTAGCACTTTAGATTTCGAACGTTCGTGTCCATTGTATTTAATAGGGTTCTAACGTTCGCGCGAACTTTCGGTCCGTTCGCAGGTTCTGGTGCGAACTGAACCGGGGGGTGTTCGGCTCATCCCTATTAGCCGACAATGGCTGCAATGCCTGCGTGGTGACATCACCCATAGGCTTACTCAGGGGCACCTGTTGTCGGTTGTCCTACCTCTACCCTAAAGCCGCCCCTGGGAGCTGATTATGTGACTGGACATGCCCTCAGAATAGGTAAGTATAGTAAGGTGACCCGATTTTTAAAATGAAATCCGGGGACATATTTTTTTTTTACTAGTAATGGTGGCAATCAGCGACTCTGCCCGTCGCCGCCCGCCTCACAGCTTGTCAAGTCTTACTCTCCGGCCCTGGCTACTACTGGGTGGGGAGCGGAGGAAGATCACTCCGCCAGGGAAGGCAAGGAAATAAGCAGGCAAGCGGCTGGCCGGGACTTGAGCCAAGGCAGAAGAACATGCGAGCGTAGCTGAAAGGGCATGCACCCGAAACTGAAGAAATATTCCCTCCACTCCGACCAGCACATGATCATCAGAAAGGGGCACAGATAATGGAAAAAATACACCCCCCTAAGCTAGTAGGAGTGGCGGAGCGAGGGTGTGTAATTCAGATCTTTTTTTTTTTTATTCCGCACTGACTGTCTTTGAAATTGCCCCAGCCTCTGTTCAAGTCCAATCCGGGGGAAAAAACGGGGACAGACTTGGTCCGGGGACAGTGTCTTCAATCCGGGGACTGTCCCCTGAAACCGGGGATGTCTGGTCACCCTAAAGTATAGGCACTTCTTTTTCAGAGGGTGGTTAGAATAGGATTTAGCAGGTGGGTGGGAGCAGGTTTAAGCTTAGTTAGGTATAGCATGGACTTCAACCTTAACCAGGTAGTTGACCTGTTATACAAAAAACAGCTGGAGAATCACCAACCACTCACAATATCTGCAATAACAATTATGACCTAATAAATGTCTGTAATAGACACTGTCACAACAGTCAGGGATAGTTCAAAGATTTATGAGATTTATGTATACAATATAGTAGCTATCTTCAAAGAGACAGGGATTCTTTAAGTTTTGGCTTAGTGGATTAGAAATCATTTTAATGATTTTAAAGTATCATTTAATAAAAAACAAAACAAAAGTAAAACGCTGCCCATGCAATCACTCTTATTTGCAAGTGCAGCAAGCACTTAAGATAGCTGGCATGTTCTTGACCCCAAATAGTATTATCATACATTCGGGCAATCCGGGTGGTGAAAATTGATTCTTCCTAATGCCCTGTACACACGACCAGTTTTCCCGTCAGAAAAAAAACTGATAGTTTTCCCGACGGGATTCCTCTCAAGCCTACCTTGCATACACACAGTGACACAAAAGTCCGGTAAACTTTTGACTGCCAAGAACGCGGTGACGTAAAAGAGTACGACGAGCCAAGAAAATTAAGTTCTATGCTTCTGAGCATGCGTCGATTTGTTTCTGAGCATGCGCGTTTTTTTTTCCCGTCGAAAAAGCATACAGACAAACGGTTTTCCTGCTAGGATTTTTTTCCTGACAGGAAAAAAAGAGATCCTGCTCTCTTTTTTTTTTCCGGCAGTTTTCCCGTCAGAAAAACTGCGAGGGAGCATGCACACGGCCGGGATTCCCGTCCAAAAGCTCTCATCGCAGTTTTTCTGACGGGAAAACTGGTCGTGTGTACAGGACATAAGCCTCTGGTGTTAGAAGGATTGGCTAATACCTCCAAGTTCATGATTGTTAGATAGCAGATAGGTCCTAGTTGATCAAACAAGTAATTATTCTTGGGCATGGGGTGGGCATCAGCAGTAGATAGCATTCAGTTTCTTTTAGTCCAAGCAGCACCATTTTGGGGACCAGGACTACTGGTGAAACTTAGACCCTATGGAACTCCTGAACAACCTCAACTTGAACATTCCCTTAATCTCTTTTGCCCTGTCTGGCCTACCCTCCCACCCAGATGTGGTCTGAAGGGTCTAGTATGGATATTTGGGGGGAACCCCACATCATTTTTTTTAATTTGATGCAGGGTTCCCCATAATATCCATACCAGACCTGAAGGGTCTGGTAATTGAATTTGGGGGGACCCCCACGCATTTTTTTTTTTTTTTATCAATGACTTTTCTCTGTATTGCCGGGAGCCGACAATTCATTATAGCAGCGAGTGCTTTTAAATGGCTTTTTTTCCTTCAGAAATGACATTTTGTGCAGGGACAGTTCTAATCAAGGGAAACAAGCGCTGCTCTACAGGCATACTATACACCCCCCCAGGTACGAAATGTAAAGGAATATTTCACTTTTTATTGTTTCACTTTATGCATTATTAAAATCACTGCTCCTGAAAAAACTTGGCTTAAGGAAACTGGGACTGCTACAGGTGATGCTATGATAAGCTATATTCCCTGACCACTCTTACAGACGCCATCATTGCAGTACACTGTTTTTGATACAATGTTGGTCAATGCTTGTGATACCCAAGATACAATGTCCAGTAGATAATTAGTCCTAAAAAAAAAGAAAAGAAAAAGTCTCACACATGTGGTATCCCCTCTCTCTGGAGGAGTAGCGAAATGTGTTTCGGGTGTAATTTAAGTATGCCCATGTTGTGGGTGTTTTTACTGTCCTGTTGCTCCAGGGCCCCATAGGTAGTAAGGAAATTAAATTCCTAATTTATGCTCCTTGAAGGCCTGAAGGTGCTCCATGAATTTTGGGCCCCTCTATGTGGCTAGACTTCCTCAAAAGGGTCCAAAGTTTTATTTTTGTGGTCACATGGTAAACATACAGCAAAGTTTTGGAGCCAGGAAGGGCCCATTCGTCAGGCAAGTGGGGCCCTGCATGGCTCCGAAACATTGCTGTTTGTTTACCATGTGACTACAAAAATAAAGGAGTGTAGGACTAAAAAGGAGTCACCGCCGTGTGTGCATCCACCACCCAGGGGAGAAGATTAAATACGCTTACCAGAAGGTAGCTTCAATCAGGCATGTGATATCAAAGCTCTGGATAGCGAGTGGTGCAATTCCTCCTCCTCCTCAGCTGAGCCACCTCAGGCAACCTCGACCCAGCATGTGAGAATATGGATTAGGATGGCAATGTCCCAGACGGTAAAAAAAACTCCTTCCACTACAGAACCGTTTGGTAGGTTTATGGTTAACAGCATCCATAAAAAACAACAGAAAGCCTCCACATAGTGAAAAACCGTATGGTTACAGGTTTATTTGAAATAAAAAGGCTTTACATAGATTCCAAGATGTATTGCATCAAGTAAAACATCTTTTCTGTGATCACAAAAGCATAAAATTAAAAAAGGCGCAATGGCATGGAAAGAACTCATCAAAACCGATGCGTTTTGTCTACAAATACTTCAACTGGGGGGGGGCATCATTTGTGTCTGGGAGAGGAATAGCATCCCATCATTGGTGTCTATGGGAGGAATGGCGCCCCATCATTTGTGTCTGTGGGAGGAATGGTGCCCCATCATTTGTCTGTGGGAGGAATGGCACCCCATCATTGGTGTCTGTGGGAGGAATGGTACCCCATCATTTGTGTCTGTGGGAGGAATGGCGCCCCATCATTGGTGTCTGTGAGAGGAATGGCGCCCCATCATTGGTGTCTGTGAGAGGAATGGCACCCCATCATTGGTGTCTGTGGGAGGAATGATGCCCCATCATTGGTGTATTTGGGAGGAATGGCACCCCATCATTGGTGTCTGTGGGAGGAATGGCAAGCCATCATTGGTGTCTGTGAGAGGAATGGCGCCCCATCATTGGTGTCTGTGAGAGGAATGGCGCCCCATCATTGATGTCTGTGAGAGGAATGGCGGCCCATCATTGGTGTCTGTGAGAGGAATGGCGGCCCATCATTGGTGTCTGTGGAAGGAATGGCGCCCCATCATTGGTGTCTGTGGAAGGAATGGCGCCCCATCATTGGTGTCTGTGGAAGGAATGGCGCCCCATCATTGGTGTCTGTGGAAGGAATGGCGCCCCATCATTGGTGTCTGTGGAAGGAATGGCGCCCCATCATTGGTGTCTGTGGGAGGAATGGCATCCCATCATTGTTGTCTGTGAAAGGAATGGCATCCCATCATTGGTGTCTGTTAGAGCAATGGCGCCCCATCACTGGTGTCTGTGAGAAGAATGGCGCCCCATCATTGGTGCCTGTGAGAGGAATGGCATCCCATCACTGGTGTCTGTGAGAGCAATGGCGCCCCATCATTGGTGTCTGTGAGAGGAATGGTGCCCCATCATTGGTGCCTGTGAGAGGAATGGCATCCCATCATTGGTGTCTGTGAGAGGAATGGCGTCCCATCATTGGTGTCTGTGAGAGGAATGGCGCACCATCATTAGTGTCTGTTAGAGGAATGGCATCCCATCATTAGTGTCTGTGAGAGGAATGGCGTCCCATCATTGGTGTCTGTGAGAGGAATGGCGCACCATCATTAGTGTCTGTTAGAGGAATGGCGCACCATCATTAGTGTCTGTGGGAGGAATGGCATCCCATCATTAGTGTCTGTGGGAGGAATGGCATCCCATCATTGGTGTCTGTGAGAGGAATGGCGCCCCATCATTAGTGTCTGTGGGAGGAATGGCATCCCATCATTAGTGTCTGTGGGAGGAATGGCATCCCATCATTGGTGTCTGTGAGAGGAATGGCATCCCATCATTGGTGTCTGTGGGAGGAATGGCGCCCCATCATTGGTGTCTGTGGGAGGAATGGCGCCCCATCATTGGTGTCTGTGGGAGGAATGGCGCCCCATCATTGGTGTCTGTGGGAGGAATGGCGCCCCATCATTGGTGTCTGTGGGAGGAATGGTGCCACATCCGGCCCACAGGCCCCAGTTTGGAGACCACTGTTTAGAGTATATGGATGAGTACACTGGCTCATTCAGTACATTTACACCTCCTCCTAGGGTCAACAGAAGCTGCTATTTTTTTGAACTGGAGTGATGATGTAATGATTATTGCATTACAGTGTACTTATGGTAGTTTTTAAATAGTATCCCAGAGTTCTTCTTGAAGCTTGGAACCATTTAATATCTTGGGCTTGGTTCATGCGGGTTGGTCTACATACTACAAATAAAAAGGCACATCATCACATTCACTAGAGGAACATTAACACGTTCTGCTTAGTAGTACGACTCTTTCATTCCATCATTCAGGAGTGATGGCCTTAGTATAGAAAAAGATACCATATGTCATATCCAACCTTATCCATATAATGGCAATGCAATATATAAAAATCCTCCATACACAACATTTCATGTCTTACACCGATCTCTCCCAAGCACAACGCAAACACAAAGACAATGATTTTTTTTTTTTGTCTGGAGTCACAGTTATCTGCTATGGGCTGACCACATGAGAGCTTATTAGGATTAGTCTATACTATAGTGAGATGGAAATAATCTTCTTTGTGGGTTCGTTGATGTTCACTAAGATAGGACTTCCGTGTAAAACATTTCCCACACTCAGGGCAGGAATATGGCCTCTCCTGTGAGTGGCATGCCTGATGTCTAGTAAGACTAGACTTCTGCGAAAATGATTTTTCACACTCAGGACAGGAATATGGCTTCTCTCCTGTGTGGGTTCTTTGATGTGTAACAAGGTCTGATTTCCAGGGAAAACATTTCCTGCACTCAGGGCAGGAATACGGCTTCTCACCCGTGTGCAATCTCTGATGCACAGCAAGGTCTGATTGCTGTAAAAAACTTTTCCCACACTCACAGGAATATGGTTTGTCCACCGTGTGAGACCTCTGATGTGTGGTAAGATGGGCTTTCTGTGTAAAACATTTCCCACACTCTTGACAGGAATATGGCTTCTCGCCTGTGTGAGTTCTTTGATGTATAGCAAGATCTGATTTCCGTGCATAACAATTTCCGCACTCTGGACAAGAATACGGCTTCTCTCCCGTGTGAGATCTCTGATGTCTTATAAGTTCTGATTTCCGTGTAAAACATTTCCAGCATTCAGAGCAGGAATGAAGCTTCTCACCCGTGTGAGATCTTTGATGTACAATAAGACTTAATTCAGAGCTAAAACTTTCCTCACATTCAGGACAGGAAAATGTCTCCAGCCCCTGAATTCCGGCACCATCCCCCACAGTATGAGGTTGATCAGAGTCAGAGGGATTATATGATCTATCCACACTGTGAAGTCCTCCATCCATAGCTGAGCTCATTGTCTTTTCTCCTGCACAATCTCTTGTGATGTCCTCATCTTCCATTTTACAACCTGGAGATAAAGTAAGACGATCCTTTATAGGTTTCTCCATGGTGTGTCCTGTAAAAATATGAATACACGATCGATAGTAGTGATAAAAAAAACAACACAATTTTTAACAAGTCCCTTAATTAAAAAAAATGTCCCACCAAGTACATCCATCATGTCGTCTAGCAATGTAGATCCACATCAATCAGGAAGCCCAACACCTGCCAAAAAATAATTACCTGCAGAACCTGATCTTACCCCAATGACTATTTGTTCATTTTTGACAGCTCCAGTGGACAACAGCTGATAAAATAGGGCACGGTCTCCTGGGTGACACCATTGACCATCTTTACATATAACCATATTTACTTAAAGCGGTTGGGTTGTATAGTCCCCAAAAAAAAAATTTTTGTCACCTGTAAGGCAAAAGGCATAATGAGCTAGTATGCACCGCATACTAACTCATTATGAAATACTTACCTTAGAACGAGGTGTCTGTAACTCACCTGGTCCACGCCGAGGGAGATGACTTGTTGCCTCTGCGTGTCTTCCGGGTTTCGCGGCTCGAGCGATGTGAGTGGCTGGAGCCGCGATGTCGTCACTCCCGCGCTTGCGAAAATTCTTTCCGGCAAGGTCCGGCGTCTGCCGAGCCTTCATCCCAAAATTCCCATGTGCGCATGCGTCGCTGCTGTCAGCGGCTCATTGCGAGGGGAATATCTCCTAAACCCTAAAGGTTTAGGAGATATTTTTTTTACCTACAGGTAAGCCTTATTATAGGCTTACCTGTAGGTAAAAGTTACAAAATGGACCATACAACCACTTTAATGAGGTCACCGAGATGCCAATGAGACCACTGGAATTTTTTTTTAGTTTTTTTGCATGGGGCCCCACTTAAAATTCATAGCAGACCTAAAGGGCCGGGTATGAATTATGGGGGAACCCCATGCCATTTTCTTTTGTAGCTATCCCACACCTTTGCTTATGGCGACACCACTGGTTTTTAAGGACTGCACTCACCAGCTCCTTTAACAAACATTGATGGCAAGAAGCTGTCGTGTATAATAGCCAAACAGGTAAATGTTTGGGCATTCACCCTGAACATTCAAGGTTTGGTCTAACCTCAAACTTGTCCCTAA
Organism: Rana muscosa; assembly: GCA_029206835.1. Classification (NCBI taxonomy): domain Eukaryota; kingdom Metazoa; phylum Chordata; class Amphibia; order Anura; family Ranidae; genus Rana; species Rana muscosa. Next base: position 28,930,030 of record JARGYO010000094.1, read on the forward strand.
TCAACAACTATAGTTATAAGTCTGAAAAAAAAAAAAAGGAAAGAGAAGGTGCCTCTAAGTGCAGAATGCCAGCAGTTTTTTAAGTTTCACAGTTAAAAACACTTACAAGACATATAATAGGCTCATTATCAGTATGTACCTGGTGGGGTAATGTCACTGTCTTCCATCTCACTATGCCTTGTGCCATCCAGCAGCTCAAGGGTGGGTAGGATAGCCCAGTCAAGAGGGCTGCCGCCCTCTTCCTGGGACCACGGTGGAACGCGCGTGCCAGAAGTGACGTCAGGAATGGGCGGTGACACGTTTTGGAGCATGCGTACTAAGCTCTTTTTTTCAAAACACAAAAGGGTTTTAAAGAAGGAGCTTAGTAAGCATGCTCCGAAATGCGTCACCACCCTTTCCTGACGTCACTTCAGGCATGTGCATTCCGCAGTGGTCCCAGAAGAGCGGTGGCCATCTTGACTGCATTCTACACTTAGAGGCGCCTTCTCTGTCCTTTTTCTCTTCATGCTAGAGTTGCTTCTACTTTTTGAAGAGCTGCCCTAAGGCCATCCCCAGCTGTGAGATCATTCCTCATCCTGACCAGCATTTCCAAGACCCAGTAGGCATAAGCGCCCTATTCTTCCTTACTTTTATATAATTATTAATCTGCTCAAAGAAGAGGGCGCAACCCAAGAAAGGAACAATCTGTGATATCATATTTGTGCTACTCTAACAATCCTGATACAGCCAGATAAACCCCAGGAGGTTTATCTGAGAGAAAGAATGTCTAATGTGCAGGATGGGTATCGGTAAAAGGAGGTGACTTTTATCAACCTATGACATCACTCATCTCCCGCCCTACTCTGGACCAATCAGTGTCCAGTAACAGAGCAGAGATAACAGAAGAATATATCATTGCTCACCTGTGCTGATCTCTGCAGGTGTCCCCTCCTCTTTGACCGTCCTCATCATTTCATCCTCCTCCATAGACTGCTGATCATCCCTCACATACCTCTCTTCTTCTTCTTCTTCTTCTTCTGCTTTAACCACAACTTTTATATCTATCAGATCTTCACCCTAATCCAAGAAAATAAAATACAGTAAAACTTTGGATTTAGAGTAACTTGGTTTGAGAGCAAAACTTTTTTTTAAAATAAAATTTGACTTGATATACAAGCGATGTCTTGATATACAAGTAGCATCGTGTCACAACTGAGTATAAAAGAGAAGAGAGGCTACTCTAAGTGTAGCAATATGGTTACATTTATTGAAGGTACAATATTTGGTAACTCACATGGTTGATGATTAAAACAGACACATCTAAGTATGCAGGCTTTCGGGGTAAAGATGTTCACATAGACCATCCCCACCACCACAATCAATGTCATCCCTTCCACGCTGCGCTCCACGAGTGCTTCAAGCCTCACTTTCAGATCGATCTACTGCAGGGTAGTCTTCCCGGTGACGAATGCAGACTGACAGCGGTGAGAGACGGCGGTGAGGAGGATGGTCTATGTGGACAGCTTGACCCCGTATGACTGCGTACTTAGATGTGCCTCTTTTATTCATCAACCATGTGAGTTGCTAAATGTTGTACCTTCATTAAATGTAACCATATTGCTACACTTAGAGGCGCCTCTTTTATCTTTTACAGTGGGGATCGAAAGTTTGGGCACCCCAGGTAAAAATGTGTATTAATGTGCATAAGGAAGCCAAGGAAAGATGGAAAAATCTCCAAATGGCATCAAATTACAGATTAGACATTCTTATAATATGTCAAAAAAAAGTTAGATTTTATTTCCATCATTTACACTTTCAAAATTACAGAAAACAAAAAAATGGCGTCTGCAAAAGTTTGGGCACCCTGCAGAATTTATAGCATGCACTGCCTCCTTTGCAAAGCTGAGACCTGCCAGTGTCATGGATTGTTCTCAATCATCGTCTGGGAAGACCAGGTGATGTCAATCTCAAAGGTTTTAAATGGCCAGACTCATCTGACCTTGCCCCAACAATCAGCACCATGCGTTCTTCTAAGCAGTGTCTAGAAAACTGAAACTGAAAATAGTTGACGCTCACAAAGCTGGAGAAGGCTATAAGAAGATAGCAAAGCGTTTTCAGATGTCAATATCCTCTGTTCGGAATGTATTTAAGAAATGGCAGTCATCAGGAACAGTGGAAGTTAAAGCAAGATCTGGAAGACCAAGAAAAATATCAGACAGAACAGCTCGCAGGATTGTGAGAAAAGCAATTCAAAACCCACGTTTGACTGCACGATCCCTCCAGAAAGATCTGGCAGACACTGGAGTTGTGGTACACTATTCCACTATAAAGAGATATTTGTACAAATATGGTCTTCATGGAAGAGTCATCAGAAGAAAACCTCTTCTACGTCCTCACCACAAAAATCAGCGTTTGAACTTTGCAAATGAACATATAGACAAGCCTGAGGCATTTTGGAAACAAGTTCTGTGGACCGATGAGGTTAAAATAGAACTATTTGGCCGGAATGAGCAAATGTACGTTTGGAGAAGAAAGGGCACAGAATTTAATGAAAAGAACCTCTGTCCAACTGTTAAGCATGGGGGTGGATTAATCATGCTTTGGGGTTGTATTGCAGCCAGTGGCACAGGGAACATTTCACGAGTAGAAGGAAAAATGGATTCAATAAAATTTCAGCAAATTTTGGATGGTAACTTGATGCCATCTGTGAAAAAGCTGAAGTTAAAGAGAGGATGGCTTCTACAAATGGATAATGATCCTAAACACACCTCAAAATCCACGGGGGATTACATCAAGAGGCGTAAACTGAAGGTTTTGCCATGGCCTTCACAATCTCCTGACCTCAACATTATTGAAAACCTATGGATAGACCTTAAAAGAGCAGTGCATGACAGACAGCCCAGAAATCTCAAAGAACTGGAAGACTTTTGTAAGGAAGAATGGGCAAAGATACCTCAAACAAGAATTGAAAGACTCTTGGCTGGCTACAAAAAGCATTTACAAGCTGTGATACTTGCCAAAGGGGGCAGTACAAGATATTAACTCTGCAGGGTGCCCAAACTTTTGCAGACGCCATTTTTTTGTTTTCTGTAATTTTGAAAGTGTAAATGATGGAAATAAAATCTAACTGTTTTTGACATATTATAAGAATGTCTAATCTGTAATTTGATGCCATTTGGAGATCTTTCCATCTTTCCTTGGCTTCGTTATGCACATTAATACACATTTTTACCTGGGGTGCCCAAACTTTCGATCCCCACTGTATACTCTGTAGCTATTGCTGGATTTTGCTTCTAATCCCCCTGTGGAGGCTTCCATTTGTGAATGGGCATTTTACGGTTACACAACCAATCGCATTGATATAATCTTTTTATATGGACTATAAAACGGAAGTATATATGAATAAACGGTTGTGGAACGAATCATCTGAGTTTCCATTATTTCTTATGGGGATTTACTTTAATATACGAGTGCTTTGGATTACTAGCATATTTTCGGAACAAATTATGCTCGCAATCCAAGATTTTACTGTATATACAATATACACACACATATATATATATATATATATATATATATACACAAGTAAACATGTACTTAAGTGTACACACTGCAATTTTAAAGCCAAATCATATTCATCTTTAATCCAGCGATGTGCCATCCTGGAGCTCCCTGCCCAGCCGCTGACATTTTCGGGGCGACCAGCTTCTGGGTCCCAAATGCCATCCACTCTGATTGGCTGAGTGGGGATGACATCACTCCCGCACATGTGCAGGAGTTCAGTCAGATTGCACAGTGGGCTGCGCCTGCAATCACTACTTTATATTGAACTAACACCAGTGAAACAAGTTCCAATTTGTCCAAAATGAACAGACAACTATTATCCAAAATGCTTCTTCATGCAACACCTCAATGTCTTTGTATTGTCTAAAAATCATGTGTCCCTCCATCACTTCAAAAGACAGACACTCACCAGTTTGAATTGCCTCTGTTTTTTTTAATGACGAAACGCGTTGGATTATTGCCTAGCAAACATCGGATGTCAGTCTGTGAGGCAAGAAGCCAGGGAAGTACACTGAGAAGCAGGGCAGCTGGCTTGAGCTCTGTGAACAGTGGGAGGAGAGGTTATGAGGCAGCCTGTGTACTGACTTGCATGCTATGCAATCTGTTTCAAATGTGTGAGTGAGTATACGTATTTGTTTTAAATAAACACTGGGTTTAAGCAATATTACATGATGTACGGCACTTTTTTTTTCAATGATCTTATGACACAAATGCAGTGGAGAAAGAGGAGGAGGAGGATTTGTACATCCTGATTGGATTACTGCAGCTAAGAGCTTTATTGGTCAATCTTTGCAGAAAGAGAGGCAATTTAAGTCGGTGGGCATCTGTCTATCAGAGTGGTGGAGGGTCATAGGATTTTGTGATTATACAAAGATATTGAGGTGTTGCATAAAGAAGATATTAGTTGTCTGCTTTCAATGAATTTGAACTTTTCCACTGGTATTAGTTCATTCATGAACATTTGATTAAAGAAATTTGGTTCATCTGCACAGTGAGACATTGGTTCAATCGCACAGTGTGGACACTTATTTACATTAATAAATATATATTTTTTATTTTTATTCATATACTGTATGTTTTTATTTGAATTTATTTGTAGTTTTTGTAGTGCTGTATTTAAAAGTGATATCATGTTTACTGATTTAATAACTGTAAAATATAAGCTTTAAAATTGTGATATCACATACAAAATCCACATACAGTATCGTCTCTACTATGTCCAAGTTCTAGATGCTCCATTACACTTACCTGATGATGGTGAGGGATGGTGTGACCTTCCTGTGTGGAATCCCAGGAATACAGAGGACGGGGACATCTCTCTGGTGGGTTCCCATTACTGGATCCATCTGTAGGAAACACACACACTGACTGAATACATTGTTTCTATGTGTTTATCAGATGATGAGGGATCTAGGTGGACCCTCCGTACTGCTCTCTCCTTTACAATAAAGTCTCCTCTTACCCGGTGATGTGAGGGGCGGCTGATTGTCCATCATGACGTCCTTGTAGAGATCCTTGTGTCCTTCTAAATACTCCCACTCCTCCATGGAGAAATAGACAGTCACATCCTGAAACCTTATAGGAACCTGACACACACAATGATACAGTCACCATCCAGACACATCCCTTGTCTGTTACTGGATAATGTCCCAGAATTCCCGGCACCGCTCACCTCTCCTGTCAGCAGCTCAGTGATCTCTCTGGTGACTTCTAGAATCTTCTGCATGTTGTGTCTCTCAGGTTTTAGGGAGTCACATGGAGGCACTGTGATGGTCATATGATCTCCTGACTTCACAAGAGGAAATCTCTGTATTGAGGAACCAATAGGAATATCATGTTAGAATCCCAGAATCCCTCTCACCTCTCCGGTCAGGTCTGTGTTTTATTAATAGAGATGAGAGTGATGTCATGTGACCTCCCAGAATCCTCTTCACCTCTCCGGTCAGGTCTGTGTTTTATTAATAGAGATAAGAGTGATGTCATGTGACCTCCCAGAATCCTCCTCACCTCTCCGGTCAGGTCTGTGTTTTATTAATAGAGATAAGAGTGATGTCATGTGACCTCCCAGAATCCTCCTCACCTCTCCGGTCAGCAGGTAGATGATCTCCAGGGTGAAGTTTAATATCCTCTCAATCACAAGACTCTGGTGCTTGTCCATCCTCGTTGATGTGGTCATATGCAGGTTTATCTATAGACAGATAGTGGAGAATGCACTGCTTTTGCCTCTAATCATCTGATTTGCAAGCTCCAATTATGTGAAAGAATAGATAAAAGCATATGTTTACAGCAGCCATTTTGCCACTGTGTTGGAACCTGGTGTACGCTAAAGCTTTGAGAACAATTGTGGGTTTATGCAATGCATCAGTTCTCTGTCTAACCCTTAAGCCCTGTACACACGATCGGATTTCCGATGGATTTTTCCATTTCCAATGAAGCTGACTTCCATCAGTCTTGCCTACACACCATCAGTCAAAAATCCGACCGTCCCAAACGCTGTAACGTAAAACACTCCGACGAGCCTAGAAAAATTAAGTTCAATGCTTCTGAGCATGCGTCGACTTGATTCTGAGCATGCGTGGGTTTTTTCTCCGATGGAGTCCCACACAGACGATAGTAATCTGCTATTGTTTTTTTTTTCCGTCGGATAAATTTAAAACATATTCTATTTTTAATCACCGATGGAAAAAAGACCGATGGGGCCCATACGCGATCGGTTTGTCCGATGAAAAAAGTCCATCGGACTGTTTTCATCGGACAAACCGATCGTGTGTACAGGGCTTTAGGCTCCAATCACATTTGTGAGTCCTTCACCCTGTTTTTCAATAGTAACTATTCATTTATGTGGGACTTAGAGTTGCAGCAACTTCAAAGTTGTTCATGCATTACTTTGGTCTGACTTTCACTCAACTTGAGGGCCATAGACTTCAATGTTAACCCTTTAAAAGTTGCATGGAAGTCGTACTTGAATGTTATACAATGCAACAGTTGTCCATTATCACTGGTCAAAACCAAAGTCGTATTCAAGTGGCACCCATCCAAAGTTGCCTCAAAGTTGCACTCCAAAGTCAGCGCAACTTTAGAGTCTTACAAGTGTGAATGGAGCCTTAGGATATAACATTCACCGTAAATCTCAAAGTTTGTCGCACAGTTTCTAGCTTAAGCAAAAGAACGGAGACACTGTGTTTTTATACTCAATTTTGAGGTTCTCCAGTCCTCATTACTGTCACTTTAACTTCTACAGTTGCTATGATGTAGGGGGTATAATGCAGAAACTGAATATAGAGGAGGACGGGATTGTTGTTGGTTCTTTCCACCATCTACCCCAACCAAACAATTGCAGGTAGTGCCCAAGCTCCTGCCACAAGAGTACTGTCAGCAGTGGAGAAATCATGGACACCACATGACTGTAGAGCTGGGCGATTTTTGCCCCAAAAAAAATCTGCGATTTTGTTTTAAAAAAACTTGATTCACGATTCGAATCAAGTTTTTTTTTTTCTGATGGACACCGAGCCGGGCAGGAGTTTTTAGGCGAGGCCGCGGCTTCGGCCTAGTCCGCCGCGATCCTGGGAAAAGGCCGCGGATTAGGCCGAAGCCGCAGCCTCGCCTGAAAAATCCTGCCCGCAGCTCGCCGCGATCCTGGGAACAGGGTGCAAGGCCACGGCTTCGGCCTAGTTTGCGGCGCCTGGCCACGTGGCCTTTTCCAAGGATCGCGGCGAGCAGGATTTTTTAGGCGAGGCCGCGGCTTCGGCCTAGTCCGCGGAGAGCCAGTCCTATGGAAAAAAGAATAATCTAAAAAAATCGGTCAAAATCTGAATCGATTTGACCTCGCAACTCGATTCACGATTCAAATCGATTTTTTTCCCCAGCCCTACATGACTGTTGATGATTTTGTTCTGGTGTTCAATGTAAAGGGACCGGGGTAATTTACATCCTTCCCAATTATTGGCTGATTTCAAACCCCATCTTATACTGAGGGGTATTCAACTTCCTCCCCCATAGGTTTATCTCAGACCCCTCTTACAGTGGGAAGCAGGTTTGCCAGTGGAGCTTATGAAGTGACACCAAATAATGGGAGCAGATGACACCACATTGATCCTTGAATGTAGCTTTTATGGTAAAGTTCAAAACAAGAAGATGACTGATCAGTGGAATGGCTCTGTCTGAGATAAATCATGTACAGGCAGAGAGGCACAGGCTGACAACAAGGGAATTCTGATGACAATATAATGGAAGGAATACAGGTTGTTGGGTGTACGAGGAGCTCTTTTCATAGTGAGAGGGGTAGTTTCTGGATGACTCACTGATGGTGCTGCCCTTTGGGGAAACCTGCACTGTCCATCCTCATCTGATTCCTTTCCCTTGTACTATATAATTACTGTACATTCCTGACAAGCAAGGTTCTGTCTCCATCCCACTCCCACACTGTGGGTGCACATAAATGACCCATTTTGGCATTCAATAGGAGAAAACAGCCTTCCCAAGATGCTGCCTGGAGCCCATGATAGGGAACAATTCAGTCCTTAATGGGCTCCTGCCAACCTGTTGAGGTGTTGCAGCTCCTCCTTTAGGACAACGGGCAAAAACCAATACTGTAACTGCCTATAGGGTTATCCACCCCCTCTCTATAATTGGCTTATTCCAGACCACCACTTGTAGTGAGGGGTGGAGTAATCCACCTTTCCCCCCACTTTTAGCTGGTGTGAGTCTGCTGACTGGGATGAAAGGTTGTGCAGGGCATAATGGGTGAGCATAAAGGCCCGAAAACACGGTCTGACTTTTTGCCAACAAACTTCAAAATGAGCACGTTTTCCAACAAATCCGATCACGTGTACGCTCCATCGGACAAACTTTTTAGGTTTTTATCGGACAAAAGTTTGCTCTGCAAACGGACAAACTTTTCAAGCAAAAAAAGTCCGATGGTGCAAAGTCCAACCGTGGTACAGAAATCCATTGGACTTTTGTCCCAAGTACAAATACGCATGCCCAGAACCAATGTTAAAATCAACCAACAATAGCAGAAGTTGACCAAAGGGTGGCGGTAAAGCCCCATACACACAGTCAGACTTCTATCTGACTTTTCCGTGTTTTTTTGTCCGAACTGAGTTGGTCAGGAACAACCATAGCATACACACCACAGGACTTTTCTGCAAACTTTCCCAAAACTTTTTGCAACATCACGTGGTTTTTCTACTCTTTTCTGCTCTTTACCGCCACCCTTTGGTCAACTTCTGCTATTGTTGGTTGATTTTAACATTAGTTGTTTTGTCCATCGGACAAAAGTCCGATGGACAAAATAGTCCGATGGTTTTCTGTACACACGGTCAGACTTTGCTCCATCGGACTTTTGTTGGGCAAAAGTTTGTCCGTTTGCAGACCCAACTTTTGTCCGATGAAAACAAGAAAAAAGCAAAAAAAGTTTGTCCGATGGAGCGTACACACGGTCGGATTGTTGGTCCAACTTGCTCAAAATGAAGTTTGTTGGCCAAAAGTCTGACCGTGTGTACGGGGCTTAAGGAGCAGAAAAACCACGTGATGTTGGCAACGTTTTGGGAAAGTTTGCAGAAAAGTCCGAGCGTGTGTATGCTATGGGTATACCCGGCCAACTCCCTTCGGACAAAAATCCACGGAAAAGTTTGTTTGAAGTCCGACCGTGTGTACGAGGCTTTAGCGATGAGCTAAACTGCCCTCTGTTTGGTTCAAGCAGAGTTTAGTGAACTTCAAAGTTTAGATACTGAAACCGAACTTAATTTAAACCAATGGGAGCCGAAACTGGTCAAATAAAAAATGCAAATTTTCTAGGCTAATAAGCAAGGGGGTAAAATAATAGCATGAGGGGTCTGCTGGGCCACACAGATCTCTGTCTGGCAGATCTGCTAATTTACAATCTGCATGCAATCTGCCAACCCACAGTGCAATTACATACAGGTTGCCAATTAACTTAGACCGAGCACATAGACACTACAATCCAACAATGTCTCCAGATATATGAGCCGTAGCTTGGCACAAAGACGTCACTTATTAAACTACTTAAAGACCAAGCCTATTTCTGACACTTGCTGTTTACAAGTTAAAATTATTTTTATTCTTTTGCTAGAACCACAAAACATTATATATTCTTTTTCAGCAGGGGTCTCAAACTGGCGGCCCTCCAGCTCCAACTACAAGTCCCATCAAGCCTATGCCTTTGGGAGTCATGCTTTTAACGATCAGCCTTGCAATACCTCATGGGACTTTTAGTTTCGCAACAGCTGGAGGGCCACCAGTTTGAGGCCCCTGCTCTAGGGTCTCTGCTGAAAAATAATATATAATGTTTTGTGGTTAGAGAATAAAATGGAGATTGTTGCAATACTTTATGTCACAGTGTATTTGCGCAGCGTTTTTTTTTGGGGGGGAAAAAATACACTTTTTTTAATAAAAAAATAAGGAAATAGTAAAGTTAACCCAATTTTTTTCTATAATGTGAAAGATGTTATGCTGAGTAAATAGATACCTAACATGTCATGCTTCAAAATTGGGCACGCTCGTGGAACGGTGACAAACTTTAGTACTTAAATGTCTCCATAGGCGACATTTAAACATTTCTACAGGTAACCAGTTTAGAGTTACAGTGGAGATCTTGGGCTAGAATTAGTGCACTCACTCTAACGATCACAGCGAGACCTCCTATGTAACTATAAACAGGTAACCTTTAATAGCATTTAAAGCATCACCTATGAAGATTTTTAAGTACAGTAGTTTGTCACCATAACATTCTAGGTATCTATTTACTTGGTGTAACATCATCTTTCACATTATACAAAAAAACTGCCGTAATATTGTGTTTTGTTTTTTTTATTCATTAAAGTGATTTTTTTTTTAAAATTGCATTTGCAAAACTGCTGCGTAAATACCGTTTGACATAAAAAATTGCAACGATCGCCATTTTACTCCCTAGGGTCTTTGCTAAAAACAGTATAATGTTTGGGGTTATAAGTCATTTTCTAGCAAAAAATACAGATTTAAATGTGTAAGCAAAAAGTACCAGAAAAAGTCTGGTCGGCAAGTGGTTAAGGAAGAAATAAAAACAAACCTTTGATCTTCCTGAAAAAAAAAAAATCCATACTGGACCCCCAATCTGAGAAAGTAGCCTTGCTGGCCAAGGAAGAGAGAGCTAGTGTGCACTCTCCCCTGAAGAATGCCAGGCCACATTTCCTCAACATGGGGGGGTACATTTCCAGGGTAGCCCTCTGGCAAAGCAGCTTGTCCCCATGTTGATTAGGACAAGGGCCTCTTCCCCTCAACGCTGGCCCAGTAATTGTGGGGGTCTGGGGGCGGGTTGAAGCTTATCAAATCTGTAAGCTCCCTTTAAAGCGGAGCTCCGCCATAAAAAAATATATCAAAAGCTAGCAGCTACAAATACTGCAGCTGCTGACTTTTAATAAATGGACACTTACCTGTCCGGGAGTCCAGCGATGTCGGCAGCAGAAGACGAGCAATCGGTGAGGGAATCAGGAAGTGAAGCGTTGCAGCTTCACTGCCCGGTTCCTTACTGCGCATGCGCGAGTCGCGCTGCGCCGTCCTCACTGTTCCCCGCTGTGTTCTGGGAGCCGTGTGTTTCCCAGAACACAACGGGGGGGGGGGGACTGACGTACTGCCCGCAGGTCCCCGCAGAGTCTATACCAGGAAGTGGGTGCAAATACCTGTCTTAGACAGGTATCTGCACCCCCCTCCCCCTGAAAGGTGCCAGTTGTGGCACCGGAGGGGGGGGGGGGGGAATCCGATGAGCGGAAGTTCCACTTTAGGGTGGAGCGCCGATTTAACAATAAGGTGGCACGCAGATACTGCCCAACCATGTGAATAGTACAACCATTGACAGTTGGAAGCTGTCATGTGTAATAGCGGAATGCCCAAACAGCCAATGTTCAGCCTGCACTTGTGTCAGGACCGAGCCTTGCACTCCATAACCTCTACAATGAAGAGAATGTTCCGGCCCCGTAAGTGGGGAAATGGTCTGCCCCTGAAGGGGTTAATCTAGGTTTCCACACTATATATGTGTGTATCATCATCTGCTGGAGATAAAAGACGTCACAGTGCCTATGGAGGAAGAGGAGGACGGACATGACGGGGTTACTGGGTGTAAATAGAAAATAAGATCTTATTACCTCCTCTGCTGCCACTTCCAGCAATGTCTTCTCTCTACTTCCTCCCGACTCACCTCTCACCCGGAACTTCCTGTTCATCCCTGATATCACTTCCTGTCTGTATTCCAAGGAAGCGTCCTGTCTCAGTATAAGTGAGATCACCATATTTGGAGCTCAGAGGAACTGCAGAAACATTAGCGTGAACAAAGCCTTGTGCTGTGTGTGTACATTATACCTGTAACCCTTTCGCTGCCAGAACCATTTTTGTGGCGTTTTTTTTACATACATGTAATTCTAGGCCATAAGATTGTGTAGCGGCCTCCTCACTCCCCTCTTTGCATCAGCTCATTTCTCTTCTTGTCTAGGGGTATCTTAGAGGGGAGAGAGCGGGGTCACCATGCCAAGCCGGACATGTGTCCGTGCCGTGTAAGCAAAGTTCCTTCTCTACCTTCGGGTCAGTGTTGTGCACCTGGAGTTACCTTGAACAATGTCCACCAGAAAAGAGCCCCACACCATTAAAGTCCAACACTCCTTTATTCTTCTTGAGTGAACAGCACAATCAGTTAGACTCCCTTAGAGAACAGAACAAACAAGGAGGTGTGGCTGCAAGGAGGCCCAGACACAATGAACTCTCCACTTTCCTTCCTGAAAGTGGGCTGAGGTCTCCTAGCGAGGGGGGATTTTCCTTCCAGGCGATCTCCGATGGGAGGCTCACCTGTCACTGGCAATCTGCTGCACCCGGTCTTCAAGTGAGTATCTCCCCTCGGTCCATTACGCCCTCCGGATTCGGGTACCCAATCCCTGGGTTCCCTAGGATCTCCTTCCCTCGCGGAACTCAGTGTTGGGCACTGAGCTCCAGACCTCCATCTGAGTACCTCACCCCAGGCTAAAGGTGCCTGGGATGAAACACGACCTCTGGATGTCCTCTAGGCCTAGGCCGCCTAGAGGACCCACACGAACCACCGCCCTCAGGCTGAAGGTGCCTGGGACTCGACCCCGTGACAAAGATGGCCGACCCCTTTATACCCTCTCCCAGCAAGCACGGCGGGTTCCCCGCCCCACCATGCCGCTGCAGAGGGAGGACAAAAAGGAGGCACAGCACACAGCAATGGTTCAACCCCAGCCCAAGGCGATAGCGCCACCCGCTGGACCGCAAGGAACTGTACATCGCTGGTGTCTCTGCCAGCTTGAATTACACCCGGGAAAGTACATACCCTCTACACTCTCCCTCTGGTAATTTGACACTGGTCCCCAGTGTCTGGAACAAATCATACCCTCAAGGGCTGGCATAATCCAATCCAGAGACCAACTAACAATTGTACAAAAATATAAAACTTTTTGAAAAAAAACTTGATCAACTAAAGCAATTGTGTCTGAGCCCTATATAAAAAAAACAACAACATTCAACCATAACTTTTTTTCACACATTCACATATGTTTTTCCCACCCATCCTGACTAAGACCCACCCCATACTCAGTGGTCTTGATGGGATGCTCTCCTGCAGAGGGTAAGGAAAGAAAATGATCACACATAAACCCTGACACATATATTCGTGTGAGAGAAAATAAACTTCTCCGGGAAGAAATCCCTTTTCTCCAAAGAGTGAATGTGTGAAAAGTGTTTAACGTTGCGCAACACTGCCACCTGGTGACAGCATTGCGGTAACTGCACTCGTGGAACTTTTCCTCTTCTCTTGAGCCCTATCTACCCCAGAGTCTATGATCTCTTGCTGGAAAGTGAAGAACAAAACAGGAACAGTCCTTCATTCCTCTGGGTACAAGAACAACGGGCCCCAGAAAGTTCAGCAACATACAACAAGAACGGAGTCTTTTTCTCCTACAGGTAGAAGCGGGGATGCAGCAGAACAAGTGGCTTCAAGTGCTGGTCCATGGTCTCCAGATGATATACTACATGTTCTCCTTCCTTGCGCCGGATCAGCACTTTGTCTGCATGGATGTGCCGTCCCAACATCCACTCTGCCACGCAGTCCTTAAAACGTTGAGAGGCCTTGGGAGAGCATGCCAGGTACCTGCGGGCGTGTGGAATCTGAAGGTGAGTCCACACAAAGTCATTGTACCAGCGCTCCCGGCACACTTCCACCTCATAGAGCAGCTCCTTGGACAAGTACGGGTACTCCCATCCGTACTCTGCAGCAACCTTCTGGCCAAATAGGCGTTGTAGTCTGGCCAAAGGAGGCATAGTAGCTCTGTCCCCTTCGCCAGGCAAAACTATCGAGTCCGGGTGGCGAGGGACCTTGATTACATCTGATCTGGGCATTGTTGCCCCGCAACAGCAGTCTCTTTTCCCCGGTCTTCGGTACAGATGGTACCGGGGATGTAGAGGCAGGCTGGGGATGGGACCCCTCTTCAGGCGCTGGTGCCTCCACCCGGGGTGTACTTTCCCCTGTAGACATAGGTGGATCCCTGGTTCTGCGGGATAAAGCTAGAGGTACTTTGTCCCAGCCCTTTTCTGCAAACAGTTTGTCTATAGCAACGTCGTCTCCCATGTCCGAGAGAGACTCCAGGTCAGAGGTGTCACACTCCTCCGCGGGTAGGTACCCTGTAGTGGAGACTGAGTTTCCACCTCTTCCCACACACCAAATCTCTCCGCCTGGCTTACCTCGGCCTTTGCTTGAAACGGGACGTCCGGAATTCTTGCCGACGGATCCGTCTGGGCCGGGCGTAAGCGGGCGAGATGGTCCACCACAACCGCTGGTCGGGGCTACCATACCGGTCTTTCTCTTCGGTGGTGGACGCTGCGAGATTGTGGTGACCGAGTCAGCATCCTCGGATTTCTCCCGTTGAGTTTTCACGACCTCCTCCGCGGTCGCTGCAGTGTGCGCAGGGATGGCTGTTAAAGCAGTGATTCCTCCTCTCTGAGTGGTGTTGCCTGCAGCACGGTCGGGGTAAATGGTTCTCGGCTTCTCAACCGCTGGATCCACTTCAAAAAGAAACTCCCCACAGGCCTCACATCGCCCGAATGGCTTCAGTTGGCACACCAGTCCCGAACAGCCGGGACAAATCACACCCAGGGCCTCAACATCCATGCATGAGTACAGGGCGAATCGACCCCTTGGCTTTAGCTGGATCCCCGTAACTGTTACCGGAGCAACAGCAGTCAGTGTCGTGGTAGAAGGGTGAACCGGAATCCACGATGTATGTCCGAACATGGTGACCTGTTGCTGATCTATCGCACACTGCCAAGTTTTTGCGCCAACGTCCCACGTGTAGTCCTTCACACGTATTGGACTCCTCCCCTTTGCTCCAGTTCGCTGGCTTTTCTTCTTTTTTTTCTTTTGAGTCACGCCCACGAACTAAGCCGTGGGGGTGTGCCTGGTGGCGCAGTGCAAATAGAAGCCCCCACGTGTAGTCCCTCACACGGCTGAGCTTCCCCCCTTTTCTCGCTCTCCTCTGCGCGGGCTTTTCCCTTCATTGGGTCATGTCCACGACTTCAAGCAGGGATGCACTTCGGCCAATGAAGGCCTGCCTACTCGTAACTCCTCCGGACAGACACGTTCAATTCCGTAGTACACAAACACTATACCGGACCCGAGCCCCCACGTGTAGCGGCCTCCTCACTCCCCTCTTTGCATCAGCTCGTTTCTTTTCTTGTCTAGGGGTATCTTAGAGGGGAGAAAGCGGGGTCACCACGCCAAGCCTTCACCACATGTGTCCGTGCGGTGTAAGCAAAGTTCTTTCTCTACCTTCGGGTCAGTGTTGTGCACCTGGAGTTACCTTGAACAATGTCCACTAGAAAAGAGCCCCACACCATTAAAGTCCAACACTCCTTTATTCTTCTCGAGTGAACAGCACAATCAGTTAGACTCCCTTAAAGAACAGAACAAACAAGGAGGTGTGGATGCGAGTAGGCCCAGACACAATGAACTCTCCACTTTCCTTCCTGAAAGTGGGCTGAGGTCTCCTAGCGAGGGGGGATTTTCCTTCCTGGCGGTCTCCGTTGGGAGGTTCACCTGTCACTGGCAATCTGCTGCACCCGGTCTTCAAGTGAGTAGCTCCCCCCGGTCCATTACGCCTTCCGGATTCGGATACCCAATCCCTGGGTTCCCTAGGACCTCCTTCCCTCGCGGAACTCAGTGTTGGGCACTGAGCTCCAGACCTCCATCCGAGTGCCTCACCCCAGGCTAAAGGTGCCTGGGATGGAACATGACCTCCGGACGTCCTCTAGGCCTAGGCCGCCTAGAGGACCGACACGAACCACAGCCCTCAGGCTGAAGGTGCCTGGGACTCGTCCCCGTGACAAAGATGGCCGGCCCCTTTATACCCTCTCTCAGCGAGCACGGCGGGTTCCCCACCCCACCATGCCGCTGCTGAGGGAGGACAAAAATGAGGCACAGCACACAGAAATGGTTCAACCCCAGCCCAAGGCGACAGCGCCACCCGCTGGACCGCAAGGAACTGTACATCGCTGGTGTCTCTGCCAGTTTGAATTACACCCGGGAAAGTACATACCCACTACAATTGCATGAAGCCCCCAAAACATTATATATTTTCTGAAAGGAGAGGCCCTAGAGCAGGGGTAGGCAACCTTTGAGAGATGGAGATCTACCTGGACAATATTGAAAAGATTCAGAGATCACCAAACTGCAGCCCCCCTTTTTTTAAAGAAATTAGACCCCAATAAATAATAAAGAAAGTATGAAAAAACCTAGAAAAATCTACTAAAACTAATGTCAATGTAAAAATTTCAACTTAGTCTACCATAAAAGTTAGCTTCAGTAAGAAACTCTGCATTCACTTTCATTCACATTATTTTTCATGTCTGGGGAGTAATTGGTCACCTCCACAAATCTGATGCCAGAGTTTATCATGAAAGCAGAACATCTGGTACTGCAGGCTAATTTCCTCAACTAGGTTCAGGCCTGGCTATCTGCTCCGATTTCTGGCCAGTGCAAGTAGTAGGTAGGGCACCGTCCAGGGCTCAGTAGTAGGTAGAGCAGTGTACAGAGGTCAGTAGTGTGTAGGGCAGTGTACAGAGGTCAGTAGTAGGTAGGGCAGCGTCCAGGGCTCAGTATGATGTAAGGCAGTGTACAGAGGTCAGTAGTATGTAGGGCAGTGTACAGAGGTCAGTAGTATGTATGGCAGTGTACACGGGTCAGTAGTATGTAGGGCAGTGTACAGAGGTCAAGAGTATGCATACCTCTCAATTTTTTGAGAAGGGAACGAGGGTAACCTATTAGCAAATGTAGGTAGGCATAGGACACACACCCTGCCCCGCCCCCTTAAAGGAGAATTATACAAAAAATGATTAGTTAAACCCACTATTTTTTTTTACTACTACTATTCCTTTTATTGGCTTTTGAAATTTACAAATTTAATGAAAGGTTTAGCACTGGGAAACACGTTTTTAAAAACATAAAAAGTGCATTTTTCATACAACTATATAGATCAGACCAAAATGAGGGACAAATGAGGAGGAAAGAGGGACAGTGTTCTGAATCAGGGACAGTCCCTCAAAATCAGGGAAAGTTGGGAGCTATGAGTATGTAGGGCAGCGTACAGAGGCCAGTAGTATGTAGAGCAGAGTATAGAGGTCAGTAGGATGTAGGGCAGTGTACAGAGGTCAGTAGTTTGTAGAGCAGTGTACAGAGGTCAGTAGTATGTAGGGCAGTGTACAGAGGTCAGTAGTATGTAGGGCAGCATCCAGGGCTCAGTAGTATGTAGGGCAGTGTGCAGAGGTCAGTAGTAGGTAGGGCAGCGTGCAGGGCTCAGTAGTATGTAGGGCAGTGTACAGAGGTCAGTAATATGTAGGGCAGCGTCCAGGACTCAGTAGTATGTAGGGCAGTGTGCAGAGGTCAGTAAGATGTAGGGCAGTGTGCAGGGCTCAGTAGTATGTAGGGCAGTGTACAGAGGTCAGTAATATGTAGGGCAGCGTCCAGGACTCAGTAGTATGTAGGGCAGTGTGCAGAGGTCAGTAGGATGTAGGGCAGTGTGCAGAGGTCAGTAGTGGGTAGGGCAGCGTCCAGGGCTCAGTAGTATGTAGGGCAGTGTACAGAGGTCAGTAGGATGTAGGGCAGTGTACAAAGGTCAGTAGGATGTAGGGCAGTATACAGAGGTCAGTAGTAGGCAAGGCAGTGTACAGAGGTCAGTTGTAGGTAGGACAGTATACAAAGGTCAGTATTATGTAGGGCAGTGTATAGAGCTCAGTAGTATATAGGGCAGCGTCTAGGGCTCAGTAGTATGTAGGGCAGTGTGCAGAGGTTAGTAGGATGTAGGGCAGTGTACAAAGGTCAGTAGTATGTAGGGCAGCTTCCAGGGCTCAGTAGTATGTAGAGCAGTGTGCAGAGGTCAGTAGGATGTAGGGAAATGTACAGAGATCAGTAGTAGGTAGGGCAGCGTCCAGAGCTCAGTAGTATGTAGGGGAGTGTGCAGAGGTCAGTAGGATGTAGGGCGGTGTACAGAGGTCAGTAGGATGTATGGCAGTGTACAGAGGTCAGTACTGTAGTAGGTAGGACAGTAAAGGGTGTGTATGATTCCGCTCAAAGGAAAAAAATATCAGCAGGGGAAAAAATATATAATATAATATGGTAAATCAAGAGAACTGCCGCCTCTACAGATTACTACCAGCTAGGTGAAGTAAATGAATGAGAAAAATAAGTAGGTGTGGCGCTGTCCAATGGATTATAATTGAATCTCAATGTGGTGGTGATGTAATGTGGATGTGAATGTAACACCAGTAAAATATTTGTTAAATTATGACAAATAAATTATAAGTGAACATAAACATGTGCATGTAAATAAGCAATAAATAATAGAATACAACATTTTAAAAGTTTAACTCCTATTGAGCATTCAAATCAGTCCAGAAAAGATACTAATTAGATATTCAAAAAAGTCCAAAAAGTGCTTGTGCTGGTGAAAAGTGATCTCTAATGTAAATGATCTCTGGATGAAATAAATTCAATAAATAGAGCATTCAAAACAGTTCAAGAAAGTGCTTGTGCTGGTGAAAAATAATCACTGTTCGTTTTCCCTCTTCACAAAATGATCACAGCAAGTGTGGCTTATCCGTGTTCCTAATGTGCACACACTCACCGGAATTTTCCTTCGCGCTTGGGGTATGTAGCATTCAATAGTAGGTAGGACAGTATACAGAGGTCAGTAGTCTGCAGAGCAGTATACAGAGGTCAGTAGTATGTAGAGCAGTGTAGAGGTCAGTAGTAGGTAGGGCAGTGTACAGCGGTCAGTAGTATGTATGGTAGGGGTCAAGAGGGCCTGGTACAGGAAGGTAAGGAGGGCACAGTACAGGGAGGAGCAGGAAAATATGGTACTGGGGGAGATGGATGGCACAGTAAAGGAAGATCAGGAGGGCTGGGATGTCAAGAGGACATGGCACTGGAGGACAGGAGGATATGGTATTTGGGGGAACAGGAGGGCTGGGGTGTAAGGAAAGCATAATGCGGGGGGGGGTCGAAGGGCATGATCCTGGAGGGTCAGGAGGTCTGGGGTGTCAGGAGGGTATGGTATTGGGGGGGTGGGGGTCAGGAAGGAATGGTACTGTGGTGTCAGGAGGGCATGGTGCTGGGTCATCAGGAGGGCTGTGGTGTCAGAAGGGATTGAGTGTTAGGGTGCACAGCCTTTTTGATGCAGAGTGGTGCAGGGAAGGTGTAGTGGCATTGATGCCTGCTGGTAATCCTCTCACCTTCCCATATGGTATCCTTGGATTAGGGAGGGGGGCCAGTGGCGATGAGCTTGCAATATTCATAGGAAGAGCTTGGGCATGTCCGGAGAAGAACTAAAACCCGCCCAAGCTATTCCGGAGACTTTCCCCTCCCCGGCTTCCTCTGCAGCTTGGGATTGAGTGAGCAAGCCCATGCGCCTCTCTGGAACAAAGACTGGGTCAGCAACAGTGGAACATCTTCACTATCTACCCATCATCTGTCAGCGATCGACGGGTTGCCGACCCCCACCCTAGATAGTAAAATGGTGGATTTTTATTGTTACATCACATTAGCGCAAAGGTCTTGGAAATGCAAAATTTCAGTAAAAAATACACTAAAAATAATTTTAGGGCACAATAAATTACCCAAAAGTGCCTGGACAGAGACTCCACCCTGGGCCTTTCCTAGGAGTGGCTGCAGATTGGTGGGGAGTAAGAAGAAGGGCAGAGGGGGCCAGTGCCTCCGAGAGATAAAAACCCCTCTGTGGAGCACATGCCTGTCTATTACCTCCTTTTGTGTGTCCCTTTCCTGCCCGTGGTAAGCCTGGGTGTGGAGGAGGATGCCAATTGTCACTTATTAGTGGCCCATACTCTGAGCCTCTCAGTCTAGGATTTCCAGTCAGTCAACTGGCCCACCCACCCATCAAGCCAGGCACAACCTATCCCACTCAGTTGTCTAGCCCAGGTTCAGTTAACCCACATTGCTGTCAAGCCCAGGCTCAAGTAACCCATCCAAGTTGTTGAGTTCAAATCCAGCTAACGGACGCCACATTGAAGCCCAATTAGGAATTTGGAAACATAGCTGTCAAGCCAAGGCCAGGCTAGCCCACTCAGCTGTTAGGCCCAGGTCCAGCTGACCCACTCAGCCGTCAAGCTCAGGCCCACTTATCCCACTCAGCTATTAAAGCATTGACTTGTCCAGTCCATTTATCAGTTAAGCCCAAGGCTCAGTCATCTATTAAATACAGCGTTGCATTTCCCAGTTTTGTGAAAAAGAGTTAAACTAGACTACTTACTAGCTGTTTCCTTGCTGACCAGGATTGTCCTGACTACTCTCTTGCCTGTCATGTGCCCATGACCTCTGTCTGGGTCTGACTACATTGTTGTCTAATGTTTTGTGTAAAGGCTTCACACCATAGCCATTCTGTTTCAGCTACCCCCTTGGTGGGGCAATCAAGAGGGTAGGAACCTAATGACAGCTTGCAGCAACATAAACCACTAAGGTTCCAGGCTGTCTCCGCCATCGGGAGCTCTGGGTAGGGTCAGCTGTCACTTAGACTCCACACCTGGAGAGTTACCTGCCAAGGAACGCCATAACAGTAAGATGCAGCCATGTATTCAGGTAAAAAAGACAGTGCTCTGCTTGCAGAGCTCACAAACAGATCTCAGAACTAAAGAAGATTTTTCGTACTAGAGATTCTCATCCGATCACTTTCCAGTCCTCTTGCTTTTAATGCTGCTCCTCCTTCTGGCTCAGCTTCATCTGCTGCACCTGAGCACACGGTTCCTCTTCCAGGTTGGTTTTATGAAGATTACAGCCAATATAGAGTCTTTTGCAGCATTTGCCTGAGGTTTTTGTCTGATGTGTAGTGTTACTCCTGTATGAGCTGTAGGATTTACTGTTAAGGTATTCCCTAACTTCTGCCCCACAGCCAGGCACACAACAGGCTCATTGACTCTTTGATTCTGTCTCATAATTAGACTCACCCAATGAGAGGTAGGCAATATCTGGACGCCTCCTTGTTTGAGGTAGCTTTCAGATTCCAATAAGTCATCCCCTGAACCCCCACAACCACCGTGCCAGGGTTGTGGAGAAGAGGCCCTTGCCACTATCCACATTGGGACAAGATCCTTTGGGGGATATTACCCCCCTGCCCCAAAGCACCCCCCCATGTTGTTTTCATGTGGCCTAGTATGCTTCAAGAATGCCGGGCTGCATGCTCGGATAAGGGTCTGGTATATATTTGGGGGAATATTTTCATTTGCTGGCAATTCTGTTTACACTTAGTGATCAGTGGGAAAGCCCACTGACAGCTGATGAGTCAATACTTGTTAAGGATGCGGCAGCCATCTTCCTGGCCTGCTCCTTAAAGCGGAGGTTCACCCACATTTTAAACATTGTTTTAATCATTCCTTTTTAGCATGAATATAAACATATTCCTAACCTTTTTTTTTTTAGCTGGTGTAGTTATCGTACATCAGCTGTCTCCATTCGTACTTCCGCGATTTACTCCCGCGGGAGTAGGCGTATCGTTTGCTCTCCTATGTCTTGCTGTGCATGCCGGGATGTCTCCTGCAATGTCTCCTGGGAGCAAAGTGTCCTGCTTCCCAGGAGTAAAAGAGTAACGCCTTCTATGCAAACATCTCGATATTTCACTCGTCACATGACTCATCTACACGGTCACGTGACGAGGGCGGATCTAATTCCGCCATTTTAAATAAGGGCACACAGGTGTATTTTGCCATTAAACATCACAACGGGGCGTGTACTTTTAATGTTGACGCCCGTTGTGATGGCAACCAGGAAGTGTTGACGGCGCTGCTCGCCGTCAGCACTGCACATGCGCGAGATACAGCGGTGAATGCCGGGAGACGCGCATACAAACGGACGGGTGATGTTTTGAAGCGCTGGACAAGTGGAGTACTACACAGTCATAAGTAATACCATTGAATGCATTGAAAAAAAAAAAAAATGTATGGACCGCGGAACCTCCGCTTTAACAACCAGTTATTCTTCACACCAAATTCAAAAACCAGTCAATCATTTTTTGACTGATCCAAATTTGAATTGTTCCGCAAAACTTAATAAATGAACCTAAATGAAACTGAACTAAACAAATTCTGAAACAAATCAACAAAACAAAAATTAGTAACATAACGATCTATCCAAAATGAAAATAAACAAATTAGTAACATAACAAATGAGGGCGCAGTGTAAGCTGGTTAAGCAGTGGGACCGAAAAGTCGGCCGCAACGTCCCTAACAACCGATGAGTCATCAGCTGTACATGGGTTGCCCTGCTGACAGCCGAATAATAAAAAAAAGTGCCTGTTAAAACATAAAGAAAAAAAATGTGTGGGGTTCCCCCTCAATCAAAATCCATGCCAGACCCTTATCCGGTCATGCAGCCTGGCAGGTCAGGAAAGGGGGGACTAGAGAGCACACCCCCCAAATCATACTAGGCCACATGCCCTCAACATGGGGGGGGGTGGGTGCTGTTGATGGGGACAAGGGCCTTATCCCACAACCGTGGCCGTGGGCGGGGGGCATATCGGAATCTGGAAGCCCCTTTGAACAAGGGGTCCCCCAGATTCTGCCCCCCCATGTGAGTATCGGGCACATAGTACCCCTACCCATTCACCAAAAAAGTGTACAAAAAGTTATACAAACAAGAGACAAGTTTTTGACAAATCCTTTATTTAAAAATAAAAAAAAAACAGTGTTCCCTTGATCTAAATCCATCGTCAATCACGCCGCCCTGGAAAAAAAATAAATAAAATCACACCGCCCGCCTTCTGGGATGGCCTCCCGCCAAATGCCTCCTCTCCGCTTTGACAGTTCTTATATAGGTAAGGGGCGGTGCCATCTGACAATGTCGCCTGGTGGTCCCGCCCCCTTGTGACATCACAGGCCCAACATGCACCAATCCGTAATGTCAGAAGGGGGCGGTGCCACCTGGTGACTTAGCCAGGTGGCCCTGCCCCTTAGCTATATAAGAAATGTCAAAGCGCAGAGGAGGCTTTGGCGGGATACCGTCCCAGAAGGCGGAACATTTTTTTTTGGGGTCGGCGGTGTGGCGGGCAGCATGATTGACGATGGATTTACACTATACTCCACCGTTAACACTAACAGTTATGCAAGAGCAAGAAAGGTATTCTCTCTTGACCACTTCATTTCTGGATCATTAAAAGTTTCTTAGTTTCAGTATTATAACATATTCCCAGGACAATGGGAAAAAGGGGGTTACCTTTGCTGCAGAACCATAACCCCAGTATTAATTGGTTCTCGTTGGAGTCTGGGCTGTCTCCTTCAGCTCTTCTCCCGACGGCAGAGATGAGCTGGAACCTTAGTGGTTTATGTTGCTGCAAGCACCAGAAATAAAGGAGATAAAATAGATGTAAACCCTCACATATACCCAGTTAAGTGAACAGCCTCAGATGATACCCAGAGTTGAAACAAATCTCCCTACATAAGTTTTACATGTATATCTGCTGTCTTCAGCTTTACATATTCTTTACAAAGTGCACATCGTGTTAGAGATTTTCTCTTTCTGTTTAGCCAAGACAGCTGATTGGAGGAAAGGCACACTCCCCCACTCTACATAGGCAGAGGAAGAAAGGAATGTGCAGAGCTGTGCTGTGACAAGACAAGCTCTCTGCTAATCTATTCATAGCAACCTCCCACGACACAAATTTCAGGCTGGTTTTATCTCGGTTACATAGTTACATAGTAGGTGAGGTTGAAAAACGACCAACCTATGTGTGTTGACGGAGAACTTGTCAGAAGTTATCATGTTGATAACACAGGAACGAAACAGCAGAAACACGCGGGACTTAGTGCGTTGGAGAGAGATAAGAAAACACTACAGATAGATCATGGTCATTGGTCAAATTTCATGAATCAGGTTTACATCCACTTTAAGGAAAAGTTGTGAACAGTTGTGGTCGGCTGTCGGTCCCCCTGTTGTAAATCACCAACAGAAGCTACCCATGAACCATTTCTATAAACAAGGACCAGACACACAATAATGTTTACTTGATCTTTATTGACCTTATGTACAGTAGGACAGAAAGGTACAAAGAGATACAACCAGTATTAAACTGAGAATTATAAAAACTATATCCAAACAAGGAAACAGGAATACCAGCAACAATCCACTCCTTCAAAACATTTTCCCACTAGGTGGAGATAAACAATGTCATGGAAAAGGGAAAGAGTCACTGACAAACAAACTATTTACAAAATGTACTGAAAATGAAGGTAAATACATGTGATGCCCTGGGAGGGAACACAGTCTCTCCATCTATTGTCAGGGGACTGGCTGCAGAGGATAGCCCAGGTAGTTAAGGACTGGAACCCCACAGCAAACTTCCCAGTCACATGATCTCCAAACTTCACAGGAGGAAAACTCTATTCAAGCAAAAACAGTAATATCATGTCACATTCCCAGAATCCTCCCCGCCCCTCTGGTCAGGCCTGTGTTTTATTAATAGAGATAAGATGTTGTCATGTGACCTCCCAGAATCCCCCTCACCTCTCTTGTCAGCAGGTAGATGATCTCCAAGGTGAGGTTTTATAACCGCTCAGTCATGTGTCTCCAGTCCTCCTCCATTGGTGTGATCATGTGATCTTTGTAGGTTTCTCTGTAGAGAAAGAATTATCTGGACTGTATTGGCTGTACAATATTGGGATGGAGATGTAAGGCGTTAATAGGTGAGCTGCTCCTAATGGAAATTGTCACATGTGTAGGGAGCTCCTTCCTTCTAATGTCTGTAATTGTAAATAGCTGTTGCTTGGTAAATATCAATCATAAACCCTGATTGGAGGACTGGAAAATCTCATAAAGGGGAGTTTGCAGAATGTAGACACACAATTGGACTACATGACCTTCCATACAAGAGCTGCTGCTGTATTTCAACCAGATCAGAAGCAGAGACTATTAGGCAAGTGTTCCTGTTTTCTAATAGTTAAACTGTTGCAGCTTCTATATGGATATGAAGTCTGGTGATTGATGTGTTTCTGTCATATTGTCTGATGTGCAGGTATATGGGGACAGTGGGAAGAGTGCAGCAGATTGCATACAAGATTTGTATCTGCCTGTGTGTGGCCAGCCAGCTAGACGTGGGTGGAGTTTCCTTCTAGTGGTGGCCAAAAGTATTGCAGGTTGTGACAACTGTATCACAGCTGGTTTAACTTGCTGGCCGCATTCCCTCCTACACTATACAAGGTCCTCACCTTGGTTATCTACAGAAGTTGCCAAGGGCTTTTATCCTTGATATTTCAGTGGCAGGTGTGGGATAATGGACTGTGTGTAATGTTATACGGCTGTTAAGCATGTGAGGACTGGAAACACAATCTGCAGTGTGCTGGTTGATTTCCGAGAACACATAACGGATGGCGATACCCTGCGTGTCGGTTGGCCTCCCACTTTCCTGTACACCCATCCTTGACACTACCTTCCCACATTATTGGTTGTTATGAGTCTGTTGACCAGGGTCAAAGGCTGTGCAGGGCATTATGGATGAGAACCAAAATTATTCAGCCACAAATTTAAATCTTAGAAAATAGGGTCAAATTTCAGTACAAACCCAAATCTGAATTACAGGTGAGATATCTCCAAAATTAAGAAAAGGTTACAGCTCCGTAAGTGAGGAAATGTTCTGCCCCTGAAGGGGTTAATCTAGGTTTCCACACTATATATGTGTGTATCATCATCTGCTGGAGATAAAAGACGTCACAGTGACTATGGAGGAAGAGGACGGACATGACGGGGTTACTGGGTGTAAATAGAAAATAAGATCTTATTACCTCCTCTACTGCCTCTTCCAGCAATGTCTTCTCTCTACTTCTTCCTGACTCACCTCTCACCCGGAACTTCCTATTTATACCTGACATTATTTCCTGTCTGTATTGCATAGAGACTTCCTGTCTGGATAGAAGTGAGATCACCACCTTGTGAAACTCAGAGGAAATGCCGCTCCAAGAAACATGTTATACAGGTCCTTCTCAAAAAATTAGCATATTGTGATAAAGTTCATTATTTTCTGTAATGTACTGATAAACATTAGACTTTCA
Source organism: Rana muscosa (assembly GCA_029206835.1). Taxonomy (NCBI): domain Eukaryota; kingdom Metazoa; phylum Chordata; class Amphibia; order Anura; family Ranidae; genus Rana; species Rana muscosa. Next base: position 28,956,166 of record JARGYO010000094.1, read on the forward strand.
TATATTTTAGATTCATTACACACAACTGAAGTAGTTCAAGGCTTTTCTTGTTTTAATATTGATGATTTTGGCATACAGCTCATGACAACCCAAAAATCCTATCTCAAAAAATTAGCATATCATGAAAAGGTTCTCTAAACGAGCTATTAACCTAATCATCTGAATCAACTAATTAACTCTAAACACCTGCAAAAGATTCCTGAGGCTTTTAAAAACTCCCAGCCTGGTTCATTACTCAAAACCGCAATCATGGGTAAGACTGCCGACCTGACTGCTGTCCAGAAGGCCATCATTGACACCCTCAAGCAAGAGGGTAAGACACAGAAAGAAATTTCTGAACGAATAGGCTGTTCCCAGAGTGCTGTATCAAGGCACCTCAGTGGGAAGTCTGTGGGAAGGAAAAAGTGTGGCAGAAAACGCTGCACAACGAGAAGAGGTGACCGGACCCTGAAGAAGATTGTGGAGAAGGACCGATTCCAGACCTTGGAGGACCTGCGGAAGCAGTGGACTGAGTCTGGAGTAGAAACATCCAGAGCCACCGTGAACAGGCGTGTGCAGGAAATGGGCTACAGGTGCCGCATTCCCCAGGTCAAGCCACTTTTGAACCAGAAACAGCGGCAGAAGCGCCTGACCTGGGCTACAGAGAAGCAGCACTGGACTGTTGCTCAGTGGTCCAAAGTACTTTTTTCGGATGAAAGCAAATTTTGCATGTCATTCGGAAATCAAGGTGCCAGAGTCTGGAGGAAGACTGGGGAGAGGGAAATGCCAAAATGCCTGAAGTCCAGTGTCAAGTACCCACAGTCAGTGATGGTCTGGGGTGCCATGTCAGCTGCTGGTGTTGGTCCACTGTGTTTTATCAAGGGCAGGGTCAATGCAGCTAGCTATCAGGAGATTTTGGAGCACTTCATGCTTCCATCTGCTGAAAAGCTTTATGGAGATGAAGATTTCATTTTTCAGCACGACCTGGCACCTGCTCACAGTGCCAAAACCACTGGTAAATGGTTTACTGACCATGGTATTACTGTGCTCAATTGGCCTGCCAACTCTCCTGACCTGAACCCCATAGAGAATCTGTGGGATATTGGGAAGAGAAAGTTGAGAGACGCAAGACCCAACACTCTGGATGAGCTTAAGGCCGCTATCGAAGCATCCTGGGCCTCCATAACACCTCAGCAGTGCCACAGGCTGGTTGCCTCCATGCCACGCCGCATTGAAGCAGTCATTTCTGCAAAAGGATTCCCGACCAAGTATTGAGTGCATAACTGAACATAATTATTTGAAGGTTGACTTTTTTTGTATTAAAAACACTTTTCTTTTATTGGTCGGATGAAATATGCTAATTTTTTGAGATAGGATTTTGGGGTTTTCATGAGCTGTATGCCAAAATCATCAATATTAAAACAAGAAAAGGCTTGAACTACTTCAGTTGTGTGTAATGAATCTAAAATATATGAAAGTCTAATGTTTATCAGTACATTACAGAAAATAATGAACTTTATCACAATATGCTAATTTTTTGAGAAGGACCTGTACTATGAACACATTGTTTCCAAGTGTCTTAGATATTGCAGGACAGTCCCAGGACTTTGGCTACTGTCCCATTATGTCCTCATCCTGCAGGTTCCAGCACACCGTACAGAGTGGCGGTGACGTGATGACCGCTGGAACACTCTCTGAGTTCCTTTACCAGGCACAGCAATTATATCAGACTGTCGGAGCAGTGATCTTCTTTCTGACAGTGAAAGTATAATGCCGCGTACACACGATCATTATTCACGGCGGTTAAAAAACCACCGTGAATAATGTCATTTAAAACGGGGGAACAGCTTGTTCCCCACACACGGTCGTTTTTCACGTTGTTTTTTCTCTTGTCGAGAAAAACGACCGTCTGTGGGCTCCGCGGCAGTGTTTCCCTATGGGAAACACTGCCGCGGAAAAAATGTAGGAAAAAACGATGAGAAAAATTAGAATATGTTCTAATTTTTCTCGTCGTTTTTAATGCCGTTTTTCTCGTCGAGAAAAACGACAGAAAGCCCACAGACTATCGTTTTTCTTGTCGAATGGGAAAAATGACGTTTTTCCCGACGAGAAAAACGGCCGTGTGTACGCGGCATAACTCCGACATCAGCTGAGAGACAGTGGGAGTTTGTGATCAGGTAAGTACCACCTCTGACCACTAATGCTAGATAAGGTTACACCTTTCTCTCACTGACAACAATGTTGGGACATATTTTAGCCCACTATCTGAAACCAATGATGGGATTTAGTTTATCACAATGACATGAGTGATGGGTCTTATTTATCCCACTGACACCAATCATGGGACTTATTTTTATCTCACTGACACCAATGATGGGGCTTATTTTATCTCACTGACACCAACATTGGGATGTATTGTATCCCACTGACACCAATGATGTTTTTTTTATCTCACTGACACCAATGATGAGACTTGTTTCATCCCACTGTCACCAATGATGGGGTTTATTTTATCTCACCAACACCAATGATGGGGCTTATTTTATCTCACTTACACCAATAACGGGGATTATTTTACTTGCACTGACCCCAGTGATCGAACTTTTTAAAAAAAAAAAAAACTTTCACTAACTATTGCCAAAGAGGCTTATTTTTTTTCCATTCAACTTCCTGTCTGTGTATCTCCCCAGTAAGGATGGGCTGAAGGACCCCCTGTTCGGTTCGCACCAGAACTTTCGAACATTGCAAAAGTACGGAACTGATTAACGAAAGCCATTGAAGTCTATGAGACCCGAACTGTAAAATTCAAAAGTGTCCATATGCAAGTAATTGGACATACAATGGTTATGGGGGTCTGGGTACTGCCCTGGGGGACATGTATCAATAAAAAAAAAAGTTTGTAAAAAAACATCATTTTTAAATGAGCAGTGATTTATTGATGTTTAAAGTGAAAACATAAAAATTAGAAATAACAATAAAAATGAGAAATAACAATAAAAATGAGAAATTCCTTTTAATATAGTGACTGGGGGGTCCCCCTAGTCTACCTGTAAAGTGGCATATCTGTACTGTGTATAGAAGCTGCTGCAGCAATAATTGCATTTATAAAGCCAAAATAATAAATTTTCCTTGCAAGCTCTCTTTATTTTGTAAACAATGGCCAGTGTGTATGATGAGGCCACAATTTAGTGCACTGGGAACAAGATTAGCAATTTTTTGGATGAATTCTGGTGTCTCTCCCGCAGACTTTGGATAGAAGTAACAGGTGCGGAAAAATTGGCCTTTGGGTATCGGAGGTGCCTTCACACCATAACCCTATAGAGGTAGTATTGATGAAAGCAAGAATTGCTTTGCTGTGAAACATTGAAATTATATGCACCTGTCAAACAGGTGCTGAAAAATTGGTGTTTGGGTGCCTGTGGTGCCTTCACACCATAACCCAATTGAGGTAATCTTTATATAAGCAAGAATTTGCCTTGCTGTCAAAAATGTAAATGATATGCACCTGTCAAACAGGTTCTGAAAAATTGTTCTTTGGGTGCCCGTGGTGCCTTCACACCATAACCCTATTCAGGTACTAGGGATGAGCCGAACACCCCCCAGTTTGGTTTGCACCAGAACCTGCGAACGGACTGAAAGTTTGCGCGAACTTTAGAACCCTATTAAATACAATGGACTCGAACGTTCAAAATCAAAAGTGCTAATTATAAAGGCTAAGTTATTGTCCTAAAAAGAGTTTGGGGACCCGGGTCCTGCCCCAGGGGACATGTATCAATGCAAAAAGAAGTTTTAAAAACTGCAGTTTTTTCGGAAGCAGTGATTTTAATGATGCATAAAGTGAAAAAAAAAAAAAAAGTGAAATATTCCTTTAAATATCGTACCTGGGGGGTGTCTATAGTATGCCTGTGAAGTGGCACGTGTTTCTCGTGATTAGAACTGTCCCTGCACAAAATTACATTTCTAAAGGAAAAAAAGTCATTTAAAACTGCTTGCGGCTTTAATGTAATGTCTGGTCCCGGCAATATGGATGAAAATCATTGAGAAAAATGGCATGGGTACCCCCCCCCCCAGCCCATTACCATCCCGTTTGGGTCTTGTATGGGTATTAAGGGGAATCCCGCAGCCAAATTAAAAAAAGGAAAGGCGTGGGGCCCCCAGGCCCTATATACTCTGAACAGCAGTATACAGGCGGTGCAAGACAGGGACTGTAGGTTTGTTGTTACGTAGAATCTGTTTGTAATTTTGAACTCCCTGCCTGTGGTATTAGTATGAGAACACCAGCAATTGTATTGAGGTAAGCTTTAGGTGCACACTGTGCAAAGGACACTAACTCGAAATACTGCAGCTCCCCGCCTGTATTTGTATCAGAACACCAGCAATTGTATTGAGGTGAGCTTTAGGTGCACACTGTGCAAAGGACACTAAAGCAAAATACTGCAGCTCCCTGCCTGTATTTGTATCAGAACACCAGCAATTGTATTGAGGTAAGCTTTAGGTGCACACTGTGCAAAGGACACTAAAGCAAAATACTGCAGCTCCCTGCCTGTATTTGTATCAGAACACCAGCAATTGCATTCAGGTAAGCTTTTGGTGCACACTGTGCAAAGGACACTAAAGCAAAATACTGCAGCTCCCTGCCTGTATTTGTATCAGAACACCAGCAATTGTATTCAGGTAAGCTTTTGGTGCACACTGTGCAAAGGACACTAAAGCAAAATACTGCAGCTCCCTGCCTGTATTTGTATCAGAACACCAGCAATTGTATTCAGGTAAGCTTTTGGTGCACACTGTGCAAAGGACACTAAAGAAAAATACTGCAGCTCCTTGCCTGTATTTGTATCAGAACACCAGCAATTGTATTCAGGTAAGCTTTTGGTGCACACTGTGCAAAGGACACTAAAACAAAATACTGCAGCTCCCTGCCTGTATTTGTATGAGAACACCACTAATTGTATTCAGGTAAGCTTTTGGGGCACACTGTGCAAAGGACACAGTACACTAAGTGAAACACTGCAGCTAGCACAATCACCTGCCTGCCTGTCACAGTATAGAGAATAACACGAACGGATTTAGCTAAACTGAATACAGTATATAAATATATATATACAACACCTAGGATGCATATATATCCTCTACACACTGTAACTGCAGCTAACTGACTCGCCTGTCTGCTCTATCTAACTCAAATCAAAATTTCACTGTCTCTCTCTCTCCGTCTGTATTTTAACCAACACCGCAACACACTACACAAGGCCGACTTCAAGGCCGCCTTATATAGTGTGGGGCGTGTACTAAATCCCCTGAGGCATAATTGGCCAAAGCCACCGTTTTTTCCGCGCTGTGATTGGCCAAAGCATGCGGGTCATAGTGCATGCTTGGCCAATCATCAGCCAGCAATGCACTGCGATGCCGCAGTGAATCATGGGCCGTGACGTGCCACTCGAATTTGGCGCGAACGGCCCATAATGTTCACAATTCGGCGAACAACCGAACAGGCGATGTTCGAGTCCAACATGGGTTCGACTCGAACTCGAAGCTCATCCCTATCAGGTACTCTTTATGAAAGCAAGATTTGTCCTTGCTGTCAAATATTTTAATGATATGCACCTGTCAAACATTTTTGTGTAAAATCAGGAGGAATACGGGAATAGCAGGGGTACATGTAGGACCAGTGGAACATAAAGTGTCGGCATATGCCGACGAATTATTATTTTACTTAGACTCACCACAGAATTCAATACCGGCTTTGATGGCCGAGGTAGCTGAGTATGGAAGGTTATCAAATTTCAAAATAAATTTTGAGAAATCAGTGCTCCTACCTAGCCATGTTCCCTCGGTAATGGAAGCAACTCTGCAGAGCTTGTACCCCTTTGTCTGGAATAAAAAATATTTGGTCTACCTAGGGACGCATATCACGCCTGACCCCGGGTTATTGTATGATCTGAATTACGGCTCCCTACGGAAAGGGATAGTAAGAGATCTGCAGAAATGGAAGGGTTTAGTTCTAACATGGGTAGGGAGGGTGAGTGCTATAAAAATGACCATACTGCCCAGATTAATCTATTTCCTACATACGATCCCCATATCACTCACACAGACCTTTTTTAAACAACTGAGAAAGGCGTTCGTTGCATTTGTATGGAACGATGGACGGCCAAGACTTTCCCATGATATATTACGCAGGGGGAAAAAAGGAGGACTCGGATTACTGGACATTGCTCTATATTATAGAGCAATGTCACTGGTAAGGATTCTAAACTGGTGTCACCGATTCCTCTAGTAAAAGGTGGGTCTCATTGAGCAGGAAATAGCAGGACGGAACTTAGCGGGGGCTCCATGGATCCTGAGTACATCTAGGGGTCTTACAAAATGGACCTCACCTCTGACTTGGAATACTCTCAAGACATGGGATAAACTGAACAAAGATGGGGAGTATGCCCTACAGGTCTCCCCCCCTGACTCCATTGGAGGGATTACCTTGGTTCTCCCCCGGGGGAGTTTCTGGGAGCATGGGGGAGTGATGGAGATAGGACATGTGGCAAATTTGCACCAGGGAGAGAGCGGACCCCTTTTTCAGAATTGGTATCAAGGTGGGGAAATTTACCAATGGGGAAATGGAGATATCATCAATTGAGGTGTTTTTTTGCCAAATTAAAACCATTACTAAGGCCTCGAAATTCCCTTACCACATTCGAGTCCATATGTGCCCGCATACCAGATGTCAGACATTTATTGTCGCAAATGTACAGATTGGTCCTAGGGGCCCAAAATACAACAGTTCCCTACTGGGGAATGGGAGAGTGAACTGAAGCAAACTTTTACGACTACGCAAGCGAAGAGACTTATTGACCTGGCACACTCTACCTCTATAAGCTCACAAATACAAGAAGTATCATATAATTTTCTGGCAAGGTGGTATCGGACCTCAGTTAAGATCACGCAGATGTTTCCGACACTAGACGCTAAATGTTGGAGAGGATGTGGTCAAAAAGGGACATTTCTCCATTTGTGGTGGGAGTGTCCCAAAATTAAAGTTTTTTGGGACGCGATCATCCCATGGGTTACGAAATTAACTTTGGATCCTATAGAGGTAACACCACTGTATTTTCTGTTCCATGGGACTACAAGACCCATCAAATCATATAGGAACAGTATCACTCCACATCTACTGAATGCAGCTAAATTACTAATTCCTAGGCTATAGAAACAGACACAAGGTCCTACACTGTTGGAATGGAAGAAAGAGGTCAATTTAATGAAGGAGGCTGAGAAATGGATATATGTAGTTAAAGATAAACAGGATAAATTTAATGAAATATGGGCAGGATGGGAGCATTATTCCTCTGAGGTAGGATAGGTCAGAGGGCGGAGGAGAAAGAAAAGGAAAAGGCGAGATTAGACTAAATGGATGAATAGAGTGGAATGCCCCGCATGATGGAGTCATAATGAGGCCCCTGTGAGGCGTAGACCCCTTTTTTTTTCTCTCTCTCTCCACTTTCTCTCCCCCCATTCCTCGCCCCCCCTTTGTTTTTTTTGAGGAGGCGTGTGTGGGTGGGTGAGAGGGGATGGGAATAAATAAGGTCTATATCACGAGTTAATAGAAGGGGCAAGATGGCTCTAGAAGCCTCGTAAAGTATATTAATCCCCTTCTTTTGGGTCTTTTTTTTTTCCTTCTTTTCACTAATATTAATGATATTTGGTGGGGTAGGGTGTGTAGCCCCTTAATTTCATATGGGTGAGTGGGTGATGGAATAGATAAGGTATATATCACGCGTTAATAGAAGGGGGAAGATGGGTTGGGGAACCTTGTAAGGTTTACTAACCCCCCCCTTCCCCCCCTTTTGTGTTTTTTTTGGGAAGGTTTATCAATAGTGGGGGTAGGTGGGTAAGGGGAGGTGAGGGGTTGGAGGAGAGGGGGAGGGGAATTTATTTAATTTTTTTTCCCTTGGGGAAGGGGGGATATTAGATTAGAGTTTAATGTGATATTAATGTATGATGTTATGTATGTCAATGAATATGTGTTAAATAAACTAAAAACTTTTATTATAAAAAAAAAAACAGGTGCAGAAAAATTGGTCTCTGGTTGTTAATTGTGCCCATGAAACCTACACCAAAAAATGTCTTCCAGATGAAGTCAACACCCACAACGCTAGGAAGCCTAGAAGTCTTGCAGAGATTTCACATCCCAAAAAAATGTAATCAGTGAAATCGGCATCAGGGACTTCATAGCTATTGGTAATCCACGGCTGATTCATTTTGATATATGTCAGTCGGTCCACGGAGTCTGTGGACAGACGCACTCTATTTTCAGTAACAAAACCTCTGCCAACATTGAATGCCCGTTTGGGAAGCACGCTGGATGTAGGGCAGACCAGCAGCTTAATTGCATACTGGGCAAGTTCTGGCCAGTGGTCTATTCTCATGACCCAGTAACCCAGTGGATCACTTGTAGTGGGTGTGCAGTTTTCAATTAAGCCTATTTTCATTTTTGTAGGTACCGTATTTATCGGCGTATAACATGCACCGGCGTATAACACGCACCCCAAGTTTGGGAGGGAATTTTAAGGAAAAAAACTTTTAGGAGGGAAATTCAAGGAAAAAAAACTTACATTTAAATGCAGCATGCAGCCTTGCCCAGTGTCCATCTGCAGCCTTGCCCAGTGTCCATCTGCAGCCTTGCCCAGTGTCCATCTGTCCATCTGCAGCCGTGCCCAGTGTCCATCTGCAGCCTTGCCCAGTGTCCATCTGCAGCCGTGCCCAGTGTCCATCTGCAGCCGTGCCCAGTGTCCATCTGTCCATCTGCAGCCGTGCCCAGTGTCCATCTGCAGCCGTGCCCAGTGCCTTTGCGATCGTGTCAGTCCCGGTGTTTTTTTAAATTTGGCGCCGATTTCTGTGGAGAGGAGCGAGCGGGGCCGAGTGTACTTCGGCTAGACTCGGCTCCTCTCGCAGTTCCGCCCATCTCCACTGACTGCGCCGCTGACGGAGAAAGCCGAGTGTACTTCGGCTAGACTCGGCTCTGCTCACAGTCAGGGGCAGGACTGCGAGAGGAGCCGAGACTAGCCGAAGTACACTCGGCTTTCTCTATGTCAGCGGCGCAGTCAGAGATGGGCGGGACTGCGAGAGGAGCCGAGTAAAGCCGATTGTACTTCGGCTTCGCTCGCTCCTCTCGCTCGTTTTCAGCAGGGGAATTCGACGGAGTATCGGCGTATAACACGCACCCACGATTTTCCCCTGATTTTAAGGGGAAAAAAGTGCGTGTTATACGCCGATAAATACGGTATATATATGTAATTGCTATTTGTTTTAAGATCTAGCTGTGAGTAAGCACCTGTAGCCACAGTGTGAAACGCATCAGAGATCTTTTTATTCCTTGCTGTATGGACTGACACCATTAAAGAATATATTTTATTGGAGTGCGGCCGTCCGGATTTTTTCTTTTCAAGGCACCCTCCCTATTTGGAGTACATGTAGCCTGGTATAGTTCAAAAGTTGTTGCGCACCCCCCCTTTCCTGTCCAGCCAGGCTACATGTTTAACCCCTTCCCTCAGCCGCCTCCCAGCCCTTTAACAACTTCTACAGTGCCTTGGCCTTTAAGATGCTGTTTGTTCACTAAGGTTCTCTAACAAACCTCTGAGGGCTTCACAGAACAGCTGTATTTATACTGAGATTAAATTACACACAGGTGGACTCTATTTACTAATTAAGTGACTTCTGAAGGCAATTAGTTACACTATATTTTAGTTAGGGGTATCAGAGTAAAGGAGGGCTGAAAATAAATGCACTCCACACTTTTCACATATTTATTTGTGAATAAATTTGAAAACCATTTATCATTTTCCTTCCACTTCACAATTATGTGCCACTTTGTGTTGGTCCATCACATAAAATCCCAATAAAATACATTCAAGTTTTTGGTTGTAACATGGCAACATGTGGAAAATTTCAAGCGGTATAAATACTTTTTCAAGGCACTGTGTAGATGCCAGGAGCATTCAGGTCATGTGACCATTGTGATTGGCTGCCACAGCAGTGACATGATTGGAAAGCTCTCGATCACAAGTACGCATCAGGAGCTTTCGGGTGCCCACTATTGACTGTGCTGGATGCTCGCTCTCAGCAGATTTGTGTTTACATAGGGCTGCATATATGCATGCGGCCGGTAGGAAGAGGTTAAATAAGGGTCAGGGTTTGATTTTGCAATGGACCGTACACTTTTTTCCCCCATGGGGTCCATGCTTAACATCTATACTATGCCTAAAGAATATGGTTTGGAATTTAAACCCCGTAGCATTTCTTTTTGTATTTTTCCCCCCTTACAATCCATACCGGAACTTCATCAAGGATAAGTGTCTGGTATTGAGTTGGGGGAACACATGATTTGTTTTTGTCATAAAAGTCATTGTTTGTTACAGTGCACCAGAACTACTAATGACCGCATGGCAGCCAACATCCTAGCAACCAATGACATCATTGGTTGTTAGGACGCAGGTGTTTTGCATGCACAGCAACCTTGGGTGCTAGGGTGCAGGTGACATTTTTTTGTGTTCACTTTTTGTGGGGTCCCACTTTGAATCTATACCAGATCCTCATCTAGGATAGGGTCTGGTATGGATGAACGGAATGCCCTTTGGCCGGAAGCCAAATCTATTAGTTGATGGTAAATATGGAATTATAACCCCACTATCAATCATATTTGTAAACATCCAAACTTTAATGTGTTTTCGTTCATTTGTATGTGTTATTTTTTTTTTTGTTTTGTTCAAATCTATTTAATCAATACAATAAATCGATACATTTTAACATGTTTATGAAATTGGGTTATTGACATCTTAAAAATCTCAGCTCCTGGTGTGAACATCCTTTTCTTGTGTCTTATTTCCAAGTGATGGAATGTGGTGCCTATGAGCTGTCCTCTGACCAGTCTTTCTTGTGCCGCAAGAAATTCTGCATAATTTTTCAAAAAAAAAATATAAAAAAATTGCATTTCTGCATGTCCATTAGGGCAGTGCCCAGCTTCCCACACCCCTTGGTTGGCAATCTCTTGCCTATTAGCCTTTAAAATGGACTTTAAAAGTTCAGCTTCCGTTAACTTCAGTGGAGTTCGGAACTTTAGAGCTATTTAGGGAACCTCCCGGGAACTGAACTCAGATCTCACCCCTTTGTGAGATCTCTCATGTCTAAGAAGTTCTGATTTCCGTGGATAACATTTCCCGCATTCAAGGCAGGAATACGGCTTTTCCCCTGTGTGACATATTTGATGTGCAGAAAGACTGGACCTCCAAGAAAAAGATTTTCCACACTCAGGACAGGAATACGGCTTCTCTCCTGTGTGAGTTCTTTGATGATTATCAAGGTCTGACTTCCATGGAAAACATCGCCCACATATGGGGCAGGAATACGGCTTCTCCCCTGTGTGTAATCTCTGATGTATAGCAAGGTCTGATTTCTGTGAAAAGCATTTCCCGCATTCTGGACAGGAAAACGGCTTCTCCCCCGTGTGGATTCTCTGATGTCTATAAAGACTGGACTTCTCTGAAAAACATTTCCCGCATTCGGGGCAAGAATGCGGCTTCTCCCCTGTGTGCAATCTTTGGTGCATAACAAGGTCTGATTTCCATGAATAACATTTCCCACACTCAGAGCAGGAAAACGGCTTCTCGCCTGTGTGAATCCTCTGATGTAAGTAAAGATAGGACACCCGTGAAAAACATTTCCCGCACTCAGGACAGGAATATGGTTTTTCACCTGTGTGAGATCTTTGATGTTTATCAAGGTCTGATTTCTGTGAAAAACATTTTCTGCACTGAAGGCAGGAATACGGCTTCTCCCCTGTGTGAGACCTCAGATGTACAACAAGGGCAGATTTCTGCAAAAAACATTTACCGCACTCAGCACAGGGAAACGGCTTCTCCCCTGTGTGAGATCTCTGATGTCGAACAAGGTCTGATTTCTGTGAAAAACATTTCCCACACTCATTACAAGAAAATGGCTTCTCCTCCATGTGAGATCGCTGATGCAGAAAAAGGTCTGGTTTCTGTAAAAAACATTTCCCGCACTCAAGGCAGGAATTTGGCTTTTCCCCCGTGTGAGATCTATAATGTATGAAAAGTTCTGATTTATGAAGAAAACATCTTCCACACTCAGAACAGGAAAATTTTTCCTCCCCCTGAATTCCGGCACCATCCCTCACAGCACGAGGTTGTTCAGAGTCAGAGGGATTTGATGGTCTCTCCACACTGTGAAGTCCTCCATCCATAGCTGAGCTCATTGTCTTTTCTCCTGAACAATCTCTTGTGATGTCCTCATCTTCCATTTTACAACCTGGAGATAAAGTGAGACCATCCTTTGAGGGTTCCTCAATGGCGTGTCCTGGAAAATATAAAAACATGATCAAAACGTAAGAGAGGGTTACATAGTAGGTGAAGGTTGAAAAAAGACAAGTCCATCAAATAGAAGTTAGTTCACTTAAATCAAGATTCTATCTGGCTCAAGTAGATTTTAGTGAGCAGATGTTCTCTGTGGATGCCCTAACCAGCTGTGACTTCCCCTCTTCCGTCAAAAGGTAATTTGTTCCTCCTCCCAGATCACTTCTACATTTATACAGCCTTGTCAGAAGAGCAGGAACCAATGAGGACTGGGAGGTGCGTGCTCTTCACACAACCACAAGTCTAAGCACTGGGTCATGTGATCTCTGACAATGAAGAGGTGCCCAGATAACAGAAGAATATATTATGGATCACCTGTGCTGATCTCTGTAGGAATGTCCTCCTCTTCTTCCAATGTCCTCATCATTCCATCCTCCTCCGTACATTGCTGATCATCCTTCACATACATCTCTCTTATTTCACCCTCCACTTTTATGTTCATCAGATCTTCACCCTAAACCAACAGAATGGCAGAAAATAAAATCTGTAAAATAGAAGTATTTATGATGTGAGATCACATAGAAAATATCATCTTGTAGAGTCCACACATCATCTCCACATGTCAGAGTGTTCAATCACTTTATGTTCCCGACCCTCAACTCCACCCACCTGATGCTGGTGAGGGATGGTGTGACCTTCCTGTGTGGAATCCCGGGAATACAGAGGATGGGGACATCTCTGTGGTGGGTTAATGTTATTAGGTGACTCCATCATAATGTCCTTAAATAGATCCTTGTGTCCTTCAGAAAACTTCTCCATCACTCCATACTCATCATCCTCCTCTTTAGACTCTTCTTTAACAACAATATTATAATCCCTGAGGTTTCCACTCTGAATATATAATAAACATTCATTGTAACAAACATGCTGTGTATAAATCATAACTATCAATAATTGTTAATCATCTACCTGATGATGGTGGGGGATGGTGTGACCTTCCTGTGTGGAATCCCAGGAATACAGAGGACGGGGACATCTCTCTGGTGGGTTCCTGTAGCTGAATGACTCCACCATGGTGTCCTGGTACAGATCTTTGTGCCCATTTAGCAACTCTAACTCGACGATCACCCCATCCTCATCCTCCTCTTTAACATCAGCTTTAGAATCTCTTAGGTTTCCACACTGAAGATAGAATAAAAAATTAATAAAAATTATATAAAATTGTAAAAATGCAGACAATATACAGATCTTGACACACACAATGATACAGTCACCATCCAGACACATCCCTTGTCTGTTACTGGATAATGTCCCAGAATTCCCGGCACCGCTCACCTCTCCTGTCAGCAGCTCCATCATCTTCTTGGTGACTTTTAGAATCTTCTGCATGTTGTGTTTCTCAAGTGTCAGGGAGTCACATGGAGGCACTGTGATGGTCATATGATCACCGGACTTTACAAGAGGAAATCTCTGTATTGAGAAACCAATAAGAATATCATGTTAGAATCCCAGAATCCTCCTCACCTCTCCGGTCAGGTCTGTGTTTTATTAATAGAGATAAGAGTGATGTCATGTGACCTCCCAGAATCCTCCTCACCTCTCCGGTCAGGTCTGTGTTTTATTAATATAGAGATAAGAGTAATGTCATGTGACCTCCCAGAATCCTCCTCACCTCTCCGGTCTGTGTTTTATTAATAGTGATAAGAGTGATGTCATGTGACCTCCCAGAATCCTCCTCACCTCTCCGGTCAGGTCTGTGTTTTATTAATAGAGATAAGAGTGATGTCATGTGACCTCCCAGAATCCTCCTCACCTCTCCGGTCAGGTCTGTGTTTTATTAATAGAGATAAGAGTGATGTCATGTGACCTCCCAGAATCCTCCTCACCTCTCCGGTCAGCAGGTAGATGATCTCCAGGGTGAGGTTTAGTATCCTCTCAGTCATGTGACTCTGGTCCTGCTCCTCCATTCTCATTGATGAGGTCATGTAATCTATGTGGGTTTCCCTGTAGATGGATAGTGGAGAATGATTGTTTGTACAGGTTGCATGTAATTTTGGTTAAAAATATATATTTTTTGAAATCACTGGATTCTCAAATTGTTGGTTAATCTTTGTTACCAACGTTGATTACTCGGCACATTGCTAATTTGTTTCCCAATAATTATCCTTCATTTATTACCACTGCAAATTACTCTGCGATTCTTTTACAAAATCCCTGGATTCGCAGATTGTTGGATAATCTTTGTTACCACCCCTGATTACTTTGCACATTTCTAATTTGCTTGCCAATAATTATCCTTCATTTAATGCCACTGCTGATTTCTCACCGCTGCATTTACAAAATCACTGGATTCACAGATTGTTAGTTGATCTTTGTTACCATTGCTGATTGCTCGGCATATTGCAAATTTGTCTGCCAATAATTATCCTTCATTTTAACCACTGCAGATTACTTGGCACTGCATTTACATTTACGGCATTTAAAAAAACTAAATCACTGGATTCTCGAATTGTTGGTTAATCTTTGTTACCACCGTTGATTACTCGGCACATTGCTAATTTGTTTGCCAATAATTATCCTTCATTTATTACCACTGCAAATTACTCGGCCCTGCATTTACCAAAACACTGGATTCATAGATTGTTAGTAAATCTTTGTTACCACCGCTGATTACTCTGCACATTGCTAATTATTGGAACACACTAGTATTTTATAGCATGGTACAGTTCATTTATGTCTCTCTGCACAGTTAGTTCCTGCTTCCTTGCACCAGTATGCTCCCCGATGATGTTCAGTCACAGCCCCTCGTCATGTTTCTCCTTTATGTGTTCCCATACATTCCCACTGTGTTAACGGCTGTCTTGTGTATCCAGAGCCCCGATTCTGCAAGGAAATCGTTTTCTGAATGCTTTCAGTGTCCTCTGTATCCTGCCAGGGACTGTGCGAGTCCCTGACAGCCACTTGTTGCTACACCCGTGTACTCCTTGTCCCCATCCTTCTCCAGCGATCACATGCATCCTTGCCTGTAACCTGCTTATCGTAACCTTCTGTGGACCTCCACCCATCCTCGGGGGCTTCTGTATGTTTGGGCACTTCTGCCTGCTTAGACTGTGTTACCCACTGACTGGTGAGGTCTTCTTTTTTTAACCGGCTCCATCTCACCATTGGACTCAATGAGACAGCCCTCAGTTGGTTCAAATTGTACCTCACAAACCGGACAAAATACATTTCCCTTGGCCACTTCAAATCAAGTCCACATACAGTTACTTGCGGTGTCCCCCAGGGGTCAGTTCTTGGCCCCATTCTCTTCATCCTCTACCTCACCCCCCTTGGCTAAATTATCAACCGTCACAAAATTTCATTCCACTGTTATGCCGATGACACACAGCTATATGTTAATGCAACAGCTGAAACCCCATCTTTACAGTCATCCCTATCAGTACTCACCACCTGTCTGGAGGAGATAAAAAGGTATGGATGGAGCACAACTTTCTTCAACTCAACAGCTCCAAAGCTGAAGTCATCCTGATTGGCACTCCTTACCAGACCAAATCATCATCCCTAACTAGCATAATCTTTTCTGGCTCTAATATCCCCTTTTTATCAACAGTCACAAATCTTGGTGTAAAAATGGACTCCCAACTTATTTTTGAAGCTCATATAAATCACCTATGTAAGACCTCTTTCTACCACCTTGGTAACATCTCTAAACTTCTTTCCCTCTCAGATGCCGAAAAGCTGGTTCATGACTTTGTCTCCTCCAGACTGGATTACTGTAACGCACTTCTCATTGGGATTCCCAGAAAGAGTCTGCAGAGGCTTCATTACATCCAAAACTCTGCAGCAAGGATCCTGATGAGAGTGTGGAAACACGAGCACATTACTCCCATTCTTCATTCACTCCACTAGCTTCCTGTCTCTGCCAGGCTTGAGTACAAAGTTTCCCTCCTCGCACATTAATGCATCCATGGACATGCTCCCCCCTACCTCAAAGAACTTCTCAAATTACACAATAAAACACGTCCCCTCCGCTCCACTCAATCAAACGTTCTTCATATACCTAGAACTAGACTTAGGACAATGGGAGACAGGGCATTTTGTGCAGCTGCCCCATGCCTGTGTAATGCCCTGACACTTTGAGGGCTCCTCAATCCATTGATTGTTTTAAAAAAAGGTCTTAAGACATTTCTTTTTAGTAATGTGATGGAGCTAATAAATTGACTATGTTATCGCTCTCTTCTAACCACTCAAATATTGTTATTTTCTTTTCTTCTGTATTATTTTTTATTGTTTATTTTATTTCTTGTTGCGATATGTATGTATGTATATATATATATATATATATATATATATATATATATATATATATATATATATATATATATATATATATATATATATATATATATATATATACACTGTGAGGGGGTTAGCTCGGCAGCGGGTGTGTGTGATCCCCTGGATGGGCTCCCCACACAAAAACAGGGCCAGCAGACGGAGGTTGTGGTTTTCAAGATCAAAAAGGTGCGGTTTATTTCTCTATTTACAGTGACAAAAAAACACAGCAAAGCAAAAAGAAACATAAACAAAATAAACCCTGGTCAGCTTGACCTCTGACTAAACATGCAGGTTTCCTAACTAACAACTGGGATCAGCCTGGTGCTGTCCTAGTCCCTAAGTCCCTGGTTTAGTAAATGTCCAAACAAATAGCCACACAGGCTTTGTCTCACCGCACAGGGGTTCACTCTCCCTAGACAGTCCACACAGGTCTGGTTCCAGGCATGAGCAAACACCTAATGAAGCTGGGAGTTTTTATAGAGGCCTTAAACGAGCTGACAAGCTTCAGCTGGTCTCATCAACTCCCTGCCTGCACGACGCCCAGCACTCTCCCTAGAGGTATGAATCATCCATGAGCCCACTAGCCTCAGCTGGGCTTCATCAACTCTCTCCCTAGTTGTATAAGTCGGCATAAAGCCTGAATCTGGGAGAAATATACCTACCCCCCTGGATGCAACCAGGTGACTTTACCTTCCTGCTGTCACATACCCCCCCCTCTTGTTTTAACCTTGGGGTTGGAACACCAGCAATCAGGCATTCATGTACTCGAGACAAAGCATCCACATTCCCCATTTGAACGCCAGGGCGATGCTTTACTGTGAAGTTGAATTCCTGTAGGGCCAGGAACCACCTATTTACTCTTCTATTTGTCTCCTTGTTTTGAGCAATCCACTTTAACGGAGCGTGATCCGTAACCATGTCAAAGTGCCTACCTAGCAGATAGTACCGAAGGGAATCTAGAGCCCACTTCACCGCTAAACACTCCTTTTCAACCGTGGCGTAATTTACCTCATGGGACTTCAACTTCCTGCTGAGGTAAATGACTGGGTGCTCTTCCCCGTTCCAGACCTGGGACAATACTGCTCCTAACCCCACATCTGACGCATCACTTTGTACGACAAAGTCTTTAGAGAAGTCGGGTGAGTACAACACTGGCTGGCTACATAAGGCTTGTTTCAAGAATTGGAACGCTGCCTCAGCCTCGGGGGTCCATTTAATCATGACCGACCCTTTCCCTTTCGTCAGGTTGGTTAGGGGCACAGCCTTAGAAGCAAAGTGGGGAATGAAGCGCCGATAATAACCCGCGATTCCCAGAAAGGCTCGTACCTGCTTCTTGCTGTTGGGACGTGGCCAACTCTGGATGGCCTCGACTTTGTTGAGTTGGGGTTTTATTACTCCCCTGCCAATGGTGTACCCAAGATATTTGGCCTCCTCCTGCCCAATGGTACATTTCTTGGGGTTAGCCGTAAACCCCGCTTCCCGGATAGAGTCTAGGACTGCTTGCACTTTTGGCAGATGTGAGGCCCAATCTGTGCTATGGACAATTACGTCATCCAGGTAAGCCGCAGCATACTTCCGATGGGGCCTCAGTATCTGGTCCATTTTCCGCTGGAATGTGGCCGGCGCATTCTGTAACCCGAACGGCATTCTCTTATATTGGAACGCCCCGTCTGGGGTTACAAATGCGGTTTTCTCTTTGGCCGACTTGGCCAGGGGAATTTGCCAATACCCTTTTGTGAGGTCAAGAGTCGTCATGAATCGGGCTGTTCCCAGCCGGTCGATCAACTCATCTATACGTGGCATGGGGTAGGTGTCAAATTTTGTAACTTTGTTCAACTGACGAAAATCGTTACAAAATCGCCAGCTCCCATCCGGTTTAGGCACCAACACAATGGGACTAGACCAATCACTTTGGGACTCCTCTATCACCCCTAAGTTCAGCATTTTCTGTACTTCCTCCCGTATTGCCTCCCGTCGGGCCTCTGGGATCCGATAGGGTTTTAACTTCACCCTTTCACCGGGCGGGGTAATAATATCATGCTCTACCCCAGATGTTTGTCCTGGCAGCTCAGAGAACACCTCCTTGTTGCGAAGCACAAACTCCTTAACCTCCTGTTGTTGGGGTTGTGACAAGGTGGCTGCTATTCCAACCTCCGGAATCACGCAACCAGTTTGAGCTGGTGACCAAGTTTCTGCGACTAGGGACTCTCTATCCCTCCAGGCTTTCAACAGATTAACATGATAGATCTGTTCGGGCTTTCGCCTTCCTGGTTGTCTGACCTTGTAATTCACTTCGCTCACTTTTTCCATTATCTCGTAGGGGCCTTGCCATTTGGCAAGGAATTTACTTTCAACCGTAGGGACAAGTACCAATATCCTATCCCCCGGGGAAAAGGTACGGGTCTTGGCTCCACGGTTGTACACTCTCTGCTGTGCCAACTGCGCTTGGGCCAAATGTTCCTTCACGATGGGCATTACCTGTGCAATTCGATCTTGCATCAGGGCGACATGCTCAATCACACTCCTGTGGGGAGAACTCTCACTTTCCCAAGTTTCCTTGGCAATATCCAACAGCCCTCTTGGGTGTCTCCCATACAGTAACTCAAAGGGGGAGAATCCCGTAGAGGATTGGGGCACCTCCCTAATAGCAAACATCAAATAAGGAAGTAGACAGTCCCAATCCTTTCCATCTCTATCCACCACTTTCTTCAACATTTGTTTTAGGGTTTTGTTGAATCTTTCAACCAGCCCATCGGTTTGGGGGTGATACACAGACGTACGCAATTGCGTCACTTTGAACAATTTACACAGCTCTTTCATAACCCGGGACATAAAGGGTGTACCTTGGTCCGTAAGCAGTTCTTTACAAATACCCACCCGGCTAAAAACAAGAGATAGCTCTTTGGCTATGGTTTTGGCCGAGGTATTTCGGAGAGGGATCGCTTCTGGATAACGGGTGGCATAGTCCATTATAACTAATATGTACTGGTGCCCCCTAGCGGACTTGATTATAGGACCTACCAAATCCATTGCGATCCTCTCAAACGGGACCTCAATGATGGGTAGAGGGACCAGCGGGCTACGGAAATGTGGCATCGGGGCCGACCTCTGACACACAGGGCAGGAGGAACAATAATTTTCTATGTCCTTCATCACCCCCGGCCAATAGAATCTCTGTAATACCCTCTCTCGGGTTTTCTCTGTCCCCAGATGACCTCCAAGAATGTGCCCATGGGCCAACTCCAACACCAACTTCCTGTAAGGTTTGGGCACCACAAGCTGCTCAACGGTTTCTTCTGCCCTTTTTGCCACCCGATACAGTAGGTCCTTCTCTACGCTGAAGTATGGGTAAGTGCAGGTATTATCTGGGTTCACTAACTCGCCATCTATTTCCACTACGTTTTCCCGTGCCTTTATTAGGGCGGGGTCTTTTAACTGTTCTGTGGCAAAATTTTCCCTGTGAACCTCAAGATCAGAAAACTCCACAGACGGTAGGTTTTCGTCTGAGGAGGTGGGCTCCTCTCCAGTTTCTTGAGTCTCGCCTGCCAATACTGACAAGGGAAATTCTGGAGAGTCCTCACCACTCTCAGAGGAGTTCTGGCTATCACCTTCCTGGTACATAGGGGCACCAGTGGGGGGCTCAGGATCATCCCACAGTTCCCAGAACTTCGGAAAATCCCTTCCCACAATGGCATCATGCGGTAATTGAGATACTAACCCCACTGGATGAGAGAGGGTACCTTTGGGGGTCTTGAAACACACTGTAGTCACTGGATACTCTCGGGTGTCCCCATGCACACAAATAACAGCTACCTTGCTATTCCCAGAGACCTCTGTTTTAACTAATTCAGCCTTTATCAGGGTCACAAGGCTACCTGAATCCAGTAATACCACAACATTTCTACCATTAATACACATTTTGCATAAATGTTTCTCAGTTCCCCGAATGGCAGTGCATGCGACTGTCGCACACAGCGACTGACGTCTGTCCGTCAGAAAGTCACATTGCATGGGTTCCTCCACAACCGGGCAATTTGCTGCAATATGTCCCGCTTGCCGGCAGCGGTAGCAAACAATCCATTTGGCTGCCTCTTGAGCCCCTGACTTCCCAGGCTGTTCTCGCCAAACTTTGGGTAGAGCTCCCACCCTCTCACTCTCTCCACCCTCACCCCTTGGAATCCTCTTATCCGCCCCTGGGGATGGTCTGGTCTTAGGGTGGAAAGTCCGAGTGTCTCTGGAAGAGGCCGTCAGGTTCTCTGTAGCCAAGTATTTCTCCACACGATCCACAAGACCATCGGCCGTCTCTGGGTCTCCATGGCTTACCCACTTTTGGATGGCAGTAGGAAGAGCTCTCAAAAACCGATCCATTACAACACGTTCCACAATCTCTGGTGCGGACAAAGTCTCTGGCTGTAGCCACTTCCTGCTCAGGTGAATGAGATCATACATTTGAGACCTGGGGGGTTTTCCAAGCTGGAAAGTCCAGTTATGCACACGCTGAGCCCGGACAGCCAGGGTGACACCCAGCCTTGCCAATATTTCAGCTTTTAGCATCACATAGTCTTTTGCTTGGTCAGGCTCTAGGTCATAGTAAGCCTTCTGCGATTCACCAGTTAACAGAGGAGCCACCAGTCCAGCCCACTGCTCCTCAGGCCACTTTTCTCTTTCAGCAGTCCTTTCAAATGTGGTCAAAAATACCTCTGGATCATCCTCTCCAGTCATTTTTGTCAATAAACGACTCACCCCAAAGGACGCGGTATTAGTGGGACGGCTTTCCTCACTGGTCTGCGGACGTTGCTGCATTACTGCTTCCATTTGTTGTAGTCTCTGCTCTTGCTTCTGTAACAGGTCTATGAAGCGGGCCTCAGATTGCTGCTGGGCTGCAAGGCTCTGTTGATGAGCTTTCTGCTGGGCTGCGAAGCTCTGTTGTTGAGCTGCAAGGCTCTTTTGCAAACCTGCATTTGTCTGCTGTTGATTGGCATTTGCTAGAGCCAGCTGTTTCAGTATTTCCTCCATGCTGGCTTAAAAAAAAAACTGCCACTGGTTCTCCACCAACTGTGAGGGGGTTAGCTCGGCAGCGGGTGTGTGTGATCCCCTGGATGGGCTCCCCACACAAAAACAGGCCCAGCAGACGGAGGTTGTGGTTTTCAAGATCAAAAAGGTGCGGTTTATTTCTCTATTTACAGTGACAAAAAAACACAGCAAAGCAAAAAGAAACATAAACAAAATAAACCCTGGTCAGCTTGACCTCTGACTAAACATGCAGGTTTCCTAACTAACAACTGGGATCAGCCTGGTGCTGTCCTAGTCCCTAAGTCCCTGGTTTAGTAAATGTCCAAACAAATAGCCACACAGGCTTTGTCTCACCGCACAGGGGTTCACTCTCCCTAGACAGTCCACACAGGTCTGGTTCCAGGCATGAGCAAACACCTAATGAAGCTGGGAGTTTTTATAGAGGCCTTAAACGAGCTGACAAGCTTCAGCTGGTCTCATCAACTCCCTGCCTGCACGACGCCCAGCACTCTCCCTAGAGGTATGAATCATCCATGAGCCCACTAGCCTCAGCTGGGCTTCATCAACTCTCTCCCTAGTTGTATAAGTCGGCATAAAGCCTGAATCTGGGAGAAATATACCTACCCCCCTGGATGCAACCAGGTGACTTTACCTTCCTGCTGTCACAACACACACATATATATGTGTGTGTGTATGTGTGTTATGGGAATCTTATAACCAGCCAGCAGTAAGTTTCCTTAAATGACAAACAGATGTTTCCTCCACTTCTACTCCTTTTACCCCCTCCTTTCCTGCCCCCCCCCATTGTCTATCTTAAAATGGCTGCCGAACTAAGGAATGTGAAGTCTCGTGGCAAGAACAGACGTCACAGGAAGAAGACCATATACAGATGAACCAATGATATGCCCACATATGTGATGATGTTTGCTTATGTCACTTTGTTTATATAAGGGGCTGTGACCCTGAAAAAAGGCCTTGTTGATGAGAAGAGCTCATACTGAACAGTGTGTCTTAGTGTGTGATCCTTTTAGCATGCATGCATTCACATCACCTTGAATTTGGGTCAGAGGCAGAATAGAGCATACATCCTGGAATAAGACCAGGGATAAATCTATTACATTTTGGCTAACCAACGTGGACTCTGGATTGCTTTTTGGACGTAGGCTAGATATGGCTGTCAGCGAATCGGGGCATGGCTGACGGAACGAGGCCTGATCAACTTCGCAACACGGTAAGAGAAGAGTGTTATATTCCTTACCTGTGTGTTTCCGGCTTGGTCACCCTTCCTTTCGCTCACAGTCAGTCTGCTATTCCAAGATCGTCAAAGACGGGTAACTTCTTGTCCAGGGCCGATTTAATAAGAACCTGTCGACCTATTCTGCCGTCTGATGTTGTTATGTTATGTTATATGTTCTGTTTTGACTTGAATGTGGCTATTTCAGCGGATGTCTGTATGTGAAGGGGGCGACACAGTTTCCTTATCAGCAGTCTTTGTACAACGATGCTGGTTTAAGAGGGTGTCAGGGAATAAATAGAGACACAGTTGCCTTGTCAGCCTTTGTACACAGACGATGGTTTAAGAGGGTGTATGGATAAATAGAGACACAGTTGCCTTGCCTGACTCTGTACAAAAGGTATTGATTCAAAGAGGGTGTCAGGAAATAAATGAATATAGGCACAGTGATTCCTTGTCATTTATGATTAAAAAGAGAGGGTGCCGGGAATATATATATATATGTATAAATACACCTCACTATCGTGAGTGTGGGAGAATACGAACCAGGTAGGTTTGAGGTTAAATATTACCTTTATACAGACAGAAGGGCTGAAATAGCGTGTCATATTCTAACTGTGTATGTGGATTCATGTTTGTGCGTGAAGGTGGATGGGGTTAAATTTGGAATAAGAGCAAGGAGTAAGGCTGGCCCCCACATTTGTGTTACACTGAAAAGACATTCCTAAGCCTAGCTTGTCAGCTTTCTCCCACTCTAAGCTGTGAAGAAAGAGTCAGACTCCCTCCCACCTTTTTGTAAGGGAGGGGCTACTGCTCCTTTTGTGAAGGAAAAAAAAAAGGAATGGTTTTTAAAATTGCGCTTGCTGCTGTTTCTTTTTCCAGACGTTTAACTGTTTAACACCCCTGCTAGCCTACGACTTATTTTTTAAACCTGAGTGTAACTTTTGATTATGAAGTTATAAGTATATTTGCAGTTTATTTTTAAGTTGAGCCATAGCTAAGTATCTATTTAAAACTCTTCACAGGATAGAGTTGCAAGTTGGGGAGGGTGGTTCCTGCCCCATAACAGAGATGGAAAATAAATAAGGGAAGGGGTGAGAATGGGACAACATCTCACTAGACCGGCAGAGGGCAGCTTGGCTTATGACCTGGTGCTACAGCGAGAAGGGAAACAAAATGTGAAAGGATGGAAACAGTTAATGAAAGTTGCTGGACTATGCAAACATGGTGGATGCTTGCAACCGGAAGAATGGAGAGTTGGGATAATAGAAAAGAAAGGGTTGTTGACAAATAATCATTTAGTCTCGGCAGCAGAAGCCTGGTTCAGGGTAGCGAAAGGGTTAATGAAAGAGGGGTGGGTGGAACAGGAAGTACAGAACAAGGAGGGATTAATGTATGTATATCATAAAGGAAAAAGCCTGCCCCCACTCTATGATGGTGGCCCCAAGTGGGCGTGTGAGGAATGTGGGAGGTCCGGACTCCCACACCCTGACCGCCCCAGGCTCTGCCCCGAATGCAGTTGTAAGTTGGGGGACCTCCTCCGGAAGTCCCTCCCCTTGCAAACAGGCCTTCCTCCTGCCTCATCATCCCAGCCCCTCTACCCCCTGTGCCCAGTATTGAATGCAGATGGCAGCTTTTACTGCCCACCAGTCATTGCCCCTGTGATGCCCTCAATCAGGGTTCAGTAACCCAACCATCTGCTGCCTTTGCCCAACATACTCCAGTGTCAGTACCCCGTCACTCTACCCTGGCTGGGGCACTAGCACCTCCCCCAGCAGCACCACCACCGACCTTAAGCCAACCTTCCTATGCCAACCCACCGAGTACAATTTGGGATGGTCCTGACAAGAGGGGTTGGCTGCAGGACCTGATAACCTGGAACCCGGGGCCCGGCCGCCCACTGCCGGATGCTCCGCTCATGTACGCCTCCTTTACCCCCTTGCAAGCATCCACCCTAGTAGTTTCCCTCCCTGACCCGAGCGGCAGCCCATGTTGTTCTACCGTCGGATTGCACAAATCCAAAAGACATACTCGTCGGCATGGAGGGACTTAGCCAGCTTATGTGAAATAAAAGCAGGTGATGCCTATTGGCCCATCATGGAGAAACATTTTACCAATGCCCGGTTGGAGAGCGAGGTCTCATATAACTCTGGGGTTGTATTTTGTGACCAGTTACAGGAATAAGCTAGAGGCAAATTAGCAGATCAAGCAACTAGCATACAGGATGTGACGCAGGACCTGCTGGAGTCAGTGGAAATTTTTTACATAAGACTCACACAGGTCTTTACTGATCTAGGATTCTCTTTGCATAACAAAGCCCATTATCGCATGCTATCAAGTGCTTTCGTAGCGGGTTTGAAAGAACCGATACGGAAGGGGCTGATAGTGGCCCGACCAGAGTACAAGACATTAATCTTAGAAGCCCTATTGCCTGTTGCAAGAGGTCTGGAAACACAACAACCAGTCAAGGAAGTGACACTCTTAATGACTGTGACTCCCACCCCGCCAATGACTGTGACTCCCACCCCGCCAATGACTGTGACTCCCACCCCGCCCCAAAGACCCCCTGTTGTCTGCTTTAATTGCAGGACACCGGGTCACTACAGGAGGGACTGTAGGGCCCCCAGACAGCCTAGAAGATACCCCCCAATATGACCGGAGGTATGTTTAGCACCCAAACTTCGGGTATGATCAGCACCCGAACTTCAGGTATGATCAGCACCCGAACGCCAGGGCTTTTCCTGCTCCTCCCCGGGGGGAGCAACCGGAACTCCTCGGTTAGGGGAGTGGCAAACCTGTGTCCTCTGCCTCCTCCACTACCCTACCGATGATGGCCATTTCCACCCGGTCGGCGGTGGGGGACCTCTAGCAAACATTATGATTCCTATAGAGGGACACCCCATCCGTTTTCTCGTGGACACAGGCGCTGCCCATAGCATGCTACGGGAGGCAGAATTCCCAGATCCCTCCTACTTATCCTCAATAGATGTGTCTTGTGTGGGAGTGGACGGAATATCTCGGTCCAGCCCCCTCACAAGACCACTACAGGTGGGCACTACCCCGGCATTGTTATCTAGATTTGTGGTCTCGAA
The DNA here is from genome assembly GCA_029206835.1 of Rana muscosa. Taxonomy (NCBI): domain Eukaryota; kingdom Metazoa; phylum Chordata; class Amphibia; order Anura; family Ranidae; genus Rana; species Rana muscosa. The sequence goes on from JARGYO010000094.1 coordinate 28,982,187, forward strand.
CACCTGTCCCCTCAATCTCCTGGGGGCAGATGTTCTTTCCAGGCTTCAGGCCTCCATCTCATATAATGCCGATGGGTCCATCTCCGTTTCCACTGCCCTGAGTGAGAGAGACACGTCAGCATTGTGTTCCCTCCCCATACTGATGACCCTGCAGGTTTCACCTACCCCTATCCTGGAACATTTCCTTGACCAAATACCATCCCCCAAGGGCCAACCGGATAAAAACCCGCTAGTACAGGACCTTAGAGCAGTGAAGGAGGCCACCATTTTGGAGACACCGCTTGTCCCGAATCCACACACTCTTCTGTCAGGGGTACCCCTGTCTGCAAAGTTTTTCACCGTCATAGATTTAGCGAATGCCTTCTTTAGTGTGCCCTTGGACCCCTCCTGTCAGTACCTGTTCGCATTCACCCACGCTTCCAAACAGTATGCTTGGGCAGTTATGCCCCAAGGGGCACAGAACTCGCCCAACCAGTTTACCAAGGCCATGTCCCAAATCCTCACCAACTGGGATAACCCTAACCCGGACCTGGTTGTGGTTTTGCAGTATGTAGATGACCTGCTCTTGTGTGCGCCATCTCAGGAAACAGCGGAACAATCATCTGTGAGCCTCCTGGTGTATCTAGCTCTACAAGGATGCAAGGCCTCTAAAGACAAAATTACAGTGGTGCGCTTCCCGTGTTGTCTTCCTGGGTCATTGCATATCCCATGGCGCTAAGCACATTACACAGCAACGAGCTGGCTGAAGCCATACAGGCCATTCCGCCCCCCGGTAATGCCGAGGCCCTACATGCATTTTTGGGGCTGATCTTTTACTGCAGAGCCTGGATACCTGCGGCTTCCCTTCTCATGCAACCCTTGTATGACAACCTGCAATGTGACCCCTTTGCGCTGTCCAAAGAAGCGCTCACTAACTTTCACCTTTTGAAAAAGGTAATCAGCACTGCTCTTGCACTCGGTCTCCCTGATTATGGAAAGTCCTTTCACCTGTTCATATCCGAGACACAAGGCCACGCCTCAGGGGTGTTGACACAAAGTCATGGACTCCGTAACCGCCCCATCGGTTACTATTCAGCCCACCTGGACCCAGTTGCCAGAGGAGGCCCATCATGTCTCCGAGCAGTTTTTGCTGCCCAGGCCCTGCTGGACAAAACTTCAGATATTGTCCTGGGCCATCCCCTTATGCTGCTAGCCCCTCACGATATCTCTGCCATTCTGAATCCGGTGCAACCCAAGCATTTATCCTCTGCCTGCCACCTCCGGTTGCAATGCCACCTCCGGTTGCAATGCAATCTACTCATGTCTGACAATATCACACTACTTCGAAGCTCAACCCTGCTACTCTCCTTCCTCTTGTCCAAGGGGGTATCATAAAAAGTCTCTGGCCGAACAGGAAGAAGAGGACGCAGACCTACCTGCTTCTACCCTAGATAAACATGAACATGATTGCTTTGAACTCATGAAGGCGGAAACCACCCATCTACCCTCTGTCCTGGATGCCCCGATCCCATTGCCTCAACTCACCTTGTATGCTGATGGCTCCAGATTCACAGATTCATCCGGCAATTTACACACAGGGTATGCGGTTACCACAGAGACTACAGTTATGCAAGCCGCCTCGCTCCCAGCATCCATGTCTGCTCAAGAGGCTGAGCTCCATGCCCTTACAGTAGCCTGCCAGCTTGCAGAAGGATGAACAGCAAATAACTACACCGATTCCCGGTATGCACTGGGTGTGGCCCATGACTTTGGACTAATATGGAAGACAAGAGGCTTCTCGACTACAGCCGGTACCCCAGTGAAGCATGGCAAGGCCATAGATGCGCTCCTGACAGCACTCCAACTCTCAGAACAAGTAGCAATACTCAAAATTAAAGCCCATGGGAAGATAACCACACCAGAAGCCTGAGGAAACCACCTGGCCGATGAAACAGCAAAACAAGCAGCCATGACCCCCTTAGGGGCTGAAACCACAGAATTTGTGGGAATATATCATCCCCAGCCAGAAGCGGTAAACAAAGCCCTACTACAAAAAACTCAAACAGACACTGCAGACCAAGAGAAAGCAATATGGAGCAAGATGGTAGCAGTACGGGTGGATGATCTTTGGACTGTAGAAACCCGCCCATGTCTCCCCAGAGCTTTGTATCCAGCTGTGGTACAATGGGCCCATGGAGCAACCTCAAAGACTTTGATGAACTCACTTATAAACAAACATTATGTAGCTCCAGGAATAACTACTTTAACTAATCAATACTGCAAGTCCTGCCACACTTGCCTAGCATGCAACCCCAGAAGGCTAGAGAAACCACCCCCGAAACACTCAGCTAGACTGCTCTACCCCTTCCAGAGGATACAGATTGATCACATACAAATGCCAAAGAGTGGTAGATTTGAGTATGCCCTGGTGGTGGTAGACATGTTCTCAGGATGGCCCGAGGCTTATCCAGTCACAAATCAGACAGCGAAAACCACGGCTAAGAAATTTCTTTTGGAAGTGGTTTGCAGATATGGTGTACCCGAGGTGATAGAGAGTGATCAAGGCCCTGCGTTCACTGCTACTGTCACAAAAGAAATATGGTTGGCCCTAGGTACCACATTGGCGTTTCACACACCTTATCACCCTCATAGTAGGAAAGTGGAAAGAATGAACCAGACACTTAAAACCCGAATGCTAAAAATGGCCAAGGACACAGGTATGTCCTGGCCAGAAAGCCTGCCAATAGCCTTATTCAGCGTACGGTATTCCCCAAGGGGGAAGTATTCTTTATCCCCTTTTGAAATCTTGTTTGGAACAGCCCCTAGATTAGGTTGTTATTACCCACAACAGTTGGAATTGCAGTCTGATACTTTGATAGATTATGTGACCGCTCTTGCAAAAGAGTTAACTAATATCCATGCACGAGTATTTTCTTCCATTCCAGATCCTGATCTAGATACCGGTACTCACAGCATACTTCCTGGTGACTGGGTGATGGTTAAGAAGTTCCTCCGAAAGCATTCCCTGGAGCCAAGATATGATGGTCCATTCCAAGTGTTGCTGACAACAACCACTTTAGTTAAGTTGGCCAGAAAAGAACACTTGGATACACGCTTCACTCTGCAAAAAGGCTCCAGTTCCTGAGGACCGTGCACCACCCGCATCAGAATGAAACTATATATATTTTTTCTTATAGCAACGGGAATCTGTGGGTTGGAATACAGGGGATGACTGGGGATATAAGCCACAGAGTGCCCTGAACAAGAAAGACAAATATGGAGAGTCATTACTCAGCAGACTGACCTTATTAAAAACCGGCACATGGTCAAGTGATGGGAGGACAGGACATAGCACGAAACTCACCCTAGCCATAAGGAATCCTAGTCCTACGGATGCAGGCACATATGTTATGGGGGTACGGTATGATGGGGAGAATAGGGGACCAAGAGTACAGTTCCAACTTAAAGACATGTATAATTCATCTGAATGGCAGGCCCTTCAAACAGCAAGCGAATCCCTTAAACCACATGTACATATGCACACCCTAGGAGATATGGTGGCCATAGCTAATCCCACATTTGAAGACACGATGACAGCAGAGACTGGTTTCTCGGATGTCAACCTGTGGCTCGAATGGATGAGGTATAATGCAGGGAAACATAACAGGTCCAACTGTTATGTGTGTGGTGAAGCTAGACCCCATTTGGGAACAGTGCCATTAAACATACCTCCCACTCAAGAGGAGTGCTTTCTGAGCCTGTTCACCAGTACTTCCACTGACTACTCCCAGTGCGAAACATGGAAAAGAGAATATCCCATAGTAACCAAGACATCCAAGCCCGGTAATTACACATGTTATGGGAACTACCAGGGAGCAGGGAAGTTCTTGGGGAACTTCTCTATGGGATACTGTGCCTCCTACAGCAGCGTATCCACAGATCTGGTGCAGAATCAAACTCAATCTTTGGGAGACGTGCACTAAGTTAACAGACCAATGGACAGGGGAATGTGCACTTGCCAAAGTCATAATGCCCCTGCACATTTTTTCAGGAGGTGACCTAGTAGCAGAAGGGGAGCACTCATCCGAATCCAGCAGGAAGCGCAGAAGTGCCCCAGCTGGTAGTTTTGACCCCCATGTATATATAGATGCCATAGGAGTCCCAAGGGGGGTCCCAGATGAGTTTAAAGCCAGAGACCAAGTAAAAGGCAGGTTTTGAGTCCCTGATTCCTATAATCACTATAAATAAGAATGTAGATTGGATTAATTATATCTACTATAACCAACAGAGGTTCGTTAACTATACCAGGGATGCACTCCAGGGTGTAGCTGAACTAGAGGCCACTTGACAAATGACTTTCCAAAAATCGTATGGCCTTAGACATGATTTTGGCTGAGAAGGGGGGTATGTGTAAAATGTTACCTGGGACAAGTACATGTTGTACGTACATTCTGGACAATACAGGCCCAAATGGTAAGGTAACCTTGGCCATTAAAAAATTAGAGGATCTCTCAAAAGAGTTAAAAAGAAATTCGGGGCTGACCGATCCCTGGGATCAGTATTTTGGGTGGATGAGTGGGTGGCAACGCATTTGTACTCAAATAGTCATAGCAATTTTGATGCTGCTTACATTAGTTGCGATAGTGGTTTGCTGTATTCTGCCCTGTATGAAGAAGCTGTTGGGAAAAGCAACTAAAGAGGTAACTCCTACCTTTTTTAATTTGGGTGATATTAGAGATCCAATGAAGGAGGAGGAAGAGGGACCGCATGCTCCATTGCAGTCCTTGCCTGTTAATAATACATACAACATTCTCAAATGATAAGGGAAAGAATAGTGCTGGACTGTTCTGACTATTTCGTCAAAAGAGGACACTGGACAAGCCATGTCTGACTTCTATGCGAAATACAAATGAGATCCTGATGTCGGGAGGGCCAAGTAAGGCCATACAGCATAGGGACAGTACTGATAAAAATAGGATTTTTTGTACTCACCGTAAAATCCTTTTCTCTGACATCCATGGACTGACACGGTGTCTCTTTACACTTTACACGTGGGTTATGTCCCTGCTTGCAGGAGAAGACCTAGGCAGAATGTGAGATGTTATACATACATTCTAAAAGCCAGAGCTGAACAGCCCCACCCAGGGGGCGGTCCCTCCGGACATAACCCTCCCACTACAGTCAGCAGACTTCAGTTCGTAACAAAGCAGTACAAACTTAAAAAGGAAGGGTGGGTGCCGTGTCAGTCCATGGATGTCAGAGAAAAGGATTTTACGGTGAGTACAAAAAATCCTATTTTCTCTTACCATCCATGGACTGACACGGTGTCTCTTTACACTTTACACGTGGGATGTCCCAAAGCAGTGTCAAGAGGGATGGGAGCAGTATAAATGGAAAAACCAAAAACTTCACTCCAAGAAGGCAGAGCTCCTCAACGGAGGAGTCGCAACTTTAAACAGCGGCCTGCAGCACCCTGCGGCCGAAGGAAGCATCCGAAGATGCAGCCACATTAACCTTATAAAACTTAAAAGGCATGAACAGACGACCAGGTCGCCGCCTTGCACACTTGTGCAACCGACGCTTGATGTCGGAAAACCCAGGAAGCACCAATTGCCCTGGTGGAATGCGCCGTAACCGGAAAGGGAGGCGCCCGCCCTTTGAGAGCATAGGCTTGAATGACGGTTTGTCTGATTCCCCTAGAAATGATGGCAGACGAAACCGCTTGGCCCTGTTATGGACCAGAGACAGTCACAAACAGTGAGTCGGACTTTCGAATAGAAGCAGTAGCAGACAGGTACACCCGTAAGGCTTGTACCACATCCAATATGTGCAGCGCAAACTCTCTGGGATGCGATGGGTGAGGACACAAGGAAGGGAGGACAATGTCCTCATGTAGGTGAAAGGTCGACACCACCTTTGGCAAAAAGGAAGGTCACGGATGCAACACCGCCTTATCCTTATGGATGACTAAACATGGCGACTTGCAGGACAAAGCCGCCAACTCAGACACCCGTCAAACAGAAGTGATTGCCACTAAAAGGCCACCTTCTGAGACAAGACAAGAGGGGAATATCCCGGATATTCCCAAAAGGAGGTTCCTGGAGGACCGAGAGCACCAAATTCAGATCCCACGGTGGGAGAGGAGGCTTGACAGGAGGGAGCACATGGCGAACCCCCAACACAAGGTGCTAACCAAGAAATGACCCGCTAGAGGTCGCTGAAAGAAGACGGCCAAGGCCGAAATCTGATCCTTGATGGTACTCAAAGCAAGCTTTTGGGTCACTCCACACTGCAGAGGACGCAGGATTCTGGGGACGGAATATGTTAGAGGACGCCAGTCCAGCGCTTCGCATATGGCGATATAAGCTTTCCAGGCACGGTGATAGATCTGCTTGGAGGAAGACTTCCGTGTCCTTAACATGGTCAAAATGACCGAGTCCGAGAGACCTTCGGACCCTCAACACCTGGCTTTCAACAGCTCTGCCGTTAAAGCCAGAGACTGTAAGCCGGATGAAACATAGGACCTTGAGACTGAAGGTCCTCCCTCATCGGCAACCGCCAGGGAACGTCCACGACGAGACGTACCAGATTAGCGTACCAGTGATGCTGAGGCCAATCAGGAACAATTAGGATCACCAGAGTTTATATCAGGCGATAAGGACCCTATGGGGCCACCAACGCATCCGAGGCATCGCCCAAGGATCCCTGGATCTGGCCACAACCTCGACCCTTGCGATTGAGTCGAGAGGCCATCAGGTCCACATCCGGCGTGCCCCACCGTCGGCAAAGGAGTTGAAATATGCAAGGGCCACTCTTCTTGGTCCGGCGATTGGCGAATCAGATAGTCCGCCTGCCCATTGTCTATGCCCAGAATGTAAATGGCCTACAGAGCCGGCACGTTTCTTCCGGCCCACTTCAGGACACGGACTACCTCGGAAGCCGCAGCTGAGCTCCGAGTCCCCCCTTGATGGTTTACATACGCCACCGCCGTGGCGTTGTCCGACTGGCTCCTGATGGAGCGACCCCGTACTCTCTCCGACCTGAGGAGAGACACAGTCCGATGGCCCGTATTTCCAGAACAGTGATTGGTAAACGGGCTCGTCCGGAGTCCAAGGCCTTGAGCCGACAGGACTCCCCAGACTCCACCCCAGCCCGTCAGGCTGGTGTCCGTCGTGAGTACCGTCCATTGGATGGGAGGGGAACGACTTTCCGGACCGAAGAGCCGAGGATCTCAACCACCATGTCAGGGGCGCCCTGACCAGGTGAATCACCTGGATCTGAAGATCCAAGGACAACGGGGATTTGTCCCAGGTGGACAAGATCTCCTTCTGCAATGCCCTGGTGTGTGATTGGGCATACGGAACGGCCACGAAGGAGGCCACCACGAGTCCCGGGACTCTCATGCAAAAAAACGGATTGACAACCATTTTCGGGATGTCAGCACCCGCACCGCAGACTGAAGTGTCAGCAACTTCTCCAGAGGTAGGATACCTTTGCCTCCAAGGAGTCCAGAATCAGAACTAGATACTCCAGACACTGAGTCGGGACCAGGACTGACTCCTGAATGTTCAGGAACCACCCGAAGTCCCTGAGGGTCTAATTGACGATAGTCACCTTTCCTCTAAGTCTGAGCCACTTTCTGCTCTTAGCAGAAGATCGTCCAGATAGCCCACGACAGCAATACCTCACTGTAACAGAAGGCTAGAACCGGAGCAAGCACCTTGGTGAACACCCTTGGTGCCAAGGCTAGGCCGAAAGGAAGAGCCACAATCGATAGTGGACTTCGCTGATCGCAAGCGCAGAAACTTCTGGTGACTTGCACAGATCGGAACATGCAAGTAGGCGTCCTTGAAGTCCAAGGACGCCAGAAGAAAATCCCTTTGGGTGGAGTGTAGCGATCACCGTGCGAATGGATTCCATGCGGAATTTCTGCACCTTCTCGAAGGCATTCAGGGCCTTGAGGTCCAGGATAGGTCGAAACCCGTCCTATTTTTGGGACGACAAACAGATTCGAGGAGAATCCCTGAAAACTCTCCTGTGACGGAACCGGCACAATCACTCCGGACCTGATCAAATCCTGTACAGCCCCCAAGAGGGCTGCCCGACAGGTAGGAAGGAGAGGAAGATTCGAGGGAAAGAATCTGTCTGGGGGCCAGGATCGGAATACTATCCTGTATCCTGAGGTGACCACCTCGCACACCCACCAGTCGGAGATTCGGGAGGACCACCGATTCGTGACCTGCGAAGTCGTCCCCCCACCCCAGAGTCGGGCGGAGGCAAGACTTCACGCGGAGGCGGGCTTGGGAGCCGCTTGTTCGGCTTACGCACCCAGGGGCACTTGTGCCCACCAGCCGCACTGCCGTCAGTCTGAGAGGACCTACCCGTGGACTCTGACTGACGAAAAAAACCCGTTTTGCTGGAAAGGAAGGCCCCTGTTTTCGGTGGGCCTCCTCACTCTTGCTAGTCTAAGGAAGAAGAGTGCTTTTACCTCCCATGACATCCATGACGATGTCATCCAGAGCAGCACCGAAAGGTCTACCACCTTTAAATGGTAGATCTGTCAGGAGCTTCCTAAGGCTAGGTCAGCAGACCAGCACTTCAACCAGATAAGACGACGCAATACCACCGCCGAGACAGAGGCCCTGGATATTAAAGGGGCCGCGTCCAACGTGGCGTGGCACACATAAACCAGGCCCTGAAACAGTTGGTGGGCCAGAGCAACTGTGTCTGGAGGAAGATTATGCTCCTGTACAGCTAGGTGCAACATTTTTGCCCAACCTGGAAGTGTTTAAGACACAAGGGTCGCCGCTACCACAGGCCGTAGGGCGGATCCCAACAAGGCAAACATGGCTCTGCTCACCACTTCTGACCTCCTGTCAGTGGGGTCCTCAAATGCAGGAGTCCCCTCCATCGGGAGAGTGATGGCCTTGTTCAACCGGGCGACTGGAGGGTCGACCCTGGGGGAGAAGCCCACTTTTTAAGTAGGGCATCTTCAAGGGGTATCTGATAGACAAACGCCGCGGGACCATAAAAAAATTCTTCTGCGGCTTTTCCCAGACCTTATCAATGAGCTGGTCAAAGAAAGTACATATGGAAAAACCTCTTTAGAAGGCCTGGCCTTAAAAGAACCAAAGGAGAGTGTATCCGCCTGAGGTTCTGCATCCGCAGCATTTTAGCTTGAGAGTGTCCCTCACCGCAGTCATGAGTACACTAACAAGCGCCCTGTCATTTACTGACTCAGAACTGGAGTTTTCCTCATAAGGAATGTCCTGTTCAAAACCATCCAATACATTCAGAACTAGGGTCCTGAGCGGTAGTGGCTAGGCCCATATCTGAATCAGCGCACTGCCCTCATGAAGTAAAGTGGGGGAAGGGCGCTTTTTTGCTCCTTTGCGCTTGTACACAGCTCCCATCCTGGTCAGAAATGATTCCAGGACTGCCCACAACTGGTCCCTAGGGACTGCAGGTGCTGAAGCACTGCCTGTTGTCCACTGACATTTAGGGGAAGCTGGTGACAGAGACTCCATATTGCCCCCCTCTGAGACTCCTCAGATAAAAAGTCCACCCACAGGCTGTGCTGACTGAGGAGGGGGCGCCCAGGGGACTCACCAAACCGGACCAGGGACCGCTCAGTTCCGCTGTCTGTACCGCGCTGTGTCAGCGCTGGTGAGCTGTGAGGAGATTGTGAGGAGATTCGCGCTGTTACAGCAGTGCTAGAGGCCAAAACTAGTGCTGAAGAGCGCGCGGGCTACAAGAAAATGGCCGCCACACTTCACTGAGGCGATCCACGGCAAGATGGCCACCATGACTCAGCAAAAGTGAAAAAAACAGCACACACACAGCGCCACTCGGCGCTCAGGCCCCAAAACACACAAAAAAAGGCCCCAAGCATATCTGCAGACCAGCATTAGCCCCTCCAAGAACAGTGTGACCCCCAGGCACCCCACACAGCACAGCACCAGCAATGGTGACAGAGAGTGACAATGAAATACAGGGGGAGATAGGGAAAATCCCCCACAGAGAAACACACAGCTTTTTGTACTCACCTGCAGGCAGGAGAGACTACTTACCCGTCCCCCGAGGGACCCACTGGTGTGTTTCTGACAGGACTATCACAGTGCAGTACTGAGTAGCTGTCGGCCCGGTCCACCGCGAAAGATACAGTCAGTCAGGAACTGTTCAGTCTTGAGAGGACCGTGGGAGCATGAAAGCAAACCCGGCCACCCCTGGAGTCATGGGGCCTGTCGTGAACTGAGTCTCACGCACACAAGGTGAGGATCAGCACGCTCGATGGTCGGACAGGGAAGACTACGAGGATATCTTGTACCCAACCTGTTGCCCAGCCGACAGTTGATAGAAGATTCTCAAAAATAAAATAAAAAAGAATTCCAGAAAAGGAATAAAAATAGGTCAGGAGACTGGCTCCTGAGAGAGCCACGTCTTCTCCTTCTGCTAGGCAGAAAAAAACTGAAGTCTGCTGACTGTAGTGGGAGGGTTATGTCCGGAGGGACCGCCCCCTGGGTGGGGCTGTTCAGCTCTGGCTTTTAGAATGTATGTATAACATCTCACATTCTGCCTAGGTCTTCTCCTGCAAGCAGGGACATAACCCACGTGTAAAGTGTAAAGAGACACCGTGTCAGTCCATGGATGGTAAGAGAAATAGTAATTTTAAGGGGGGACTGTGATGGAGCTAAACATGTTATCTCTCTCTTCTACCCACTCAAATATTGTTTATTTTCTTTTCTTCTGTATTATTTTTTATTGTTTCTTTTGTTTCGTTCTTGTTGCAATATGTATATATATGTATATATGTATGTGTATTTATAGGTTTATGTGTGTTATGGTAATCTTATAACCAGCCAGCTGTAAGTTTCCTTAAATGACAAACAGATGTTACCTCCACTCCTACTCCTTTTACCCCCTCTTTCCTGCCCCTCCCATCGTCTATCTTAAAATGGCTGCCGAGCTAAGGAATGTGAAGTCTCGTGGCAAGAACAGACGTCACAGGAAGAGGACCATATACAGATGAACCAATGATATGCACACATATGTGATGACGTTTTCTTATGTCACTTTGTTTATATAAGGGGCTGTGACCCTGAATAAAGGCCTTGTTGATGAGAAGAGCTCATACTGAACAGTGTGTCTCAGTGTGTGATCCTTTTAAGCATGCATGCATTCACATCACCTTGAATTCGGGTCAGAGGCAGAATAGAGCATACATCCTGGAATTGGACCAGGGATAAATCTATTACAGTAAAGCTTTTTGTCCCTTTTAGATGTTTGTTTCATTATATAAATTGCTCATTTTTGTTTTTGATCTGTAGCACTTTGAGATCTTTTGATGAAAAAGGCATTATAAATAAAATGTATTATTATTATTATTGTGTCCCAGCGCTGCCAAGAACTCTCTCTTCAGCACATTTACACAGTTCCCAGTAGCTGGCTATTCGGGTGGGCCAGGACTACAACCTGGATACCGCCTGCAGCACAACCTCTCCACCTCTAGCAGCTCTGGTGAAGACCAGGTTATACCTTAGACCCGGCCTGCTTAGATTGCATAACCTACTGACTGGTGAGTCCTGCATCCCAGCGCTGCCAAGGATTTTCTCCAACACACCTACTTTTAGTTTCCAGGAGCTCCCTACTCGGGCGAGCCAGAGGACCACAACCTTCTACAACATAACATCTCCATCTCTAGGAGGTCTGGTGAAGACCAGGCTGTACCTTCGTTCTACCTGCTTAGATTGTCTTACCCACTGACTGGTGAGTCCTGCATCCCAGCGCTGCCAAAGACTTTCTCCAACACACCTACTTTTAGTTCCCAGTAGCTGCCTACTCGTGTGAGCCAGAGGACCACAACCTAGATATCTTCTGCAATATAACATCTTCATCTCTAGGAGATCTGGTGAAGACCAGGTTGCATCTTAGTCCAGGGCTTGACAAATTTGCTTGGAATCTAGGAGCTAAAAAAGTTAGGAGCCAGGAACGCGCCCCGTCCCGCCGAGCTCGCGCGCAGAAGTGAACGCATACGTGAGTAGCGCCCGCATATGAACGTTCATCTCCTCTGTAACTCAAAACCTGTAGAATTTTTTAAACGTCGCCTATGGAGATTTTAAAGGGTAAAAGTTTTTCGCCATTCCACGAGCGGACGCAATTTTGAAGCGTGACATGTTGTTTATCAATTTACTCGGCGTAACATTATCTTTCACAATATAAAAAAAATTGGGCTAACTTTACTGTTGTCTTATTTTTTAATTAAAAAAAGTGTATTTTTTCCCCAAAAAGTGCGCTTGTAAGACCGCTGCACAAATACGGTGTGACAGAAAGTATTGCAATGACCGCCATTTTATTCTCTAGGGTGTTAGAATAAAAAATATATATAATGTTTGGGGGTTCTAATTAGAGGGAAGGAGATGGCAGTGAAAACAGACAGGGGAAGCTCCATTAGCATTTCTGGTTGTCTTGTCATACCAACGGCCACCACAAGATGGCGCCAGATCACAGAAGGAAGCATAGGCCTGCAGAAGGTCGCAAAGCCACGGCCTCACTTACCGTCCGCGCAGCCCGACGCGATCGCGCAGCGGGCGGTGCACGGAGACACAGGATACCCCAGCTGTGCAGCCCCCTGTGTCGACCTGGAGCCCCGGGGTTTGTCAAACCCTGTCTTAGTCCCTCCCTGCCTGCTTAGACTGTGTTACCCGCTGACTGGTGAGTCGTGTATCCAGGCACTGCCAAGGGCTCTCTCTGGCACACCTACGCTTAGATCCCAGTAGCTGCCTACTCAGGTGAGCTAGAGGACTGCAACCTGGGTTTGTCTGCAACCATGGGCGTCCGCTCCATAGGGCAAGGGAGGGCGTTTCCCCCCCCCCCCCCCCGGAAATCCAGTGCCGCGATTCTTGGGGAGGAATACAGTGGGCAGGAAGCAAGGCGGCGGCGTGGCAAATTCAATTAGAGACTCTCTTTTCGGCTGACAGAAAGGGGAGGGGGAGATATATACAGACAGCCCACAGCTCTCCCTGTCACGGCACCGCTGCCGAGTTCTCTGGTAAATGGAGCAGCGGTGCTGTGACAGGGAGAGTAGAGCTGCGGGCTGTCTGTATATCTCCCCCGATCACCCCCCTCCCCCTTTCTGTCAGCTAGAAGAGAGAGAGAGAGCGGCTCTAATTGGATTCACCGTGCCGCCGCCCCACTTCCTGCCCGCTGTTTTCCTCCCCATGATTGGCCACAGCAGAGGGCCAATCAGAAGACTCTGGAGACTGGGGGAATCATGGGAAATGTAGTCCCTGAAGAGTGGCGGCCCCAGCGTGTCCACAGACACCATGCTACAGCGTCTATAAACTATGGAATAGATTTATGTAGTTTTTTTTTACTACTAATGGCGGCAATCAGCGACTTAGAGCGGGACTGCAATATTACGGTGGACATTCCGACACTAAGTGACACTTTTTTGGGGACCAGTAACACCAATACAGTGATCAGTGCTAAAAAAAATATGCACTGTCACTGTACTAATGACACTGGCAGGGAAGGGGTTAACATTAGGGGCGATCAAAAGGTTAAATGTGTTCCTAGGGAGTGCTTACTCACGGTGGGGGAGGTGCTTAAACTGTGGGAAGGCAGAGATCCATGACCTGCTTAGCAGAAACACAAGATCACTATCTTTCCTTGTCATAGAATGGTGATCTGCCTTGTTTACATAGACAGACTGCCATTCTGCCTCTCTCAGGAATGATCGGCGGACATAGAGTCCACCGGACCCACTGATTGTCTCCCGCTGTGTGCACCCCAGACCCAGAAGTGCAAAATCAAGTACATGTACGTGATTTTTCACAGAGAGGGGGCCTTATATGTACTGTATATGATCAGTAAGCCGTTAAGGTGACATGTTGGGTATCATTTATTTGGCGCAACCTCATCTTTTATATTTAAATTTTTTTTTTTTTTTTAAATGGGTCATTTATTGTGTTTGTGTGTCTTAAAATGACCTTTATCATATATTATTTACTGAAATTTTGCACTTAATAAACCATCGAGTTAATATTATGCCACATAAAGGAATTGGAAACACCACTATTTTATTCTCCAGCATCTCTGCTTTCAGAAAAACTTATGTTTGTGGGCTTTTATGTAATCTTCACACCTAAAATATATAATTTTTTAAAACATGTGTGCGTAAACCACAAAAGCAGCTCTGGCAATGAAAGGGCTAATGGGCTCCAGCCAACCCGATGAGCCGACACGGCTCCACCCTTGTTACAAGAGACTGCTAAGTAAGGCCCCCTTTCACACTGAGGTGTTGCAATAACGCGCTAAAAATGATTAGCGTTTTTACCGCGTTTGCAGTAAAAATAGCGCTAACGCCTATGCGTTTTTGCGGTGAAAAGGATTATTTGGTATCCCACAATCCTCCACTCTACTGCCAGCATGTGACCTTCCCACAGCTTCTGGGCGGTTTTACCGCGTTTTTACAGCGGTACTCATTTATTTCAATGGGGATAGGCGTTTTTATAGCGCTATTTTATGCGCCCCAAAGATGCTCCAAAAAAGCTGTTTGCAGGATTTTTTCCAATGCACAGCCAGCACAACGCCTCAGTGTGAAATCCCTCAGGGCTTTCACATTGAGAATGCTGGGGCAGGATTATTTCAGGCGTTTTTACAGTGCTATTTTTAGCGCTAAAACGCCTCAGTGTGAAAGGGACCTAATGATGGGCTCAGGCGTGTTGGAATCAAACCCGCCAGGAAGCCGTCACTGCATACCACCAATCATAGGCAGTGAGGCATTTCCCAACCCTTGGCTGCACGGTGATGGCTTCCTGGCGGGTACGATCCAAACACACCTGAGCCCATCATTGCTGCTAAGGTGAGACATCTCAAAAATGAAGAGAATGTTCCAGCCCCGTAAGTGGGGAAATGTTCTGCCCCTGAAGGGGTTAATCTAGGTTTCCACACTATATATGTGTGTATCATCATCTGCTGGAGATAAAAGACATCACAGTGACTATGGAGGAAGAGGACGGACATGACGGGGGGGTTACTGGGTTTAAATAGAAAAGAAGATCTTATTACCTCCTCTGCTGCCACTTCCAGCGATGTCTTCTCTCTACTTCCTCCCGACTCACCTCTCATCCGAAACTTCCTATTTATGCCTGACATCACTTCCTGTCTGTACCTGACATCCCTTCCTTTCTACTTTCCATAGAGATGTCTTGTCTTGGAATATGTAAGATCACCACCTTGTGGAGCTCAGCGGTACTGCAGCCTCAAGAAAGTTTTGGATTTTGGCTACTCCCCCATCATTATTATCATACAGGATTTATATAGCGCCAACATTTTAAGCAGTGCTTTACCATATAAAAGGGAGACAGTACATTTACAATACAATAAAATACAGGAGGGTTAAGAGGGTCCTGCTCATAAGAGCTTAAAAATCTAACAGATGTCTCCATCCTGTAGATTCCAACTATGGGGCTTATTTCATCCCACTGACAGCAATGTGGGACTTATTTTATCCCACTGACACCAATTATGGGGCTTATTTTATTCCATTGACACCAACAATGGGATTTTTTTATCCCACTGACAGCAACGATGGAACTTTTCTTTTTATCCTAGTGACACCAACAATGGGACTTTTTTTTAATCCCAGTGACACCAACAATGGGACTTTTTTTTAATCCCAGTGACACCAACAATGGGACTTATTTTATCCCACTGACACCAACGATGGGACTTTTTTTAATCCCAGTGACACCAACAATGGGACTTATTTTATCCCACTGACACCAACGATGGGACTTTTTTAAATCCCAGTGACACCAACAATGGGACTTTTTTTTAACCCCAGTGACACCAACAATGGGACTTATTTTATCCCACTGACACCAACGATGGGACTTTTTTTAATCCCAGTGACACCAACAATGGGACTTTTTTTTAACCCCAGTGACACCAACAATGGGACTTATTTTATCCCACTGACACCAACGATGGGACTTTTTTTAATCCCAGTGACACCAACAATGGGACTTTTTTTAATCCCAGTGACACCAACAATGGGACTTATTTTATCCCACTGACATCAACGATGGGTCTTATTTCATCCCACTGACACCAACAATGGAGCTTATTTCATCCCACTGACACCAACAATGGGGCTTATTTCATCCCACTAACACCAACAATGGGGCTTATTTCATCCCACTAACACCAACGATGGGTCTTATTTCATCCCACTAACACCAACAATGGGGCTTATTTCATCCCACTAACACCAACGATGGGGCTTATTTCATCCCACTGACACCAACAATGGGGCTTATTTCATCCCACTAACACCAACGATGGGGCTTATTTCATCCCACTGACACCAACAATGGGGCTTATTTCATCCCACTAACACCAACGATGGGGCTTATTTTATCCCACTGACACCAAGAATGTGACTTATGTTATCTCACTCACACTAGCAATGGCACTAATTTCATCCCACTGACACCAACAATGGGGCCTACTTTATCCCACTAACACCAATGATGGGTCTTTGTCCCAGTGACACCAATGATGGGACTTTTTTATCTCACTGAAACCAACACTGGGTCTTATTTCATCCCACTGACAACGATGGGACTTAATTTATCTCACTGACAACAATGATGGACCTTATTTTAGCCCAATGTCAGCAGTGATGTGGCTTATTTGATCTAATTGACACCAATGATGGTACTTCTTTTATTTCATTGATTTAAAAATGGGGCTTATTGTTATCCCACTGACCTTACTGTCTGTAGATAAGACACCAATAGGGACTTCATGGGTTTGCATCCCCTGAATACAATTTATTTTACCACCATGTGGAGATTAAAGAAATTACAGCCCCAAGAAATGATTTACATCACCACGAACACATATTACGCTGTGTATGTACTGTATATTTTTAAATATGTGTACTAGAGACAAGGTTCGGGTTTAATGATTCAGGCTGAATCATACAAGTTTTGAGATTCTTGATCCTGACACATTTTCATATATATACATATATATTTTGGACAATTTTTATAAATCATGATGCATTGCATGGCTCAGCACGTGAAGAATGACCAATAAGGGGGCTTTTGGATAATTTGCAAGACTGCCTAGCACATGCGTCCAAAAAAAAAACTTGTAAATAGGTTGATGCAAGCCCCATTGAAGTAAAATGGAGGTGAATTTGGAAAATTTATTATCTCCATTGTTAAAGCTAATAGGCAAAGGATTGTAAAGGGGCATTGGTAGATGGGCACTGCCCTAGAGGGCCATGTACTAATGGAAACAGGCACAAGCTATCCCATTCAGCTGTCATGGCCAGGTCCAGTTACCCCACCCATGCTGTCAAACCCAGGCTGTCCGAGCTGTTGCGCTCAAATCTAGCTAACAAACCCAGTGTGCAGGCCCAGGCCAGGCTAGCAAACTCAGCTGTCCATCAAGCCCAGGCCCAGCTAGCCACTCAGCTGTTAAGCAAGCCCAGGCTCAACTAGTCCACCTATTTTTAAAACCCAGTGTTAGAGTACCTAGCTACCCTGCTTTTGCAAAAGATGTATGTAGGCAGGCGCAGTCTACTTTCTCCACTGTAGGTGGCACTCTTCTGCAGCAGTACAACAGGCAGAAATTCGAGTCGAGAGGAACAGTTCCTCTACAGTTTTCCTGGGTCACTGGGGAAGCACTCAATTGGATGCTGCAGCCCCATGTGACTTCGGCAGCCATCTTGGGTCTGGCAGAGCCTGTTTAAAGGGACGTTCCGGGCTTCTTCAGAAAAAAATAAAAGTCAGCAGCTACAAATACTGTAGCTGCTGACTTCTAATATAAGAACACTTACCTGTCCAGGGATACAGCGATGTCCTCACCCAAACTGATTCTTCAATCGGCTTCGGGTGCAGACACCGGCATCTCTAGTTAGTCAAACAGGAAGTGAAGCCTTGCGGCTTCACAGCTTGGTTCCTAATGCACCTTGGCAATGGTCCCATAGTCTTTTGGGACCTGTGATGTATCCCAACAGAATTTGAGGGAAGGAGGGTAGCAAACTTCTGGCTCAGATCTGATCTGGAAGTGGAAGTGAATACCTGTCAAAACAAGGTACCTGCTTCCCCCTCACCCCCAAAAAGTGCCAAATGTGGAAGCGGAGGGGAGGGTTTAAATAAGCAGAGCTACTCCTTTTGGTGGAGCTTTGCTTTATGGCCCTGGCCCCCAGGTTTTGCACACATTTTGCAAGCGGGTAGAGTAGGGAAAGTTACCCCGTCTATTAGGGACAGTACTAGCATTATGGAAAAAGTTCCTGATGAAAAGTGAAAGCATAGGGTTGTATCTCTTCTGGACACCTTCCCAATTGTTCACTAGACTAGAGGCCGTATTCTGCCCCTCTCAACAGATGCCGTCAGTCCGGCTGGAGTTTGCTTCTTCCATGTGGCTGGAAACTGTGAGTGCACCTGGCTGAGTGGCCTTTCCACTGGGTTTGTTGTAAAATGTTACTGTCATAGGTGTGCGCACAGGGTGTGCCAGATGTGCCTGGGCACACCCTAATCACCCCGTGCAGTGCCGATACCCCCTGCCCCCACCAGAGAGCGTGCCTGCACCGAAAAAAGGAAAGTAGATGCACACAACCTTTCATGGCACAGACTTGTGATTCGGACCTTGAGCAGAAGAAAATTTTAGTGCCCGGACCGCCTTGAATTTGAATTCAGTACACCTGATATAGACAAATGTGGGATAGGGACTAGTTACAAAAGCTTTTTTAGAACACTTTTAGCGCTTTATAGTTTATATATAGAACAATTTGGTCAGTTTGCCATCCTGAACATGATGTTGAATTAATTTATTTGTTGTATTACTATCACCGGCTCATTTTGTTCTGAATTGAAATTCGGACAAGTTTTTTGTTATTCGGCAATTCAGATGTACCTGAATTTCCAAATTACAATAGTAAACAAATTGAAACAAATCCGAAATAGTTTCGTACAAAATTTTTATTTCAAATTTGAATAATTTTCTAATTGAATTTCCGAAGAGAATAAAATAGAATAGAACATAAAAGAATAGAATAAAAAATAATATAATTAAGTAAAATAGAACAGAATACAAAACAAAAGAATAGAAAAAAACTGAATAGAAAATAAAGGGATAGAATATAAATAAATTGAGTAAAACAGAACAAAATAAAATAAAAGTGCAAGTCTCTCTCCACCACCCCTAGAGACAAAGGTAGTCTCCTTCACATCTGTTTTACATGGCTTCCCTGAAGATTGTGTCGTACAATGTCCGTGGCCTGAGCTCCCCATCTAAATGCAGCAAGTTGTGGCTTGAGATGAAAAGACTGGGGGCACACATCCTTTTATTACCGTACATACATTTCTGTACTGACTCCGCCCCTCGCCTTCCCACGCATCTATGTTATATAGTCAATGGTACCTTAGCAACTCGCCCCGACCAAAATCAGGTGGCGTGGCGATTTTGCACAGCACCCTTCTCTTTTTTTAACCACTTAAGGACCGAGCAATCTTTGAGATCTGTTGTTTAAAAACCATTTTCATATGCGGACGGAACTTACGTATGCGTTCACTTCTGCGTGCGAACTCGGCGGGACGGGGCGCTTTACATTTTTTAAATATATTTTCTTATTTATTTAACTTTTTGTTTACACTGTCCTTTTAAAAAAAAATAAAAAATTGGGTCACCTTTATTCCTATTACAAAGAATGTAAACATCCCTTGTAATAGAGAAAAAGCATGACAGGACCTCTTTAATGTGAGACTAGAGATGTCCCAAACCATTCGCCGGCGAATAGTTCCCGGCGAACATAGCTTGTTCGCGTTCGCCGCGGCGGGCGAACATATGCGATGTTCGGCCCACCCCCTATTCGTCATCATTGAGCAAACTTTGACCCTGTACCTCACAGTCAGCAGACACATTCCAGCCAATCAGCAGCATACCCTCCCTCCCAGACCCTCCCACCTGCTGGACAGCATCCATTTTAGATTCATTCCGAAGCTGCAG
Source organism: Rana muscosa (assembly GCA_029206835.1). Taxonomy (NCBI): domain Eukaryota; kingdom Metazoa; phylum Chordata; class Amphibia; order Anura; family Ranidae; genus Rana; species Rana muscosa. The sequence goes on from JARGYO010000094.1 coordinate 29,002,191, forward strand.
TCTTAGTGAGAGTAGGGACAGTGTAGCTGCTGCTGATTTAATAGGGAAATCTATAGCTAGGCCAGTGTATTCAATGTCCACACCACTCCTTAAAGACTCATCTGATCTCTGCTGTAAGGACAGCGTCCTAACAGCACCCCAAAAAGCCCTTTTTAGGGCTAGTACATCAGTCTGCTTTTTTTTTTCCTGACACAGTAGCTTACATCAAAAAAAAAAAGAAAAAAACATTTTGACGGCAATAGAATAGCAGTAAGTTGCCTGCCAGCGTGTGTCAGGCCTACAGCGTCTACTCTGCCAACTTATGCCAGTGCACAGTGCCACTCATATCTTGTGTCACAGTAGCTTGCACGCATAGTACAACTAAACTAATCTAAAAAAAAATGACAGGCAGAGGCAGGCCACCCCGCAGGGGCCGTCGTGGTCATGGTGCTGTGATTCCCTTTGGCCCTAGAATAATGCCCAGTGTTCAGAGGCCACGTACCCTGAACTCGAAAAGTTCTGAGGACATAGTTGACTGGCTAACACAGGACACCCAATCTTCTACAGCTTCCGCTCGGAACCTTGACGCACCATCCTCCTCCAGCTCAGCTTCGGGCACCTCTCAAGTTACCACTCGCCCGCCTGCCGCCACCACCAACACTAGCACCACAGCTGCTTCACTTGATCTGTCAGAGGAGTTATTTACACATGAGTTGGAAGAAATGAGTGATGCACAACCATTATTGCCAGAGGATGTAGATAAAAGGGATATGTCTCAGTCAGGCAGCATTACACACATGGACGTACGGTGTGATGATGATGTTGTACCTGCTGCTGCTTCCTTTGCTGAGTTGTCAGATACAAGTGAAGTGGTTGATGATGACGATGTGGATGTCACGTGGATGCCCTCTCGAAGAGAAGAAGAACAGGGGGAAAGTTCAGATGGGGAGACAGAGAGGAGGAGGAGACGAGTTGGAAGCAGGGGTAGGTCATCGCAAGGAGCTAGTGGCACAGTCAGACAGCATGTATCGGCACCCGGGGTCAGCCAGACAGCACGCCAATCAACGCATGCTGTTGCTACCACCAGAATGCCGTCATTGCAAAGCTCAGCAGTGTGGCATTTTTTTTGTGTGTCTGCCTCTGATAACAGCGATGCCATTTGCAACCTGTGCCAAAAGAAACTGAGTCGTGGGAAATCCAACACCCACCTAGGTACAACTGCTTTGCGAAGGCACATGATCGCACATCACAAATGCCTATGGGATCAACACATGATGACGAGTACAAGCAGCACACAAGCTCAAAGCCACCATCCTCCTCCTGGTCCAGCATCTTCAGCCACGTCAACCACTGCTGTCCTCCTTGCCCCCTCTCAACCATCCGCCACTCCGTCTCTCGCCTTGAGCAGTTCCTGCTCATCTGCCCACAGTCAGGTGTCTGTCAAGGACATGTTTGAGCGTAAGAAGCCAATGTCACAGAGTCACCCCCTTGCCCCGCGTCTGACAGCTGGCTTGTCGGAACCCTTAGCCCGCCAGCTTTTACCATACAAGCTGGTGGAGTCTGAGGCCTTCAAAAAATTTGTAGCTATTGGGACACCGCAGTGGAAGGTACCCGGCCGAAATTTCTTTTCACAAAAGGCAATCCCCAACCTGTACTCTATTGTGCAAAAGGAAGTCATGGCATGTCTGGCACACAGTGTTGGGGCAAGGGTCCATCTGACCACTGATACCTGGTCTGCAAAGCACAGTCAGGGCAGGTATATCACCTACACTGCGCATTGGGTAAACCTGCTGATGGCTGCCAAGCATGTAATGCGTGGCTCTGCAGAGGAGTTGGTGGTGACACCGCCACGACTTGCAGGCAGGCCTGCTGCCACCTCCTCTACTCCTCCTACTCCATCCTCTTCTATAACCTCCTCAGCTGAGTCCTCTTCTGCTGCTGCGTCTTGCTCCACATCAACTGCACCCCCCCAGCTCCCCAGGGGCTATTCCACATCCCGGATATGACAGTGTCACGCCGTCTTGGGGTTGACTTGCCTGAAAGCAGAGAGTCACACTGGACCAGCACTCCTGTCCGCCCTGAACGCACAGGTGGATCAGTGGCTGACTCCGCACCAACTGGAGATAAGCAAAGTGGTGTGTGACAACAGAAGCAATTTGTTGGCGGCATTGAATTTGGGCAAGTTGACACATGTGCCGTATCTGATTGTACAACGCTTTGTGCATAAGTACCCAGACTTACAGGACATCCTCAAGCAGGCCAGAAAGGTGTGTGGCCATTTCAGGCGTTCCTACACAACCATGGCGCACTTTTCAGATATCCAACGGCGAAACAACATGCCAGTGAGGCGCTTGATTTGCAACAGCCCGACACGTTGGAATTCAACACTCCTAATGTTTGACCGCCTGCTCCAACAAGAAAAATCCGTCAACGAGTATTTGTATGACCGGGGTGCTAGGACAGCCTCTGCGCAGCTGGGAATTTTTTTGCCACGTTACTGGACGCTCATGCGCAATGCCTGTAGGCTCATGCGTCCTTTTGAGGAGGTGACAAACCTAGTCAGTCGCACTGAAGGCACCATCAGCGACATCATCCCATTTTTTTTCTTCCTGGAGCGTGCCCTGCAAAGAGTGCTGGATCAGGCCGTAGATGAGCGTGAAGAGGAAGAGGAAGAGTTGTGGTCACCATCACCACCAGAAACAGCCTTATCAGCATCGCTTGCTGGACCTGCGGCAACGCTGGAAGAGGAGTCTGAGGAAGAGGAGTCAGAGGAGGAATGTGGCTTTGAGGAGGAGGAGGAAGACCAACCACAGCAGGCATCCCAGGGTGCTCGTTGTCACCTATCTGGTACCTGTGGTGTTGTCAGTGAGATCAGTGAGGACGAGGAACGGGACATGAGTAGCTCGGCATCCAACCTTGTGCATGTAAGATGGGAAGCAGCTCTCATTGTCTGAACACTGTTTGTTTACAATTAAATATTTAACTGTCATTCTGCTGTTTGGCCACAAGATGCCGCTGGTTTTTCCTGACACAGATAACGGGCTGTAGCCATGGAGACGCTGTACACAAATCAGTGCTGCGACACACAGGAAAGAAAGTGAGAGGAGAACTGTAGTATAACAGGCTGTTTTGGACAGAGATTCAAGAAAGAGAGAGAAAGTGTGTAGCGAGCAGGCAGCCATTTTGAGAAGGAGTTTGTTCTGAGGACTGTGTGCAGAGAATCCTACAACATCCAGGTGTGGAAACAGAACTGCAGCTGAGTGAAGTTACTTGTGTCTAAGATCCTGATCCTGTCCAGAGGAACGAGGAATTGCTTGCAGGAAGACGGATGAGACTTGAGGAACAAAACAATATACACTGCAGGACCATATACTTGTTAGAGAGACATTTTGTCCCGGTCAGAGTCACCAGCGGATGCAGAGCAGACCCGGGTCGGTAAGATCGTGCACGCACCCCATTACTTTGTTGGCGCCTAGAGACTGAGACCAGGCCTGTAGATAGTTAGTAGGGTCTCTGTTTGTGTCAGGCTACAAGTGTTGCTACTGTTCACTACAGGGACTCCATAACCTAAAGTGACACTTCACAATTGGAGAGCTGATGAACTTTCTACAAACTCAAGATAGACTGGCGTTGTGCTCAGGAGGAACACGCAGACGCATGATACAACACCAGTTAAGGGGGGGGGGGGGGGGGAAATACGGTAGAGCTTTGTAAGTTTGTAAACTGTTGTGCTGCACCGCAGGCTAGCCCGCACCACACACCCATACAGTTATTCTTGAGTTGTTTTTAGGGTATTAACAGGTAAGGTGTGGTGGTTTGGTTGTGCCCACCAGTAGGCAAATTACTCCTGCATCCTACGTAGGGCGCCACGCTGTGCAGCATAAAGGCGGTTGGGTTCAATACCCCGTCTAAGTAAAATTCAGTTTTAACAAGAGCTGGTGGTGGAGTGGTTTTCCTTGTTCGTGACTTCGCTGTATCCTGGGGAGCCCACCCCGGTACACGTTCTACATCTTGGCGTAGTCGGCAGGATCCAGCGACCGTTATGGACGGGAACGCGGCGAGAGACCCTCCCCCGGCGCCAATCCAGGACCCAGCTCAGGGTGCGCCAGTGCAAGGCCAACTTGCCCCCGCCATGTCTGCCCCAGTAGGGTATATCCCCGTGGAGGCGCTGTTGCGTCATCTGCCAAAATTTGACGGTAAAAACAGGACGTTGCAGGACTCGACTGAAAGGGTTCAAAGTGCAGTTAGGATGTGTAACCTGAACCCCGAGCTACGGGCAGAGGTTGCGTTGGGGGCTCTAGAGGGTGACATAAGACGGACAGTGATGGTGAGGCCGAATCCGAGAGAGACACCCTAGAGAAAATATTCTCCCTTCTGGAGAAAACCCAGGGGGGGGGGCGTACCAAAGTGGTACAGTTGCGGAGTCACTTCTTCAACAGACCGCAGCGAGAGGGTGAGACCCTGATGCAGTACTCCAATGCCCTACAGGAGATGTTAAGTGAAATACAGTGGCGAGACCCCGAGGCCATGGGAGCCTTCCGGGGGGTGGACCGGCTACTACGAGACCAGTTCATAGTGGGGCTTTCCAACAAGTTCTTACGAGACAAATTGCAAGAGATGACCCGGATGTCGCCCGACATGACGTTCTATAATGTCTACCTAGCCGCTGTTGAGAAAGAGGAAGAGCACATGCCTGTGGCAGAGAGAGTAGTCAGTGGCATCCATGCTACAGGAGGGCGGTCTGCATCCGAAGACTCAGAGTCCTTAAGAGATGTGGTTCAGGGCCTGCGGACGGAGTTGAGAGAACTCTGGCTGGAAGTGTCTCAGATGAAGGCAGAATCACCCCGGTCACTGGAAATGACCCCGGTGCCCCGCGCTACCCCACCCAGGAATACTCAGGTGTGAGGGTTAGTTAAAAGGGGGCCCCTCTGCTGGGCTTGTCGACAGTACGGCCATATGGCCAGAGAGTGCCCAAAACAGATGAAGTCTGAGCCGACGTTAAACTTTCGACCGCCGCGGTAGCTGGGTGCCCTGCGGCGGTACGCCAGAAGCTAAGCCCTATGTGTGAGGAGCACGACCTGTATGCCAGCAGCCCCATTATGGAAGCCGAGTTGGAAGGCCAGAAGGTACGCTGCCTAGTTGATACAGGGTCGGAGTGCACCCTTATGCCTCTGGAGTTCTTCGAAAGGTACTTTGGACATATGATGGAGCCGGAAGACAGGAGCATCATCAGGCTGACAGCTGCCAATAACAGGGAGATGGACGTCCGAGGCATAGTCTGGATGCGGGTCCGACTGTTTGGGCAAGACGTCGGCAAGAAAGGGGTCGTGCTGGTGGACCATTTGTCCTGGAGAGGCATGGACGTGACGCTATGTATGAATGTGCTGAGAGACCTAGACCATCAACTCTATGCCAAAGAAGGGCCGAAGTATTGGCAACGGGCCACCACACACCAGCCGACCCAGAAGGTTTTACAGCAGATGGTGAGGAGCTGTAGTCTGCAAAAGAGCAACATGTCTGGTCGGCCCATTGGACACGTGAGGGTGCCGCGGAGGACCCCAGTGAAGGTCCCACCTCGTCAAGAACAAATATTGATGCTGCCGGGACGACAACTGAATGGACTGGAGGTCCTGATCGAGCCGGCTTACCAAGAGGAGACGCAGATTCACCCACTGGTAGCCCGGGCCCTCGCAATTCTGAAGGATGGATGTGTGCCTGTACGCTGCCTCAATGTTGAAGACTGAGTTAACCGTGCCTGGGAATACCTTGCTGGCCAAAGTTTATGTGTCTGAAGGGGATATGCCTCGATGAACGAGCTTCACGCTACAGCCAGATAGGAGGTCAGCCTGGACCTATGCTGTAGAGGTCCATCAACGGGAAACCCCGACAGCGGAGTGGAACAGTCGAGTGATCATGGCTCGGATGGGGGTGGACTGCAAGACCCTGACTCCAGGACAACAGAAGTTGCTGGAAGACACCATTTGGGAATTTCAGGAGGCATTCTCGAGACATGATGAGGACTTCGGGTGTGCTTCCGCCATTGAACACGAAATCCCCACCGGCGATGCTGCACCAATCAGGGAACGTTACCTGCAAATCCCACCTAAAATGTACCAGGAGGTGAAAGATATGGTGGCCAGCATGTTGGAAAACCGAGTGATCCAGGAGAGTTAAAGTCCGTGGGCTGCTCCGGTAGTCTTGGTGCGGAAGAAAGATGGGAGTCTCCGGTTCTGCGTGGATTATCGGAAGCTGAATGCCCAGACCGTCCGGGATGCCTACCCCCTTCCCCAGATTGAGGAGTCGTTATCCGCCCTGAGTCATGCAAAGTTCTTCTCGACTCTTGACCTGGCCAGTGGGTATTGGCAGGTACCAATGGCCAAGAAGGACAAAGCAGACGGCCTTCATCCTACCTATGGGACTCTGAGTTTAACCGGATGCCGTTTGGCCTGTCCAATGCCCCAGGAACATTCCAGTGGTTGATGGAGCACTGTCTGGGGGATCTGAACTTCGAGTCGGTATTGATCTACCTGGACGACATAGTAGTATTTGGGGCCTCTTTTGAAGATCACCTCCAGAAGCTACGACAGGTCCTAGGACGGGTGCGAGATCATGGGCTCAAGATCAAGCCCAAGAAGTGACAACTGTTTAAACAGCAAATAGAGTATTTAGGACATGTGGTCACCCAGGAGGGGGAAAGCCGGCCCCCAGCAAGGTGGAAGCCATACAGAACTGGCCCCAACCACATACACTACGAGAGGTGCGGGCATTTGTGGGATTGGTCGGCTACTACAGGAGGTTTATACCCAAATTTGCTCATTTGGTGGGCCCATTAAATGAGTTAACAAGAGGCACTGCGGGGGGCCCAAAGAATCGTCCCATCAAGTGGGGACCCCGGCAACAAGAGGCCTTTGAGGCAGTGAAGCAGGCGCTGACCAGTGCCCCGATTCTGGCTTATGCGCGGTTCGACACCCCATTCCTGCTGTACACTGATGGGAGCCTACATGGCTTGGGGGCCGTGTTATCACAAGCTCAGGATGGACGTGAAAGAGTCATTGCCTATGGCAGCCGGTCTCTGAGAGAGTCGGAGCGCAACCCTGACAACTATAGCTCCTTTAAATTGGAACTACTGGCACTGGTGTGGGCCATGACCGAAAGGTTCGCGGAGTACCTGACAGGTGCAGAGGTGACCGTGATGACAGACAACAACCCGTTAGCACATCTGGAGAATGCCAAGCTTGGTGTGCTAAAGCAGAGGTGGTTGGCTCGACTTTCTAAGTACCAATACTGCATCAAGTTTCGGTCAGGAAGGGAGAACGGCAACACTGATGCACTCTCGAGTCCCTGTTGGGTTATCTGATCGGAATGCTGATGAGTTAGAGGACACTGAAACTCCTGACCTGGGTCGAGTACCCATGTTCCAGGACGTGGCACATTCAAGTGGGGTGGCGTCCGGGATGCACATGTTGCTAGGCAAGACGTTGGCTGATTGGGAGAGAGTCCAGAATGGCTGCCCAGACCTGTGGAAAGTAAGAGAATGGGTCCGGACTAAAATCTGGCCTCGGCCAGAAGAGCGGGCCCGTCTGACTCCAGAGGGCCAAAAGTTGTTGAGGCAGTGGGATAAGCTGACTGTTACCCAGGGCCTCCTGTGTCGGACCATATACTTACAGTCAGAGTTGCAGTACCGGCATCAGATTGTCATCCCCATGTCATGGGGACCGGAGGCCGCCCGGGAAGCTCATGAAAGGGGAGCCCATTTCAGGAGTGAGAAAACGTTCACGTGGCTTCAACGGCTGGTATACTGTCCCGATCTGGCAGACATGGTGGCTGAGGCATGTCTTAAGTGTCGACCCTGTGGGTTGAGCAAGAGTACTGAACAACGGGCTCCTGTTCAGGCCATCCGGACCTCAGCGCCCCTAGAGCTTCTTATGATCGATTATGTACAGATTGGGTACTCTACCTCGGGACACCCGTACTGTCTAGTCATGACAGATCATTTCACCAAGTATGCGGTGGCTGTACCCACCAAAAACCAGACGGCAGAGTCGGCCGCGGATGCGGTCTGTAAACACTTTATACAGGTGTTTGGGTGTCCTCGGAGGATACATTCGGACCAGGGGGCATGTTTTCAGGGTACTCTGATGAATGAACTGTATGGCATCGAACGTTCCCGCACCACCACGTATCACCCCCAGGGGAACGGGGCGTGCGAGCGGTTCAACCGCACCTCGCTCCAGATGCTGCGGACTCTGGAGGACAACCAGAAGGCTCGTGGCCCGAGTACCTACCTGAACTGATGTGGGCCTATAACAACAGGGTACACAGTACCACTGGTTACTCCCCACATATGCTCATGTTTGGGAGAGCCGGACGGGAGATTGAAGATCTCCACATGCCCGATCCGATGGAGCCATCACCAAGAAATACCACTGCATGGGTGAAAGAGCACCGCCGCCGGCTAAGAGCAATCCACAAGGTTGTGGGGGAGCGCCTGGGACAAGTGGTACATTCTAACCCAAGACCAGTGCAGAGGGATGGGTTTGCCCAGGGTGATTGAGTGATGGTCAAAGCTAAGCGGCCGTCTGGAAAGTTGGATGGGCGGTGGTCCCTTACACGGTGAAGAGGAGGATAGACCCTGAAATCCCGGTCTATGAGGTAGAGCCAATAGGGACTGGGGGGCCTTCACGAAACTTGCACCGTAACATGTTGAGACGTTGTAATTTTGATAAGCCGGTGTGCGTGGAGGAGATGCCTCCTTCTGCTCAGGGTACAGAGCAAATACCCTTGGAGGAGGAATGGTGGGTTTTCCCTGCCCCGGTACCCACAGAGGCTCCAGCCGTGGCAAGTTTGCCACCTCGGGAAAGTGTTGAGCAGTCAACAGCCCCTCCCCCATTAAATGTGTCTGACGCCCCCAGTGCTTCTAAACCTATCCCTCTTCGAAGGTCAACCAGGCCCAATGCTGGTGTGCCCCCACAGCGCTATGCCCAGAATGAGTTTGTATGGGGAGGGTTGCCGAGGACGACAACCTCTAGTGGGGTGGCATGTAAGATGGGAAGCAGCTCTCATTGTCTGAACACTGTTTGTTTACAATTAAATATTTAACTGTCATTCTGCTGTTTGGCCACAAGATGCCGCTGGTTTTTCCTGACACAGATAACGGGCTGTAGCCATGGAGACGCTGTACACAAATCAGTGCTGTGACACACAGGAAAGAAAGTGAGAGGAGAACTGTAGTATAACGGGCTATTTCGGACATAGATTCAAGAAAGAGAGAGAAAGTGTGTAGCGAGCAGGCAGTCATTTTGAGAAGGAGCTTGTTCTGAGGACTGTGTGCAGAGAATCCTACAACATCCAGGTGTGGAAACAGAACTGCAGCTGAGTGAAGTTACTTGTGTCTAAGATCCTGATCCTGTCCAGAGGAACGAGGAATTGCTTGCAGGAAGACGGATGAGACTTGAGGAACAAAACAATATACACTGCAAGACCATATACTTGTTAGAGAGACATTTTGTTTCGGTCAGAGTCACCAGCGGATGCAGAGCAGACCCGGGTCGGTAAGATCGTGCACGCACCCCATTACTTTGTTGGCGCCTAGAGACTGAGACTAGGCCTGTAGATAGTTAGTAGGGTCTCTGTTTGTGTCAGGCCACAAGTGTTGCTACTGTTTACTACAGGGACTCCATAACCTAAAGTGACACTTCACAATTGGAGAGCTGATGAACTTTCTACAAACTCAAGATAGACTGGCGTTGTGCTCAGGAGGAACACGCAGACGCATGATACAACACCAGTTAAGGGGGGGGGAAATATGGTAGAGCTTTGTAAGTGTTACGTACCTCAGAGGACGAGTCTGACTTGTAGGAGAAGACCTCTCATACAGCTCTGGTTCAGGAGCCACCGGAGTGGGAACAGTGGTCTCGGGAACACAGCGGGGTAGGAGTGCCTGTGGAGACTGTGGTGGTTGACACTGTAGCTGGTTGATGATCCGCCAAGTAGGCTGGAACTGTGGATGACAGCAGGATCAGTAGCAGGCTGAAGCAAGGAGAGATAAGCCAGGTCAACACTGGAACACACAGAGCAAGTAGCAGGCAGGTGCAGGGTCAGGCGAGCCGGGTCAGATCAGGTGGTCAGGCAGAGCAATGCGGTGGACTGGAGCAGGATCAGATAAGCAGGCAGAGGTCTGGCAACGGAACAACAGGTAATAGTAGCAGGGTCAAGGCAGGCCGAGGTCAGGGTTGGAGATAACAGGTAAGTCAGCAGACCTGGGTCGTCCAGGTAATCAGATAGCAGATGCAGGTAAAGATACACAGAAGCTGCAGATCAGACAGCAGTGCACTATTGCAACTGCTGGCTTTTTAAAGGCCTAATGGCGCCATGTCATTTAGCGTGCGCGCGCAATTGGCGCATGCGTGCGCGCAATTGGCGCGCGCCGACGCACAGGTACAGAGGGAAGCAGGGATCGTCCTCTATTTCTGGCAAGTCCCTGACAGTAAGTTTGTAAACTGTTGTGCTGCACCGCAGGCTAGCCCGCACCACACACCCATACAGTTATTCTTGTGTTGTTTTTAGGGTATTAACAGGCAAGGTGTGGCGGTTTGGTTGTGCCCACCAGTAGGCAAATTACTCCTGCATCCTACGTAGGGTGCCGCGCTGTGCAGCATAAGGGTCTCAGCCTTCGGGCTGGGTGTCTGTAAATATATTGTATGTTCCCAGAATTGGCGGTTGGGTTCAATACCCCGTCTAAGTAAAATTCAGTTTTAACAAGAGCTGGTGGTGGAGTGGTTTTCCTTGTTCGTGACTTCGCTGTATCCTGGGGAGCCCACCCCGGTACACGTTCTACATGCAAATGGGGTCTTTCATGCTGTTGTGCCAGTTGAGGGATGCTTTGCATCCGCTGGTGACTCTGACCGGAACAAAATGTCTCTCTAACAAGTATATGGTCCTGCAGCGTATATTGTTTTGTTCCTCAAGTCTCATCCGTCTTCCTGCAAGCAATTCCTCTGGACAGGATCAGGATCTTAGACACAAGTAACTTCACTCAGCTGCAGTTCTGTTTCCACACCTGGATGTTGTAGGATAAAAAGGCTGAAGGAGAACGACCTGTACTGGGTGGCCACGCTACTAGACCCCCGGTATAAGCAGAAAGTGCCTGAAATGTTACCGAATTACCGGAAGTCGGAAAGAATGCAGCAGTTCCAAAATAAATTAAAAAGTATGCTTTACACAGCGTATAAGGGTGATGTCACAGCACAACAGGAATCTAACAGGGGAAGAGGTGAAAGTAATCCTCCTCCTACCACGACCACGCCGGCAAGGACAGGATGCTTTACAGACGTGTTGTTGATGGAGGACATGCAGAGCTTTTTAAGTCCTACGCATCGCCACAGCCCTTTGGGGTCCACCCTCAGAGAACGACTCGACTGACAGGTAGCAGACTACCTCGCCTTAACTGCAGATATCGACACTCTGAGGAGCGATGAACCCCTTGACTACTGAGTGTGCAGGCTTGACCTGTGGCCTGAGCTATCCCAATTTGCGATAGAACTTCTGGCCTGCCCCGCTTCAAGTGTCCTTTCAGAAAGGACCTTCAGTGCAGCAGGAGGTATTGTCACTGAGAAGAGAAGTCGCCTAGGTCAAAAAAGTCTAGATTACCTCACCTTTATTAAGATGAATGAGGCATGGATCCCTAAGGGACCGACAGTGGGCGATACATTTTACTAAAAAAGGCCTGATGAGATGAGCTGCCTTGGGCTAAAAATGGTCCACACGCTGCTCTATTTTATCTCTGCATGCCGGATGACTTGCGTGACTTATCCGCCACCAACTAGGGTTCAAGCCGCAATGTTTTAGGGCACTTTCTGCCTGGAAAACATAAATTTTTCTGGCCGCTGCTACAGCAGCGGCTGCAACAATACCTAATTTTTCAGGCATGTGTACATGCCTAATTTTTCTGGCCTCTGGTGCTGCACTGTGGCTGCAAAGACAAAACCAAAAAAAAAAAAAGCACATACATGTGTCAATTCCCCTTCGTGATCGTTACCTTGTTGTGGTTAACGGGCTTGCGTATCACAATGAAGCAACCACCTCTATGAGTGTGTTGGCAATGGCAATGTTGGCACATCCCAGATAAGGTCATTGCCTAATTGTGAACAGACCAAAAGCGATCGGCTGGATAATTTTGCATAGAAAAAACATTAATTTTCTTTGTGATCATCGAAGGTGATCATTAAAGCCTTGCGGTTGTGCAAATGGACTGTTTGCGGTGCGTTAAACGGGGAGTTTGGTCTGTCACTGTGAAGCGGGCGTAACCCTTACACTACCTGATCGATAAAACATCATACCTGATGTTTTAAAGCACATTATTCCAAACAATTTAGGAATGTCAGGTGATTTAGGCCCTTTATGGATTAAAACCCGACTCTGCATCAACTACGTAATTTTCCATGGGAGTTTTGCCATGGATCCCCCTCCGGCATGCCACAGTCCAGGTGTTAGTCCCCTTGAAACAACTTTTCCATCACTATTGTGGCCAGAAAGAGTCCCTGTGGGTTTTAAAATTCGCCTGCCTATTGAAGTCTATGGTGGTTCGCCCAGTTCGCGAACATTTGCGGAAATTCGCGTTCTCCGTTCGCGAACGGAAAATTTTATTTTCGCGACATCACTATCTGAGACCACAGATCTCATATTTACACTTAAATGCAACAAAAATAAATAAATGTCTTTAAAAATATATATATATATTTCCCCTTTAAGACCATTCGGCGGAAGCGACGTTTGACGTCGCTTCCGTCATCCAATGCTATGGAGCCGAGTGGGGGCCACCTTTACCTCACTTAGCTTCAGGCCTGTGAGGGGGAAAGGAGGCAATCGTCTCCGCCGATACCAATGGCTCCGATAAGCGGTGGAGACAACCGGATTGCGGCAGTGGGCCCTCTCCTGCCCCCGATAAAAGTGATTTTCTGGCGAATCCGCCACGGAGACCACTTATCATAAAGAGAACTGCCCGCCGAATCAGAAAATACCGGGGGTTATGGCAGCTATCTGCTGCCATAACCCCAGTATTCTACGTCCAAGTACCGACGTACAGCTACGGCGGTTTGCGGTAAGTGATTACAATCCTGCTTATAATCCATATCAGGCCCTCCCCTAGGATAAGTATCTGGTATGGCTGAAGGGAATACCCTTTGTTTACAAACATAGGGAAGCTGACCAGGAAATGTCATTTAGCAGCCAGAAATTTTAATGCTATTTTTTTGTAAATGTCACTTTTCTTGTTTACATCATACACGTGCCACTTCACGGGCAGATTTAAGGCATCTCCCAAGCTAATGATTTAAAGGATTTATGCATTTTTAATATTTCACTTTAAGTATTATTATAAGAACAGGGCTCAGATCAACATTCAGAGCTTATGAGCAAGTATAGTGAACCTCCCGTGAATAGTAAAATATTTCCCTCTTGCTTCTACCCTATGCAAACTAATGAGGTAAAAAATAAAATAAAAATTCCCACACTCAGAACAGAAAAAAATTACGTCTTTCCTCTGTGAGATCTCTGATGCTTAAGAAGTCTTGACTTCCGTGTAAAACCTTTTCCACATGCAGTGCAGGAATGTGACATCTCCCCTGTGTGCAATATCTGATGTGAAACAAGGTTTGCTTTCTTTGAAAAACATTTCCCACACTCAGGACAGGAATACGGCTTTTCCCCAGTGTGAACCCTCAGATGTCTAACAAGGTCTGATTTCTGTAAAAAAAAATTCCCACATTCAGGACAAAGATATAGCATCTCCTCCCTGTGAGATCTCTGATGTTTACGCAGGTTTGATTTGTCCAAAAAATATTCCCCACACACAGGGCAAAAATACGGCTTCTTCCCAGTGTGAGATCTCTGGTGTATAACAAGATCTGATTTCTGTAAAAAACATTTGCCACACTCAGAGCAGGAATTTAGCTTCTCCCCTGTGTGAGATCTCTGATGTTTATGAAGATTTAATTCCTGTGTAAAACATTTCCCACATTCCGAACATGAATATGGCTGCTCACCTGTGTGAGATCTCTGATGTATAACAAGTTTTGATTTTGATGTAAAACATTTCCCACATTCAGGGCAAGAATGTGGCTTCTTACCTATGTGAGATCTGCAATGTATGAAAAGTTCTGATTTATTAAGAAAACATTTCCCGCACTCAGGGCAGGAATTTGGCTTCTCCCTAGCTTGCAATCGCTGATGTCTACAAAGGCGTGATTTCTGTGAGGAACATGTTCTGCACTCAGGACAGGAATATGGCTTTACTACAGTGTGAGATCTCTTATGTCGAACAAAGGTTGATTTATCTGAAAAACAATCCCCGCACTCAGGGCAAAAATACAGCTTTTGGCATGTGTGCAAGCTCTGATGTAAAACAAGGTCTGATTTATGTAAATAACCTTTCCCGCACTCGGGGCAGAAATATGGCTTTCCCCCCGTGTGAGATCTCTGATGTTTAACAAGTTTTGATTTAGTTCTAAAACATTTCCCACATTCAGGGCAGGAATACGGCTTCTCCCCCGTGTGAAATCTTTGATGTCTAGAAAGTTTTGATTTCGTTGCAAAACATTTCCCACATTCAGGGCAGGAATATGGCTTTTCCCCTGTGTGAGATCTCTGATGTATAACAAGTTTTGATTTTGTTGTAAAACATTTCCCACATTCAGGGCAGCAATGCGGCTTCTCCCCCGTGTGAGATCTCTGATGTCTAACAAGTTTTAATTTTGTTGTAAATAATTTCCCACATTCAGGGCAGGAATACGGCTTCTCCCCCGTGTGAAATCTTTGATGTCTAGAAAGTTTTGATTTCGTTGTAAAACATTTCCCACATTCAGGGCAGGAATGTGGAATCTCACCAGTGTGAGATCTCTGATGTACTGAAAGATTTAACTCAGAGCTAAAAATTTCCCCACATTCAGGACAGGAAAAGGTCTCCTCCCCCTGAATTCCAGCACCACTCACAGTACGAGGTTGCTCAGAGTCAGAGGGATTTGATGGTCTATCCACACTGTAAAGTCCACCATCCATAGCTGAGCTCAGTGTTGTTTCTCCTGCACAATCTCTTGTAATGTCCTCATCTTCCATTTCATAAACTGGAGATAAAGTAAGATGATCCTTCGAGGGTTTCTTGATGGCGTGTCCTGGAAAAATATAATTAGGTACAAGAAGGTTAGCCCTTTAGGTCAAGTTTCGATCTGGATCGGGTAAGTGTGAGTGAGCAGATTTTCTCTGTGGCTGTCCTAATTAGTTGCAAATTCCCCTCTTCTGGCCTTTGGTCCTCCTCCCAGATCACTTCTAAATTGAGAAAGCCTTGTTAGAAGAGCAGAAACCAATGAGGACTGGGGGGGTGCATGCTCTTCACACAACCACAAGCCTAGGCACTGGGTCATGTGATCTCTAATATACAAGAGGTTCAAAATTTAGACTTGAGGAAAACAAGTGACAATATGACAGAAAAAAAGGGGCGGGGTGGCGCACTTAAGTGTAGTATTAAAACATGGTATTTAATTCATGAGATTAAGAACAGTTACAGGATGTAAGGTTATTCGCGCTTGTAAAAGAATGTCATCATCCTTGGGGGCTGCCACCATCCTGGAGGTCCATTAAAGGGTCTGGATGGCTGCTGGAGGAAGAGCTGGAACGCCTGGAATTATGCAAACCGGCGTGGACCACATGGGAGGAAATGACATCACAGGAAGAGGCGTGGACCCGGATCATGAGAAGGATGTAATGACTGTGCAGGCTATGCGCTCGGAGCACACCGCTCCTTCTACTGGCCTGCAGTACCGAGGTGGTAACCAGCTTAAATGCACATACTGTATGCGTGATTGTCCGCGGCCGTGGAACTACAATGGCCAGCGGACCCTGGACATCATTTAAACGTATTAAAACAATGCATATCACATGGAATGATGAAATATACATCAGTAGACAGCCAAATTATCATATTGAACAGCAGTGGCGGTGTATCCATAAGGGGCGCACGGGCGCCGCCCCCTCTCTCCTGCCACCCCTCTATCACCATGGATAGATTCATGCATTGCCATAGGCTCTAATAGGCGTCCAAAAAGGTGAACAGCGGGCACCATGCTGGGCGCTCTCAGTTCACTCAGCGTTGTGTTAGGAAAGCAAATTAATTTGCTTTCCTAACACTGAACAGCCTCTCAGCCAATCAGGTGCTCGGGTCTGTTACCTGTCACCTGATTGGCTGAAATGACAGGCGCTATGATTGAACACCATCAGGGGTCCAATCATAGCAGAGGACGGGAGAAGACATTGGAGGAGCGTGGAGGACACCGCCGCAACCCGCTGCCCCACCGAGACAGGCAAGTGCTGGGCGGGGGATGCACAGTGGCGGCGTTTGATGGGCACAGTGGCGGCGTTTGATGTTTTTTTTCAGTTTGTTTGCGCCCCCCCAAAAATTTTGAGCACCAGCCGCCACTGTTGAACAGCAATATAGAACCAGAATGAAATTTACCAAAAATTTGTAAAACAATATATATCGGCCTAATTTTTTTTATTTTTTTTTGGGATATGTATTATAGCAAAAAGTAAAAAAATATATTTTTTTTTTTCAAAGTTGTCTTTTTTTGTTTATTGCGCAAAAAAGAAAAACCGCAGAGGTGATCAAATACCACCAAAAGAAATCTCTATTTGTGGGGAAAAAAAGGACATTGATTTTGTTTGGGTACCACGTGGCACAACCGCGCAAAAGTCAGTTAAAGCGACGTAGTGCCGTATCGCAAAAAATAGCCTGGTCATTAAGGGGGCAAATCCTTCTGGGCTGAAGTGGTTAAGAAATATATCCAGAAAGTATCCTGCTGGCATAAATGTTTAAAACGGTCTGCTACGGGCCCTATATACAAACATTTTACCAGGTTGTGTATTCTGACCTCATCAAAATGTGTAAATCTAATCCCAAAAGAACAACTAATCTTACCCCATTAGAGCAGAAGGCACTAGATGAGTTAGCCAACAACCAAAATATTGTCATTAAATCTGCAGACGGGGAGGGGGGGGGGGGCGGGGGGGGGGGGCGGTATTGTTATATAGGACAAGTTAATATCCAAGAAGCTAACAGACTATTCTCTGACCATAATACCTATACGAGACCTGCACACGACCCATTACCCACATTCTCTGGCCTCTCTAGTTAGTGCAGCTTTTTCAGGAGGGTAAAGCTCGACTATCCTTCATCAAGAGAGGTTTTTATAGGACACCATATTTCTACCATCTGCCCAAAGTCCACAAGAACCATCACAACCCACCAGGATGACCTATAGTGGAGAGCGTCACTTAAGCCTAGCGTACACACAGCCGAGAATCCAGTCAGGAAAAAAAACAAAAAAAAAAAAAACTTTGTTTTTCCTGACGAAATTCCTGGCAAGCTTTTCTTGCCAAGCCGTGCATACAGACAGCCATACCGGAGGACAGGTAAGCTTGAAGCCACATATATACACACACATACATACATACATATACACACACACATATATATATATACATACATACATACATATACACACACACACACACACACACAGTTTTCTCGTCGGGAAACAGGCCGACGAGAAAATAGAGAGCAGGTTCTCTATTTTTCTCGTCGAGATTCCCGGCAGTTTTCTCGATGAGAAAACATACACACAAGCGTTTTTCTCGGCAAAAAGCTCTGCCAGCAGTTTTCTTGCCGAGAAAAACGGTCGTGTGTACGAGGCCTAAGGGTTTTTCCATGTATGTTGACAAGTTCCTCCAACCTCTAGCCCAGAACCTACCATCATATATCAGAGATGGTACACATCTTCTAGAGATGCTCCAACCTTATGTTTGGAAGCCCACATACAGGTCACGTCCCTCTACACCTCTATACCCCATGAGGTAGATCTCAGGGCCGTAGTAGACTTTTTAGCTGAGGACCCCCTGGTCAACCCAAGACAGGCCCACTTCATTTTAGAGGCCACACAGTTCTGCCTCAAGCACAACTACTTTGATTTTGACGGTGAATACCATCTACAGTCAAAACGGCACAGCTATTGGGGAAAATTTTGAAATAGATTCTCCCACCTGAGCTGTGGATCTCTGCAGCTCCTCCAGAGTTACCATGGGCCTCTTGGCTGCTTCTCTGATTAATGCTCTCCTTGCCCGGCCTGTCAGTTTAGGTGGACGACCATGTCTTGGTCGGTTTGCAGTTGTGCCATAACCATTCCATTTTCGGATGATGGATTGAACAGTGCTCTGTGAGATGTTGAAAGCTTGGAATATTTTTATATAGCCTAACCCTGCTTTATTCTTCTCCACAACTTTATCCCTGACCTGTCTGGCGTGTTCCTTGGCCTTCAAGATGCTGTTTGTTCACTAAGGTTCTCTAACAAACCTCTGAGGGCTTCATAGATTAGCTGTATTTATACTGAGATTAAATGACACACAGGTGGACTATTTAGGTGACTTCTGAAGGCAATTGGTTCCACTAGATTTTAGGTAGGGGTATCAGAGTAAAGGGGGCTGAATACAAATGTATGCCACACTTTTCAGATATTTGTAAAAAAAAATGAAAACCATTTATAAAAACCTTTTCCTTCCACTTTACAATCATGTGCCACTTTGTGTTGGTCTATCACATAAAATACATTTACATTTTTGGTTGTAACATGACAAAATGTGGAAAATTTCAAGGGGTGTGAATACTTTTTCAAAGCACTGTATATCTGTGCTAGTGTAACTAGGAGTGAAATACAACATAATACTGCCAAATGAACCCCAGAATCTACATATATCATATTGGAGTATAAAAATTGTGTCTGCAGCACAGAGAAAATAAATAAATAATAACAACAGGACGGGTATCAGTGACTCTTATCAACCTGTTATTGGCGGGTATCACTCATCTTCCTCCCTACTCTGGACCAATCAGTGTGCAGTAACAGAGCAGAGATAACAGAATGTTATGCCGTGAGTGTGTGGTATAAAATTGAATTAAATAAAAAGGAGGGGCTTGGCAAATTATAACCTATTAACAAAAAGGCGGTGTCTGAATCATAAATAGAATTCATAAACAGTGCCTCCAGCCAATCCCAGCAAATAATAAATAAAGACGGAAGCAGATACACTCAACAAGAAAAATGTGATAAACCGTGATTCAAAATATACCTAAAACACTCTTAAAGCGGAGGGTCCGCCCACCGCTGCAAAATTAAAAGCCAGCAGCTACACATACCGCAGCTGCTGATTTTACCTCCTTCCTGACCAGAGCCACATTTTCCAATTTGGCACTGCGTCGCTTTAACTGACAATTTCGTGGTCGTGTAACGCTGTACCCAAACAGAATTTGTGTCCTTTCTTTCCCAGAAATAGAGCTTTCTTTTGGTGGTATTTGATCACCTCTGCAGTTTAAATTTTTCGCGCTATAAATAAAAAAAATGGCACAATTTTGAAATACAATATATATTTATTACTTTTTGTTATTATAAATATCCCCAATTTAAAAATAACAAAAACAAAATTTCTTCATCAGTTTAGGCCAATATATATTTTACATATTTTTGGTAAAAAAAAATCGTAATAAGCGTATATTGATTAGTTTGCGCAAAAGTTATAGTTTCTACAAACTATGGGAAAGATTATTTATGGCATTTTTTACTAGTAATGGGGGTGATCTGCGATTTTTAGTGGTACTGTGACATTGCGACGGACAGATCAGAAACTTTTGACGCTTTTTTGGGACCATTGACATTTATACAGTGATCAGTGCTGTAAAAATGCACTGATTACTGTGTAAATGTTACTGGCAGGGAAGGGGTTAACACTAGGGGGCGATCAAGGGGTAAATTGTGTGTTCTAACTGTATGGGTATAGGACTAACAGAGAGGAGACATATCATTTTCCTACTTAGTAGGAACAAACGATATGTCTCCTCTTCGCTGACAGCACAGGGATTGGTGTGTTCACACACACCAATCCCAGTGCTGGCACTTGTGCACGTGATTGCGCGTGACCGGTGGCAATCGTGCCCGCCGGCCACGTGCATTGGGATTTCGCCCAGGGGAGCCATTCTGCTGCAGTAAATCTGCGTGAGCCGGTCGGGAACTGGTTAATAATAGGACACTTACCTGTCCTGGAGGCCAGCGATGTCAGCACAGCAGCTGATGTTTCCATCAGCTGTGGGGTGCTGCCGCCCCCATTGCAGGTAAGGATACCCAGCAGTGTAGCCTTACAGCTTCATACTGGGGACCTTACTGGGCATGGGCGAGGCTCTGCTCCTCTCTCCTATTGGCCTGGCGGCGGGGGAAGGAGGAGGGAGGAGGGAGGAGGAGAGAGCCGAGCAGTGAGCCGAGCAGTGACGTCAATGCCCACGGCTGAGACTCCCGGAGGTGGGAACAGGATATCTGTCAAAGACAGGTATCCGCCACCCCCCCCCCCCGAAAGGTGCCAAATGTGGCACCGGGGGGGGTGACAAATTTCACTTTTGGGTGGAACTCTGTTTTAAGGCAGTTTCTCAGTTTCTGCGGCCGTAGGAGAGAAAGAAACGTATCTCAAAAAGCAATACACTACTATAATCAAAAGAAGAAGTTCTAAAGTCAATAGATCTGCTGAATTAGCATGAACACAAAACAAACAACTGGTCTACACCGACAATAGCAACCTAGTTGCAATAACAGATCTGTACCCAATTTAACCCATACACAATACAATTTCAACATACAAAATAGGCGTAATACATGAGAAAAATGTAGCAGATACATTTTACCTGCACGCTGTAAATATAAATATATAAAAACACTAGCAGTTAGTTAGTAAAGATACTTGGTCTATATCTCACCACTGCTTCAAAAGAAAAAAAAATGTTCGAAGTGTTTATGGGATGGTCATTCATCTCAGCAGCCAGAGGTCAGCGATATTGGCAGTGGTCAACGGACAGCAGCCTTCTCAGTGTCATCCAGGAAATGTGAGAAAGCGTGTGTGTCCTTTTTTCCTTTCTTCCCCCATTTTT
Source organism: Rana muscosa (assembly GCA_029206835.1). Taxonomy (NCBI): domain Eukaryota; kingdom Metazoa; phylum Chordata; class Amphibia; order Anura; family Ranidae; genus Rana; species Rana muscosa. The sequence goes on from JARGYO010000094.1 coordinate 29,023,180, forward strand.
TTAGGAAGTGGGATCTCTTGTATATGATCTGGACCTATGGTCACTAATGACGACTCCCAGATCAATATTTACTTTCTTCTAACTGATTGGTTCCAAAATTGGGCGGCAGTGGCAGCTTGTGTATTTTTTTTTGGGGGGGGGCGGCATATAGTCTGTAACCACCCAATCGGTTGGTAGCACTTACCATCACCGGCAGCTTCCCCTGCTCGGTGGCCTCCTGTTCTCATCGGCGATGGCTTCCCCCTGCTCAGCGGCCTCCCGTTCTCCATCACCAGCGGCTTCCCCTGTTTGGCGGCCTCCAATTTATTCTGCTCTCCATCACCAGCAGCCACCGGTTCTCCTCGGCGACAACGGCTTCCCCCTGCTCATCGGCCTCCCGTTCATCACCAGCAGCTTCCCCTGCTCTCCATCACTGGTAGCTTACCCTGTTTGGCGGCCACCTGTCCTCTTCTGCGGCGACGGCTTTCCCCTGGTTGGCGGCCTCCTGTTCTGCTCTCTATCACTGGCGGCTCCCCTGCTCAACGGCCTCCCATTCTCCTGCTCTCCCTCACCGTCAGCTTCCCCTGTTCGGCGGCCATCCGTTCTTTTCGGCGGCGACGGCGGCTTCCCCCTGCTCAGCGGCCTCTCGTTCTCCATCACCGGCGGCTTCCCCTGCTTGGCAGCCTCCCATTCTCCTGCTCTCCATCACCGGCAGCTTCTCCTGTTCGGCGGCCACCGGTTCTCCTTGGCGACGACAGCTTTCCCCTGCTCATCTGCCTCCCGTTCATCACCAGCAGCTTCCCCTGCTTGGCGGCCTCCCATTCTCCTGCTCTCCATCACGGGTAACTTACCCTGTTTGGCGGCCACCTGTCCTCCTCTGCGGCGACAGCTTCCCCCTGGTTGTCAGCCTCCTGTTTTGCTCTCTATCACCGGCGGCTTTCCCTGCTCGGCGGCCTCCAAATTCTCCTGCTCTCCCTCACCGGCAGCTTCTCCTGTTCGGTGGCCACTCATTCTCCTCGGCGGTGACGGCTTCCCCCTGTTCTCCATCACCGGCAGCTTCTCCTGCTCGGCAGCCTCCCATTCTCCATCACCGTCGGCTTTCCCCGTTCGGCAGCCACCAGTTCTCCTTGGCGCCGACGGCTTCTCCTGCTCGGCGGCCTCCCATTCTTCTGCTCTCCATCACCGTCGGCCACGCGGTTCTCCTTGGCGGCGACGGCCGCTACCTGCTCGGCGTCCTCCCCTTCTCCTGCTCTCCATCACCGGTGGTTTTCCCCTGCTCGGCGGCCTCCCATTCTCCTGTTCTCTATCACCGGCGGCTTCCCCTGTTCAGCGGCCCCCGGTTCTCCTCGGCAGCGACAGCTTCTCCCTGCTCGGCGGCCTCCCATTCTCCTGCTCTCCATCATTGGCGGCTTCCCCTGTTCGGCGGCCACCCGTTCTTGGCGGCGACAGCTTCTCCCTGCTCGGCGGCCTCCTGTTCTTCAGCTCTCCATCACCGGTGGCTTCCCCCATACCAAATTAATATTCAGACAAATTTTTAATTATTCGGATAAATCTGTATACCCGAATTACAATATAATTTTTTTTTTTTTTTTACGGAATTATCAGAATAACGAAACAAAATTTGAATACATTTTTAAATCAAACGCCAGTCGAATTCTAAATGTACACATATTACTGAAATCAAAGACTGTGTGTGTTATTAGATTACCATTTTGAAATAATGCTGGTTTAGTTAAGCCAGAGGTGATTTAAAGTGGTTGTAAACCCACTTTTTAAACAAAGCCCTACAGGTAAGCCTAGATTAAGGCTTACCTGTAGGTGCAAGAAATATCTCCTTAACCTACACGGTTAAGGAGATATTTGTATGTAAATGCGGCGACGCTGACATCACCCCATTCACAAATTCGGCTAGGTCGCAACATTCGACGACGTAGCCGAATTCGACAGCTCACGCGCGCATGCGCGGAGTCACGTCTTCTCCGCTCCGGCCAATCACAGCGCCGCTCCGGCGCTGTGATTGGCTGCAGCGGCGATACCCGGAAGTAACATTCCGGCTATCGCCGCAGCGATGGATGCGGCTAGAGGAGGGACACGGATGACTTCGGGGGCCCCGATCGAAGGTAAGTGGTACATAATGAGCTAGTATGCTAGTCATACTAGCTCATTATAGCTTTGTCTTGCAGGTTAGTCAAAAAAAAAAAAAAAAAAAGAAGGGTTTACAACCACTTTAAAGAGTAATTGTAATCATTTGATGTCACATTCAAATCGAAAAAAAAAAAAAATAATCTAACATTTTCGATTCCAGTAAATTCCAAAACAATTTGAACGAATCAACCAAATTTAATGCAACTAAATAACTAGATTAACAAAACGAATTTCCTGACACAGCATGACAGCATATACGTATGGGAAGGCTCCGCCTCCCTGCCCAATTCAGGACCGGTTATATTATAAAAGTAGGTCTCCTCCCTTCCTGCAGTATTCTCTTTTTTTTCCTCACTGCTACAGCTGGTTATGCTACTGCTAAAAAGCAGAATTTTTATTTTTCCCTCACCTTGCCGGATGCTTCTGGCCAAGCCGCACAGGTTCAAGCCTCTCCTGTGACGAAGCTCCCCGCTGTAAAGGCAGACATGAACGCCTATATGGGGGAGACCCCACCCCCCCTCTCAAGATCCAGGAAGATACGGGGATGAGGGCCTCTGGTCTCTAGGGATTGCTCCTTTATCATGATGCCAAGGATGGACATTCATTGGACTGTCTGTTTGGACATGAAGCATGCAAGTGGTAAGGCACCACATGGTGCAAAATTCCATTCAGTTACTGCTGCAAGTATGTGGTTAAGCTTGCATTTCTGAAGGCTTGTGGTTGTGTCTGCAATACTGCTAATGATGATAGCAGGTGTGCTGTGCTGTGCTGAAGCCTTCCTACTAACTGAACAAGCCTGGCCCTACAGTCTTGACTTATTTTCTTCAGGTATGCTGTTGGTTTGCATTTCTGAAAAGCCTATATCACACATGTGAATCTAACTGGCTATCCATAGTGCCACTTTGTTTACTAATGTATCACAGATTGGAGTCGGTGTCTGCAGTTTTGCTAATGCTTGAACTGATAACAGGCGATATTGAGCCCTTTCCTTTTAATGCAGGGCCTGGCCATGCAGGCTGGGCTCACTGTGTATTGATGCATGGTTGTGGTATGATCCTTTGGTGGTACATGTGTCTAAGGTAGGTTTAACCTGCTAGTGCTAATTGTCAGATGACTATTAACTTGCGCTGCTTGTCTATGATTACATTAACTCTACAGTGTGAATGACTGTGATGTGTTTATTTCTATGCATTTACATGCTGACCTTGGTTCTAAAATAAAAAAGTCAGGATCTGTTTAGTCACATTCCTTAGTACTTACCTGTTAGCAATATGTAATTGCTTGTATTATTTGGGGTACCCCACAGAAAGATATGTGGTTTGTAGTGGTTACTACTTATGGCAAATACCCCAGGCATGGCTCCAGGCTTCAGCTCATCTGTGAACCAGTAGCAATCAGCCTTCCTAGAGACCAGCAACTTTAACTAAGGTGAGGGCAGGTAGGTATATGGTATATCCTAAAAGAGTGCACATTATGGGCATAATGAGCGTAAATCTCTCCAGCCCTCAACACCAGTCAACCTACTTCTGCAACAGGGGACAGATCCTCTTCAGCCCTGAAAGAACCACTATGTAGTTAACTGCCAGTGGAGGCAGATCAAGAAGTCTCTACAGTAATCATAGTGGTCTGGTGGTAACTGGTGTGTCGGCCAAAATGCAAAACAAGGTTGCAGGCCAAAGACAGTGACAAATGGGCAGAGACCTGAAAAGGCCTACAGTCACTAATGGTTCCATACCAAGCCTAATAAAACAATTGTGCTTGTTTAAAAGGCAACCTCTACCTCAGAGCTTGCTTCTGGGAAATTGCTATGACAAAAGTTGGCATATCAGAAGCAAAAGGTGGATACTTTAACCCCATCCAAGCTGAGTGTGTGGAGCTCGGGGACTAAGCTATTCAAACAAAGGCATCTAAAAGGGTACCTCTGCCTCAAAAGCAGCCGGCCAAACAGGCTGCATCAGATTAACCAAGGGTGCCATTCTTCCAACAGAAGAGGCAATATCCTTTGCAGAGACCCTGGGACAGCAAATAGAGCCAGAGATGAAGAAGGTTCATACTGCTGTTAAGTAGTGTTTTGTGCCCTGCGATTGTGCTCACTTCGGTAGCCAGACTGTCAGGACCCCAGACAGGATGAAAGCAGAGCTCTGGTCTGTGATAAAATCTCTATGATGGTGGATCCTAGATTGAAAATGGAGTAGCCAATGATGCAGTTCAGACACTGCGAATACAAAACTATATGCGGTTTCTCCAGTAATCATTGTGGTCAGTGAACCCTTATGTCCCATCCCACAAGTAAACACATGCCGCTTTAAGTCAGAGTGGTGACTGTTCAAGTCGGATTTGGTGATATTTAGAAGGAAGATTAATTCCTTATGTTAATCACCAATGACCAGTGGATGGCCAAAAGGCAAAGTAACAGAGTGAATGACAGGTTAGACCTGGGAGAACTATAGCAGAGAATAAAGAATCAAGAATTATCTTTATTTGCCTAAACCCAAGCCGCCCAATAGGGTCAGCTGACAGTTATATGTAAATTTGAGCTTAGGATCTGTGGGTCCTGTGCATTAAGGAAGCCAATGGAATTTTTTTTAATTTCTCTACCAATTCATTGCATTCCCTTCATGATGCATCAGAGCACAAGGGTTGTGATTACATGGTCGTTAGTCAAAAGTAAGACTTGAATAACAGGCGGAAGGTTAAGGATCCAAAAAATTGCACAGGCCATCGTTGCAATTAATCTCTCCAGCCGTCAGCAAGGCTTGACCTCCACAAATCATACCCCATGATTTCCAAGGAGTATCGTTCATAGCGGTGCGACCCCCCCCCCCCCCAAGTCGCTGCAACGGTAAAGTAGTCCCTATACTACTTTAAAGCCCACTGTGATCTAATTTGGGGCAATAGACATCAAGAATACACAGGCATTGATTCAAGACACATAGAAATCGCAGTAAATCGCACGATTTTAGGTCGCAATGCTGGAAACCTAGGCTAAGACTGTCGATGGTCTTTAGACCTAGCAAGTTGTATATTTGCATGGTTGCATAGGGGGTGAGGTTGAGGACGGACACAGGTCCATCAAGTCCAACCTATGTGTGATTATATGTCAATATTACCTTATATATCCTGTATGTTGTGGTCATCTACAAGTGTGTGTGTGTGTGTGTGTGTGTGTGTATACTGTATACACACTTCAAAAGACCCATGTTGCAGCAAGTACCTTCGCCTGGCAATTAGAGTTCACTACGAGTTCATCTGGCAGACTGTGACCTTTCCACAAACTCCAGACATTTCCTGGGATATTGGGTCCAGTAAGTTCCGACTTGCGGGACCAAGGACCTCTGGTGAGCCTTGTCTGGACAACAGACTGGCGCAATGACTTCCAGATTCTGGGAAAAGAGTCCCAGTACAGACTCTGATCGAGTTGGGAGGAACCATCATCGAGAGACCAACTAGTCTCATCACAACAATGACCTACCGGGAAGCAATTCTGAATCTCTGAAAATAAACACAATAAAGTTACACTCAGAGAGAGCAACAGTATAAGTGTCTCACTTGAACAAATGGCTCTTTCCCATGGGTTGCATCCCACGGTCGCAAGAGCAATAAAGTAGCCGGTAGTAAACCATGAGGTCCGAGGTGCCCAAGGGAAGGTTGACAACTTTGTTAACTGGTTTTGTAGTAAGGAAAGACTTACTTCCTGCACTAGAAACAGTAACTCCACAGAGGAGAAAAGTCCCCTCTTGGGGAGGTAGCTAAACAAACTAATCTGTCAGCGTATCAGCTATTAGGCATACCAATCATCCCAAGTGGTTACTCGTCGGGTATTCATGCAATGGAGGAGAAGGTGTCCAAAAGTCAGAGTTATAGCGGTCGCAGACTGGAGTCTTTCCGAAACGCAACAAATACGCCTCAACTATGCTGAAAAGACTCAGCAAAATGGGGAAGTCCTATCTTCGCTGTCAAGAAGGAATGCAAAACTAGTCAACTTCTGTCAGCACGTTAAGTAGGGTTTTCTAGAACTTACGGCCAGATGGCGTAAGATACAAAAGCCGTCGGATGACAAGGGACGGTCTCCAAAACAAAAAGCTGGTCAAGAGATCGGCAACAAATAAGGCTATCAAGATATTGGTCTGACTGTAACCTGGGTGGCTTCCCAGAGGTGGAAGCAGAGAAACTAATGACAGCCAACTGGGTCGGCAAATTAGCCAATATGTATATTCAACAAACCTAATACTCTCCAGGATCCTTATCCGGATTCGCAGTCATTCGGTGGTGATAACAATAATTGCCCTGTGGCTTGCAGGCCATAATATCCGCGGGTACAGTCTCAGATCCGAGAACCTCCTCCTATTCTCCTTCCTGAGATCCAACACCTCATACAGCGTAGCCAACGGTATCTTCCAAATTTCATACAAGTTATATCCACAGGCTGGAGACCAAGAAGTAGAGGTCTCACCGTTTAGTGTTTGAAATCCTATGGAGGTCAGAGCGCCTACTCCAAACTTCAAGTACATTAGATACGAGAAAAACCTACAGAATTTAAAGGATGGAATTCTCTACTCCTTACTGTAAGGATTGCATTGTATACAAGTAAGCCTAGATACGGCATTAAAGGGTACATGAAACTCAGTCGTGTCCTCACGCTATGGGATCCGGCAGCGGTGGGATCCAGTAACGGTGGGATCCAGCAACGGTTGCATATCTTAGCAACCAATTCCGAAAGACCTGGGCAAGTTATTCTTTTCCCCATTTAGTCTTCCAAATAGTATGAGACACATTATCTCACTCTCCATTTAGAGGGATAGGACATCCTAAATATGGCCAGTAACATGGAATAAGTATTCCTTTTGGCGAATAGGTCTAGAAAGATCTCAGACATCCAAGTGTCAAGCTATAAACGACCTTGTTGCTGAAATTATCAGGCAAAATGGCTCTAGTCTCTTCCTCAACACTATACAAAGGTTGGTATCTTTGCAATCTGGGATAGAACATCAGCCTTCTGGCATATCCAAACTAAAGTGTTTGAAGTACCACGAACATTGAAAATAGTCAAGGTTTAAAAGAGACATAGAATTGGCCTATCTTCTAGGAGAAAAACGATAGACTCATCAGGCCTAACGGCATCGGAAAAAGACAATCCCTGTCTAACGAAGACAATCGCAGCGGTGCGGATTAAGTTAGTCAAAGCTTAGATGACAAGGACAAACCCATCAGATGAGGGTAGAGACCGCTCTTCCAGTCTGATTGCGCATGCATTGACGGAACTCCAGAATAGTTCCTCCAGAGTTAATATGTAAACTACGACCTGGTCTACATTCAACACGTTTGGGGGTCCATTCTTGTGGACCCAGCAGTCTTAACTACAATACATCTCAGTCGTTAGTGGGGATAGAGCTAATCCTCTTAAACACTTGAGCAGTACCCACCCTTGTTGTCTGGTGATTTGGTACATCCCATTACGTATATGCTGTCATGCTGTGTCAGGAAAAGGGAACATTTTATACTTACCTGATGGTAATTTTCCTTTCCTGATGCAAGCATGACAGCATATAGGTCCCCTCCCAAAAAATAAATAAATAAATAAAATAAAATAAAATAAAAATATCACGAAAATATAATAAAGGCCTTCGCAGTGATACTAAGTTACGAGAATACTGCAGGAAGGGAGGAGACCTACTTTTATAATATAACCGGTCCTGAATTGGGCAGGGAGGCGGAGCCTTCCCATACGTATATGCTGTCATGCTTGCATCAGGAAAGGAAAATTACCATCAGGTAAGTATAAAATTTTCCCTTTTGTTCATCATGCAAATGTCTAGAAGGCGGTCTATTATCTTGTTGTTTTTCGTCTGAAGTATCATCTTTTTCTCAATCTTAAAGCGGAGGTCCGCTGATTTTTTTTTTTTTTTAAGTCAGCAGCTACAAATACTGCAGCTGATGACTTTTAAAAGGACACTTACCTGTTCAGCGTGCCCGCGATGTCGGCACCCGAAGCTGAGCTATCGCTCGGCTCTTGGGTGCTGCCGCCCTCATCTTCGATAAGGGAATCGGGAAGTGAAGCCGCCCTACTGCGCATGTGCGACTCGTGCTAAACTATCCGAATGATCCCTGCTGTCTTCTGGGACCTGTGTGTCTCACAGAAGACAGCGGGGGGGGGGGGGGGAAGTGGCATAGATACCCGCAGATAATGCGGCTATGTATGCCCGGAAGTGGAAGCAAATACCTGTATTAAACAGGTATCTGCTCCCCCTTCCTCCCTGAAAGGTGCCAAATGTGACACCGGAGGGGGGGGGGGGAGGGTTCCGAAAAGCGGAAGTTAAATTTTTGGGTGGAACTCCACTTTAAGTCTTTTTTATCAAATACTTTTATTTACTGACCTCGAAGGCGAGGACCTTTCAGCATTGTCATATGGGGTTGAATGGTCACATAGCCTGAGACTACATTAGCACTATTTAAGTTCGGTCAACACAGGTGCCAGTGTACAAAGCCTGTTTGGTGTATTTTAACCACTTCAATACCGGGCACTTATACACCTTCCTGCACAGACCAATTTTCAGCTTTCAGCGCTCTCACAATTTGAATGACAATTGCACGGTCATGCGACGTTGTACCCAAATTAATTTTTTATTATTTTGTTCCCACAAAGAGCTTTCTTTTTGTGGTATTTGATCACCACCGGGGTTTTTTTTTTGCGCTACAAATAGAAAAAGATCAACATTTTTGTAAAAAAAAAAATATAATGTTTTTGTTTCCGTTACAAAATTTTGTACATACAGTAAGAACGTTTTCTCTTACACTGATGATGAGGCACTTACAATATCTCACAAAAGTAAGTACACCCCTCACATTTTTGTAAATATTTTATTCTATCTTTTCATGTGACAACACTGAAGAAATGACACTTTGCTACAATGTAAAGTAGTGAGTGTACAGCTTGTATAACAGTGTAAATTTGCTGTCCCCTCAAAATAATACAACACACAGCCATTAATGTCTAAACCGCTGGCAACAAGAGTACACCCTTAAGTGAAAATGTCCAAATTGGGCCCAAAGTGTCAATATTTTGTGTGGCCACCATTATTTTCCAGCACTGCCTTAACCCTCTTGGGCATGGAGTTCACCAGAGCTTCACAGTTTGCCACTGGAGTCCTCTTCCCCTCCTCCATGATGACATCACAGAGCTGGTGGATGTTAGTGACCTTGCGCTCCTCCACCTTCTGTTTAAGGAGCCCCACAGATGCTCAATAGGGTTTAGGTCTGGAGACATGCTTGGCCAGTCCATCAACCTCAGCTTCTTTAGCAAGGCAGTGGTCATCTTGGAGATGTGTTTGGGGTTGTTATGTTGGAATACTGCCCTGCGGCCAAGTCTCCGAAGGAAGGGGGATCATGCTCTGCTTCAGTATGTCACAGTTCATGTTGGCATTCATGGTTCCCTCTATGAACTGTAGCTCCCCAGTGCCGGCAGCACTCATGCAGCCCCAGACCATGACACTCCCACCACCATGCTTCACTGTAGGCAAGACACACTTGTCTTTGTACTCACCTGGTTGCCGCCACACACGCTTGACACCACCTGAACCAAATAAGTTTATCTTGGTCTCATCGGACCACAGAACATGGTTCCAATAATGCCAAACTGTTTGCGGGCTCTCTTGTGCATCACCTTTAGAAGAGGCTTCCTTCTGGGATGACAGCCATGCAGACCAATTTGATGCAGTGTGTGGCGTATGGTCTGAGCATGGACAGGCTGACTCCTCACCCCTTCAACCTCTGCAGCAATGCTGGCAGCACTCATACCTCTATTTCCCAAAGACAACCTCTGGATATGACGCTGAGCACGTGCACTCAACTTCTTTGGTGGACCATGGCGAGGCCTGTTCTGAGTGGAACCTGTCCTGTTAAACCACTGTATGGCCTTGGCCACCGTGCTGCAGCTCAGTTGCAGGGTCTTTGCAATCTTCTTATAGCCTAGGCCATCTTTATGTAGAGCAACAATTCTTTTTTTCAAATCCTCAGAGAGTTCTTTGCCATAAGGTGCCAGTTGAACTTCCAGTGACCAGTATGAGAGAGTGAGAGCGATAACACCAAATTTAACACACCTGCTCCCCATTCACACCTGAGACCTTGTAACACTAACGAGTCACATGACACCTGGGAGGTAAAATTGCTAATTGGGCCCAATTTGGACAATTTTATTTACTTAGGGGTGTACTCACTTTTGTTGCCAACGGTTTAGACATTAATGGCTGTGTGTTGAGTTATTTTGAGGGGACAGAAAAAAGGGATTTTTATAACAGCTTACCTGTAAAATCCTTTTCTTGGAGTACATCACGGGACACAGAGCGGCATAGTCATTACTAATGGGTTATATAGTTTACCTTCAGGTGCTGGCACTGGCAACTTCCAAACCGGAAGTACCCTCCCCTATATAAGCCCCTCCCATCCGGGAGCACCTCAGTTTTGTAGCAAAGCAATAAGTGTCCCAAAAAGAGGGGTGGGAGCTCTGTGTCCCGTGATGTACTCCAAGAAAAGGATTTTACAGGTAAGCTGTTATAAAAATCCCTTTTTCTTTTTCGTACATCACGGGACACAGAGCGGCATAGTCATTACTAATGGGACGTCCCAAAGCAATGCCAAATGAGGGGAGGGATACACTATACATAAGCTGGGCGCCATCAGGCATGAGGCTCTTTTGCGGCCTGCAACACACTGCGCCCAAAGGCGACATCCTCCTGACTTCTGACGTCTACCTGGTAGAATCTAGTAAACGTGTGTACTAAGGACCATGTTGTGGCCTTACAGACTTGAGCCAGGGAGGCTTGGTGATGCACTGCCCATGAAGTTCCAACTGCTCTTGTGGAGTGCGCCCTAACTTTGAACGGAGGCGGTCTCTTTCTCAAGCCATAGGCTTGTATTATGACCTGTCGAATCCACTTGGCTAAAGTAGATTTTTGATGCTGCCTGACCCTTTCTGGGGCCTTCCGGCAGAACAAACAAAGTATCCGTTCTGCGAATCTGAGCAGTGGCTTTTAGATAAGCTTTAACTGCTCTTACTACATTCAAAGAATGCAATAACTTTTCCTCTACCGAACTAGGTTTGGGGAAAAAGGAAGGAAGAACCACATCTTGGTTCAAATGGAACCTCGATACCACCTTAGGAAGAAGGCTGGATGGAGGACGTAATACTACTCTGTCCTTATGGACAACCAGATATGGCTCCTTACAGGACAAGGCGGCTAATTCCGATACTCTTTTAGCCGAACAAATGGCTACTAAGAAAATCAATTTCCTGGTGAAAAGAACCAAGGAAATGTGCCGCAATGGTTCAAATGGTTGTTTCTGTAGAACCGACAGAACCAGGTTTAAGTCCCATGGACATATGGGAATACTAACCGGATGGCTAATACGCATCACTCCTTGTATGAAAGCTTTGACTAGTGAATGCGAAGCCAAGGGCCTTTGAAAAAATATTGACAAGGCCGTCTGACCCTTGATAGTACTCAAGGCAAGCTTCCTATCCACAGCCCACTGTAGGAAGTCCAGAATCCTACCTATTACGTACTTACGTGGATGCCATTTCTTGGCCTCACACCACGTGATGTACGCCTTCTAGATCCTCTAATAGATCTGCCTGGATACCGGCTTCCTGGCATTGATCATGGTAGATACCACAGGATTAGAGAGCCCTCTCTTTTTTAGAATGTGGGCTTCAATAGCCAGGCCGTCAAACCTAGGGCTGGTAAGGAAGGGTAGTATATCGGTCCTTGCGAAAGCAGGTCCGGACGATGTGGGAGGGTCCACTGACATTTTTACAATCTCCGCGTACCATGCCCTTCGGGGCCACGCTGGAGCCACCAGAATCACTGGTTTCTTTTCTACCCTGATTCTGCGGATTAATCGCGGTGGGAATGCATATATCAGCTTGAACTGATCCCAAGGGAACACAAGGGCATCCAAACCGCAAGCTAGGGGATCCTTTGTGCGAGACACAAATCTGTCCACCTTTGCGTTGAATCTGGATGCTAGCAGATCTACATCCGGTGTTCCCCACCGCTGGCATATTGCCTGGAAAACCTCGGGGTGAAGAGACCATTCCCCGGGCATAATTGCTGGCGACTTAAAAAGTCCGCTCTCCAATTTTCCACTCCTGGGGTGAAAACCGCGGATATGGCTGTGACATATCTTTCTGCCCATTCCAGGATGCAATTCGCTTCCCTCTGGGCTGCACGACTCCTGGTGCCACCCTGGTGATTGATATATGCCACTGCTGTGGCATTGTCTGATTGAATTCTGACAGGTGACCCTTAGAGTTTGGATGTCCATGCTACTAGGGCATACCGGGCTGCTCGTATCTCTAAGAGATTGGTGGGCAGGGCCTTCTCTGCTTCTGACCACTTGCCCTGGAGAGACCATTGCTCCAGTACTGCCCCCCAGCCTATGAGGCTGGCATCTGTAGTGACCACCTTCCAAGAAACCGGACTGAAGGGTTTCCCTTTTTCCAGATTCTGGGGCACCAACCACCAATGGAGGCTCTTGCGAACGGAAGGGGACAGGGACATTGGTAAGTCTAAAGCCTGAACTTTTTTGTTCCAGGCTGACAGTATGGCCCTCTGCAAGTTCCTTGATTGGAATTGACCGTAGGGTACTGCTTCGAATGAAGCCACCATTTTTCCCAGCAGCCTCATACACAGGCGTATGGATGGTTTTCCTTTTTTGTACCCACTAAGTGGGTCAAATCTTTCAAAGACGACACCTTCTCTGGAGGTAAGAAAATCTTTCTCTGATTTGAATCCAGTCTTAGCCCCCAAGTATTCCAGACTTTTGACTGGTTTTAGGGCTGACTTGTCTCGGTTGATAATGCCAACCGTGAGATTCCAGATACTTGACCACTTCTAGTTTTTTTCACTGAGTGGTCTATCAGCAACAAGTCGTCTAGATATGCCATTATCGTTACACCTTGTGTTCCTAGTTTGGCCAATCGTAGGGCCAGAATTTTTGTGAACACTCGTGGTGCTGTGGCCAGACCGAAAGGTAAGGCTCTGAACTGAAAATGGTGCCCTTCTACTGCAAAGCGTAGAAATTTCTGGTGGGCCGGACAGATGGGAATATGCAAATAAGCATCCCTTATGTCGATCGAGACTAACCATTCCTGCCCTTGTAGGGCGGTGGCCACCGATCGGATCAACTCCATCCGAAAAAGTCCTGATATGTAGGAACTTGTTTAGCCCTTTTATATTTAATATGGGCCTCACGTCCCCATTTGGTTTGGGGACTGTGAAGAGGTTTGAGTAAAACCCGAACCCGCTTTCTTCCAAGGGAACCTTCATGATTACCCTTGGAGCAATAGTTGTTCTAGTGCCAGAAGGAGGGATCCACTCTTCTGGGGATCGCTTGGCACGTTTGACCTTATAAAATGGGCAGGAGGAATGTCTTTTAACTCCAGCCTGTATCCCAGACTTACTGCGGAGATCACCCATCTGTCTCTGATGGTGTCCCGCCAGGTCTCTGTGAACAACTGAAGTCTTCCCCTCACCCGATTGAGTGGGGGCAACCCTTCATGACTTGGGGGGAGGTTTTGTACCTCTCTTGACCCAGGGTTTCTTGTTACCCTGTGATTGTCCCTGATTTCTGCCCCCTGGATTTGACCGCGGAGGCCGTCGGAACTGTTTCACAGCCGATGTGCCAGGGACTGGAGAAGTAGGCCTCTTAAAAGAAGGACTTCTACCCTTATTCTTAACCGGCAAGAGTGTACTTTTACCGGCAGAAGTTTTCTGGATATATTTGTCCAGATCTTCTCCAGATTAGCTTCCCATTTCATGGAGAACGCTTATCAGCAATTTCTTACAGGGAGCTTCAGCAGACCAGTTTTTGAGCCATAGAAGCCTGCGCATATGTCTACAGACAGCGTAAAGCGGGATGCCTGTTGGATTGTATCCTTTATCGCTTCCACCGCAACACAAGGCTCTAGGTAGGTCAGCTAGGGCAAGAGCCTGCTGATCTGGTAAGTCCCTTAAGACTTGTTTCAACTGATCTTTCATTGCTTGGCAGACTCCAATCGCTGCTACTGCAGGTTGTGTCACCATGCTTGCTGTAGAGAAAGCAGATTTTAGTAAAGACTCCAATTTTTTATCTATTGGGTCTTTGAACAATTGGAACATTATCTACTGGACATGTCAGTGATTTATTCACACAAGAGATGGCTGTGTCCACTGTAGGGACCCTCCATTTTTTATGAACTTATCCTCCATGGGATAGATCACTGGAAATCTCTTGGGGGGAGTAAATATTTTATCAGGATGCTCCCAATCCTGGTAAATAAGCCCTTCCAATAAAGGGTGGATTGGGAAGGAACAGACAGCCTGGGGAGCTTTCAGCGACCCCAGCGAGGAAACCGTAGTGGTTGATGGTTCCGCCAGAGGCATTTTAAATGCTGATCGGACCATGTTAGTCAGAGACTGAACCCATAATCTTTCAGCCTGAGATGCTGAGAAAGGTTCTTCCACTGTTGATTCCTCCATAACTGAATCAACCTCATCCTGATCCCCTTCAGGTAGGTCGATCTCTGTGTGGGGCTGTTCCTCCACTAACAGGCACTCTGAAGGAGGAGACGGAGATCGGACGCGCTTTCCCTGTGACAGGGAAGCAGCGATCAATGCTGTTAATCTCTCTTCCAATCCTCCCAGAGTTGAGGATAAAACCTCCTCTGTTATATATATACAGGAGCAGGTGGACTGGGGACAGCCGCAGCACTAGGCACTCCTGCGGGGTTCCTACGGCTACTGACCTCTGAATTTTCAGGGGAGATTGGTGCAGTACAAGCATGCCCAATATCCTCAGAGCCCGATGGAGACCCCTTTGGCTTCCTGGAAGACTTATTTCCGGAGCGTCTGGACGACATATCCTTTAAGCACAAAGCTGAGGTATTCCCGTCGTCATACACCAATTTTGCTGGTAATAGTCTAACACAGTTGCTGCTATATACCAGCTGGTGTCCACTAAAGTGCCTTTCTATGGGGATGCCTGCATCAACCGCCTCTGTGTGCCACCGTTTTGTTGCTAGCTCTGTTTGCATCCAGCTGACACTTGTACTGTGTATTTTATACATGCTGGGACGCCTGCACATGCGCAGAAGCGCCGCAGCGCGCATCGAGCGTCATCCACCCGCCCCGCCCCTTTTTTTCCATAGGAGGCGCGTGCACGCCCGTGCGCCATTGGCGCCCTTTTTTGAAACCAAGCAGGGACTAGGAGCCAGGGCCCTTTTTGCCGGAGGGCCTGTGCGGTGGATGAGCGCAGCAACAGGGCAGAGGAACTGGATTCCCACAGAGAAACTTACCAACTGCCTGGATCTTTTGACTTGAGAAAACCAAAGATCCACATGACAAGAAAAATGGACCACAGCGGCCTCTAGTGGTTTAACACAGGTACCGCGGTCCTCTTTTTTTTTTTTTCTTGACTACTATTAAAATTTTACATTTTCCAGTAGTTATAGGCATACACAGATATTAGCGGGAATACCGTTAGGTAACAGACAGAAAGACAAATTAGGCTTGGGGGTCCCCCAATAGAACCAAGTTCCTGGGGGCCCCCACTTACCTGTTCCCCGCCGCAGGACTCTGTTTGGTCCACAGAAGCCCAAACTTCACCTATCACGGCAGGCATTGTAATTAAACCTTCAGGGACCGGGTTCCCAAGGATTCCACTCCCCTGGACCTGTATAGCACCCTGCACAGAAAACATCTTGGTCGTGGGTATGACCAGAGCTCTGGATCCCAGGGTCCAGCCCTCCTAAGAGAGGCATTACAGGCAAAACCTTGCTCTTCTGTTGCAAGGCCCGGGTACCGACCGTTTAGCTATGAAGCTTTTTTGGTGGGATCCGGAACAGCTTACTAAGGCCCGTAAAAGAACCTGTACGCAAGCCCAGGAAAACACGTTACTCTTTGGCCAACACCTTAGACACTGGCAAAAAACTGAGGTGCTCCCGGATGGGAGGGGCTTATATAGGGGAGGGTACTTCCGGTTTGGAAGTTGCCAGTGCCAGCACCTGAAGGTAAACTATATAACCCATTAGTAATGACTATGCCGCTCTGTGTCCCGTGATGTACGAAAAAGAAATGTACACTGTTATACAAGCTGTACACTCGCTACTTTACATTGTAGCAAAGTGTCATTTCTTCAGAGTTGTCACATGAAAAGATAGAATAAAATACTTACAAAAATGTGAGGGGTGTACTCACTTTTGTGAAATACTGTATATGCAGCACTAATGGGTACTGATATACAGCACTGATGGGTACTCAAAGGCGGCACTGGAGGGCACTTATAGGCAGCACTCATCAGGAGACACTGGCAGGCATCACTTATGGGCAGAGTGCCATCCCTAATGGGCATTGATTGGCATCCCTGGTGGGCTCTACCGGGCTTACCTGCTGGTCATGGGTGGGCTGCACTGATAATCAGTGCAGACCCCCCCCCGTCAGGAGAGCAGCCGATCGGCTCTCCTCTATTCGCGCTTGTAAGTGCGAGTGGAGGAAGAGCCGATACACGGCTTTTCCTGTTTACACCGTGATCAGCTGTGATTGGACACAGCTGATCACGTGGTAAAGAGCCTACGTCATAGGCTCTTTATCTCAATTGGAGATGGCATGTATCAGACTGATACACCACCGATTGCCGCGCTGCACGCCCCCACGATCGTGGCTTATCCTGCTGGACATATGACGCCCAGTCAGGATAAAAGAACCACTTTCCGCCCATAATTTTTCTATATGGCGGGCTGAAAGTGGTTAAAAGATCTAATTAGAGTATCTTGGTTGATGTAGCTATTGTCAAGGACTCTTCCTGCATCTTGAAAGCATGAGAAGTTTCCTAAAATGTTCCGTGGGTCATGTATTTTTATATGATTTATAATTTTTTATGTCTTTATGCTATGACAAGACTATATTATGGCTCACCTGCGCTGATCTCTGTAGGAGTATCCGCCTCTTTGAATGTCCTTGTCATTCCAGCCTCCTCCATATATTGCTGATCATCCCTCACATACATCTCTTCTTCTTCACCCTCAACTTTCATGTTCATCAGATCTTCACCCTAATCCAACAGAATGGCAGAAAATAACATAAATAGAAGTATGATGTGAGATCACATAGAAAATATCATCTTGTAGAGTCCGCACATCCTCTCCACATGTCAAAGTGTTCAATCACTTTATGTTCCAGACCCTCAACTCCACCCACCTGATGGTGGTGAGGGATGGTGTGACCTTCCTGTGTGGAATCCCGGGGATACAGAGGAAGGGGGCCTCTCGCTGGTGGGTTCCCATCACTGAATCCATCTGTAGGAAACACACACACTGACTGAATACATTGTTTCTATGTGTTTATCAGATGATGGGGGATCTAGGTGGAGCCTCCGTACTGCTCTCTCCTTTACAATAAAGTCTCCTCTTACCCGGTGATGTGAGGGGGGGCTGATTCTCCATCGTGACGTCCTTGTAGAGATCCTTGTGTCCTTCTAAATACTCCCACTCCTCCATAGAGAAATAGACAGTGACATCCTGACACCTTATAGGAACCTGACACACACAATGATACAGTCACCATCCAGACACATCCCTTGTCTGTTACTGGATAATGTCCCAGAATTCCCGGCACCGCTCACCTCTCCTGTCAGCAGCTCCATCATCTTCTTGGTGACTTCTAGAATCTTCTCCATGTTGTGTCTCTCAGGTTTTAGGGAGTCACATGGAGGCATTGTGATGGTCAAATGATTACCTGACTTCACAAGAGGAAATCTCTGTATTGGAAAACCAATAGGAATATTGTGTTAAAATCACAGAATCCCCCTATAAGAGTGATGTCATATGACCTCCCAGAATCCTCCTCACCTCTCCGGTCAGCAGGTAGATGATCTCCAGGGTGAGTTTTAGGATCCTCTCAGCCATGTGACTCCGGTCCTCCTCCATCCTAATTGATGTGGTCATGTGATCTGTGCAGGTTTCACCTGTAGACAAATAGTGGAGAATTATCTGGACTGTATTGGTTATGCTATTTTAGGATGGTGATAAGGTGCCATATGGTGGCCCCAAAATCACCAGCAAGGTGTTTGTAAAAGAGAATATATTGTCTTTATTGGTCTTTCAAAACAGAAACACAAATCACTTTCTTCAGCAAAAGTAAAGCAAAAAACCTTAGACTTAACGGTAACGGTATTTCTACGAGTCTTTCAGGACAGCACCTGGAGAGAGCGCAGCTCCACCCACTTTCCCAGGAAACACTGCAGTCATTCCTTTAAAGCCTGGACACTTCCACCATGGCCTCAGTTGTTATCGAGTACCTCCGGCCATGCTGAAATTATATAGGCAGAACATAGCAACCACATACACATAAGCATTTATAAACAAGGGAGGGTTATCGGTGCTGTCCTGAAAGACTCATAGAAATTCCGCTACCGGTAAGTCTAACTAAGGTTTTCTCACCTCGTCTTTCGGGACAGCACCTTGAGATGATAAACGAGTACTTACCCTTAGGGTGGGACCACCGCTTGCAGGACTTTTCTGCCAAACTATTGCTCCGCTGCTGCGAGCAAGTCCATCCTATAATGACGAGTAAAAGTGGAATAACTCGTCCATGTGGCCGCCTTGCAGATTGGCTCTGGTGAAGCCCCAACTCATTCCGCCCAGGACGGAGCTATGGCCCGTGTTGAATGGGCCACTACTCCTGCAAGAGGTTCTATTCCCGCAGCCACATAAGCTTTGTGGATAGCCATCCAAAGCCACCTACCAATCGTGCTTTTAGAAGCTCCGTAACCCTTACTGTTGTGGAGAATTTTATGAAGATGTATTTAATATGTATTGTCATAGTGTCACCCAGTGTTAGTACTTCCGCAACCCACTCTACAGAGCTGACTGGGGCAGTCTGAGGCTGGTTGAGAAACTTCCTGATTTGGAGAAGGGTGTTTGCGGAGTGAGGCCTCTCTGCAAACACATTATCGGTTTAGCAGGTGTGTGCTCTTGTCATCTCTGTATGCCTGATCAGCATTTGAGGTGATGGCGTGAGCGCACACCTGCAGATAAGCTCCCCTCATCAGGAACTGTGCTCATTGGTTATTGTATTATTATTGTATTGAATCCTTTAAGCTATATTTCTTGTGTTGTATTCTGAGTGGAGCTCCTGTGAGCTCACTTACTGTGGAGGAGGTCACATGTTGTGACATCACTTCCGGCTGGGAGTTTAATAAAAAAAGCTTTTATGGGCGTCGGCATGGCAGTGAGGCTGTGATGACGAGATAAGGACAGGGTGGTGATGCTTCCTTCTTTGAATGAATGGCAAATCGAATGAATGGTGAGTGGAACTTTAGCTTAAGAAGCATTATTGCATTAAGATGAAATCTGTAATATTTAGCACAGGGAAAATAGGCTGCGTGCTCTGCATACAACCTATTTTTCCACAACATTACGAGGCCCAGAAAATAAAACAAAAAGAGAATTGGATCTTTTAAACTCCTTTGTTACCTCTAGATAGCGTACAATGCATCTTTTCACGTCCAGACTATGAAAATCTCTTTCTTTAGGGCAAGTTGGAAACGGACAGAACGTTGGTAGGACTATCTCTCGTGCTCTGTGGAACATTGTAGCAACCTTCGGCAGGAAACCCGGGTCTGTTCTCATAACTACCCGATCTGGGAAAATTGTCAAGAATGGCTCAATGATGGATAATGCCTGAAGCTCACTGACCCTTATAGCCGAGGTGATTGGTACCAGCAGTGTCAGTTTTAAAGACCATAACTTAATTGTGGGTTCTTCTGGCGGTTAAAAATGTCTTTTAGTCAGACCTTGCAGAACAACTGATAAATCCCCAGCTAGTGCCTTGAAAAATCTAATGATATAAGAATCTAGAGATAACCTTCGCTCTAAAAAAACTGATAGCGCAGCTACCTGAACCTTTAAGGTGCTTGCTGCCAAACCCTTATCCATACCGTCCTGGAATTTTTACAGGACAGAAAGGTTGACCTGTGGAGAGTAATTTCTGGAATTGCACCAGGAATTGAAGACTCTCCAGGTCTTAAAATAAATAGCTCTTGTAACTTTCTTTCTGCTATTCAGCAGAGTACAAATTAAATGGTCAGATAAACCCTTATTTTTCAGGATTTGCTCCTCTGTAACCCAACCGCAAGTTTGAGATGACCTACGTTGGGATGCAGAAGGGGACCCTGAGTCAGCAGGTCCCTTCGGACTGGCAGCAACCAATGTGACTCTACCGCTAACTTCAGTAGGACTGAAAACCAAAGCCTCGGGGGGGCGTGGCTTAGCGATGGCCGAGTAGAGACGTGTTCTCCCGGAGCTCCCGGCCCGATCCAGCCTAACGGACCTAATGCTGCAAAAACCCACCCTGTGAGCGAGGAATGAGCAACACGAACAGGTGCAGGACTCGTTCGGCAACCCGTGGGACCCGAAATCCCGAATCTCAGCCAGACATCGCGCAATTTTTCCGGAGAAACCAGAGAGCTCTCCAGGCCACACCACGAGTACTGAGCATAGAGGCGAGCGGCGAAACTCCGACCATAACAACCCCCTCATTAAACCCTACGTCTCCGGTGGAGCCCGCAACCGAGATTGGTGCAGACGGGACAAGCTCTATCCGACCCCAGCGAACCATGGATGAAGACCTCCGCAAGATGCTGCAGGCCCTCCCCACGCGCGCAGACATTGAGGCGCTGCCCACGAGAGCGGACATAGAGGGCCTAATCCTGAGGATTGAAGAGGCACACAGCAAAGACATCCAGGAGGTGAGAGACGAGCTGCATGGAGTGGAGGAACGGGTCGCCTCCGGAGAAACCTTGCTGTCCTCACTGACAACCAGAGTACAATCACTGGAAAGAGCCCAGGAGACACACTCGAGAGCAGCCCAGGAGATGCAACTCCGCCTGGAGGAAATGGAGGACCGCAGCCGCCGCTGCAACCTGCGACTGCGGGGGATCCCGGAGGCGACGGGCCCGGAGGATCTGGCAGTAACTGTCACGGCAATCCTCAACACCCTCCTGGATAACCCACCTCCTACCCTGGAATTTGACAGAGTGCACCGTACCCTGGGTCCCAGATCTACAGACCCAGAGATGTCTTGTGCCGTCTGCACCGCTACACGATGAAGGAGACCCTGCTCCGGAAGGCCTGGGAACATGGGGAGATTGAGTTCGACGGAGCGCAAATACAAATCCTCCCCGATCTATCAAGAGCGACACTGCAGCGCCGCGCCATCCTGAAACCAGCTCTTGAAGTAGCCAGAGGACGCGGCTGCACGTATAGATGGGGATACCCTCTCGCTGTGCTATTCCGCAATGGGCGAACCTCCTTCACCGTGCGCACGACGGAAGACCTACCAGCCTTCTTTTCCTTTATAGGAGCAGAGCCGTTTCCCATACCAAACTGCCTGGCGCCACTATCGAGACCACCCGGCCGAACAGGCACCGCACGTAACGGCCCCAACCAGCATGGGCGCCCGCAGAGATCCAGAGGAAGGAACCGATCGACACCGCCCGAGGGCCCACGTGAGTCATAAATATGCCACAAACGTACCCACAGACAGTCAGCAATGAGTTAGCCCGTCCAATTAGACTACCCCCAGATTGCCAACCACCCCCCCGGTTCCAGGGCTTTGTCTCACACCCAAACCTCTCTGTGAAAAGCGCATGAAGAGGGCGCACCGACACTCAGACAACACACACTTACCTGGAGAGGGGGAAGTCACCTAGCGGGCAAAGGTACTGGGGGGCTCACCATACCCTATGAGTAAACCACTATCTAGCCCTGTACAGTCTAGACAATGTGCAACCATTACAGGTACAGTCGGGTGGACTCTACCCCACCTCCCCACGAACCCCCCCATGGAAGTTGTGGCTCACGGGAACCCACGGCGCCAGGCACGGACCCTCTACATCGTACCACCCACCGCTGCCAAACAGCCGGGGCCCCTGTCTGATCTCTGCAAGAGCTAACGTTCAGAGAAACTTAAGAAGTAGGGATCGGACGAGACTTCCCGCAGCAGAGTACCATGCTAATGTCTGTCTCCTGAGGTGTGGAGACCGAACCGAAGGGAGGTGGGGGAGGGAGAGAGGGAGCCTCGCCAGTACAACGCTACACCTGAGCGAGGAGTTGAACAGAGACAAAACCCGGAACACTTTTGCTTTCTAGGTGACAGCGAACCCACAAAAGGGGTAAGATACGGTCTGGGGATGGCTGAGGCCACGATATACAGATGTGGGACCTCGGGAGGAGGGGGAGGGGTTTACGGCAGGACGCTGCTCTCCTTTCATGTTTTCCACAGAAGACCTAACTCCACTAAGGTTAAAGATACCGGGATGCCCAGAGACATGGAGGAGGAGGGGTGGGTCGATGGGTGCACGCAGGGGGGGGAAGGGGGGGTCTTGTTAAGGTCTCTACAAGGCTCAGTTATACGGGAGCCGGACGGCATGTTACCAAGTTAACATGTTATGTTATGATGTTAGTATGTTATTATACTGTTAGGCTGACTGTCTGTAGAGAAAATGGTCTAGAAGATATATATGTGGCTGATATAATATATGAAGATAGATTCTCTGCACTTTAGAAATTGTTCACTTTTATGTTGTTGCTCAAACTCTCACACCTTCATAACACAAAAAAAAAAGGTCTGGGGACCTGGAGAGGGAGGGAGCTCCCCCCGGGATCCCTCGCTAGACACACCCCCAACTAGGTAGACGCCTTGCCGGCTGGTGCCGACAGACGTTTGTACAGCGGATACGCTGACAACTTAGGGTGGGCTCCGCTGGTCGGAGTACACCAAGAGCATACTTGCTCGAGCAGCACCTGGGACGGACTAGGGAAGTCCTCTCTCACTCTCTACTCTTTTACCCCACACTTTCGCTTTCCCCAACCCCCACCCCCCCCTTTTCCCTACCTCTCTCCCTTTCTACCTCCACCTTATACACCTCTATACAACCCCCCCCCTTCTGACCCCACGCGGCCATGGACACGATGCAAATAGTCACATTGAACGCCAAGGGACTTAACATCCCGGAAAAAAGGAGGATGCTACTGCATGACATGAAACAGATGAGGGCTGATATTGTCCTCATACAGGAGACACACTTTAAAGAAAACAAATACCCGATTTTGAAGAATAGGTTCTACCCCACAGTGTACCATTCCACCCACTCGGATGCTAAATCCAGGGGAGTGTGGATCCAGATTGCAGCAAGAGTCCCGTGGACTCTGGTTGATAGGAAGACAGATAAGGCTGGGAGATTTTTATTTTTGAAGGGGCTGATCGGGGGAGTGAAGGTGACTATTGCGAACCTTTATGCCCCGAACAACCAACAGGACTCCTTCAGTAGGAAACACCTGGACATCCTACATGCCTTCTCGGAGGGCCAACTTATTGTAGGAGGAGACCTAAATACCCCCCTGATTCCCTCAGAGGACACATCCACAGGAACATCCTCGTCCTCTAGGGGGTCACGTAAAACAATACACACAGCCTTACACAATGCGAGACTGGTGGACGTATGGCGTCTGTTCCACCCCGGCGAACGGGACTACACGTTTTTCTCCCGTACACATCAGATATACTCACGGATAGACCATTTCCTGATCCCACACCATCAGTTACAGGCGGTAAAACATACGGCCATAGGGTCTATTACTTGGTCAGACCATGCCCCAGTTACAATGCAATACACACTGACCGACTATAATATAAAACAAAAGCAATCATGGAGGCTCAATGAGAACCTCCTCCAAGACCCAGAAACATTAGCAGACGTCACTAAGGAACTTGGTCACTACTTCCGTACAAACATTACTCCTGACTGCGACATGGGGCTTATATGGGAGGCACACAAAGCGGTGATCCGTGGAGTGCTAATAAAACACGGGGCAAGGATCAAAAAACTGAGAACGGCCCAGACTGAGATGCTACTTAAACTTCAGAAGCTAGAAACAGAACACAAACAGGCACCGACCAGAGCCATAGGGAGCGAACTCGACACAGTCCGAACACAGTTGACAGACCTGCTACAGTTCAAAGCCAAGGCGGCACTGCAGATCTCACGAAGGAAGTCCTATGAGTCGGGAAACAAATGTAGCAGGCTTTTAGCGCGGACTTTAAAAACACAGACAGCGGCATCTTATATACCACACATACACGCCCCAACGGGTCAAAAACGAACACTGCCCAAACAAATAGCCCATGAGTTCAAATCCTACTACGAAACACTATATAACTTAAACACCGCAAGACCATCGACAGAACAGATAAGGGACTATATAGGGAACTCTAATATGCCATCCCTGGAGGCAGAAATCTGTCAACTGTTAGAAGAGCCTATAACGCTATCCGAGTTGCAGGGCGCGATAGGGAGTACTAAACAAGGTAAAGCACCGGGGCCGGATGGCCTCACGGTGCAGTATTACAAGACACTCCTCCCCTCACTGGGTAATCACTTAGTTACACTCCTGAATGCCCTGGGCAAGGGGACAAAACTTTATGATACCACGATGCAAGCCCAAATAGCGGTGATCCCCAAGGAGGGGAAGGACCTGAGTCAATGTGGGAGCTACCGCCCGATATCTCTGTTAAACACAGATTTGAAACTGTTCACGAAGATACTAGCCATGAGACTACAGACATACATACATACCCCGAATCATCCACCTGGATCAGGTGGGATTTGTTCCCTCCAGGGAAGCGAGGGACAATACCACCAAAGTGCTGAGCCTGCTGTACCAGGCAACTCTTACCAGAACGCCAAGTGTATTTCTCAGCACAGACGCTGAGAAAGCCTTCGATAGGGTGGGCTGGGACTTTATGTTCAACACGCTGAAACATATGGGTGTGGGGGGTAACATGCTGAACTGGATTGCAGCAGCATACACACGGCCAGCGGCAAGGGTCAGAGTCAATGGAGTCATGTCAGACCCATTCCTGATCACCAATGGGACACGTCAGGGATGCCCTCTTTCACCCATCCTGTTCGCACTATCCCTTGAACCATTCTTAGCCCACATACGGCAGAACCCGGACATAACAGGGATACGGGTTAAGCTTGCCCAATACAAAGTGTCGGCCTACGCCGACGACTTGATGTTCACGCTCTCGAATCCAGTGATCTCTCTCCCGAACCTGCTAAAGGAATTCACAACATACGGCACACTTTCCAACTTAAAGATTAACTTTGCCAAATCAGAAGCGATGGGGGTAAATGTAACACCGTCCCAACTCACGCACCTCCAATCCAACTTTAAATTGAAATGGACAACAACGGCCCTGAAGTATTTAGGCACATACCTCCCTCAAAAAATCACGAAAGTATACGATCTGAACTTCCCACCCCTTTTAAAAAAGGTCAGGACATTGCTACAGCAATGGCAAACGGGTCTTCATTCATGGCTGGGACGCTGCAACATCTTGAAGATGTCTATACTCCCGAAATTCCTATATTTAATGCAGGCACTGCCCATACATCTACCAACCACATACTTTAGGCAAGTACAATCCCTGTTCACGGAGTTCGTGTGGGCCGGGAAGAGACCTAGAATAGCCAACACAATTCTCGTCCTCCCCAAGCAGCACGGGGGCCTAGCACTACCGAACTTACGCGCCTACTACCAGGCGGTTCACTTGGGAAGGCTGTTGGACTGGTACCGCCATAAAGAGACCAAATTGTGGACTCAGGTGGAGCAGGCTCAGCACACGATCCCTCTTCAGAGTACACCATGGTGCTATATGGGTTTACCACCAGAAGTCAAGCGACACCCGCTAATAGGGAACACATCGAAGGTATGCGCAAGCCTCATGTCCAAACTGACCCTTTTCACCCCAAACTCTCCTCTATATCCGATACTAGGCAACCCCTTTTTCAAACCAGGGCTGGGGGACGGACCTTTCCGTGCCCTGGCGGAGTCAGGGATATATCAGGCATCTCACTTTAGCTCTGGAGGGGAATGGAAATCGATTGAGGAACTATCGGACCCCACGGGTCCATTCCACCTAGATTTTTTGAGAGCTCTACAGATACGCCACTTCCTCAGCACTATCCCACCACCCTCAGACGCTGACCAACCGCGTACGACGTTAGAAGACCTTTGCGAGGACACGGGAGTCCTGTCCCATACCCTTTCCTTGACCTACACCCTCCTGAACAATCCCCCAGAAAACTTTGTTCCCCCTGGTTTACTTAAATGGGAAGAGGAGTTAGAGACACAGTTTAGCTCCACCAGAAGACAGCACATACTCCAACACACACACAAAACCTCAATCTGCACCAAGATACAGAAAACTAATTATAAAATTGTATCACGCTGGTACAAAACCCCAGTCCTACTACAAAAAATATTTCCGACGACATCGGATAGGTGCTGGCGATGTCAAACTGAAAAAGGGACCTTACTACATATCTTTTGGTCCTGCCCCAAGCTACAAAATTTCTGGAAGGTCATTCATGAGACAATACAAAAACTCACGGAGCGGCCCATCCCGGCCGATCCAGCATTTTTTCTCCTGCACGGGAATGACATCCCCATCAGGAAATATAAAAAATCAGTGATACGCCACCTGCTTGATGCGGCTAAGGCATGCATTCCGCTTTGCTGGAGGTCTGCCCTTCCGCCGTCCATCGATCTGTGGCTCCGAAAGGTAGAAGAAATAAGGCAAATGGAGGATCTTACCCTTTCGGGGCAAAAGAGACAAGAGATATTCACTAAAACCTGGCAAACATGGCATACGTTCATATACTCTGAGGAGGGCCAGACCTTGAGAGGAACCGACATAATAACTTAATCACAATACAACGCAGTAGTAGGGAAAACCAAAAACTGTACGGGAAGACAGACCAGTCAGTAAATGGAAGAGGGCATATGGATGATAGAGACTCCATGGCCGCGGACGGTCTTCCCCCCTTTCCCCTTTACTCCCTCTGTCTTCTTTCCCTAATCCCACCCACTTTTCCCCCTACACCACTAGTTTCTTTATTCTATTTCCCGCCCCTGCCTTGATTCCCCCGTGCTGCGGTAGCTCCCCCTGAGATAGGGGACCGCGGCCGGGGGGTTTGGGGAGAGGAGGGGGGAATTTTTTGTACAAAAAAAATACAATAAAAACGGAGGGCGGACTCCGCGGGACTGCAAACACTCATACAAACTCCCTACAGAGCCAGACAACTTAAGCTGCATGCAGGGGAAACTTCAGTGCAGGACACAGATAGAGACGTAAGTTCACACAGAACCCCAAGCACACCACACTCTATCAACACACAGCAGCAGGCAATGCACTATACCCTGGTATGACACATGTTACTTAAACCCACAGGAAATGTTTAAGGGGACCAACCTGCTGTACATGCAAGTTTCATGTTGTTTGATTACTGCTTTATACTGTATGGTATATAGTACATATTACCCTGTAACCTGTTGGTCCTTGCGGGATCTGCTCCTTATGATAAATAAAAAATTAAAAAAAAAAAAAAAAAGAAGAAAACCAAAGCCTCTTGGGCCATTACGGGGCCACTAAAATTAGGGTCGTCCTTTCTCCCTGTAGCTTCTTGAGCACCAATGGGATCATTTGTACAGGGGGAACGCGTAACACAAACGGAAGGACCAGCGCTAAGTCAGTGCGTCCAGACCGAAGTAGAGTGGAACCTTTGCATTTGTTTGTGATGCAAAAAGATCTACCTGGGGAGTTCCCCATCTGTCTACTATTCTCTGAAACACCTCCAGGTTTAGGCTCCACTCGGACTCTAGCGCCCTTCTCCTGCTCAAAAAATCTGCTAGGTGATTTAGGTTGCTTTTCAGGTGCACTGCGGTCAAAGATGCCACATTGTCCTCTGCCCAAGTCAGAGTTTGTAGGGCCAAGTTCAGAAGACACCTGCTTCTTGTGCCCCCCTGTCTTGAGATATAGGCCACTGCCGTGGCATTGTCTGACAACACCTGGATGAGTTGTCCCCTGATAGTCTGTCTGAAGGCCCACAGCCCCAAAGAGATGGCCCTTAGCTCCCTCCAGTTGGAAGACCTCCTGGATTCCTCCCTTGACCAGGACCCCTGGGCCATCTGGTCTTCGAGGTGTGCACCCCACACCCAGGAGCTTGCATCTTTTGTCAACATTTTTGCTGTGGGTAAAGTCCATAACAGACAAGCTCAGATTTGTTTGCCTTCTCCACTACCATAATTATCTTTTTACTGGAGATGGGACTTTGATCTGTTTCACCAGTGACTCTCCGTAGGTCCAATTCTGTAGAATCGCCTGTTGGAGGTCTCTCGCATGGAGGCGGGCCCACTGAACAGCTGGAATTGAGGCTGTGAGCAGTCCCGGCGTAGACATGGCTGCCCGAACAGTCACAGATAGGTTTGTCTGTACTTTTTTCACTGCCTCCTGCACCTTTACCATTTTTTCCTCCGGGATGATTTTTTTTTTCCTGTACCAAGTCTATGACATAGCCTAGGAAAATGATCACCTGAGATGGAATTAGGTTCGATTTTCTCTGTTCAGAATCCAACCCAAACTTTCTAGGTGGTTCTGAGTCCTTTTCAAATCCCTGTATAACAGGGCACACTTAACCCCTACAGCACCGCCTCCTGGTTTACCCCTTCACTGCCAGTGTAATTTTTACAGTAACCAGTGAATTTTTATAGCACTGTTCGCTGTAAAAATGACAATGGTCCCAAAATAGTGTCAAGTGTCCGATGTGTCCGCCATAATGTCGCAGTCATGATAAAAATCACTGATCGCCGCCATTTCTAGAAAGAAAAAAATTAAATAAAAATGCCATAAAACTATCCCCCATATGGTAGACGGTATAAATATTGCGCAAACCAATCAATAAACGCTTATTGCGATTTTTTTTACCAAAAATATGTAGAAGAATACGTATCGGCCTAAACTGGAGGAAAAATATGTTTTTTATATATTTTTTGGGGATATTTATTCTAGCAAAAAGTAAAAAATATTGAATTTTTTTCAAAATTTACGCTCTATTTTTTTTTTTGCGCAAAAACTAAAAATTGCAGAGGTGACCAAATACCACCA
This sequence comes from Rana muscosa, assembly GCA_029206835.1. Lineage (NCBI taxonomy): Eukaryota > Metazoa > Chordata > Amphibia > Anura > Ranidae > Rana > Rana muscosa. The sequence continues at coordinate 29,052,348 of JARGYO010000094.1, forward strand.
AAAGAAAACTCTATTTGTGGGGAAAAAAAAGGATGTCAATTTTGTTTGGGAGCCACGTCTCACGACCGCGCAATTATCAGTTAAAGTGAGGGGGGGGAAGTGGGGGCTTCAGTAGGAGTGGGACTTCCTGTCCCACTTCCTACTTCCGCCCAGGGATTGCTTAGGCGACTCGTTATATCGCCTATTGGCGGTCCCTCCCTGTAGGCGATCACCTGGGACACGTGACAGATCCCAGGCGATCACCTGTCCACTCAGAGCGCTGCGCCGTTCGCGCATGCGCAGTGAGTGCCCGGCCGTGAAGCCGAAAGCTGTCACGGCCGGGTGCCCACAGTTATAATGGAGGCGCTGGCGGAGAAGGGGGGGGGGAGAGGAACGAGCGGCGCGTCGCTGGACAGTGGAACAGGTAAGTGTCTGTTTATTAAGAGCCAGCAGCTACACTTTTTGTAGCTGCTGACTTTTAATAAACATAAAAAAAGTCTGGAACTCCCCTTTAAGTGGTTAAGAGGCATTAACACGTTCAGGCTGGAGGCCCTAATATAATTATGGTAGCACACCTTTGAAGGACATGTTTTTTTCTTCATCCTCCCACCCGGTAATATGGTCTATTCCTACCTGTCAAAACATATGACTAGAGGTCGACCGATATATCGGCTGGCCGATATATCGGCCGATATTTGGCCATTTTTGATAAATCGGCATCGGGCCGATTATTAACAAATTAGGCCGATATTTTACACTGGCAGTCCTTCCTTCTCCACACTCAGCAGCTCTGGCAGCATCAAGTGCCACGCTGAGTGTGTGAACAGAGAGGAGGGAGAGAGAGGGAGAGAGAAGCTGTCAGCTTGATGTCGGGAGTAGGGGGGAGGGGGAGGGGCGGTGTAGCAGAGCACTTCACTTCCTTGTTACTTTTACTATGGTCAGTAGTCCAGGCAGCTCCTCCCTTCTGCCCTTATCTCTCTGCATGATCACACAGTAAGTCAGCACCGATTCTCCTTGCTCCCTGCCTAGTTAATTTTTCCCTATCTTATCTGCTGTCATCTCCATAAGGCCCCTTTCACACTGGGGCGTTTTTCATGCGGTTTAGCGCTAATAATAGCGCTGTTATACCGCATGAAAAAATCCTGCCCTGTGCCTTCAATGTGAAAGCCCGAAGGCTTTCACACTGAAGCGGTGCGCTAGCAGGACCGCTCCAAAAGTCCTGCTAGCCACTTCTTTACAGCGGTAAAGGAGCGGTGTGTTCACCGCTCCTTTACCGCGGTCTCCCATTGAAATCAATGGGACAGCGCGGTAATACCGCCCGCAAACCGCGGCAATAGCCGCGGTTTGCGGGCGGTATTAACCCTTTTTCGGCCACTAGCGGGGGTTAAATTAACCCCCCCTAGCGACCGCATACCGCTGTGAGAACGACAGTATAGCAGCGCTGAAAATCGCGCTGCTATACCGCCACCGCTCCTGCCCGCCCCAGTGTGAAAGGGGTCTAAATCTTCACTGCACATATCATGCTGCCTCCTGTCCTGTCTCAGCTTTGCATTCCACACACAGATCTTACACCCTTTCCATCCCAGTTTGCTTTTAGCTCTCATAGTTTTCCTGTCCCCACAATGCAGCCTAGCACATTCCCTGCATTCTGTCACTAATAAAGACATTAGCACTTACATTTACCACCCCAACCTCCTCACCATTCTCTCTTTTATAATATCTTAACCTCCCCCCCCCCCCTTTCACATTGTAGCAATTTGACAAGTCACATCCTATTGCCGGCAAGGCACTGTTCAAATCAATGCGACACTGACTTTGAGTTGCCGCATAAATTTGAAAAAGTAGTACATGCACTACTTTTGCGATTTAGGGTGTGACTTCAATAGCCACACAGATGTCTTCAAAGTCACAACCCAAAGTCGCACTGAGATGCAGCTCTGAAATTGTGCGATTTCAGGTTAAGTCGCACAATTTCAAAGCCACAGTCAATGTGAACGGGGGCTAATAGTAGGTTCACACTGGTGTGCTGTGGTCTGGCCACAGTGCGATTTGTATATTCAGTTTACCCAGAGTTTTAGGTGCGCTCCCATTCAATTCTATTAGACTGTCTGTTTTCACGAAAGCAAATTACAATCTTGCGTGCTGCATCTTTGATGCGCAATCAGAAAACACACAGTCCACTAGAATTCATCAGGAGCACACCTAAAACTGCAAGTAAATCACACATACAATCGCACTGTGGTCAAACCAAAGCGCACCAGTGTGAAACCGCTATACAGCTAGGTTCACGCGCAGTCAGGATCACGCACAAAATTGTGGTTTTCTTAACAAACACAGAAGCGCACTGTCCTTTAGTAGATACACAGCAGTGCCATTGATTGTTAAAGGCATCCCCACTCATCACACATGTGGTTTGGTACAGGACATTTTTAGAAAAGGGTCTTGGACTTCCTTTCCACATTTCCAAATTGGCACCACTGACCACTACCTCATATGTGTGCACCCATTACTCTCAGGTTGCTGCAGCGCAACACTTTAAGTACTATTATAGTGCATGTCACAAACATTACTCAATGGGGGATCGTTCCTCTGATCCCCGCTGAGCAGGCGAATGACAGGTCCGTCTCCGCTCACTGTGCTGAGATGGACCTGTCAGAGACCCGCTCTCCTCTACGGGGAGATCGGATGAAAACGGATCGATAGTGAAATCCAGACAGATGGAAAGCCTGACAGGATCGGGTGTCAGCGGACATGTTACCGCTAACATCCGCCGCTCCATAGGAGTGAATGGAGGTTCCGATCAGGTCCGCCTGAAAAACTGACAGACAGACCTGATCGGAAAGCCTGTGTGAAAGGGGCCCAAGTCCGAACCCGAGGGGGCGCACTTTGCCCTGGGCGCTGGATGACCTTGTCCCAGCGCTGGTTACAGTTACACTTGGCTTAGTGTGAAACCTGCCAGTGTCACCGCCAATCAGTGCCATCTCTCAGTGCCATCTGTCAGTGCCACCGCAAATCAGTGCCACCCGCCACTGCCACTTAGTTCCACCAGCCAGTGCCACCCGCCCCTGCCAGCCAGTGCCACTCGCCCCTGCCAGCCAGTGCCACCCACCCCTGCCAGCCAGTTCCAATTGCCAGTGCCACTGCCAATCAGTGCGATCTGTCCCAAACTAGTGCCATCTGTCAGTTCCAAACCAGTGCCACCTGCTAGTGCCAATGCCATCTGACAGTTCCAAACCAGTGCCACCTGCCAGTGCCAATAGTGCCATCTGTCAGTTCCAAACCAGTGCCACCTGCCAATGCCAACCAGTGGCAGCCGGTGCCATCTGTCAGTTCCAAACCAGTGCCACCTGCCAGGTCCAACTAGTGCCATCTGTACTGAGGACATCAAGTGTGTGCTAGAGTGACAGGAGTAAGCAAGGAGTGGAGTGGGTGAGTTTTTTTTTTTTTTTTTAAATCGGCCTAAAATATCGGCCACAAAAATCGGCCATCGGCCGCCCCAATTTCTAAATATCGGCATCGGCCAGAGAAAAACCCATATCGGTCGACCTCTACATATGACTCCAAAATATTTTCAGAAAGCGTCACTGAGCAAATATTTATTTTCCCCAGCTTGTCTCAAGTCCTTGGGCACACAGGGAAGCCTCCATACATCACATTACAAGGCCTTGCACACTGTGACTTCAGGCCCAGTCTCTAGGCAAGCCTTGGACCACAGTGGGCTCCAGTACGCGTCGACAAGAGTGCATAGAAATATATGAACTTTACTTGTACAGTATATATGTCCACATGGATTTCTACTATATTTATATTTCCATGCCTTGTTAATTGGATACTTGTCGAGCCTGCCAGTCAGTTAGGTGTTTATGTCTGTAGCACACAGATCATTTTCCCCCTTATCTTCCTTTCAGGGGATCAGACACACCATGCCACATGCCCGCGTCCTCTGGATTAGAGGTCGGACGGTGTTATGTATTTGGGTCCTGCAGCGAGTTGCTTCCTTTCACTGGTTCTTCCCTCTAGATTATAGTGGCAAGTCTTTACCTTTCCCAAAGAAGGTCAATGTCCACACAACACTTCAACAAGAGTTTAATTTTCTCTTATTTGCTTGAGTAACCACAAAGTTGGAGAGGAAAGGGGTTAGCAGAATAGAATGGATTCAGGCACACTCTTGGCTTCGTCGCCACTCGGTCCCGAGTGGGTACAGCTCACCCGGATAGTCACTCAATAGCACTAGCAGCCGGCATGAAGCTCGAACAGTGACTTAGTCCCCTCCAAGGACAAAGTCAAGGAGATCCCTCCTTAACCACTTCCCTACTGTGCACGAAAACCCCCTTCCTGCCCAAGCCATTTTTCAGCTTTCAGCGCTGTCACACTTTGAATGACAATTGCGCGGTCGTGCGATGTGGCTCCCAAACGAAATTTGCGTCCTTTTTTTCCCACAAATAGAGCTTTCTTTTGGTGGTATTTGATCACCTCTGCGGTTTTTATTTTTTGCGCTATAAACAAAAGAAGAGCGTCCAGTTTGGAAAAAAAACACTATTTTTTACTTTTTGCTATAATAAATACCCATTTTTTTAGGCCGATACGTATTCTTCTACATATTTTTGGTAAAAAAAAAAAAAAAAAAATCGCAATAAGCGCGTATTGATTGGTTTGCGCAAAAGTTATAGCGTCTACAAAATAGAGGATAGCTTTATAGCATTTTTATTTCTATTAGTAATGGCGGCGATCTGCGATTTTTATTGTGACTGCGATATTGCGGCGGACACATCGGACACTTTTGACACATTTTTGGGACCATTCACATTTATACTGCGATCCCTGCTATAAAAATGCATTGATTACTGTATAAAATGTGATTGTCAGGGAAGGGGTTAACCACTAGGGGGCGGGAAGGGGTTAAATATGTTCCCTCAATGTGTTCTTACTGTGGGGGGAGGTGACTGACTGGGGGAGGTGACCGATCTGTGTCCCTATGTACAAGGGACACACCATCGGTCCCCTCTCCCTCACAGGACGTGGATCTCTGTGTTTACACACAGAGATCCACTTTCCTGCTTGTTTCCTGGGCAATCGCGGGTGCCCGGCCATCAATTGACAGTGGGCGGGGGACAAGTGGTTAAGTAACTACACTCCGCAAGGTCAGTCTGTGAAGAAAGGAATCCTTCCCTCCGACAGGACACCAGGCCTCTCCCGAGACAGCAATCTTGTATTACTCGCCTCCTTAATGGGACCGATCCTCCCCCGGTTTCCTCTACGTCAGAGCTGTCGCCCTCACCTGGGCTTTCTTCCTGGTTGTAGACCCAGTTGAGGGTACTGGGCCCACCTGGAACTCCGCAGCCTCGGGCCAATGGTGCCTGAGACTCCTCAGTTAAAGTTGGACGCACCCCCCCTTAGAGGGGCACACTCCTCCGGGTACAGGTCCCCGGGTACTACCACCCTGAACAATGGCGTCTGCCCCTTATATATCCTCTCCCGGCATGCACAGCAGGCCGGAACCGCCCACCGCACGGCAGCCGAAAGAGGACATCCAATAGCCACTCAATCACCTGTGGTTCAACCCCGGGTATAAGTGACAACACCACCTATACGCCTAAAGGGGAACTGCACGCCAGGTAACACAGCAGCAAGACAGAGTCCAAATAATTAAAAGACCTGAGCCAACTACCGCTCAGGTCACCCCTAAATTGAAGCATAGCGACTCCCCTAGGTTGGGACCCCGCTACATGTCTGTTTTATGTTTTTTAACTAGCATATTTTGTAATAAAGATTAATATAATTTTTAAATAAATACACTGTCTCATGTTGTGCCCATAAAATCCGTTGTTTTTTGATTGAGTTGTCCAACTCTCTCAATCCTTTTCTATCACATAGATGAGCATATTTGGGGTGGAGGAACTTGACAGACCTGCAGAGTCCTGACCTCAACCCAACAGAACACCTATGGGATGAATTAGAGCGGAGACTGTGAGCCAGGCCTTCTCTTCCAACATCAAATAGTCAAACATTCCCATAGACACACTCCTAATCCTCCCAACAGGTATGGTGATGCCTCAAAAGACATGGCATTTGCAGATTTCCAATGTTCTATTGCCAACAGGATAAAACTAGGGGTGCACAGAATGTTTTTTTTGGTGCCAAAAATGAAAAATACACTAGGCCGAAAACCGAAAATGACCGATACCAAAAATGATTTTTAAAAAATATTTTTATGTACTGTATATACTCGAGTATAAGCCGAGATTTTCAGCCCTTTTTTTTGGGCTGAAAGTCCCCCCCTCGGCTTATACTGAGTCAGCAAAAAAAAATTACATTGAAAATAGTACCTGTAAAGACGTTGCGGCTGCGGCGTCCATCGTTCGAATTCCGCGGTCTCTTCCCATTCCTTCCGTGATAGGAGATTCTCATCAGACACTCTCCGCCTATCACGATCATTCTCTCATCCTCAGTTTCCCAGCAGACGTCTGTGATTGGCGGAACACCCAACACAGTGTCTGCTGGGAAACTGAGGATGAAAGAACGATCGTGATAGGCGGAGAGTGTCTGATGAGAATCGCCTATCACGGAAGGAACGGGAAGAGACCGCGGAATTCGAACGATGGACGCCGCAGCTTCTTTACAAGTACTATTTACAATGTAAAATAGTGAGCTAGGGAACAGTGAGGATAGGAGGAGAACAGTGAGGATAGGAGGAGAACAGTGAGGATAGGAGGAGAACAGTGAGGATAGGAGGAGAACAGTGAGGATAGGAGGAGAACAGTGAGGATAGGAGGAGAACAGTGAGGATAGGAGGAGAACAGTGAGGATAGGAGGAGAACAGTGAGGATAGGAGGAGAACAGTGAGGATAGGAGGAGAACAGTGAGGATAGGAGGAGAACAGTGAGGATAGGAGGAGAACAGTGAGGATAGGAGGAGAACAGTGAGGATAGGAGAAGAACAGTGAGGATAGGAGGAGAACAGTGAGGATAGGAGGAGAACAGTGAGGATAGGAGGAGAACAGTGAGGATAGGAGGAGAACAGTGAGGATAGGAGGAGAACAGTGAGGATAGGAGAAGAACAGTGAGGATAGGAGGAGAACAGTGAGGATAGGAGGAGAACAGTGAGGATAGGAGGAGAACAGTGAGGATAGGAGGAGAACAGTGAGGATAGGAGGAGAACAGTGAGGATAGGAGGAGAACAGTGAGGATAGGAGGAGAACAGTGAGGATAGGAGGAGAACAGTGAGGATAGGAGGAGAACAGTGAGGATAGGAGGAGAACAGTGAGGATAGGAGGAGAACAGTGAGGATAGGAGAAGAACAGTGAGGATAGGAGAAGAACAGTGAGGATAGGAGGAGAACAGTGAGGATAGGAGGAGAACAGTGAGGATAGGAGGAGAACAGTGAGGATAGGAGAAGAACAGTGAGGATAGGAGAAGAACAGTGAGGATAGGAGGAGAACAGTGAGGATAGGAACAGTAAGGATGACCCTCGGCTTATACTTGAGTCAGTAAGTTTTCCCTGTTTTTTGAGGCAACATTAGGTACCTCGGCTTATACTCAAGTCGGCTTATACTTGAGTATATACGGTATTTTAAATAAAATTTTTTTTTTAGATATTAAATAAAACATATACATTTTTATAAAACACATTGCTAATAGTATTAGAGACTGCCGACGTGGTACAGGCGATGGTCAGAGACTGCCGACGTGGTACAGGCGATGGTCAGAGACTGCCGACGTGGTACAGGCGATGGTCAGAGACTGCCGACGTGGTACAGGCGATGGTCAGAGACTGCCGACGTGGTACAGGCGATGGTCAGAGACTGCCGACGTGGTACAGGCGATGGTCAGAGACTGCCGACGTGGTACAGGCGATGGTCAGAGACTGCCGACGTGGTACAGGCGATGGTCAGAGACTGCCGACGTGGTACAGGCGATGGTCAGAGACTGCCGACGTGGTACAGGCGATGGTCAGAGACTGCCGACGTGCTACAGGCGATGGTCAGAGACTGCCGACGTGCTACAGGCGATGGTCAGAGACTGCCGACGTGCTACAGGCGATGGTCAGAGACTGCCGACGTGCTACAGGCGATGGTCAGAGACTGCCGACGTGCTACAGGCGATGGTCAGAGACTGCCGACGTGCTACAGGCGATGGTCAGAGACTGCCGACGTGCTACAGGCGATGGTCAGAGACTGCCGACGTGCTACAGGCGATGGTCAGAGACTGCCGACGTGCTACAGGCGATGGTCAGAGACTGCCGACGTGCTACAGGCGATGGTCAGAGACTGCCGACGTGCTACAGGCGATGGTCAGAGACTGCCGACGTGCTACAGGCGATGGTCAGAGACTGCCGACGTGCTACAGGCGATGGTCAGAGACTGCCGACGTGCTACAGGCGATGGTCAGAGACTGCCGACGTGCTACAGGCGATGGTCAGAGACTGCCGACGTGCTACAGGCGATGGTCAGAGACTGCCGACGTGCTACAGGCGATGGTCAGAGACTGCCGACGTGCTACAGGCGATGGTCAGAGACTGCCGACGTGCTACAGGCGATGGTCAGAGACTGCCGACGTGCTACAGGCGATGGTCAGAGACTGCCGACGTGCTACAGGCGATGGTCAGAGACTGCCGACGTGCTACAGGCGATGGTCAGAGACTGCCGACGTGGTACAGGAGATGGTCAGAGACTGCCGACGTGGTACAGGAGATGGTCAGAGACTGCCGACGTGGTACAGGAGATGGTCGGAGACTGCCGACGTGGTACAGGAGATGGTCGGAGACTGCAGACGTGGTACAGGAGATGGTCGGAGACTGCAGACGTGGTACAGGAGATGGTCGGAGACTGCAGACGTGGTACAGGAGATGGTCGGAGACTGCAGACGTGGTACAGGAGATGGTCGGAGACTGCAGACGTGGTACAGGAGATGGTCGGAGACTGCAGACGTGGTACAGGAGATGGTCAGAGACTGCAGACGTGGTACAGGAGATGGTCAGAGACTGCAGACGTGGTACAGGAGATGGTCAGAGACTGCAGACGTGGTACAGGAGATCAATGCAGCCTCACCAGTGTCCATCATGCAGCCTGCCTGTGCCTCACCAGCAGGGATGAGCTCCGGTGTGTTCGCACACTCCATGTACAGAGCCCGCCAGGAAGTCGGCACGGCGCTGAACACAGGCAGGGAGACATGTCCCGATCTCTGCAGCCGCGCATCGGAACATGTCTCCCTGCCTGTGATTAGCGCAGTACCGTGCCGACTTCCTGGCGGGCTCTGTACATGGAGTGTGCGAACACACCGGAGCTCATCCCTACTCACCCGTGCCCAGCAGCCTACCAGTGCCCATAATGCAGCCTGCCTTAGTATGTCAGACAGGATCAGGACAGGGCAGTGTTAGCAAGGCAAAGCCAAGAACAGTACTCTACCTATGGAGAAAAGCTGTCAGCACACACACCGCATTAAGGAGCGGGTATGATCAGCGGGAGGAGCATTATCAGTGTGCAGCACCCAGGGGGTTAAGCGTGCAGGACTTGTTGTTTGGCATGCTGTTAGAAACAGTGAGCCCGCTCGGTGAAGCTTATGGTTACAGTTAGCTTCAGTAAACCACAAATCCAACCAAGTTTCAAATCCTGAAAAATCAAGGTCAAATTTTAGTACAACCCGAATCCGAATCTCATCCCTCGTTACAAGAGACTGCTAAGGTGAGAAGGTAGGTGACAAATCTCCACAATGAAGAGAATGTTCTGCCCCTGAAGGGGTTAATCTAGGTTTCCACACTATATATGTGTGTATCATCATCTGCTGGAGATAAAAGACATCACAGTGACTATGGAGGAAGAGGACGGACATGACGGGGTTACTGGGTGTAAATAGATAATAAGATCTTATTACCTCCTCTGCTGCCACTTCTACCAACTTCTCCTCTATTTGCTACCACATGGAATGGTCGTGATCCATCTTTACTTGACATCACTTCCTGTCTTATTTCTATAGAGACTTCCTGTCCGGTTGGAAGTGAGATCGCCACCTTGTGGAGCTCAGAGAGACTGCAACCCTGAGAAAATGTCTCATAGCGTGAACATGGCCTTTAGAATTCCATAAAAGATATCAAATGTTAAATCCTTCCTACTTGCTGAAGAAGTAGTAGTCAGACAGAATGCCCTCCATACGTAAAATTGGCAAAGCCTTCTCATCACCATCAACCTTTTACAGATAATAGGATAGGTTTAATAACTTAAAATGGAATAGCTGACAAGATAAAGTAGTGTCTCCTTTTATGCAAATTGCGAAATTTACTATGAACCCCACTGAACTCTATTGAAGCCAATAAGGGGGTCTTTGGGGGGACCTTTTATGATAAGGGGTGTCCCCAGATAATAAGTCCCCTCCATGTACATAGTACCAGTCATTATGTATTGGCCAAAAATTTGTGAATGAATAAATTTGTGGTGTATCCCAAGACTTAGTGCTATCACTGGGGTACATCAAGGTTTACTGTTATTTGTGGTGTATCCCATGCTTTAGTTTTTTTTCAGTGGTGTACCCCAATGTTCAGTGTTATTAGTGGTGTACCCCAAGGATCAGTGTTATTAGTGGTGTACCCCAAGGTTCAGTGATATTAGTGTAGCGGGGTCTTTAAATTTAGTTGGGATGCACCTGGGTAATAGTATGACCCAGGTGTGTAAATCATGAGAGGTTTTGGATCATTTGTGTTCGTGGAGGACTGGGTGGTGTATTATTCTACTTGGCCTGAGGGTGGCGTTGTGCCCGCAGGTTCAAGGTAGAGTTGCTGCCACAGTGCTGTCCTTTTTGTCCCTTTCCGGAGATGGTACGGCAAGGGCAGGGAACCTGCCGTGACGTCAAGGGAGGGGATAAAAGGGGGAGAAGCCCTAGCCACGAGGTCTTCGGAGATCTTCGGGATCTGGTTCTTGACGCGCCCAGGCACCTTAGGCCTGGGTGCGGGCGGTTCGGAGTTCCGGCCCAGGCGCCCTAGGCCTGACCGGAATGGAGTTGGAGTCCATCCCAGGCACCTTCAGCCTGGGGTGAGGTACTAAACCGGAGGCCTGGGGCCCAGTGACTGGGTCCCGCGAGGGTGGAGAAGTCCGAGGGTCCCTGAGTTGGATGGGGCCCATGTCTGAGGAGAGGAGGCCGGGGAGGTTACCCGTCCGGAGAGTCCGGAGCAGCATCAACCCAGTGACGGATGGGCCTCCGGTAACTCCCTTGGAGGGACATCTTCCCCTGACAGGGGCTGCAACGCAGCGAAGGTACTCCTATCTACGTTCTCTTGAGTCGCTGGTAGAGACTCTCAAGTTCTAAGTTCTCTCTAGCCAAGGCTATAGTAACCGCTGGTGAAATCACAGTGGTTTAGCGTACAATCAGGATAGTGCCTCGACCTGCTCATCCCACCGTATCGAACTGTTATTGGGTCTCAACCAGTTGGCTACTGAAGCACTGTTTATTGTGAGCTTTGCAATAAAACAAGAGTTGGACTGTGATCGGTGTGTGGAACTCTGGTTAATGGGAGCAAAGGGAAGTGTTGGCACGGCAGGACTTGATCCTTAACTAAAACACACAGGCCCGAGGAAAATAACTGGTACTGGCCTTCACCTCACCCACAGCTATGGGGAGGACATGGGCCGTAGCGCATCTCACCCTGTCGTACGTGATACCCCTAGACAAAAGAGATGGGGTGAGGCCGCTATACGTGGGGGCTCGTGAGTCCGGGATGATGTGTGTCTTGACTTTGGAATTGAGAATGGCTGTGTCTGGACTTTGCTGCCCGGAGGAGTTCCGAGCGGGTCGGCCATGTGATCGGCCAAAGTGCATCCCTACTCAAAGTCGTGGACATGACCCTAAGACGGGAAATTCCCATGCAGAAGAGCGAGAAGAGGGAGAAGTCCAGCCGTGTGACGTACTACATGTGGGGGCTTTTATTGCACTGCGCCACGAGGCACCCCGTGACTGCGCAATTCGTGGGCGGAGGCTGCTGGAAGCCCGCGAAAACGTGCAAGTCGTGGGAGGAGTCTGGTCATGTGAGGAGATACACGTGGAGACTCCGGCGCGTGGTCAGTGCGTGATGGAGCAGCAGACAGTCGGGATGGCCTCAAGATCCCCGTGGATTCCGGTTCCCTACCCCACGAAGATGACTACCTTTGCTGCTCCCCTTACAGACACGGGGATAAGACTCAGGCCCCGAGGACAGTTGGCTCTGTACACGTGCAGAGACACGGAGGCCCTCGGCGTGATCTGTCCCAGAAGAAAAGCCCGGAGCAAAAAGACAGAATGCCATAGGCGGAGGGCTGGGCATGACTGAGTGAACAGAGTATGTAATAAGAGGATATTAACTATTGGCTAATGGAAATATAGAGGGGAGGGGTGAAGGCTAGATAAAAGGAAGACCCCGCCCCTCTGAGTTAACACAGCGCAGGGGAAAGTTTCAGCATCATGTCCTCCATTGAAAAGCTGCTGGCCCAACTGCGGGCAGAGGCTGTGACCCGGGGCGAAGATTGGCTCCAGAAGACCCTGGGGCCGATGCTTTCAAGTCCGGCCGGGTCACAAGGTACCGCGGGGAGAGAGGCTGGGCGAGCTCGGAGGTCTAGACCCCCGGAGCGCTACTCACCGGGCCCATCCCCGAGAGCTCAGCGGCAGATTGGGAGTCCCCCTAGGGCCCCTTCGGGCCCCCCGGCTAAGCGCGCCGCATTGCCCAAGGCGGGGGGTACCGGAAGGAATCCCCCTCACGTACGGAGCTCAGTGGGGGGCCGCACCGGGAGTTCCGGTGTGGCCGATAGGCCCGCGCGGCGCGTGGAGTCGGATAAGGTGGGCCCGGCCCCTCGGGGGTCCCCGGCGGGTTTGGGGCTCCTGCGGGGGTCATCGTTGGTCGCGGCGTCCGGGCATCCCCCCCCCTCGGCCGGACATCGGGTGCAGGAGGCTGCGGGAGGTGGTGTGCCAGTGAGTGATGACGGCGGTGCGGGTGAGCAGAGACAGCGTGGAGGCAAGGCGGTTAAGAAATCGGCGGGCGGGTCAGGTGCGCGGAGGTGGGACCAATCGAGTCCTGACCCCTCGGCTTCCAGGGACAGGTCACCTGGTGAGCTATCGTCCGGTGGTGAGGAGCTGGCTGGTGTGCTGTCAAAGGGTGAATTGTGCAGCTCGGAGGAGGATCGGGGACCCGGATGGTCCGAGGCAGCGGTGGATTTGAGTGGATCGGCTGGTGTGAGTTCTTCCAGGCAGCCCGGTAAGTCCCTTTCAATTGTTTCTGCTGGGGGCCAGGAGGGGAATGGTGCCCAGGTGGGTATGTCGGCTGCGGGTGTGGGTTTTGCGGTGCAAGTTCGGGGTCAAGATGATGGACAGGCAGGGGGGGGGGTGCGTTCCAGGATGGGGGAGGTGCACGGCCGGACGGGCTGCAGGGGTTTCTTGCGGGCATCAAATCCTTAGTCAGCCAATTTGAACAGGGGGATGGCGGGCGAGTCAGTCCGGCGGCGGTGTGGGTCCCGCCAACAGGGACGGCTGGGCCCGCTGCCGTGGTGGGGTCACCGGTTACACCTGCGGGGAATATCGGGGTGGGGGATGCCGTAGGGTTGGGTCCTGCAGTTGTGGCCACAAAAGAGGATGGTGCGGTGGAACAGGCGTCAAGGCAGGATGTCATCAGGTTGGATGATGCTGCTAAATGTGAGATGTATGTGTGTTATGAGGCATTGCTTGGTTCTCACCTGAAACCCGAAGTGAAGGAAAAGATATGGAAGGGTGAGTATGTGGAGATGTTCTCACTTCTGCCATTAGAGAAGTTTCATCTGGACAGGGTAAAACCGGATGATTCAAAAAAAGAGGATGAGGAGAAGAGGAGATATAGGCTGATCCCACGGACGTTTACAAATTGGTTGCAAGCATTCTCCATCATGGCTAGTGTTATAGGGCAGAAGAACCCGGAACATTGTTCGGCACTTTTTGGTTATCAGGACTCTATAGGGGAAGCTTACAGAGTGTACGGGGGCACGGGGTGGCTCAGATATGATGAACAATTCAGGCAGAGGAGAGCGGTGAGGCCTGGTCTGCGGTGGGATAATAAGGACATAAGCTTATGGATGCAGTTGATGACGGCGCCGAGGGCTTCTAGTCAGTTTTTTCAGGGGGGGGGGCGGTGGAGCCTCTTCCCCAGGACAATCGGCCGGGAAACAAAAGGGGGTGTGCTGGCAATATAATGAGGGCTCCTGCAAGTTTGGGGGGTCCTGTCGTTTCAAGCATGAGTGCTCCGGTTGCGGAGGCTCCCATACACAGGCTAGATGCTTTAAGCGAGGGAAGGGGCGGGCCGGGGGGCAGAAAAGGGAGGACTCCGGTGATGGTGGAAAGGATGCGGCTGTTCCTCGGTAGGTATCCGGACAAGGGGGCGGCAAGGATGTTGGAGCAAGGGTTTTCAGAGGGGTTTCGCATTCCATGTTCTTTGCAGGTTATTCCCCCGATCGCACGCAATCTGCGATCGGCCTTGCAGCAACCTGTGGTGGTCACGGAAAAGCTGCGCAAGGAGGTTGCTTTGGGCCGGATGGGGGGTCCTTTCCGGTCCCCTCCCCTGGTGAACTTGGTGGTCTCCCCGCTCGGGGTGGTACCTAAGAAGGAGCCCAACAAGTTCCGCCTCATTCACCACCTGTCTTTCCCGAAGGGCAGGTCGGTCAATGACGCTATTGATCCGGAAGCATGTACGGTCAGTTACACTTCCTTTGATGCTGCGGTGGGGTGGGTTCGCTGGTATGGCCAGGGGGCGCTGATGGCAAAAACAGACATAGAGGCGGCGTTTAGATTGTTGCCTGTTCACCCGGATAGTTTTCACCTCCTGGGTTGTAAGTGGGACAATCGGTTCTATGTGGATAAGTGCTTGCCTATGGGATGCTCCATATCGTGCGCACTGTTCGAACAGTTCAGTTCGTTCGTGGAATGGGTGGTCAGGGATGTGTCGGGAGTGAATTCAATTATTCACTACTTGGACGATTTCCTTTGCGTGGGTCCGGCCTCATCCAGAATCTGCGCTGTGCTCCTGGCCACATTGGAGCACGTTGCAGAGCGGTTTGGGATACCATTGGCACCTGACAAAACGGAGGGACCTCGCATGGTTATCACGTTTTTGGGTATTGTCCTGGATTCGGAGGCCATGGAGTGCCGCCTATCATTGGACAAATTGGAGTCTCTCAAGACTGAGCTGAAGGTCATGATGGGGGTTAGGAAGGTGCAGCTTAGGGTTTTACAGTCGCTACTGGGAAAGCTCAATTTTGCCTGCCGCATTCTGCCAATGGGCAGGGTGTTTTGCAGACGGCTGTCGGCTAGCACGGCTGGGGTACGGTCCCCCACGCACTTTGTGAGTTTGGGCAGAGAACACAAGGCGGACTTGCGGGTTTGGCATTCATTCTTAGAGTCTTTCAATGGGAGAGCGTTATGGATGTCGGGCCCTATTAGCAATTTTGATTTAGAACTATACACTGATGCGGCTGGGGGGGCAGGTTTTGGGGCTTACTTTCAGGGCAGGTGGAGTGCGGGCCCATGGCCGCAGTCCTGGATGGACACTGGTTTCACCAAGAATTTGGTTCTGTTGGAACTGTTCCCGGTGGTGCTGGCAGTGGAGTTGTGGGGGGCGTGTTTCAGGGATCTGAAAGTGCGTTTTCATGGGGACAACCTGGGGGTAGTACAAGTCATCAACAAAGTGTTGGCATCTTCCCCCCCGGTGGTGCGTCTTCTGCGCCATCTGGTGTTGAGATGTTTGCAGCTCAATGTGTTTGTGTATGCGGTGCACCTTCCGGGGGTGGACAATGTCATAGCTGATGCGCTGTCTCGCTTTCATTGGGACAGGTTCCGAGAGTTGGCACCGGGGGCGGAGCAACGTGGGGTCCCTTGTCCAGGCTGGCTGTGGAAGATTCCGTTGGAATAGTGTCAGGTTGGATCAAAAAATCGGTGAGTACGGGCACATGGGGGGCGTATGAGAAGGTGTGGCTGGAGTGAAGAGAGATGGTTCGGGAAGCAGGAGCGGATCCTGTGGGTCCCAATGTCAGGTTATTGGTACTGTATTTCCTGGCTAGAAACATGGAGGCCCGTGTGTCCAGGTCCAGTTTGGGTAAGAAGATGGCAGGCTTGGCCTTTTTGTTTAAATGGCAAGGTTGCCCCGATTTTACAAAAGATTTTTGGGTGCGGCAGGCACTTAAGGGTTATGGGCGGGGGGGGGCAGAAGCCGGATGGCAGGCGACCGGTTTCGTTTGCTCTCTTGGTCAAGATCATGGGGCAGTTACAGGGCTTATGTTCATCCCCATACGAAGTTTTGTTGTTCACGGTGGCATTCTCACTGGCATTCTTTGGAGCATTCAGAATAGGTGAGTTGGTCAGCCCGTCAAAAGCAGTACACGGGGGGTTGCTTGATAGCGAGGTGGGCTGGACGGAGCAAGGGGTGTCGCTGGTACTGAGGAGGTCTAAGACGGACCAGATGGGCAGAGGTAAGTTGGTCCAGGTTTTTCCGGTCCCAGGTTCCCTGTTGTGCCCAGTAAGGGCTGTAAAAGGGTACTTGGAGGTGCGACCGTCGGGGGTGGGTTCCTTTTTGGTACACGAGGACGGAATCCCACTTTCAAGGTATCAGTTCATTGCGGTGTTCAGGAAGTCCCTTCGGGCTTTGGGACTCAAGGAAAATGAATTTTCCTCGCACTCTTTTAGGATCGGGGCAGCTACGGAGGCGGCCAGATGTGGGATGGATGAGGAGGCGGTTAAGAAGATAGGCCGCTGGGAATCCAGGAGGTTCCGGTTATACGTACGCCCACAGCTACTGGTGGGACTGGAATAATGTGGGGGTACAAGTCATGGGGCGTTGTTTATTTTTTGGTTTGGGTTTCTGTTCGGATTGCTGGGAATATATAAGGGTGATGGGAGATTCTCATGGGGAATGTCTTCTTGCAATTACAGGTCAAAATGCAGGCGTTGGTCTGGATACTGGGCCATTCGTTTGTTTTCTGGGGGGCTAAGAGAGCCGATGTTCGTCATGAGGGTCGGCAGCTGGGGTTCCCAAGACCGGAGGCGTGTGTCCGATGGCTGGGAGTTCCAGGAATGTTGTGGAGTAGGATGGTTCTGGAGGTGCAACGTTTTGCGCGTTTGGACAGGCCACCTGACGTTCTGGTATTGCACGTAGGTGGCAACGACTTGGGTTTCAGGTCCATGCTAGAAGTGACTCGGGATATGAAGTCTGATTTCCTGAGGCTAAGGATGTCGTTCCCGGACATGATTATCATCTGGTCAGACATGGTGGCACGGGTAGAGTGGAGGGGGGCTAGGTCCGTGGCTGGAATCAACAGGGCCCGGAGGAAAATTAACCGAGACATGGGCAAGTTTGAGGGAAGGAATGGTGGGTTGGTGGTCCGACATTTCGAATTGGAGTTGGATACATGGCGGTATCTACGGAGGGATGGGGTCCATCTGAACGATGTGGGGACTGATTTATGGTCTTTGGGTTTGCAGGATGGGATCCAACGAGCCCTTAAGGTTTGGAGGGGCACCAAAGGGTAAAGGTGTTTTCCCTTCGGTGCGGTGGCGGGTGTTTGGTCTTTGCGGGAGAAGGAAGTACCTCGAATAAGCAAGTGGTCAGGAACCATCGGTGGTATGGGTTCTGAGGATGGTTTCCAGCTAACAGGAGTTTAGCTGGATGAGTTGGATAATGGGGGCACTGCGGTCAATGGTCGTCTCTGAGTAGCTGATCGGCTTGAGGCCTATGACCATTGGTAAGGTACCGCAGTGTCCCAGGATAATAAGAATTTAATATGATGAGGAATATCGGGTTAATATGATTATGGCGAATTTGAGGTTCCTGCAAAGACCAACACTAGGGGGCAATATTTCTGTTATGTTTCTGGGTTTATGTGTTTTGATGGTTAAAGTTTTTGATAACTGATGGAACAGTTAAAAAAATAAAGGAGGCTGCTACGGCCATGTTTTACTCCAAAACAGCAATGTGTGGTCTCTTTGATTAAGATAAGTAAGGTATGGGGTATAATGTGGTGGGCAGTACTGGAATAATAGGATTTTTTGTACTCACCGTAAAATCCTTTTCTCTGACATCCATGGACTGACACGGTGTCTCTTTACACTTTACACGTGGGTTATGTCCCTGCCTGCAGGAGAAGACCTAGGCAGAATGTGAGATGTTATACATACATTCTAAAAGCCAGAGCTGAACAGCCCCACCCAGGGGGCGGTCCCTCCGGACATAACCCTCCCACTACAGTCAGCAGACTTCAGTTCGTAACAAAGCAGTACAAACTTAAAAAGGAAGGGTGGGTGCCGTGTCAGTCCATGGATGTCAGAGAAAAGGATTTTACGGTGAGTACAAAAAATCCTATTTTCTCTTATCATCCATGGACTGACACGGTGTCTCTTTACACTTTACACGTGGGATGTCCCAAAGCAGTGTCAAGAGGGATGGGAGCAGTATAAATGGAAAAACCAAAAACTTCACTCCAAGAAGGCAGAGCTCCTCAACGGAGGAGTCGCAACTTTAAACATCGGCCTGCAGCACCCTGCGGCCGAAGGAAGCATCCGGAGATGCAGCCACATTAACCTTATAAAACTTAAAAGGCATGAACAGACGACCAGGTCGCCGCCTTGCACACTTGTGCAACCGACGCTTGATGTCGGAAAACCCAGGAAGCACCAATTGCCCTGGTGGAATGCGCCGTAACCGGAAAGGGAGGTGCCCGCCCTTTGAGAGCATAGGCTTGAATGACGGTTTGTCTGATTCCCCTAGAAATGATGGCAGACGAAACCGCTTGGCCCTGTTATGGACCAGAGACAGTCACAAACAGTGAGTCGGACTTTCGAATAGAAGCAGTAGCAGACAGGTACACCCGTAAGGCTTGTACCACATCCAATATGTGCAGTGCAAACTCTCTGGGATGCGATGGGTGAGGACACAAGGAAGGGAGGACAATGTCCTCATGTAGGTGAAAGGTCGACACCACCTTTGGCAAAAAGGAAGGTCACGGATGCAACACCGCCTTATCCTTATGGATGACTAAATATGGCGACTTGCAGGACAAAGCCGTCAACTCAGACACCCGTCAAACAGAAGTGATTGCCACTAAAAGGCCACCTTCTGAGACAAGGCAAGAGGGGAATATCCCGGATATTCCCAAAAGGAGGTTCCTGGAGGACCGAGAGCACCAACTTCAGATCCCACGGTGGGAGAGGAGGCTTGACAGGAGGGAGCACATGGCGAACCCCCAACACAAGGTGCTAACCAAGAAATGACCCGCTAGAGGTCGCTGAAAGAAGACGGTCAAGGCCGAAATCTGATCCTTGATGGTACTCAAAGCAAGCTTTTGGGTCACTCCACACTGCAGAGGACGCAGGATTCTGGGGACGGAATACGTCCGAGGACGCCAGTCCAGCGCTTCGCATATGGCGATATAAGCTTTCCAGGCACGGTGATAGATCTGCTTGGAGGAAGACTTCCGTGTCCTTAACATGGTCAAAATGACCGAGTCTGAGAGACCTCGGTCCCTCAACACCTGGCTTTCAACAGCCCTGCCGTTAAAGCCAGAGACTGTAAGCCGGATGAAACATAGGACCTTGAGACTGAAGGTCCTCCCTCATCGGCAACCGCCAGGGAACGTCCGCGACGAGACGTACCAGATCAGCGTACCAGTGATGCTGAGGCCAATCCGGAACAATTAGGATCACCAGAGTTTATATCAGGCGATAAGGACCCTATGGGGCCACCAACGCATCCGAGGCATCGCCCAAGGATCCCTGGATCTGGCCACAACCTCGACCCTTGCGATTGAGTCGAGAGGCCATCAGGTCCACATCCGGCGTGCCCC
Organism: Rana muscosa; assembly: GCA_029206835.1. Lineage (NCBI taxonomy): Eukaryota > Metazoa > Chordata > Amphibia > Anura > Ranidae > Rana > Rana muscosa. The sequence continues at coordinate 29,072,134 of JARGYO010000094.1, forward strand.
ACCGTCGGCAAAGGAGTTGAAATATGCAAGGACCACTCTTCTTTGTCCGGCGATTGGCGAATCAGATAGTCCGCCTGCCCATTGTCTATGCCCAGAATGTACATGGCCTACAGAGCCGACACGTTTCTTCCGGCCCACTTCAGGATACGGACTACCTCGGAAGCCGCAGCTGAGCTCCGAGTCCCCCCTTGATGGTTTACATACGCCACCGCCGTGGCGTTGTCCGACTGGCTCCTGATGGAGCGTCCCCGTACTCTCTCCGACCTGAGGAGAGACACAGTCCGATGGCCCGTATTTCCAGAACAGTGATTGGTAAACGGGCTCGTCCGGAGTCCAAGGCCTTGAGCCGACAGGACTCCCCAGACTCCACCCCAGCCCGTCAGGCTGGTGTCCGTCGTGAGTACCGTCCATTGGATGGGAGGGGAACGACTTTCCGGACCGAAGAGCCGAGGATCTCAACCACCATGTCAGGGGCACCCTGACCAGGTGAATCACCTGGATCTGAAGATCCAAGGACAACGGGGATTTGTCCCAGGTGGACAAGATCTCCTTCTGCAATGCCCTGGTGTGTGATTGGGCATACGGAACGGCCGCGAAGGAGGCCACCACGAGTCCCGGGACTCTCATGCAAAAAAACGGATTGACAACCATTTTCGGGATGTCAGCACCCGCACCGCAGACTGAAGTGTCAGCAACTTCTCCAGAGGTAGGATACCTTTGCCTCCAAGGAGTCCAGAATCAGAACTAGATACTCCAGACACTGAGTCGGGACCAGGACTGACTCCTGAATGTTCAGGAACCACCCGAAGTCCCTGAGGGTCTAATTGACGATAGTCACCTTTCCTCTAAGTCTGAGCCACTTTCTGCTCTTAGCAGAAGATCGTCCAGATAGCCCACGACAGCAATACCTCACTGTAACAGAAGGCTAGAACCGGAGCAAGCACCTTGGTGAACACCCTTGGTGCTGAGGCTAGGCCGAAAGGAAGAGCCACAATCGATAGTGGACTTCGCTGATTGCAAGCGCAGAAACTTCTGATGACTTGCGCAGATCGGAACATGCAAGTAGGCGTCCTTGAAGTCCAAGGACGCCAGAAGAAAATCCCTTTGGTGGAGTGTAGCGATCACCGTGCGAATGGATTCCATGCGGAATTTCTGCACCTTCTCGAAGGCATTCAGGGCCTTGAGGTCCAGGATAGGTCGAACCACGTCCTATTTTTGGGACGACAAACAGATTCGAGTAGAATCCCTGAAAACTCTCCTGTGACGGAACCGGCACAATCACTCCGGACCTGATCAAATCCTGTACAGCCCCCAAGAGGGCTGCCCGACAGGTAGGAAGGAGAGGAAGATTCGAGGGAAAGAATCTGTCTGGGGGCCAGGATCGGAATACTATCCTGTATCCTGAGGTGACCACCTCGCACACCCACCAGTCGGAGATTTGGGAGGACCACCGATTCGTGACCTGCGAAGTCGTCCCCCCACCCCAGAGTCGGGCGGAGGCAAGACTTCACGCGGAGGCGGGCTTGGGAGCCGCTTGTTCGGCTTATGCACCCAGGGGCACTTGTGCCCACCAGCCACACTGCCGTCAGTCTGAGAGGACCTACCCGTGGACTCTGACTGACGAAAAAACCCCGTTTTGCTGGAAAGGAAGGCCCCCGTTTGCGGCAGGCCTCCTCACTCTTGCTAGTCTAAGGAAGAAGAGTGCTTTTACCTCCCATGACATCCATGACGATGTCATCCAGAGCAGCACCGAAAGGTCTACCACCTTTAAATGGTAGATCCATCAGGAGCTTCCTAAGGCTAGGTCAGCAGACCAGCACTTCAACCAGATAAGACGACGCAATACCACCGCCGAGACAGAGGCCCTGGATATTAAAGGGGCCGCGTCCAACGTGGCGTCGCACACATAAACCAGGCCCTGAACCAGTTGGTGGGCCAGAGCAACTGTGTCTGGAGGAAGATTATGCTCCTGTACAGCTAGGTGCAACATTTTTGCCCAACCTGTAAGTGTTTAAGACACAAGGGTCGCCGCTACCACAGGCCGTAGGGCGGATCCCAACAAGGCAAACATGGCTCTGCTCACCACTTCTGACCTCCTGTCAGTGGGGTCCTCAAATGCAGGAGTCCCCTCCATCGGGAGAGTGATGGCCTTGTTCAACCGGGCGACTGGAGGGTCGACACTGGGGGAGAAGCCCACTTTTTAAGTAGGGCATCTTCAAGGGGTATCTGATAGACAAACGCCGCAGGACCATAAAAAAATTCTTCTGCGGCTTTTCCCAGACCTTATCAATGAGCTGGTCAAAGAAAGTACATATGGAAAAACCTCTTTAGAAGGCCTGGCCTTAAAAGAACCAAAGGAGAGTGTATCCGCCTGAGGTTCTGCATCCGCAGCATTTTAGCTTGAGAGTGTCCCTCACCGCAGTCATGAGTACACTAACAAGCGCCCTGTCATTTACTGACTCAGAACTGGAGTTTTCCTCATAAGGAATGTCCTGTTCAAAACCATCCAATACATTCAGAACTAGGGTCCTGAGCGGTAGTGGCTAGGCCCATATCTGAATCAGCGCACTGCCCTCATGAAGTAAAGTGGGGAGAGGGCGCTTTTTTGCTCCCTTGCGCTTGCACACAGCTCCCATCCTGGTCAGAAATGATTCCAGGACTGCCCACAACTGGTCCCTAGGGACCGCAGGTGCTGAAGCACTGCCTGTTGTCCACTGACATTTAGGGGAAGCTGGTGACAGAGACTCCATATTGCCCCCCTCTGAGACTCCTCAGATAAAAAGTCCACCCACAGGCTGTGCTGACTGAGGAGGGGGCGCCCAGGGGACTCACCAAACCGGACCAGGGACCGCTCAGTTCCGCTGTCTGTACCGCGCTGTGTCAGCGCTGGTGAGCTGTGAGGAGATTGTGAGGAGATTCACGCTGTTACAGCAGCGCTAGAGGCCAAAACTAGTGCTGAAGAGCGCGCAGGCTACAAGAAAATGGCCGCCGCACTTCACTGAGGCGATCCGCGGCAAGATGGCCGCCATGACTCAGCAAAAGTGAAAAAACAGCACACACACAGCGCCACTCGGCGCTCAGGCCCCAAAACACACAAAAAAAGGCCCCAAGCATATCTGCAGACCAGCATTAGCCCCTCCAAGAACAGTGTGACCCCCAGGCACCCCACACAGCACAGCGCCAGCAATGGTGACAGAGAGTGACAATGAAATACAGGGGGAGACAGGGAAAATCCCCCACAGAGAAACACACAGCTTTTTGTACTCACCTGCAGGCAGGAGAGACTACTTACCCGTCCCCTGAGGGACCCACTGGTGTGTTTCTGACAGGACTATCACAGTGCAGTACTGAGTAGCTGTCGGCCCGGTCCACCGCGAAAGATACAGTCAGTCAGGAACTGTTCAGTCTTGAGAGGACCGTGGGAGCATGAAAGCAAACCCGGCCACCCCTGGAGTCATGGGGCCTGTCGTGAACTGAGTCTCACGCACACAAGGCGAGGATCAGCACGCTCGATGGTCGGACAGGGAAGACTACGAGGATATCTTGTACCCAACCTGTTGCCCAGCCGACAGTTGATAGAAAATTCTCAAAAATAAAATAAAAAAGAATTCCAGAAAAGGAATAAAAATAGGTCAGGAGACTGGCTCCTGAGAGAGCCACGTCTTCTCCTTCTGCTAGGCAGAAAAAACTGAAGTCTGCTGACTGTAGTGGGAGGGTTATGTCCGGAGGGACCGCCCCCTGGGTGGGGCTGTTCAGCTCTGGCTTTTAGAATGTATGTATAACATCTCACATTCTGCCTAGGTCTTCTCCTGCAGGCAGGGACATAACCCACGTGTAAAGTGTAAAGAGACACCGTGTCAGTCCATGGATGATAAGAGAAACATCGGTTTTACAATAGTCATGTTCGGGACTGGTGGTCCACCTGAAGCCATTCGGGCGTTGTGAGGCGTGT